>OZ012704.1:20658751-21258751 GCA_963942595.1 Cylloceria caligata
CACTCTACTATTACACCGCAATATAATTCTCATTCCTTTATTCTGCAATTTTTGCAGATATTGAAGGTCAGTCTCACTTACGCCCAATAATATAGACGAACAATACTCAAACATCGGGGCAATTATCGTCTTCTATACTACGCTTCTCATATATGGCGTCAAATTTGCACTAACTCTACGTAATACTCCTATTCTCGATCCTATTTTCTTACCAGTGTAATTTACATGGGCTGAAAAGTTTAAATTTTTATCAATTATAATTCCTAAATACTTTATTTCGCTTACAACTTCTAATACTGTATTGTCTATCATTATTTTTATATTGTTATCTAATACTCTTTTCCTCGTTCCTCTTATCAACATGACTTTAGTTTTATTAACATTTATTTGCAACCTATTAACCTTCAGCCATTTTTCAACTTTTTTCATCTGGTCATTAAGTCTTTCATTTATTTCCAAGCTAGGATACCCTGTTGTATACATTAGAGCATCATCTGCGAACAACCTTATTTCGCACTTTTCAATTATAGACTTTTTTAAATAATTTATATAAATCAAGAAAAGGCGCGGCCCCATAACCGCTCCCTGTGGGACTACCAGTTCCACAGCAATGGACCCAGACAAAATCCCATTGAATTTTACCCTTTGTGTTCTGTTGTCCAGATAACTTCGAAACCAGTCAAGAACCACCCCCTTTATTCCATACTGTTCCATTTTTATTAGCAAGATATCCCTATCTACCAGTTCGAATGCCCTTCTTAAGTCTACGAAGACAACTCCTATCATCTTCCCCTCACCTATACTCCTCTTCCAGCTTGTTATCACCCATTGTATAGCAGTTTCGCACGAATGCCCGGCCCTAAAGCCCGATTGGCACTCTTCCAATAACTTTTCATCTTCCAAGTATTTCCCCAATTGTTCATGTACTATTATTTCTAATATCTTTTCATAGATTGGCAGCTTATTTATTGGTCTAAATTCTTCAACTTTTATCGTACCTCGTACTTTGGGTATAGGAATCACTGTCGCTTTTTTCCATTCATTAGGGAATATTCCCTCCTCTAGGGACCTATTTAGTATGTAACAAAGTTTAACACATGCCACTGATACTACCATTTTCATTATCGCAACAGTTATTCCCTCCTCCGTTCCACTTTTATTTGCCAGCTTCTTAACTATTCGATTCAATTGTTCAACTTCTATAATCTTAAATACTTTAAATTCACTCTCCGTATATTTAATATCCCTTATGAAGTCCGTCCTAAAATCATTTTCTCTATTCACTGTAATGCTACTTACATAGAATCTATTAAATATATTTGCCATCTCACATACATTGTTAAATACTCTACCTTCACATTGAATTTCCCTGTATAAATTGTCACTACAGGATTTACCTTTCAGCAACTCCCTGAGCGACCCCCACATACGCTTGGGATCTTTTTTATTTTTGTCTAGCATTATTTCTAAATAGTTTCTCTTAGCTTTTCTACATACATCCACTACCTTATTTCTCATTTTACGGAACAACTCCCAATCTTCCTTTTTTTTACTTATTCGTGTTATCTTATAAATTTCATCCCTTTGTTTCATTATTTGTCGAATTTCACTGGAATACCATTGTTTACCTCGCTTCCTGTTTTGCAACTCAATTTTCTTATTTCGCGCAACTTCATCAAGGCACTTGACAATTGCATTTACAGCTTGATTTGTCAACACATTAACGTTTCTTCCTTCAATCGCATTAAGACTATCACCAACCATTCTCATAAATTCCTCCACATCCATCCGTTTATAATCTCTACCTACACTTGTTTTTTTCGCAGCTTCTTCCACATTCACCTTCCAATATATGATTATTGCCGAGTGGTCCGTTATTTTGGGCTCGTGATGTATCTCTACTTCAACTTCCAAGTTCGTCAAAATCAAATCAATTATCGTCTCAGAAGTGTGTACTATTCTAGTGGGCTCATTTATCAATTGCTTTAAACCTACAGAGTTCATTATTCTCAATAATTTGTTTTGACAATAACTCTTTATTTTCATGTCTATATTAAAGTCACCCATTATTATAACATCACCATTCAACATGTCCCTATTACACACTTCTTCAAGGAAATTTATAAAACTAGTGTCACTACCACTAGGCGAATGATAAACCAACATTATTATTCCTTTAAAATTCTTATCACTAATTTTAACTGTAACTGACCACCAGCTTCGTTCGCATATATCTACCGCTAATATCTCGAATTTGATTTTATTATCTACGTACAATAATACCCCACCCGTTCTATTGGATTCAGAATCTCCTCTCACACATATGTATCCGTCAATTTGTAGCTCATAATCCTCTACTAACTGTGTTACATGTGTTTCAGTGAATCCTAATATATTTGGCCCACAACTTCCTAACAGTACATTTATTATTTCATCTTTATGATTTATGAAGCCTTGCACATTTAAACAAATCAATCTATCATTTTCCTTCTTCCGTTTTCCTAATTGCTATAAACTACTGTTTATTTTATTTCTTTGCTTATTCAACTCTCTTAAGTAATATGGGCAGCTCACTTCAAACGCTGAATGGTCAGACTTTATATTATTAATTTTGAATCTTTGAATTTTATCTTCACAGTTCACACATTTCTTTATTTCACTTTCGCACTTTTTGGTAGCATGCTTCTCCGCGCATTTCCCGCATATCTCGTCTTTCGTACAATCTTTCGCAAAGTGGTAATAACCGCAACACTTAAAACATCTTAAAATCCCTATGTATTCACGAACTTTGCATATACTCCATCCTATCTTCACTTTTTCTTCTACCAGCATCTTACCGTGCGTTATGGCGTCCACCTCTGCTATGACTGTTGTTCGCTGAGATCCTTCATTCTTCGTTTTATGCACAATCTTCCCGTGCACACTGTCCCTTTCGAATCCATTCTGCTCTTCAATTTTTTTCCAAAATTCTTGCTCGTTCATACTATCTTCTTTGTCGACATCATATATCCTTAGCTTCAGCTTTTTCTTCATTGGAGTTTTTATTACATATTTTTCCCCCAGATCTGCAGAGACTTTCTTTTTTAATTTCTCCACTTGGATTTTATTTTCACACCCCACCACGACCGCTCCGCCTGTTACTTTCTTCATCTTTGTAATTCCGACTTCTAATTTGGAGATATTAATATTTTTAATATCTATTTTTGTTGCCTCACTCGTACTTTCTTCTTTTCCATCCTTAGGTTTGATAATAAACACTGACTCTCCCTCATTTTTTACTGCTCCACTGTAGCTTTTCTTGACTCCCAATTCTTTACTCAACATAGGCGTACTGCTCATTATGCTTTGTACTTCTCTTCTTACCGCTGCACCTATTAGTGACTCTAACTCGGCAGTCTTCCAATTATGTATTTCCTGTCTTACTCTATCCATTTCCTCTCTTATCGCCTCCATTATAGTCCTTCTAATTAACTCCTTCCCCATTACTTCATCCTTTATTTGTTTAACCATCTTATATACACAATCTATTTTATTGTTTATTGAATTTCCTGATGTGGATGCACTTCGTTCGCGAGGATTCCTTCCATCTTCATTATCTGACTGTTTTCTCTCTCTGCTAATATCTCCTATTTTGCTACCAACTTCACATTTAACGGTATATTTATCCATTCTTCCATCACATGGTACCAGTTCGTTCGCACTGTTATACACTTTATGCAGTTTATGACAACTAGGATGGAAGAACTTATCACATGGCACACATTTATATGTTTCAGTTTTTATTTCCTTCCTACACTGCCTACACGCCACCGGCGCTGATAATTTGAGATCCATAGCTCCCTTCCTTATCGGCACCACTGCTTACCTATTTCCAATAACTCTCACTTCAGACACCTGCTGTGTCGCCACATGCAAGCCCGATTGTGCTGATTCCCTTCACATGGCGATTTCTCGGACAATCTAATATTCACTTCTTACAGCAGACCACGTCCGAACCAATTGATTCTGATATCAGAATCAATGTCTACGGGCACTCTAGATCACTCACATACCCATCTCACTTACTTCACACGGTGAATTAGATATTTTGCACAATTTATTTTCAATCTTTCATAGAGCCCGACGTGACAGAGTCGGGAGAGAGAGAGAGAGAGAGAAAGAGAGAGAGAGAGAGAGAGAGATTGATTGATATTTATTAGATTCTTTACCAGGTCTATAAATAGGAAACCAGAATTTGCCCATAGATGTCAATGTAGTTACCGTCAAACCGCGTCATTGGCGCCATTTCCTTGTTGACATCTCTGACAAAGATTTTCAACTCACAACAATACAAGTTTCATACAACAGCATAATTTGTAATAGCGTTGAACATGTCGAATTTTGTGCCTGGAAACTACGATTTGCGGACAGCATTGATTTTCTGTTACCAATTGAAGAAAACTGCTGCAGAATCGCATCGAATGCTTGTCGAAGCTTACGGTGAGCATGCTCTTGGTGAATTACAGTGCTTTGAGTGGTTTAAAAAATTCAAAAGTGGCGATTTTTATGTGAGAAACGAAGAACGTGAAAGACCACCGAAAAAGTTTGAAGACAGCGAATTGCAAGCATTGTTGGATGAGGATGACGCTCAAACGCAACAACAACTCGCGGATCAATTAAATGTGACACAAGAAGTCGTCTCCATACGTTTGAAAGCCATGGGAAAGATCCAGAAGATGGGAAAATGGGTTCCACATGAACTGAATGAGAGACAGCAGGAAAACCGAAAAACCACTTGCGAAATGCTGCTCGCCAGGTACAAAGAAGGTAATTTCTCCATCGAATTGTGATTGGCGATGAAAAGTGGATAAATTTTGAGAATCCTAAGCGTAAAAGATCATGGGTAACTCCAGGCGAACCATCGACATCGACTGCAAGGCCAAATCGCTATGGACGGAAGACAATGCTCTGTGTTTGATGGGATCACATGGGTGTGATCTATTATGAGCTGCTAAAACCTGGCGAAACCGGTAATACTGAACGCTACCGACAACAAATGATCGATTTGAATCAAGCTTTGCGTGAAAAACGACCAGAATATCAAAAAAGGCAACACAAAGTGATTTTGCTTCATGATAATGCACCATCACACACAGCAAAACTGGTCAAGGAAACGATTGAGGCATTTAGTTGGGAAATACTTTCGCATGCGGCTTACTTCCCAGACTTGGCTCCGTCCGATTACTACTTATTTGCATCGATGGGACACGCACTTGCTGAGCAGCGCTTTACTTCTTACGAAAATGTACGAAAATGGCTCGATGACTGGTTTGCCTCAAAAGAGCAGCAGTTTGTTTGGCGTGGCATCTACAAATTGTCAGACAGGTGGGAAAAAAGTATAGCTAGCGTTGGGCAATACTTCGAATAAAATATTTTTAATCATTTTCATACAATAAACGTGTATTTTCTATACGAAAATTCCGGTTTCATATTTATAGACCTGGTATACACAGTGTTACATATTTTTCTTACATCTACATACATCTTACTTTACTGTTGGGACAATATATTACTTTAACATTCGTTTAAACTGTTCTACTTTTTCGCAACCTTTTAGTTAAGTTGGCAATGCATTATATATTTTCACTCCTTCATAGTACATACTCTTTTCTGCACTTCTCGTTCTTCTAAATTGTATTACTATATTTTCCGCTTGACTTGTTTCCCTACTACTCTTCGTTCTGTTACGTCCTACCAACAGATCTTGATTCTCAAGATATGAATGCGCACAAGGACGCCACAGGATTTCGGGCAGAAATTAGATCTCGCTTGAACCGGGCTTCACCGGTAGGGAGGAGACCTTCACTAACCTTAGAAATTTTAACTAATGTGGGCTAAAATTCTCCCTCGAGTTCAAAACGAATATTATAAGAATGGTAATAGTTGGTTCCTCACCGGTTACGGCCGTTCATTATGTTAGGCTGCGTGGTTGAACGTGGGGCGTAGCGGGTATATCCTAATCAATCGTGATGACTGGAATGTTGCTCAACTTGATGGTTGTACGATGCCTTCGCTGGACCACCTTGGTGAATCGCCGACGGATCGCTGATTGTCGTGGAATAGCTTCGGGGTTTTCCCTTGGCACCGGAACCGCTGGTTCAGGGACTGAGTGGTCCGGTACCACAGGTCCTGCTGTTCTGGTTTCAGCGATAATGATCGTAGGTCCCGCGTATGACACGTTACTGACTATGACCGGTTTTGACGGAGGTTGTATCGCACGCGCTCGTTGAAGTATTTTTGCAACAGTACGGTTGTTGCCCCTTGGTAACCGACAGTTATTAATGGGTTTACTGAGGGCGATCAAACCGATTGCGATTTGCTCCGGTGTGAGCGTGTCTTTGATGGAATTCACTAGGCTCAGTGTTTGAGCAACGATTGAATGCACTCGACGGATTTGGTATTTGCGACCTCCGCGTCGTCTGGCCATGAACGTTCTATGACGATAGAAGAAGGAGGTCTGAGATGGAGGAGCTAGGACGACGTTTGTTGAATTTAACGAGTTATAGACCTACAAGCTGGATCTCTCCTCGACCAACCACTTCATACTATACCACTAATCGTGCATGTGTTCCGCAGGGGTTCTGCACAGGTTGATCAGTGCGGTATGTGTGGCCAAATCGAAACGAGGTCAACCTGATGGCTGTATGAAATTAATGAACTGCCAATGAGTTCCTCCAGGGGCCGTACAATGCCAAGACAGTAGGCGTGCATCAATTCCGCAAGGGACCTGCACTACCGAACCGACTCAACACGTAGTTTTTCCTGGGTTGTATAGTTATGTACCTACAAGTCAAATCCCTCCTCAACAAACCACATCACACCATAACGCTAATCGTGCATGTGTTCCACAAGGGTTCTGCACAAAATGATCAGCGCAGTGTGTGCGGCTAAATTGAGACGAGGTCAACCTGATGGCCGTATGAAATTAATGAACTGTCAATGAGTTCCTCCAGGGGCCGTACAATGCCAAGGCAGTAGGCGTGCATCAATTCCGCAAGGGACCTGCACTACCGAACCGACTCGACACGTAGTTTTTCCTGGGTTGTATAGTTATGTACCTACAAGTCGAATCCCTCCTCAACAAAGCACATCACACCATAACGCTAATCGTGCATGTGTTCCACAAGGGTTCTGCACAAAATGATCAGCGCAGTGTGTGTGGCTAAATTGAAACGAGGTCAACCTGATGGCCGTGTGAAATTGATGAACTGTCAATGAGTTCCTCCCGGGGCCGTACAATGCCAAGGCAGTAGGCGTGCATCAATTCCGCAAGGGACCTGCACAACCAAACCGACTCAACACGTAGTTTCCCTGGGTTATAGTCACTGTGGTATTTTCTTGATACTAGGGATGACGTTCAAGCCCCGTCGAATGTAGGAGTATAGGTGTAGTTTAAATCACTCACGGTTTAATTGTTTAATGATGAATTTATTTTGACACTTGTGTATTCAATAATGATTAGTTCCGAATGTTAACGCTTTTAGTGTTCGGCTCGCGTTAATTTATAACACGAGAACTCAACAAAACCGGTGTTTGCTTTAATGCACTGACCGTTGAGAGGCTCGTCACCTTCCCAAGCGCGTTAATCCGTTGTAAAACACGTTAATACATAAATTTAAAATTTCTCTCTGAGTGTCGCGTGGGACTGATGTCTGATGACTTGATTAGTTAATTAGACCGGAAAGACTAATGAAGACTGTGTGAAAGACTGCGCGAAAATTACTGACTGACCTGTTCTGCTTTACTTGCTTAAATGTCATTCCACTGTGCATCTTTGACTCGTGGAGGGAGTAATAATTCTCTCACGGTACTTCAAGGTGGCTGCAAGGTTATCTTGGTAGTTTTGGTTACATAGGAGCCCTTATCGGTGCCGACTACATCAATGGTATTAGATTGGTCGACAACAAAATTCCTCACCGTGGATGTTATGATAGTTTCTGGTTACATTGCCCTTATCGGAGCCGACTACATCAATGGTATTAGATCGGCCGACAACAAAATTCCTCACCGTGGATGTTATGGTATCATACAGGCATAAGTTCCTCTTAATTCTAAGCGGGGGGTGCTAGGGAATGATTAATGGTAGAGGCAGATACGGGCGAACCCCCTTAGTTCGCTCCCAATAGTGGCCAACCACTGAACCACAATTATTTCTTAGTACAGTGGTTTGGCACCCCTTGGATTTGAACAGCCAGGGGTTGTAGATTAAGGATATTTCTATTGCCAACATTTTCCGACTTTTGGTTTTCGAGTTAATGCGGCAAGTATCAATCGATTTGAGAAGAGTGTGCTTCGATTATTTGCATCTGCCTTCCTCTCATTGCACTCCCCACGGACAATTTCGTATAAGTATGTAATATGTTAGATCTATGTCTGCGTACCTAAATATAAATGTTTATGAGTGCTTACATTGCAAAATTCATTATTATATTATTGTTATTATTATTATTATTATTATTATTATTTAATTAATTTGAGTAGTAAAGTAAAATATTACTTAATAGTATTTACTGAAATAGTATTTATATTATGGTAAGCAGAGCAGTATACGGACACCGCAGTGACCCAATGCATTTATATAAAAAGATAAAAATAAAATTCACATGAGGACGCTGGACGTAACAGTTCCTACTATTTGTAGCCGATTTTTAAATTATGCTGGTAGTAGATTCTTCATGGCTATAAAGATAACTGTACAAACGTTATAGTACAATCTTTGCCTTATGGACATAAATTGTACCGCGCTCAGCATATATTCTACCTTCGTATAGCGGTTGCATTGTAATATAACCCTCATTGCTTTGTTCTGCGCGATCTGCAGTTTCGTCAACTCTGTTTCACCCATAGCTACTAACAATGTTGCGCAATACTCGAAGTGAGGTGCTATGATTGCTTTATATATCACACATCGCGTATACGCAGATACATAATTCCCCATCCTGTTTAGAAAGCTCGTTTTTTCCCTATTTTTTTTAGCATATACTCACTTTACTTCAGTATAATATTCCTACTCACGACTTTCCTAAAAACTGCTGACAATCATATACCAGGTGTATGCACAAGTTTTTTCCGGTTTACCTAAGAGATGGCGCCAGCGAAAAGTACGCAGCGTATTAATTTGACACATACGTCATTTTGTTCGTCTGGTATTAACCTACAAACACACACAAGTTGAGTCCGCCAAAAACTAGCGTCTTTGTTTTATCGTTCAGTGATCATGTCGAGTTTTGTGCCTGAAAAAGAACATTTGCGGCACGCATTGCTTTTCTCATTTAATCAAAAGAAAAAGGCTGCTGAAAGTCAACGTTTGCTGGTAGAAACATATGGTGAACACGCTCCATGGATTAGAACATGTGAGACATGGTTTCGACAATTTAAAAGTGGTGATTTCAATGTGAAAGACAGTGAGCGCTCTGGTGGACCACAAAAATGCGAAGACGAGCAATTGCAGGAGTTATTGGATGATGACCCAACTCAAACTCAACGGCAATTAGCAGAAGCATTACATGTGTCACAAGAAACAATCAGCAGACGTTTACGAGTAATGGGGAAGATCAATAAACTCGGTAAATGGGTCCCACACGATTTGAATGAACGTCAAATAGAAAATCGCAAAGTCACTTGTGAAGTGCTGCTTCAACGCCACGAAAGAAAATCATTTTTGCATCGAATTGTGACGGGTGACGAAAAATGGATTTATTTTGAAAACCCGAAGCGGAAAAAATCGTGGCTTTCACCTGGCAAAGCCGGTCCTTCAACACCAAGGCCAAATCGCTTCGGCAAGAAGACCATGCTCTGTGTCTGGTGGGACCAGAGCGGTATTGTGTATTTTGAACTCTTGAAGCCCGGCGAAACCGTTAATACACAACGCTATCGCTAACAAATTATTAATTTAAACCACGCATTAATCGAAAGACGACCGGAATGGGACAAAAGACATGGCAAAGTGATTTTGTTACACGACAATGCGCCGTCTCACACAGCAAAAGCAGTAAAAGACACCTTGAAATCGCTTGGATGGGACATCCTTCCGCACCCGCCGTATTCGCCAGACCTGGCGCCATCTGACTATCACCTCTTCGCATCAATGGGGCACGCGCTCCCAGAGCAGCACTTCAGCAATTTCGAGAAAGTTGGGAAATGGCTCGATGAATGGTTTGCCGCAAAAGACAAGCAGTTTTTCTGGCATGGTATTCATAAGTTACCTGAAAGATGGGCGAAATGTGTAGAAGCCGATGGCCAATATTTTGAATAAAACAAAAATTAATTTCCCTTGAAAATTACGTGTTTTTTTTTACCAAAAAACCGGAAAAAACTTATGCATACACCTGGTAAACCATAGCATTTTCTCCTTCAGTAATTGCTAATCGTTCCCATCCTGCTCTCCTCTTCTCTTCTTGGATTGCTCTTTTGTACGTTGGGCATTCTCGATCTAATGCATCATGTTCCATGTTTATCTCTAAGTTGTATGCTTGGTTTTTAAACATGCAGTTTATGCACTTGTTTTTCGTCGCTGTACATTTACTCGCTTCGTGATTTCCCGCACATTTATGGCATGTTTCCTCTCTTGTGCAGTTCTTGGCTATATGATAGTAGCCCCAACATTTGTAGCATCGCTTCACATTGACGTGGCTATAAACCGGACATTTTCTCCATCCCACGCTGATCTTACTTTTGTTCAGTATCTCTTGGTAGGTTCCTTCATCCACTATCATTATTATTGATCCTTCGTGTCCCGCTTCTTTGTTTATTCTTTTGACAATTTTCATCTCCCCTTCTTCCTTGTCCATTGCATTCTATTTCTTTATTGTTTTAACAAGCTCATCATCCGTCAGCTCTAATTTATTCACTTCCATGTTAACGATCTTAATTTTTGGTTTTTGTTGCTTTGTTTCCATAACTTTAAATCCCTCGCCGATTTTCTCTTGTACTATGGTCTTTAGCTTTTCTATTTCTTCTGTCGTTTCACAGCCCAAAATCACAGCTCCATTACTGCCTTTCTTTCCTTGTTGCTCCCACAGCCATGTTTTTTATGTTGACCTTTTCTTTGACCTTCTTTTTCGTGGCCTCACTTTCTTGTTGTTCGTTAGGCTTAATAATTATAACCGTCTCCTTTTTTTTTCTTTGACTGCTACACTATAGGTTCTTGTTACTTCCCTTGTTGTACCTAGAACTCCTCCTTGTATCATCTTTTTTATTTCTTCCATTTCGATCTTTATGCCCTTCAATTCTTCTTGTACTATTTCCTTAGTTATCACCCTAACTTCATTCTTGCATGCAACTTCGTCCTTTATTTATTTATATAATGGCTCTGGCTTCCGTCAACTACGAATTTATCGAATAGACTATTACATTGCACTAGTTCTCTGTTTTTATCGTACACCTTATGTTTACACACATCCCGGATGATAAAACAGTTTCGGGCACGTCTTGCATCGCACTACCTGGCTTTTTATAGGTTTTTGCGTGCTGAGCAACGATATTCATGGTACTCAGTCGTGCTATCCATTTCGTCCGTGTTTGCACTAATGCCGCGGTATGCGCTATTGTCGTGTCACCGTGGCGGCGAGAATGGTCGCCGTCACCATTTTCACACGAACTTCAATATCTGAAATTGTTCATAATACCGCGATGTCGATAGCTATCGGAATCATCTATCGTTCTAAATGCTCATCACACAAAACCGCACATTTCGTAATAGTTTTATCCTTATTATAGACAAATATTTCACTATAAAATTGGCTCAAAGACGGAACACATTTCACACACGTCTCAACGTCTCAACGTCTCGAGTCTAGAGAGAGATTGATTGATTGATTGATAGTTTATTTATGCCTTGGTAAACCTTTGGCAACATGTGTATAATATCAATGAAATTATAATTAAATATAATTAATATATGTTATTAATTATAGTAAAATTAGAAAATAATCAAATAATAAATCAAACATAATTAAGAAATAACAAAGTATGCAAATTCAAATTGTAATCTAAGTAACAGAATATTAGAATCAAAATGAAATCAAATAACAATGTATAAAAATATATAAAAATAAAAATAAAAAAAATATAAAATATATTATATATAACTATAGAGAAAAATATAAAATAAAATAAAATAACAAAATACAAGAAACATAAGGAATCTTAATTTAATCGAGAAATAACAGAATAACAAAATATCACTAGTCAAATCAAAATATGTATCATTTAAGTATAATAAACAAAAATTCTATAATTAACAATGTAACAAAAAATATTAGACCAAATCTACATGGTCAAACCGATGAGCATATAGACGTATCTTAAAGATATCTAAGCTAGACGACGAAGTAACAGTTATCGGTAAAGAATTCCACAGAGAGATTCCTGAGATGGAATACGCTTGTTGATAAGTCGTTGTGCGATACAAAGGTGTAATAAATATGGACCTTGGTCTCCTCTCAGAGCGCTGGGACGTTCCACCCTGACTTTGGAACAACTCTAGAATATAGGCTGGTGCTTTTTTACCGATAACATCGTACATAGAAATACCGAGAAAATAGAAGCGTCGTGATTTAACGGTAAGCCAGCCAAGTCTACGCCTATAAGGTGTGATGTGCGTGTCAAGTCGGAGATTATTGAGCTGTAAAGTTGGCATACTTTAATATGCCTAATATACTTTAATAAGCAGTGCGTTGGCACTCTACGAGTATGTTCATAGAGCTTCGTGAAGCGTCGGCTGCCTTCGGCTCCATTACCGAGCAAAGCATGCTTCGTCGCTATCAGCAAGCTTCACTTCTCTCTGGTGTCTCGTGCTTGCGAGAAGCATGCGATTTATTCGCGATAGTCACCAGTGTAGTCATTAAATTCTTCAGTCTTTACAATATTCAGTATTACTCTATATATATTGTTCACTTCTCGTTATCTCAACCTATTCATATTCAGTCCTCCTCATTATCCCAGCATACGCGATATTCCACGGAATGTATGAATAGTGATAAAAAATAAAGCGAATGCAAGTATTTATGAGCCGTTCAAGTGTCGTGTTCAGTTCTTCAGTTAGGCCATGATAGACTGGACAACAATAATCTAAAAGAGGGAAAACAAGAAAAGTAATCAGCAATGTTCTTAATTCATGCGAAAGCGCAGTTCGATGGAATTTTAATCTGTAGATGGTAAAGTGAACTTTTTGTGAGATATTCTTGACTTGAGTTCGCCACGACAGGTTGCTATGTAGCATCACTCCTAAGTTTCGCACCTCATTAACAAAAGGGATAGTCATATCATTTAAAGAGATGGGTGATACTGCGATAAAGTCGAATTGTCGAGAATAGGAATTGCTACCTAGTACAATAACTTTCGATTTGGCTATATTAAGTTTCAAACCGTTACTAGCTGCGAAGTCAGCAATGGCATATACATCTTCGGATATTAATTTCAGGCCTTCGGCTAGTTGAGATGGTAGGCAGCTGAAGTAAATTTGTGTATCATCAGCGAAAATTATGTGTTGAGGATGATGAACAACATGACCTATGTCGTTGATGAAAAGCGAGAAAAGTAGCGGACCAAGGGCCGAACCTTGAGGTTCTCCCGAGGTAGTAGATAGCCAGGAAGAGCAACTACCATGCTCATCTACCACCGCTTGTGTCCTCCCTGTCAAATAAGAAAAAATCCAGTTAAGTACTGGTCCTGCAAATCCTATTTTCTTGAGTTTCAAAAGAAGTGCCAGATGGGGGACAGTATCAAACGTCTTACTAAAATCAAATAGGATCAGGATGGTAATATGCCTTTTATCTATATTTCGCCTAACATCTTCACATATGCGCAGAGAGAGAGAGAGAGAGAGAGAGAGAGAGAGAGAGAGAGAGAGAGAGAGAGAGAGAGAGAGAGAGAGAGAGAGAGAGAGAGAGAGATTGATTGATTGATTGATTGATTGATTGATTGTTTTTATTAGCACTTTCGCTACTCTCTGTTACATTTTTATTCTTACAATTATATTCCATTCGTTACAATTTAATCGTTACAATTTAATCCGTATTCTCCACCGCCATTAATAAACTCAAAAACCGATACTTATATGGCCCATATTTTATTTCTTTCACTTGTCATTTAACTGTATTGTCACGATCTTTTATGCATTTTGCTACCGCTGTTTTAAAATTCATAATATTTGCTATATTCTGAATATCTATTGGTAACCCATTGAAAATCTGGCAACCTCTGTAGATTATGCTTTTTTGTGCGGTCAATGTACGTGTTCTTGTTATTTCTATTTTTCTGTGCTTCCTTGTGTTATATCTATGTCTGTCGCTTATCATTCTTACTTTATTTGTTAAATATTCTGGTACCATATTGTTTTTCATTTTATATACAAATATACACACATTGTACTCCATTCGTTGTCTAACATCCATACAACATAGCGCTTGTAGCATGCTTTTTATTGGTGTACATCTATTTACATTTAAAATTACTCTCATTGCACGGTTTTGCGTTTTCTGCAGTATATCCAGAGATGTCTGACTAAAATTTAGCATTATACTACTGCAATATTCGTAGTGAGGTGCAATAATTGTTTAATATATCGTCACTTTTGTGTAACTGCTCACGATATTTCTTATCCAACCTAAAAACCCTTTTTTTTCCCTATTTTCCGAGCAAGGTACCAAGCATGCTTCTCGAGTCTTAAGTGCCTATCAATAATTACTCCCAGATACTTCGTTTCTTGAGTTTCTTCTATCCTTTCATTGCCTACACGAATCATTTGATTATTATATAAATGATTTTTTCTGGGGTCACATATAGTCATGTATACCGTCTTTTTAATATTGATTTTCATTGAGTTTTTGTCTAACCAGATTCTTAATAATTCTAATGCCTCGTTTAAAATGTTTTCTATAAAATCTATGTCCTCACTGCATACATAAATCATTTTGTCGTCTGCGAAAAGTCCAAACTCACATGCTTGACCTCTGTACACTTTACTTACATCGTTAATATACAGTATAAATAAAATCGGGCCTAGTATTGATCCTTGGGGTACCCCTGTTTCAATTTCAAGTTTTTGCGATATAACCCCACCATACTGTACTTGTTGCGTCCTATTTTGTAGATACGATTGAAACCATTCCAATACTTTACCTCCAATCCCGTACATTTCCAATTTTTTTATTAATTCATTCCTGTCAATAGTTTCAAATGCTCTTTTGAAATCCACAAATACTACCCCAATTTTTTCATTATTGTCTATCCTTTGTCTCCATTCTATGAGTGTCTTCCGTAATGCTGTTTCGCACGAGTGAGCTGTACGGAATCCTGACTGTTCCTTAATTAATATATCATTTTCATCAACATACTCAAGAAGCTGGACTTTTACTACCTGTTCTAGTATTTTTTCGTAAACTGGTTAGACATTTATCGGCCTAAAGTCTTCTGCGTTATTGCTGCCAATAACTTTTGGAGTTGGAGTTATTATTGAATTTTTCCAACTTTCCGGTAACTCTCCTTCTTCTAGTGACTTCTTTATGCGGTTAAGTATCGGTTCTTTATTTATTTGCCACATAATTTTCATTATTCTCGCTGTGATATCTTCTCCCCCACTTTTCCTGACATTTAGCTTATTTATTATCGTATCAAGCTTTTGTACAGTTACTTCTTGGAATTTATTCATTTCGCTTTCACACTCTCTCTCTTTTAATGTTCTCCACATATCTTTAGATTTATTCTTTTTCCCGTCTATATTTTTTTCATAGGACTCTGTTTTTTTTCGTCTAATCTTTGCAACTACCAAGTTCCGATATTCCTTGTATTTTTCCCAATCTTCTGTTTTCTTTGATTTAATTGCCTTCTTATATGCTCTATCTTTTGCTCTACACGTTTCTCTTACTTCATCATCTATCCATTTCTTATTTCTCCATTTCAAAGGTGCTATTTTTCTTTCTATTGGTATTATATCGTCCATTGCTTCTAAGATGCTATTAATTATTTTCTCTGCCAGTATGTCTACGTGACATTCACTGTAATTTAGGTTCCTTATTTTGTTATTTATTATATTTTTGAAGCTTTCTTGATCAAGTTTTCTGTAATCTCGTTTGCTTATCTTGATATGTCCCGTTTCTTCGTCTTTTTCCATTCCGTCAACTGTTACTGTTACTATACGATGGTCTGTAATCTTTGGTGTTTGAAGTATGTCAGTTTCGATGAAAAAATTTGAAAATACTAAATCTATTATGGTTTCTGTTTCTTTCACACATCTCGTAGGCATTTGTACGTATTGCTTCATCCCCATACTGCTCATTTCCCTCGTAAGCCTGTCCGTATATTGATTTTTTCTACTCATGTCAATATTAAAATCTCCGAGTATTATAATCTGACCATTATCCACTAACCATTCACATTGCTTTACTCTCCATTCCCCACACTCAATTGTATCACATTCGACCACAAGAGAGAGAGAGAGAGAGAGAGAGAGAGAGAGAGAGAGATTGATTGATTGATTGATTGATTGATTGATTGATTGATTGATTGATTGATTGATTGATTGATTGATTGATTGATTGATTGATTGATTGATTGATTGATTGATTGATTGATTGATTGATTGATTGATTGATTGATTGATTGATTGATTGATTGATTGATTGATTGATTGATTGATTGATTGATTGATTGATTGATTGATTGATTGATTGATTGATTGATTGATTGATTGATTGATTGATTGATTGATTGATGGATTGATTGATGGATTCATGGATTGAATGATTGATTGATTGATTGATTGATTGATTGATTGATTGATTGCTTGATTGATTGATGTTTATTAGCTTTCTCAACTATTTGATGTACATAATTTACATGTTTATCTTACGTTTATATTGAACTTATTTTATTTCGCTTATAATAAATGCTTTTAACATACTCTTATATTGAACTAGATTTACACAGCCTTTAACCTCTACTGGCAACGCATTATACATTTTCACTCCTTCGTATAACATACTCTTTTGCGCACTTCTCGTTTTTCTAAATTGAATTACAATATTTTCCGCTTGACGCGTTTCCCGACTCGTTCTAGATTTAACAACTTGGAATTTACTCGTCAGTTCTTTCGGCAATAATTTCTTAACAGCCTTGAAAATAAATATACACACATTATAATACAGTCTCTGTCTCACACTCATAAATTGAACCGCTTGTAACATATCGTCTACCTTCGTATACCGGCTGCATTGCAATATGACTCGCATCGCTCTGTTCCGCGCTATCTGCAGTTTATTCAACTCTGTCTCACCCATACCCACTAGCAGTGTTGCGCAATACTCAAAGTGCGGTGCTATGATTGCCTTATATACGACACATTTGGTGTATGCCGATATATATTGCCCTATCCTATTCAGAAAACTCGTTTTTTTACTTATTTTTTTCAACATATACTCACAGTGGTCTTTAAATCCTAACTTATCATCCATCATTACACCTAAATATTTAATTACCTCCACTCGCTCTAACTCGGTTCCATCCCTGCATTTCAGTACAATATTCCCTCTCAATTCTTTCCTTCCACTCCTCACAATCATATATTTGGTTTTTTCCGCATTCATTTTCAGTTTGTTCTTATTCATCCATCTTTCCACTGTTTTTAATGCCCCATTCATCTTTCTTTCCACCTCTGCACTACTGTCTCCAGCAACATATACTAGTGTATCATCAGCAAACATTTTTATTTCACAGTCTTCTGAACATATTTCAACTATATCATTTATATATATAATGAACAGCAGAGGCCCTAATACGGATCCTTGTGGTACCACGTATTTCGTTGTAATAATTTCAGAAAATTCCTCATTAAATCTTACTCCTTGCGTTCTATTGTTTAAGTATGACCTAAACCAATCTAACACTTTACCTCTAATTCCATATTGAAACATTTTTTCTATTAACAATTCTCTATCCACTGTCTCAAATGCTCGTTTTAAGTCCATGAACGTTACTCCTACTATTTTTCCTTCGCTAATATTTAATTCCTATTCGTCTATCACTGTTTGAATCGCCGTTTCACACGAAAATTGTTTTCTAAAACCCGACTAATACTCTGTTATAACCTCATTTGATTCCAAATACTTTTCGATTTGACTCTTTACTACCAACTCTAGGACCTTCTCGTACAATGGCAACATATTAATTGGCCGGAAATCCTTCGCGCTATTGGCTTTCTCTATCTTTGGTATCGGTATGATCGTGGACGTTTTCCATCTATTAGGACAACAGCCCTCCCTTAGGGATTCGTTGAATATATCAACAAACTCCTGTTCAATTGCACTGAACGCCAACTGCAATATTTCGCTTGATATTCCTTCTTCTGTACCTTCCTTCTTCGGGAGTCCTTTAACTATTTTATCGAGTTCCTTTATTCCGATATTCTTGAAATTTTCTATGCTTCTTTCGTTTCCCACGCCACCGCCCATCAAGATTCTTCTGCTACCTGGCCTTCCAGATGCATCTCTCTCTATTGAGCTTACTATGTTATTAATACTTTCAACGTAAAACACATTAAATTTGTCAACCGTCCTTCTCTCCGCCATATCGCCCAATATTTCAAAATTTATATTTCCAATTTCTCTCTCTTTGGCTGGTCCCCCTCTAATAAGTTCTTTCAAGGTTTTCCACATTTTTTTAGGGTCGTTCTTATTGCAGTCTATCATATTTTCGTAATATTTTTTTTTCTCTTTCCTTATCAATTTAACTACTGCATTTCTTTCTACTTTGAACTGTTCCCAGTTATCATTCTTTCCCTCGTGAATTGCTTCCCTATAAGCATTATCCCTTTTACCTGCCGCCCTTCTTATCTCATCAGAGTACCATTTTTTACCTTCCCATACGTTTGGAATCCTAACTACCTTTTTTGGTGCTACTATGTCTAAAGTATCTACTATACTATCGACAAGCATTTTTGCCTTTCGATTTATATCTCCATCTGTCCATTGTCGCACGGAGTTTTTCAACACAGCTGTAAACTCTTTCACGTCAATTTTACTATAGTTCCTAGTATTATATTCTCTCTGTTTACTCTCTGTATTGCTCGTTCCTAATACTACTTTTACCCACGCATGGTCTATTATTTTTGGTTCGTGTTCCACATGCACTTGCACGCTTGTATTTGCAAATACAAGATCAATAATTGTTCGACTATCCTGCGTTATTCTCGTTGGCTCGTTTACATACTGTTTCATCCCTAAGCTTAACATTCCTAATATTAGTTGTTTTTTATAGAACGAGTTTCCCTTGACATCTATGTTAAAATCTCCTATTACTAAACAATCTCCTTTTATTGTTAACTCTTCAGTTATATCCTCTATGAATCTTATAAATTCCGCATCTGACGCACTCGGTGAATGGTACACCACTATTATAACTCCTTTATATATCTTATCATTGACCTCTATTGCTACACTCCAGCAGTTGGACTCAATTTCATTCTTCCTTACTAATTCATATTTAATACCATCTCTTACGTATACTATGGCCCCTCCTGTGTTTCTATTTTCTGCATCGCACCTAATAGCACTATAACCCGGCATATATACTTCACTGTCCCCGATTTTAGTAGTCATCCTCGTCTCCGATAACGCTATGATTGCAGGTTTCATTCTGTCAACCACCTGGTGTCGTATCTCTTCGTTATATGCTAAAAGACTTTGCGCATTCGTGTACCATATCGTCTCTTCCTTCTGTGATTGCTACTCTATCCAGCCCGTTCTCTTCTTTTCCTCTTGCAACGCTCTTTTGTATGTTGGACATTCCCGGTCCAGCGCACTATGTTTTACATTTATCTTCAGATTGTACGTTTGGTTTTTAACCGTACAGTTTACATATTTACTCTTATTTATTGTACACTCTCTTGCGTTGTGTTTTCCTGCACATTTGTAGCAGGTTTCTTCTCTTGTACAATTCTTCGCTATATGATAATAGCCCCAGCACTTGAAGCATCGCTTTATGTTGACGTGATTGAAAACCGGACATTTTCTCCATCCCACGCTGAGCTTATCTTTTCTCAGTAGCTCCTCGTGACTTACTTCATCTACTTCTAGTATTATTGATCCACGGTTGATTTCTCTTCTGTTTCGCTCCTGTTCCCTTCCCTTCTTTAATCTTTTCACGATTTTCATATCCCTTCCTTCGGTTTCCTCTATCCCATTCTGCTCTTTAATTGTGTCAACTCGTTCTTCATCGGTCAATTTAAATTCATCTTCTTTCACATTTACTATTTTTATCTTCGGATTCATCTGCGTCGACTCAGTAACTTTAAAACCCTCACCCATTCTATCCTGTACTGCAGCTTTCAGTATTTCACTTTCTTCTCCCGATTCATATCCCAGGATCACAGTTCCATTACTGCCTTTTTTCAGTTTTGTTATTTCCACAGCCATACTCTTTATATCCACCTCCTCTTTTATCTCTCTTTTAGTTTTTTCGCTTTCCTGTTGTACTTTTGGTTTGATGATGATCACCTTTTCCTTTTTTTTTCTTTCACTACATCGCTGTAGGTTACCCTTGCGGTGCTCGAACCTTCTCCCTGTATCATTATTTTCAGTTCCTCTATCTGTTGTTTCACACCTTCCATTTCTGCACCAATTATCTCTTGGATCATCTTCTTTATTTCATTCTTGCAAGCAATTTCGTCCTTCATTGCCAGAAAATCTTGCCATTTTATCAGCCAGTGTATTTTTGCATCAGCCGTTATCGATGAACTTATACCTCTGGTTCCTCCTATCGCTCCAGTCGATGCTTATCGATCTCTGCTACCACCTGTTGTCGGCGTCACTGTCTTCAGAAGTTCATCTTCTGCATTGAATGTATCAAATGGACCCTTGCACTGTACTAGTTCACTATTCTTATCCATTGTTTTATGCTTATTCACACACCCTGGGTGGTGAAAAAGTTTCGGACAAATTTTGCATCGTACTACCTGGCTTTTGATTGCTTTTTTTGCAAGCGGAGCACCGATACTCGTCGTAGTCGCCCGTATTGTCCATGTTTTGCTGTAGTAGCTGATAAGTTACCGACGCGTATACCTGTACATACCAACCGATAACTATATCATAATCACCGTGATTGCCTGATCACTCTACGTATTACTAATCAAGTGTCACCGTGGCAGCAATAATGGCTGCCTACACCACATTCGTCGAGTGAGAACTTTTAGCGCACGAATATGTTGCTAGCACCGTTAATACGATAGCTACCAAGCCATTCGCTAGATCAAAATATTCACCACACAAAACCGATCACATTGATATAGTTTTCACACTATTATACCACTTCATTCCACTATATAATTATCGGTATTACGGAGTGTCTGACAAACACGTCTACCTCGTCTGCCTCGAGAGAGAGAGGAGAGAGAGAGAGAGCGTATTAAAGGAATATATATAGAAGCGTACCGCTTTAAAAAATCTCTAGTTAATTGTCTGATTTACTGTGGTTACTACTACTCTAACAGCACAATTATGGTTACAGTGGTTAAGCGCTCATTGATAAGAAAATTGATAGAATTTATTGTATATCGAAGCGTAGGCCGTCGTTGAGTTCGCGGTGGGGGAGAAGAAATTTACAGATCACCCTATGGGAACTTCCGACACAAGAGGTTGTTCGTAAGATTCGCGGTATGCTGTGCGAGTGTCATCAGAGCGATTTAGTTGACGCGCATAATATTGGATTGTTTGATAATCAAATGGTTATTGATTCGGTGGTGCGTGTTATTCATCGACACGGGTGGCTGAATGAGCCTGCTTTGCAGCCCATGCTCAGTGAAAGACATAAGTAATACTGCGTTAATACACTACGTTATTTACTTTCATTTTATTTCCTTTATTTCAGAAGATTTTTATATAGTTCGACGGTATGAAGAAGAAGCAATGGGATCCGACACCTATGATTTCAATGAGGAGGGTAGAACCGATTCCGATGATTATAGCAGGGATAACGCTGGTGACAGCACCGCAGGGAATCGTTGGATAAATTTTACTCAGCCGTTCTGCGAGTATAAACCAACAAACGGTCTTTTCATGGTCGATCCTGCGAGAGAACCAGATAGAGTCGTTGCAGGTCCATCGCGACAATACAGTTCAAGCGATGATACCAATAGCAATACAGACGACGAAGAAGAAAAAAAAGAGGAAGTAGAAGTAGAGGAAGAAGAAGACGAAGAAGAAGAACAGAAGGAGGCGGAGGAGGAGGAGGAAACTCTGGCAATTTTTAATATATTTTCATAACATTTTAGGGTGATACTTTTGAAATATCATAGTTTACGGGAAAAAATAGCTCTATAGTGGTCGTTTCAAAAAAGGTATTTATTTTGATATCTGAAGGGGGTCCATTTCGGAGTGAAATAAAGTACGAGAATAATGAAAAATGAGCGATTTATTATAAAAATTGGTTTGAAAAATGTATAAATAATTGTGTATCTATACAAAATTTATTTTTCTCCACTACAGTTGACGCAGATAAACATTTTGTGCGTGTCGCACATAGGGCGACTGCACGAGGAGCACAGCTGTTGAGTTTTGTGATCCTCATGTCGTTTACACAATCCGCAGCGGACCTTCTTGTGCGAATACTGCCGCTCTTGGGACTGTTGAAAATGCGTTTCGGAGACAAGAATTCCTGCGATTCCTTGTTTGAGATCGTTTTGGAGGTCTTCCACGTCGCCTCGCCTTCTCAGGTGAGGCTCGACCAGGTGGAGCATGACTTGTTTCAGACACTGTTTTGCAGCGAGGGCGTTGTTCTCCTCGTTGTTGCTAACGCATCGACAGTTGTATAAAATTCGAGCCTTTACCATCGCTTGAGCCAGTATTCGAAAAAAAAACCTCATTGGCCATCTCAGAGTTGCCCTGGCGGTTGTGTACGCATGGCACAGCTGATCAAAGCAATCTGTTCCTCCCTTCGTTTTGTTATAATGTAGGGTTACTTCCGGCTTTCCGTTTGTTATCGCAGTTGTTCGCAGATATGATGATGCAAGTAACACGATTTTTTTTTTGGTGTGTGCGATAACAATGAGAGGTCTGCTGAGAAGGCAAAAATTGTAGCCGGCGGTTCTTTGGAAGCAACCTTCATTTCTAACGGAATTTCACGCTTATTTTTCCGGATCGTACCAGTGATTGTCATGTTGAAGGGAGGTTCCAGCATATGTTGTAACATGCGAATGGAAGTGAACGAGTTATCACAGGTTACGGTCCGATTCGTTCCGTGGATTGGCGTCGTGACTTTACGGAAATAATATTCCGATATTGGCTCGTTACGCACTACAGTTCAGGTTTTCCTCAAATATGGAATACCATACATCTGAAGTGAGAACATAAAAAGTTGATGTACAATTCAATTTATAAAAAAATCATGCTTCCAATAGGAAACTCACCAAGTAAGACGTGCAAACGTCTTTCAACGTGATGATTTTTAGTCCATATTTGTCCGGTTTCGATTTTATATACATCCGGAATATACATCGTCCCCGAAAACCCAGTAACTGCTCGTCGACTGTGCAATACTGATGAGGCGTATAATTTTTAGTACAGTTGCCAATGAAGATATCCTGTACTTTGCGAATAGGAGATAATCTATCTTCAGCTCGTCGAGTACATTTTTCGTCAAATCGTAGGCGCGAGGAGAGAAACATGAATCTTGCTTGCGTCATGACGCAACGGTAGAGTGTTAGACCGTTTTCTTTGCTCCATAATTCATGCGTATCGACGTGATTCGATTTCCATAATCCTGCATGATACAGAATTCCGACGAATGCCTTCAATTCATCGACGTTGGTGTGATGGTGATACGACTGCAAATCTTTATTTTCAGCGATCATCTGAAGACAAGTCTCTTCGATTTTCAAGTTCGTGCATTCAACGATGATATCGAATAGTTCGCTTGTAAACAAAACGTCCCAGAATTCGCTCACTGTTCGGCTAATCCTTGCCTCACTTGTCGGGCCAGGTAAGTGCACAGCCACGGGCGCAGTTGCTCGACTTATCAAATAGCAGACCCATACACATAAACCAAACGAAAGACGAAGGGTCATTTCTATAGAAGGAATACATTGAGAGTCGTTTGTATACCTGAGCGTCTGATGTCAAACTGCTTGTGCCACACGAAGCCGTTAGGTCTCTTCAAAATAGAAGTCGGTCGGCCTCGAGTGCGAGACTCTAGCACGCGAGCAGATTGAACAGCGTATTCGGTGTCTGTGTCGTCATCTTCATCTACGAAATCGTTTTCTTCGGATTGTTCAGAAAGATGGTCCTCTTCGTCGTCCGAAGCAGCACCACCAAAATCATTTCTACACTCCTCGCTCTCGAGAAGTGCGTCGCGGACCAGGCGACTCCGTAAGCTATATGCCATCTGAATGCAAATATTGGAGCCATAATGTATATTATGCCGATATATATTGATATATATTGAAATTCTACACCGAAAACAACAGCGGAATGTATTTTGGTAATTTTTTTGTATGTTTTTTTTTATCTCCAGAATTTCGAAGTAAACACACATGTCGACTTGATAAAAAAAAATTTAGCGATTCACATAGTCATACTTACATTACGTGATAATCCTACGCAAAAAAAAATCACTTTTTAGGAAATAATTACGGGGCGGTCACACGGAGAGTCAAATTGACCCAGCTCGCGCACGGTCTTCTAGGAACGACTGCCACGAAGGAACTGCTGTCGCGATTCGGCCGACCCTAGTCTCTTCTTACAAAGGGAATCCCAAAACACTGTTACAGGGGAGGTCAGTCCCCTCCGGCGCCAATAACTTCTATTAATTCCTGCTTACAGTTGCGCTTGGGGTCACTTTGACCTCGGGTGACCGCGAAGGGTTAATAATACAATTACGCTGACAAAAATAAAAAAATTACGGGGATAATAACAGTAAAAATGAAAAAACAGGGTACGAGTCGGACCTAATCGTTTTTCGCTTTGCACGATTCACTGTGCCGAGACCGCCGAGAATCGAGTTGGTTTACAAAATGCGTCGGCGGTTTCCGGGTGCAGTCGAGGGATTCGAGAACTAGAAGCAAATATAAGTTCGTAATTCTTACGTTACACACTTTATATACTTAGTATATCGCTAGCGACAAACAAAAATTGAATTAAATAAAATAAAAAAATTCTAATAAATGGTTTATAATTAAACCTTGCTTGCAGGTGGACAGACTGGCGATGGAAGGACTGATGTACGAGGAGGTGATATTTTGCCTCCTGGTGAACGCTTCGGTATCGATAATGAGCAGAACCGATATTTTCCACGCTTTAGGATGCAGGGTCGGGAGACAGATTTTGATTTTCATCAGCCGCCGGACGGTATTGATCATCTGACTTGGTTCGAGGGTAGTGTACGAGATGCTCTCACACGTCTTACAGAACGTGCGAAGGACATGATTATGTGGGTATGACTCTGAGCGTGCTGTCTTCCGCGCAAGGACCTGTATGGTTATCATTTCGATCAACTCGTGACATCGTTCCTGACGATATATGGTGACTAATTAATAGTGAAGCTCAGAGCGCGCGCAAATTTCGAATAGGCGCTGGTACATGTAGTAATAGTGATAATTTGTGTTTACAACAATCCCTTCTCGCAGCCCAAGCGCATGCCGAACGCGATCAAATTCGTACGGGCGAGTTACACAAATGATGGTGTCAAATTCGGCACGGACTTCGAGGAGCGCAATATACAGCAGCGATAGAGTTCACGCGTAATGCGGGGGTAACGACACCATCTAGAGGATGTGGTGTACGCGAGATTCAACTCTTTCAGGAGTACTTGGTTCACGATGGTATAGCAATCGTGTTTATGAATTTTTCACCTTCGGAAAACGCGTTACGGTTCTGTACGATGGGCGAAAATCCGTACTCTCTGCAATAGGTAAAATTAATCATACACTCTTTATTCTCTATTACGAACGTTCTCATCACTACCAGCTAATATTAAATCTCGCTGGTGCGCTAGGTAGTCGAGGGTTCTGGACACAGTGTAATTCCAAGTATAATCGAGTACTCGAGCATAACTGTAGCTCTCAATGTGCTCGATGTAAATCCACTTATTGCAACGGCAATAGAGACTCAGCCTGAGTATTGCACAGACTCATGGTTCTTAACGGTTTACCTAAGGCCTTCGGTTTCGCGGATGATGTGGCAAAAGGTACATTTCCGCATTTATTCAACACTCCGGAATATCGGAATTACACAGGTTCTCTGCCTGATTATAAATTTGATTCTGCGACGAAATTTGTGCAATATTGTCGTACGGATATTACGGTTTTGAGACGAGCGTGTCTAGTTTTTCGAGAGTTACTTATACGTTGCGGAAGCGTGTGCCCCTTTACAGAAGCATGCACGATAACATCAGCATGTATGAGAG
Source organism: Cylloceria caligata (assembly GCA_963942595.1). NCBI lineage: Eukaryota > Metazoa > Arthropoda > Insecta > Hymenoptera > Ichneumonidae > Cylloceria > Cylloceria caligata. The sequence continues at coordinate 20,685,182 of OZ012704.1, forward strand.
TATTTCGAAAGAATTTTCTACAGAAGGATGGCATTGCAGTGTTACCACCAGGGGGGTACCGCTGGGGCGATAAACAGTCGCACAAGGCTCGTCGTATGGCTCGTATGACTCGAGCGTGAGCGCAACTGCGTTATCGCTCATGCTGGACGCACGAGAGAGTATCGCCCTTTGACCGTATCCATGGGTGTGTAAGAATGGAAAATATCCCGTTGGACATCCGAAATTGTACGTAGGTGACGAGTGTCGAGAACTCGTAGGACTTGAAAACGATCTAAGTGTCGTTGAGGGTCTCGTGAAGTGCACCGTAGTAGCACCACGCGATTTGTATTTATATGCCAGTACTGCCTGTTCGCATATATGGGAAACTATTGTTCCCCTTGTGTAGAACGTGCTGTACAGACATGGACACATCCGCAGGCGCACACACGATGACACGACTGAGCGAGCGTTTGACGGCACATGGGTCGTGGACGAGCTGAGAAAAGCTATGTCGCTCGGATATAAGCTGACGCGTATTGATGAAATTTGGCTATCCGTTGTTACGCAGTATGACTCGACAATGCGACGAGGCGGTCATTTTGCCGAGTACATCGATACATCCCTTAAAATAAAACAGGAGGCGAGTGGACCGCCAGCAGAGTGTAACGATGACGAGGAAGCAATAGGGGGTATATATCTCGAGCGAAGTGCTTTGCAGTCAAATCCGGGTCTACGTTCGCTCGCAAAATTGACGCTTAATTCATTCTGGGGAAAGTTTGGTCAACGCGAGAATCTCATAAAAACCGTTATCGTTTTCACGCGCTCGGAGCTAATGAATTTACTAACGAGTTCGGAGATTGAGGTGACGGGAATGCTACCGGTTAATCACAAGATCATATATGTGAACTATGTAAGCAACCGCGATGCTATCCTACCATCCTCGATAAGAAACGCCGTGATGGCAGCATACACGACGGCACAGGCTCGCCTCAAACTATACAGGTATCTTGAGAGGCTCGGGAGGCGAATATTGTACTGCGATACGGACTCCTGTATTTACGTGAGTCGCTCCGGTAGCAACGATTATGAGCCGCCAATCGGTCAATTTCTGGGAGCTCTCACGGATGACAGCTTGTTGACTAACGCCCAATTGCCCGGCGAGTTTTTTTTATGTTTGCCAATCATCTTCGTTCAACAATGCTTGCAATGCTACATATTCGTATTTTTTAACGGATTTCCACGCTCCTTGTCTGTAACATCGAAGTCACCACTTTTGAAACGCCGAAACCATCGTTTACACGTATCTTGCGATAGAGCATTTTCACCAGCATGATTCAGCGGCAGTTTTCTTTAAATGAAAACAAAAAATGATTGCTGTCCGCGAATGCTCTTTGTTCGGTATAAATTTCGACATATTGAACACAGTGTTATAGCGCAGTGTTAGATCTTTATAGCACAAACTGTATTCTTTGACTCAGTCGAGGTACTGTACACCCTCGACTGATTATCAGAAGGGGTGTTACGTTCTGGCCATTTTTCCCAATATACCCAACTACCTTATAAAATCCTTACTTTTCAACTTTCTCACAATCTACTAACATTTTCTATCTCTTAAAGTTATCTCCTTCACATTAGATTCACATTCCATCTGCTTCCTAGAGGACACCGTGCAGACGACCCACGCATATTTGCTCAATACACCGATAACAACAAGCAGATAGGTATACCCATCGTTGTACGTAGTGTAACCAATATCTTCAACTCCAACACGTTAAGCTCTCGCGGTTGGTCACAAAAGCCCGTGCTCCTGTGTGCTGGGCACCAGTCTCGGGAAATAATCTATTTCCCGAGACGAATTCAATTTGCACGTAGAAGACACGGGGCCGACTCGGCTTCACAGCAGTTGTTAGTCGGGTAATGATACGCTCACTTGGCTACATAGTGGCCATCTTTGAAGGAACATCAACGCCGCTTGCGGCCACTTATGCCTACAAGTCTCTCCGTCTTACCGGCCGACACTATCCCACCTCCATTTCTCTTTTTGACTTCTACGCGGCGGCGCGTACACAGGCGGGCTTGAAAGGTTTGATTTTCAATGAGAAAATAAAAATGAAAAAAAAAAACAATATCGTGACCTGTTAACAAATACAATCTCTTAATACTTATTCAATCGGACGGATGCATGTTTTTGGCAGCGTTCTTTGAACAGTTCCATTTTGGGTCTTTACTGTAATAGTTCGAACCAATCCATCTTTTCCTGGTTGAATCTCGACTATTCTTCCCAAGCGCCATTGAAATGGGGGTGTGATATCACGCAACAATATCAAAGCACCGATTCTCACGTTTTTGTTCGAGTTTTCCGATTTCCTCTTCGTTCTCTGTTGCATCTGCGTTATATACTCTTGTGACCAGCGTCGCCAAAAGTCCCGATACATTTTGGTGACTAGTTGGTATCAATTTAAACGGTTCGACTGTACGTCTGAAATATCGTTTTCGGGCAGTGCAGTCAGAGAAGATCCAACCAAGAAATGGCCAGGCGTAAGAACCTCAAGTTCACTTGGATCCGATGAAAATAAAACAGAGAGCGAGAATTTAGACATGCTTCAATTTGACAGAACACCGTAGACAGTTCTTCGAAACTAAGCCTAGTATCTCCGATCACGGACTTCGCGTGCGCTTTCGCCGATTTTACGGCAGATTCCCACAGCCCTCCTACATGTGGCGAATGGGGTGGAATGAATTTCCACTCGATGAATTTGTCTGCGGCGAAATGTGTCTCCATCTTCCGCTGAGCCTGGCTCGTTATCAATTTGGCGAATTGCTTCATCACGTTAATAGCGCCTATGAAATTACTACCGTTGTTGGAAAGAATCGACTTGCATCGACCGCGACGGGCCATAAACCGCTTCAACGAGTTAAGAAAAGGCGACCTAGTTATATCTGATACTATTTCGAGATGAACTTCTTTAGTCGCTAAGCAAACGAACAGGCATAGATAAGCCTTGGCTATTTTGTTTCATTGTGTAGGGCTCTGCGTAATCAACTTCTACACATAAAAATGCTCTACTCGGAGTGACTCGCTCGGAGGACAAATTTCCCATCAGCTGCGTCGGGCTAACAGGTCGCAGTCTGAAACACGTTATGCATTTTCGTAAGACGCTACGAATCGCAATTCTCGCGGAGATAATCCAATATTCGTCACGCAGTAATGCCAATAATGCTGACGGTCCGGCGTGCAAATCACGATGATGAAAATGCGATATGATTAATCTTGTCAACGGATGTTTTTCCGCGAGTACAATAGGATACCGTTTTGTGAATGATAGCGGTGCATTTCGCAAACATCCACCAATCCTTATTAGTTCATTGTCATCGATGAACGGATGAAGATCCAAAAGACGACTCTTCGAGTTAATCGCTCGATTGTTCTTCAAAGCGTTAAATTCTTCTGCGTATAATTCTCGCTGTGCAAGTTTGACAAGAACGTTCAAGGTGTGCTGCAATTCTTCGATAGTTAGCACTCTCGTTTTACGCTCTTTACAAGATGTCGATACTCTTGCATTAATTTTGAAGCGTATTATGTGTGCTACAACAGGTTGCAATTTTTTTAGCGATGAAAATTGCTGGAATCATTTTTCGTTGGCTTTGACAGTCGGAAAAGCTACAGAGAAAGCTTTCGACTCGGGCATTTCATCGACCGGCGGGCATGCCGAGATAGGCCAGGTTTCCTCGTCGTCTTGAAGCCAATCGGGACCGTGCCACCAAACGCTCGCGTTTGTTAGTTGATCAAGATCGATACCGCGTGAAATGATATTAGCAGAGTTGTGCTCCGATTGCACGTGTCTCCAATCTTCTTTTTTCGTTATATCTTGAACTTCCGTTACTCGGTTGCGTACAAATTCTTTCCATTGATGAGGTTCGCGTCTTATCCATGATAGCGTTACGCTAGAATCGCACCAGAAGATTATTCGGACGATTTCGAAGGTTGGTGCCGCTGCAATTTTTTTGTAGAGTTGAGAAAGCAAGAGTGCTCCACACAATTCTAGTCGAGGCACGCTGACTGGCTTTATTGGGCTACACGCGATTTTGCGCATAACAGGTGCACACTAGTGACACCCGAAGGATCCGTAGATCTTAGATAGAGACAAGCTCCATACGCCAAAGTTAAAGCATCACAAAATCCATGTAGTTCAACACGAATCGGGTTCGTGTACAATACGTGTCGAGGGATTGCGATGTTGTTGATGTCCGAAAGTTTTTCTTGGTACTTTGTCCACTTGGTGTGGATGTCTATCGGGAGTGCTTCGTCCCACTCTAGTTGTAATTGCCAGGGCTGTTGGAGATGAATTTTCGCCTTAATTGTTGCTGAACCTGTAAGTCCTAGGGAATGGAAAAGTTGTGCCACAAATGATAAAATCACCCTTTTTGTAGGTCTCTGCTCTTGCTTAGTAATCGATACCTTGTAGTAGAGTTGATCTTCATCTGCTCTCCACCGCAAACCGAGAATTTTTGTTTCTTCGCCGATGCTACGAGTGAGTGATGAATCGCTCTCTTCGTTTTCTTTGAGCAATGCTTGTGAATTCGATTTCCATTTAGCCGAAGGGAGCGACGCTGATTCAAGAATCTCTGCGATTTCCGCTTTCCGACGACGAAGTTCTGTTACCGAAGATACTCCCGTTATCAAATCGTCAACATAAAAGTCTTCGTTAATTATTTTGCTTGCTTCAGGAAATTTTGCTGCGTTTTCGATCGACAATTGTGCGAGCGATCTCGTCGCGAGGAATGACGCAGGTCCTGTTCCGTAGGTAAGGGTAATGAGTCTGTAGATTTCTGGTGGTGCATTTACGTCGTTCCTCCACAATATCCTCTGAAGATTTCTATCTTCTGGATTGACCGAAATCTGCCGGTACTTCTTAGTGATGTCGGCTACCATGATATATTTATGTTGACGATATCGTGCCACGATGTCTACGAGTTCTCGTTGGATGACTGGTCCGACCATTAAGATGTCGTTTAACGATTTTCCCGACGATGTTCGACTCGATGCGTCGAAAACGACTCGAAGTTTTCTTGTGACCCTCACTTCGTCCGTTACTGCGTGATGTGGTAGATAATTCTTTATTTTGCTCTCATTTCCTTCCTTGAAGATGCTCATGTGATCGAAAGTCATGTATTCTTCCATGAATGTTGTGTATCGAGTTTTTATCAGTGGGTGTTTGAGAATGCTTGAGCATTCTGCTACGCGTTGCTGGACTGCGCACTGCAGGCTAGAGTGGGTAACTGCTTGCTGTTGCTACTTAGCGGCAGCACCTCTCAGAAGCAGTGTAACTCACACTAGGTCAGCATGCCAAGCAACAGGTCGCTGCGCGCACGCTCTCTACGACTGCTTGACTAGACAATGGCTGCTTTGTATAACGTAGCCATCTTTCGTTTTGCTCTTGCTCGGTTTTCATCACCACCGTGTTCGTGAGTGCTCAAAATAGTTCAGTGCATCTAAATAAATCTCATCGATCAACCCTGCCGACCTACAGTCTCTACAAACTCAGCCATCATATCAGCATTAATATATTGACGTCGGCAACGTGTACATCAACATATTCGCTCATCGTGTCATGCACCCGGCGTCAGCTTCACCGCGAGCCCCGATCGTGACAGCACATCTCATAAATTGTAGACGATTAATATAATCGTGTATGGTAAAAAGCTCACCTCATTTTCTATATTTTATTTGGTTTATTTATGTAATTACGTCCACTGCATTTTGACAGGTGGAGCAATAAATGCTACTGTAATCTACATCTGTGTACTGACTCTTAATACACCTGCTACAATTTTACAGTCCACTTAACTCCAACATCTGAATTCTCGAACAGTGGGTATTTCGTGAATTTCCGTTCGATCGATCGTAGGCGTTTCACGGTATTACTATACGATTCACCGAGTTGACTTGTATCATTTCGATTTGGAAGCCGAACCTCGAATCTTCCTGCAGGAAGTCTTGCGTGCGTTTGTTGGAAGTGTTCTTCACACAACAATTCTTCATGTGACAAAGCTTTAGCTGGCTGTAGTTCTTCTATATTCCAGAAGCATTGGAGTTGGTGTTGCAGATTTCTTGTGTCGGTAAAACCGCAGAACCCAATTACGTTTTTTGTAGCACTGGTTGATTCTTCTTGGTTCTGATTTGTTCTGCGCAAATTCCCAAAATACACTTGCTCCTAGTAGAAGGTCAATGCTTTGAGGGACAGATAGCCTGGATCAGCGAGAACCACGTGTTTCGGAATTTTGACCGACTGTGCGTCGAATGTTGCGAGAGGAATTTTATCGGTAATCTCATCGAGTATTGAAAAAGATTGTTTCATTGAAAACGCGTTTACTTTCGATCTAATAGTCGTGCTTGTCGCCGCGGAGATCTGAGTTATTGTTTGAGCTATTGCTCCTACCGATTGGTTAATCTTTCGTTGTTGCAGCTTTAGCTTTTCGCACAACGCTCGGGATATACAAATTGACTGTGAACCGCTGTCCAACAGTGCTCTCGCTTCAATTTTATGACCCGAGTTGTCTTCTATATGAACGATTGCTGTTGAAAGTAATACCTGAGCTGGTTTCCTCGTGGCGCAAGTCGCGATGGATTGCACGGATTGCTGCTCTTTCGTTGCAGGTGCGGTTTCGCTATCGTTAGAAGCGTTTTCATTACGATTTGTGTGCGAACCGCTCGCTTTTTGCTGTCCACTGTCCGACTAATTTTCGAGGTGCAATAGCGAGTTATGTTTCTTACTACATTGTCTACAGTTTCCAGCTTTGCAATTTTTAACTGAATGTCTCTTTCCCAGGCAGTTCAAACATAAATTAAGGCGTTTTATTTCGTTTATTCTCGATTGAAATGGAAGATTTCGCAATTTCTGACATTGATATATCTTGTAATCTTCTTGACACATCGAACAACTATTTCGAGCTGTCGTGTCTTGAGTGCTAAGGTGAGACGTCGGATGATCAATTATTTGTTTCGAATTTACTCCTTCTTGACATTTACTATTACTCTCTTGAACTCCTTTCTTTGATAGAACCGCCTCGAAAGTTTGACGCCATTCCTTCAGAAGCTGTAAGCCACTGCATAATTTTGACCTATGAGATCGAACGCACCTACCACTTGCACGGCTTGACCTTTTAGCGCTCAGTTCAAATAATAAAACTTCTGTACGTCTGATAACGTTACGTCCGCGTCGATAAGAGCTTTGAATAAATCGTAAAAATGAGTCCATTTTTCGTAACTGCCGTCGAATTCCGGCAATGCTGTCGTTGGCATTTTTACGTTAGGACGAGCGGTCTTACCGATTGGCGCTCTTGGATTTACGTTCTCCCGATTCTCGTTAGAATTTTGTCGATTTGTTGCTGCAAGCTGTTCTCGCCCTTTTGCGATTGCTTCGTAGAAAAGAGGTTCGAAAAGTATATTTTCCGCTTCTAAATCTTTAATATGCTCTTCCCGTTCGTCGAGAACACGGATTTTTTCTTGTAAATCATCGAATTCTTTTAGCAAACCCGATGCTTTTTTCAGGCGCTCGTCTAACTCTACTGAATTTCCTGTATCCGGTTCGAATGTCGAGAGAAATGTTTTGAATCGCGTCAATCTCGCTATTACATTGTTTTCGATTGTGCTTAACCTACGTATTCGCGATGCGAAGCATTTTTATATTCTCGAAATTGAAGGAAAATATATGAGGAGAGGATAGACTTACAGAATAAATATTTTGTAGATATACGATGACCGGTGAATCGTGGCGCTGTTCTGTTGACGTTAAGAATCTTTGTTGTGCCGAAGCTCTGTGCTGTCGCCGAGACTCTGCGTTGAAATCGAGGGTTTACGACACCGATATCAACGGTTTTTGCTTCGAGAAATTTCCGCTGTCGTTGAATTTTATAGCTATAGCTATATTGCTGAGCGTTGCTTTCCCGAATGTCGGTTTTTCTTCGTGTAGAGAACGTTGAGGGTCCAACCTGCCAGGAACGTTACGCTGTTGGTTCGATGACGTTCCGCTGCCATCATTATTATAGGTATAGCTATGTTCTGCCAAGCGTCGAGCCGCCGGAATATCGATTTACGTGGCTGCCGTTGCCCGTCGCTTCTTTCACGAGACACAGTGAATTTTGTTTTGATTTCACTATGACTCGTTGCGACTTGTCGGTTGTTTATGTAACATGTCTGTTGATCCATAGGTCGCTAGTTCATATCCGGTTCGAAGGACCATTTGTTAGTCGAGTAATACATTAATAGACTACTGTGAGCCTTTTATTTGTTATTTATTTTACGAAATGCAAAGATAGCGAAAAAATGTGACACGCTCATTGGCTACATAGTCGCCATCTTATCTTATAAGGAATATCAACGCCGCTTGTGGCCACGTATGCTTACTAGTCTCTCCTTCTTACCGACCGACACTATCCCACCTGGATTTATCTTTTTGACTTCTACGCGGGCAGCGTGTACAGCAGTCTTGGCGATTGGTAGAAGGGTCGGTAGTTAGGGAATCCAAATTATGATAAACAATTTATTGCAGTTGATAGACAAAAATTAACCGAAAGCCAAATTGTTACTCTCGGAAGCACGGTCGAGAAGCAACAAGTTGCAGCGTGCTAGATCCTCGTTGATTCAATTTTCCTCACCATAATTAACATAATCTCTAAGACTGGTGACAACAATACAACCTTTCGCACTACACTCCACACACAGTCACTCGCTGTTGCTATCGGCTTGGTACGCTCGAAACCTCGAATAATTAGTGTCGGTCAGTTAATGAAAAACGATCACGGGATATAAAGGTGAGAACTAAGGGCTGGCAATCAAAACGAAGCTAACAGAAAATATAGAAAACTGTTGGATAATCAGCTGGCGCACGGCGATCGATATTCGCCGTGCGTCGACCTGTTGCTGTGCTCAAGCACACGTCGTTCGGTTGAGCCGAAAGTAGCCGAGGCGGGGCTTCGCGAAGCCGAGGATGTGCCTCGTTGGCACGCCGCGTCGACCGAGAGGATGTCTCTCTCGCTTGACTTCGGTTTCGCTCACCGGCTATCTCGCTCAACTGACTTCAGCGCTCAACGTTAATTTCATATTCCGCAGCCATATTGAAAATTCAGTCACTTTTGCGACGACATCGAGGAACAGCGCACCACTATCTTGGACTTTTCTCGTTGGCCTTTCGCTCAGGACATTCTCATCACTCTCAACAGGACTCAAAACTCAGGTAAGAGTACACCGTTACAATTTAACATAATTCAATGACGATGAGGAGTGAACTACACATCGGTACATCCTCATAAAGGTCTCACACTGTGGCGTGCTCTGCAGCGCGGGCTGCATCACGTTTTCACTCAATTATTAGCATGCTCGATTAATATAATTGTGTGTGTTTTACCAATTCACTGCACTTTCCCCCAATTAAACTTGCTGGGAGAGTGTTGTGAATTCAGTCTAATCATTTGTGCATCCTCAAGCTCACACTTCAGTGCTCTGCAGCGTAGACTGCATCATAGCCTGTCAGTGTAGAATTTCACTCAGTTGTCAAATTTGTATATCCTAGTACTCGCTCTCTTTAAAATCTATTTCACCATCACATTAAGTATTTGCTGACAGGCAGTAAATTAGTCTACGCACTCATTGATCTCATAGCGTGGCGTGTTCCGCAGTACTGGCTGCGACACACGCACCGCTCTCAGTGCTCACAGCGCACAATTAATGTAATTGTGTGCTGGTTCTCATAAATTCAAAACCATTTATTCTGTTTATATCCAATTTCTCATTTTCCAATTTTGGTGCATTTATCTTCATTATTTTGTTATTTTCTAAATTTAACTTATTTTGGCTTCTTTGCTTCGCATAAAATTAACGGGTTGACAATGTATTATTGAAGCTGTGTGTGGAAGTTGAAATAAACCACTTTCTCTGTTTTCCATCTATGCGTCTGGTTTTATTTCACCCTGTCGTGAGTGAAGACTCATCTTTTTCAATATATTTCAGATCTGTCAAATAACACCACAGGCGGAATCTCAAACAAAAACAATAACATTTTCGGAAAAGAACCATAAATAAATAATTAAAACTATAAATAAATAAAACAGAGGAAATAAATCAGAAGAAATAAAACAGAATAAATAAGTCAGAATAAATAAAACTAAATACAATAAATAAGACAGAATAGAGGAATCAGAAGAAATAAAAGAGAATAAATAAAATAGAATACAAGTCATAAAATAAACTAAAATAACGTCCGGCGTAGTCTCGAGTGAATAACAGGGACAATTAAACAGAACCCAAACAGAAAGCGACCCACAAACGAATAACCCCTCAAAAATTCAAACGTGAGTACGACGCTCTCAACGGTACGGTCAAAGTCATCGACGCACAGCTCTTCCACACAAAATTGCTCTCGATCTTATAAGTGCTCGCAAACGACACACAGGAACTCCTAACGCACCCAAATTTTACAATAAAAAAATATTAACAAAAAACAAAGAAATGGACCCCCTTCGGCGATTCGTTAATTCTTGAAAAGCGAATTATTGTAAAATTTGAAAGACTAGGCGAGAGCTGTTCAACCGCTGTAGCAAAAGACGTTAAATATCACTCGGGTTTTCTCACCAAAATACTGGAGCTAACTCCCACACTGTAACCAGAGACGAGTGACGGCCTTACCGGAAGGTTGCAGTATCGAGAGCCTTTCGAGAAATAGTCTCGCAGTAGTCCAGAATCGCGGGGGGCAGAAATCAGTTCTTGTCAGACAGACACGGCAGCGGACATGGTATGGACGTCTTCGTTGTACAAAATATAGCGCAAGAATCCCCGACCAAATGTTAGCTCTCGTTGTTTGAGCCGATCAACCCTACCCTCCGAATCTTAGCCACCAAGAAAATTCGAATCATTTCAATGATGCCTGCGCACCGCTTGTATATGCGAGCTGCCAACGGCACTAGCGAGAGCCTAGGTGCCTCGTACGTAGCAGTAGCCTGAAGCGAATGAAACTCGGTAGCACAGCGAAAATTCAAATGCCGCCAGGGATCGTTGCATCTTCTGGTCCCCATGAGATGATGCGGGAATGATCTCAGGGTGGTCCTCTCTACGAGAGCGTTGAAGTCACCGTTGTGGCTACGGCTTCCCAGAATAACAACTGCTGAGACTCGAGAGGTCTCCTCTTGCGGATTATAACGAATCGATTACGACGTAGCCTGTGTATGCGAGAGTGCGAGGAGGAGTGAGTGCCGTGTTGTTTTCCTTCCGTAATAAATAAGACAAGGAATTGTGGAAAATCGAAATTAATTTACGGGACATTTTCGTTTATATTTTTGGGTGATCTCGATATTCTGCCGAGTCAGTGCTCTACCTAATTAAATAAATAAGTTGCCATTTTGGCTCATTTTGTGAGTCTTGTATTTATTGTGTTTATTGGTTTTATTAATTGCAACCTCGTCAGTCCGACCAAACACTTTACCTGTAATAGCTGTAGATAGCCTGGGCTGTGTCTGGTCGCAACCCCTGTTATTTTCCTCTCGGCGCGTAAGCGCCTGACGCCCAGCTCGAGAGAGCAAAAATAAACGGAGGATTAATAATCAATACCGGCTATAGGTAACGCGTGGAACGTTGGAGCTACCAGGTGTACAAGTATGAAATACGGATTTCAAACTACAGATGCCGCACGAATGCAGTTTGTGCTATAAAGATTTGACACTGCGCCATTTTGTGGTTTCATCAACAAGTGTCAGACGCGCGCGAGTTATAAATTGGAAAAGTGTGTGCATAGTGTTGTGTTGTTGTGTTCAATAACAGGTGGGCTGAAAAGTTCGTAGGTTAACATAGAAAAAATCTTTTTTTTGATAAAATTTCAATTTCAAGCACATTATCATATTCCGTGTAGAGAACACAATTTACCGTTGAAGTAAGCGCATCTTTAAATCGTACCTCTATTCTCACCCTGCCGTGCTTTATTAAATTCCAATGTGAATTGCTGTTCGCCGAAAGATCGAGTGTCAAATCAAAAGCAAACAGACAGTATCCATCACGATAATTATCGCGATCGATCGAATTAGCATCGTTCAAGAAATGTATTCCAGTTCCCGAAAACAACGTTTGAAAAGCATCCACACACAGATTATTTTTCGAGCAATCCGGTTGTAACGGTTTCGCAGGTATTTGAGCACCATCTACATATAACGAGAGATAATTGATGTTGTAATTTTGGAAATTGAATGGGTTCATACTGAAGTCGCCGTTAAACGCTTTATTATTGACAAAACACCGGAGTGTATTGAAACGGCCTTTACCTCGACTCTCGTAAGAGGATATTTTGCCGTAGATTTTGCCAGCGTTCTAGCATGCGAGAGCAGCACATCAGGAGCTATTTTGGTTTCACGAACGAGAAACGATGCTTTGAGAATCTTTAAGCCGTATTGACCATTCTTTGCATCGCCCACAAGACAAAATGAATCTCTAGACCGCATCAGTCGTAGTTGCATCTCGACACCGTTTAATAGGAACTGCTCCTGATTGAATATATCGCAATGCAGATGGCCGAGCAAGTCTACCGTTTTTCCGACATTAAAAAATTGTTTTCTTTTTACAAGACCCGTATTTCCTGATGTTATATCATCCCTTTTTTCAGGGATATCATCGTACCAGAGAACGCTCGTGAGATGCGAATTTTGGCAGGTGGACCGTAATTCAAAAGTGTTTCTATGTACGCTCGATAAGCGTAGACATTATTTGGAGGTGAAACTAGTTTTTGATTCAGGTATACATCCACCTGATTATACATAGAATGCAAGAAATTGTTTTCAGGGCCGGCACTTACTTTCGGCACTGTACTCGTGGCAATTTCCGTAGAAGGAGATGTTATTTTCACTCTCAGATTAAGCATAGTATGCGCGAGATGGATATACTCATCACCCTGTCCAGGAATATCAATTGGAGCCTTCGATAGTAGTTTGCGTCGGTGGGAGTGAAAATAATTCTAGCTCCGATTCAAGACACTCCCACGAGTGCGGATGTAGAAAAGCCATCTTGTTTCAGCTATCCAAAAATATCTGCGACCGTTTGTTGACGAGTCTTTTTCTTCTTATTGTTCTTATTATTATTCTTCTTCTTTATTACTTTTCTCTTTATTACACTTTCATTTTTACGGGAGGTACGTCGTGGTTTACGTTCGTTCGATAAATGACGAGTTCGCGAAATTTTACGCTTTTTATAACCAGACCCCCGCATGAGAGTGTCAATTTTTTCAGAGGCTTTGCGTTTGAGATTACTGCCTGATTCTCGCGCTCTCTCGCGAATAGCATCTTTCACAGCTATATTTCTATCGAGGATATCACCGACTACGTTTACACCAGCTCGCAATGCCTCTTTTCCAACTCCTTTAGCGCCCTTCTTTAAAAGTGGTAACACTCGACGAAACAGGCCCCCGAGAAAGCTGCCGATACCGTGTCCTCGTTGATTAGGCATTCCGATATAAACATGGCTAATACCACTGTACCCGCAACGGCTTCATCCGTGCTGCACATTATTAATATCATCTATAGCGACGTAATCAATTGTGGGACATTTTAAAATGTAGTGCCAGAGTCAACGTTCTCTGTGCGAATGGTATAGGATTTCCAAACTCGTCTTTTATATCGATCTCGATAGTGTGTAAATTGTTGCGCAAGAGAGGTATATATCGTGGCGTTGGAAAAGATTTAATTTTTATCGAATCATACTGACAGTCGTCAGCATCAATGGGAACAACTCGTAAGGTAGTAAGACAAAGAAAGAGCTATCTTTGGAGCTCATATTTATCAGGGACGGTTATTCCGAGCGTTCTTCCTCTTTGCCCTCTTCTTCTCTTTCGTCTTCTCAGGTGACGGAGGTACTCGTACTCGCGATAATTCTGCCTCGTAGAAAATACCATCGATAGTCTCGTTATTCAGATCGTGTAAAATATACACGAATGGTTCTCGATTACTGATATTCGTTGAATCTTGAATAACTCGTAACTGCAACCACGCTCATATCTTTTCACAAATGCTTTAGCTGTACTGATATCTTTTCACAAATGCTTTAGCTGTACTGATACGTGCTAAGTCACCGACGCTGTATTTAGGCTTTTCAGTTTTTCTTGCGTTACGCTCGAAACGCCTTGCTAAATTTTCTCGGGCTATAGAGGCATTTTCGAGGGTCACCTCGCTCGGAGGAATACGCGTTTCACTGTGTCTAGTGTAATTATAAGCATATAAAAAATGTTGTAAAACATCGATGTAACGCTTATTTCGCGTGTATGTAAAATAACGCCACATTCGCTCTTTGATTGTGCGAATAAAGCGTTCGGCAATCGAGGCTTTTATAACGGGGTTACGAGCAGCGCGAAAATGGATATTCTTTTTCTTAAGAATTTGCTGAAATGGAGTGATGGCAAATTCTTTGCTTCGACCAGTTTGCATTGCTGCAGACGACGATTGTTACTGCGTGCGAGTATGCATGTGAGACCGCGGCCCACATTTGCGTTCGTTTTGTCACGCCAAGCCTCGACCCACACGAATTTGCTCAATACGTCGATAACAACAAGCAGATACACGTACCCATCGTTGTACGTAGCTATCGAGCGAAGATCAGCTAAATCAACCTCCCATACATCGTCTATATTACTCTCGCTGTAAGTACGACGGGGAAATCGTCGTCGCACGAAACGATGCATGTTATATGAATCCTGTGTCTCGAGTCATGGTGTTTGAGAATTCCGTCCTGATGCAGTTGGAATGACCTGTGACTATATTGAAAATTATGAGGCTTCACTCACAACAGGGAAAAATAAAACCAGACAGAAAGATGGTTTATAGAGAAAGTGGTTTTTATTCTACCATCCGCTCTTTCACTACAAAATATCTAAAATAGAAAAAAATAATAAAGATATCAAATTAAATACAAAAAAATAAACTGAATTGAGTTTTGGTTTAAGTGACCAGCACACAATTATATTAATTGTGTGCTGTCTTTTATTGAGTGTGGTGTACGTGGTGCAGCCAGCGCTGGATCGCACGCCACGGAATGAGAAATGTGAGAGCGTAGAATATTTCACTTACTCTCAACAAATTATCTACAGGTTTATAAGAAAGAAAATACCGAGAGCAGGTGAGAGCACTTGCAATCATATTGCTTGAGTGCTGGATGTGTGATATGAAACAACGTGATGCAGTCAGCGCTGCAGAGCACGGCAAAGTGAGATTTTGAGGATACACAAATGATTAGAAAATATTCACAGTACTTTCCCAGCAAGTTTATTGGGGGAAAGTACAGTAAATAATAGGCACACGCGCAATTATATTAATCGAGCGGGTAAATTACGATGAAAAAAACGTGGTACAGCCCATGCTGCAGAGCACGCCACAAAGTGAGACAATTAATGAGGGTGTACGGAAGAGATATTCACTCTGTTGGAAAATCAGCTGGCGCACGGCGATCGATAATCGTCGTTCGCCTACCTGTTGCGCTGCTTTGCTACGCGGTGTTCGGTTGAGTCGAAGACAGCCGAAGCATGGGCTTCGCGAAGCCGAGGATGTGCCTCATTGGCACGCCGCGTCAAGCGAGAGGGTGTCTCTCTCGCTTGACTTCGGTTTCGCTCACCGGCTGTCTCGCTCAACTGACTCCAGCGCCCAACGAAACTTTCATACTCGCAGCCATCTTGAAAATTCGGCACTTTTGCGACACACATCCCTTCGGACAGCACGCACATCTTTGGACCTCTCGGACCTTTTCACCAACCTTCTACATCGGCATCACTCAACAACACTCACCAGGACTCATTGCTCAAGGTAAGAGTGCTCTGGCACAATTATGCGTAATTCAATACCAGTGCGGAGGAAATATGGTACATCAGCACTTGGCCTCACTCGTGGCGTGCGCTGCAGCACATGCTGCTCCACGTTTTGCATCAATTCTTTTGCCAGATAATTAATACAATTATGCTGGTGTTTATATTCACTGTGCTTTCCTCCCGGAAATCTGCTGGGAAAGCACAGTGACTATACCTTGCTCATTTCGTGCATCCTCATTCTATGTTGTATTGTGCTACGCAGTGCTGACTGCGTAGCTGTTTTCACACACAGGCTTAGCACTCAAGCAAGGTTATTGCAAAAGCTCTCATTAATTCACTGCAACCACTTTGCAATACACTGCTGAGTGGTTGCAGTGAATTACACACAAACATTTTCGCACTCAATGGTATCAGCGTGTCGTGCTGCGTAGCTCTCGCTACGTTGCACGCACTGCTGTCTCAAGTTTATATTCAGCACACAATTAATATAATTGTGTGCTGCTCACATTATCATGCCAAATTCTAATTACTAGCTCATTTATGTTTTTGCACTCACCAGTCTGAGCGTGTCGTGCAGCGTAGCTATCACTACGTTGCATGCACCGCTTTCTCATGTCTACACTCAGCGCACAATTGATATAATTGTGTGCTGCTCACATTTGGATTCAAAATTCAATTCACTTGATTTATTTATACATTTGGCAATTATCTGATTTTTTGGTGTATCTATTTTTATATCATTTTTATTGTTTCTAAATTTTAATAATATTTTGTATACATAATAGTGGAAGGTGGAATAAACCACTTTCTCAACATAACATCTTTGTGTCTGGTTTTATTTTCCTCTTGCTTTAAGTGAGTACTCATCCCATTTTAATAATTTCACAGATCAGTCAAACAGGACGGATTCTCAAACATTTGGTCCTTCGAGCCGGATACTCGACTTGAGCAAGAGAGACCAGGGTTTCTACCTTCCGCTCTCATCTCTGCGCATTCATCGGCTTATCGGGTAGGACTCTGCGTAGCCCATCGCAGGATTCTCATCGGCTCATCACCTCGTCAAGCGGAGCTGCAGGTGGGGTAAAGTACATCTCTGCGGAGAATCTTCGTTGCTGTCTTCACTTTCTCTACTTGTACCGTTTGCAACAGGACTAGCAATGTCTGAGGGCAATCCGACGGACTCTGGGGTGGCGCCTGGAGGTCTTGAGGAAAAAAGGACATTGTTGGTTCCTGGGGCCGGCGTCGTTCCGAAGAAGACCCGATCGCCAACTCGACTTACAACCAAGATGGCGTTGAAGGTCCAATCCCAACGGCGCCGGATTGCTCATCTGCAAACGGTGATAGCTCTGCTTAACGAGGGCGGAGATACCCTCACCGTGGAGTCGCTTGACGCTTACGTCGAGCAGGTCACGGAGATCCACAGCGATTTCCGGAAGGAACACGAGCTGTTGGAGTCTTCGTGCCCTCCGAGCTGTGTCGACCATGATTATTTTGCAGATGATTTGCAAAGCCTTGAAGCGCAGGTCGCCCTCAAGGCCAAGGTCACAGCTCGGGAAGCCATGGGGAGGGTGGCTCAAGGGCGCCTTCCTGCACCGGCACCCGTAGCGTCGCCGCGCCCCCACACAAGGCTGCCGGAGATAAAGCTGCCGACGTTTGGGGGGGACTATTCCGGATGGCCGGCGTTCCGTGACGTGTTCACGTCGCTGGTCATCCGAAATGCCCGCCTTGCTGATGTCGACCGGCTGTTGTATCTGCGTGGCTGCGTGTCGGGCACGGCGGCGCAGCTCATTCAGGGGTTTGCAGTCACTTGCGAATCGTTTAATCAGGCATGGGAGACACTGGTCTCCCGTTACGAGAACAAGCGGCTGCTGGTGCAGGAGCGCCTGGATAGGCTCTTCGCACTCAAGTCCTGCTCATCCGACATAAAATCATTCTCATATATCCTGGCTTCGTTCTCCGAGGCGTACAGGGCTCTTTCTTCGCTGGCAACGAAGGAAGAGCTCTGGGATTGCGTGATGGTGAGGTTGCTGGCAAAACAGCTTGACCAAACCACGCGTGAGGCCTGGGAGACGAAGCTAGGACGCACACCGAACTTCCCGGCCTTTGCTGAGCTCGAGGAGTTTGCGGAGACCAAGGTGAGAGCGTTGGAGATGGCAAAGGCCACTCCCAAGACCGGGACAACCTCAAGCCGACCGTCTTCTGCGAATCCTCCCCCAGCGAAGGCCGGGACGCACAGCGCCGCGGCGCATCACGCAGGTAGCGCAGCACGTGGCGCTCCGTCGTCGACCTTCACCGCGAATGATTACCCCTGTGACTGCTGTCGGGCTCGTGGGCACTTTATTGTTATGTGTCCTGAGTTCCGGCGGCTCACTGTGGGTGATCGTCGCAAGATGGCGGAGAAAGCACGGCTGTGCTACAACTGCCTTGGTCGGCATAACGCGTCGGCCTGTCGATCGAGCCGGAAGTGCAAGAAGTGTTCAGGGCGGCACCACACGATGCTGCATCCGGCAGCGCCCCCTGCAACAGCCTCCGACGTGCAACCGGCTCAGTCACAGGCTTCAGCTCAATAGGATGTCGTCGCGGTCGTTCTCTCATCGGCACAGCTCACATGGAACTGCTCAACATTATTGGCAACTGCATTAGCAGATATACACACATCGGTCTCAGCTCATCAAGCAAGACTTCTCATCGATCCTGGGTCGGAATTGACTTTCATTACGGAAGAACTCTTTCGTAAGCTCAACGCAACATGCAAGCACTCATCAATTCCGATCACAGGGGTCGGTGGAAGGCGCTCAACGCAGACACATGGCTCGGTACAGCTCACACTGTGTTCCACATACACCAAGGAGAAAGTCACGGTACTGGCTCACATTCTCAACACGGTTACTACTCACTTGCCATCCTTTGAGTCGTCAGTTCGTACATGGCCTCACATAGTGAAGCTGATACTGGCTGCCCCTGACTTTCTCACACCACGACCAATCGATATCATAATTGGAGCAGATATTTATGGACAGGTTATTAAACCAAATATTCTCAAGGGCACATCATCTGCACCTATTGCACAATTATCGATATTTGGGTGGCTCATCATTGAACCAACAAACTCATGCCAATCTGATGCACTCACTGTTCATCATGCTGCGGTGCAACATGACGATCAGGAATTACAAAATGTGCTAACGAAATTTTGGATTCAGGAAGAGCCACCAAAGGACACAGTAAGTCAACTCACACCAGAGGAGCAGGCATGCGAAGATCATTTTCGTGACACGCATCAGCGTGATTCTACAGGCCGGTACATCGTTCGGCTTCCTCTCATATCATCGCCTGCGAATCTTGGAAACTCACACTCACGAGCACTTCAGTGTCTGCAACACACGCTACGGAAAATCTCAAGAAATGCTGAATACGGTCAGCTCTATACAACGTTCATGGACGAATATGAGCAACTCGGTCATATGGTGAAGGCATCAAAATCATCTCCACGTGAAAAACATTATTACTTGCCTCACCACGGTGTTCTCAGACCAGACAGTACTACCACGAAATTACGTGTTGTATTCAATAGGTCGAGTTCAACTTCATCAGGAAAATCTCTCAATGACATCATGCACACCGGACCGAATTTATTGCTCAACATTTCGGACGTGCTCATTTGGATCCGTCAACATAGACACATCTTTGCCACTGACATAACAAAAATGTATCGTCAGATCCGAGTACATCCTGAGGATTGGAATCTTCAACGGATTCTATGGAAAGATGGTCAACTCAATCCTGTGCCTTTTCAACTAACTACGGTTACATATGGTACAAAGGCTGCGCCATATTTGGCAGTTCGAACACTCATGCAGCTCACCGAAGATGAAGGCCATCGGTTTCCGCTTGCTGTGCCAGCTATCAAATTTGGCAGGTATGTGGATGACGTCTTCGGTGGGGCGGATTCAACTCACCAGCTCATTGAAATAGCTCAACAGCTCAAGGACTTGTGCATGGCGGGCGGTTTTCCACTCGCCAAGTGGCACTCGTCAGACCTCAAAGCATTTGCCAATATCTTCTCATCAAGGTCAAGCTCAGCTATCTCAATGGACGACTGCGAAACAAAAATTCTTGGATTAACTTGGCTTCCTAGTGAAGATAAGTTCAAGTTCACATCCCGGTTCAACTTAGCTCAAGAAAGTTTTACAAAACGCCTCATTCTCTCTGAGGTGGCTCAGCTCTTTGATCCACTTGGTTTCGTCTCACCGGTTGTGATAAGAGCCAAGATTCTTTTACAAGAGCTTTGGCTTCACAAGCTCAGCTGGGATGAACCACTGCCATCCCAGGTCTCAACACGATGGACCGCAATCAGAGAAGATCTCAACAGTCTGGCCAGACTCTCAATTCCTCGTTGGTTTAACACATGGAGCAACTCAACAGTGGAGTTGCATGGCTTTTCTGATGCATCTCAACTGGCCATGGCCGCAGTGATTTACATCACTGTTGACTCAACTTCCACAGGAAAGGAGGCTTCACTTGTTTGCTCAAAAACGCGCGTGGCACCACTCAAGAAGCTCACCATACCAAGGCTTGAATTGACTGCAGCTTTGTTATTAGCTAAGCTGGTTGCATACGTTCAAACCACACTCAAGGTTAAAATCTCATCGACTCACCTGTGGACGGACTCATCAGTAACTCTCACCTGGATCAAAGCTCATCCTGCTCGGTGGAAAGACTATGTCCGAAACAGAGTCGCTCAGGTACAGGAACTCACACCCAATGCTCAGTGGCGTCATGTGGCAGGCACAAGCAATCCAGCTGATTGTGCTTCACGAGGTATTTCAACATCTCAACTGGCTTCTCATCAGTTGTGGTGGTCGGGTCCACCGTGGATGGTGAAACCTAGTCAATCTTGGCCAAAATCCACAACTGATTCAGAAGATTTGAGCATCATGGGAGCCCGACCGGGGGTAGCTCTACTCGCGGCAACACAGACGCCAGAGTATCACTGGGAACTCATTCATCGCTGTTCTTCGCTCTCAAAATTATTTCGTCTTACCTCATATTGTGTGAGAGTAGTGGAGAAAATGAGAAAGAGGTTAGAATCGGCAGTAAACGCTCCACTCACTGCTAGAGAAATGGCTGCAGCAAACACATTTTGGACAAAAGCCACACAAGCCGTGTTTTTCAAGCACGAGATACAAGTGTTGCAGTCAGGCTCGCATCTTTCATCTGCTCACCCCTTCAGTCGACTAACAGCTTTTATCGACGAGGAGGGTGTACTGAGAGTAGGAGGTCGCCTTGCTCAATCAGCACTCACTTATGAAGAAAGGCATCCTGCCATTCTACCTCGTCATTCAAGATTCACGACTCTGATTATCGATCAAGCTCACGTGCGAGCTCTTCACGGAGGCACGCAGCTCACACTAGCTCAAGTTCAGCTAACACATTGGATCGTAGGCGGTAGAGCTCCTGTGAAATCTCATATATTACATTGCGTGGTGTGTGCTCGACAGAGAGGAATTCGTGCACAACAGTTGATGGGTCAACTGCCTCTGTCACGAGTCACACCATCGCGCGCATTTTCTCACACAGGAGTAGACTACGCCGGTCCTCTCACGCTCAAAACTTGGAAGGGGCGAGGCAGTAAAACACACAAAGGCTGGATCTGCGTTTTTGTGTGCCTCGCCACTTCGGCTCTGCATCTGGAGGTCGTCAGCGACTACTCAGCTGACGGCTTTCTCTCAACGTTCAGGCGATTCTCATCAAGGCACGGCATTCCTCACACCATCTATTCTGACTGTGGCACCAACTTCATTGGTGCACACAAATTTATACATCAGATGTTCAGTAAGGCTTCGCAAGAGCATCATCTCATCGCTTCTTCTCTCGCAAATCAACAGATTGCGTGGAAGTTTAACCCGCCTGCGGTGCCACATATGGGTGGAAAATGGGAAGCAGCTGTAAAGTCCGTTAAATTTCATCTGCGGCGAACGGTGGGTGATACAGCACTCACCTTCGAAGAGCTCTCAACGCTGCTTGCTCAAATCGAGGCTATACTTAACTCAAGGCCTCTGGAACCGCTCAGCGATGATCCAGATGACTCATCAGCACTCACGCCTGGACATTTTCTCATTGGTGGAGCACTCACAATGGTCCCAGAACCGAATCTGGAAGATTTGGCAATCTCACGGCTCTCAAGGTGGCAATTGTTGCAGCAAAAGATTCAACAATTTTGGCGACAATGGTCTGCACACTATTTACAACGGCAGCAGTCAATTTCAAAATGGCATCAGCCTGATAACATCTTTAAAATTGGCTCGTTGTTCCTGCTCACGGATGAACGCTTTCCACCGTGCAAATGGCCACTTGCACGTGTCACCGAGTTGCATCCAGGCAAAGACGGGCTCACCAGGGTGGTGACATTCAGAGCTCAACAAAAGATGACCGCCTGGGCCCCTGGCGGTGCGATCGTTTCCTCTCCAAGTCATAACGTTTTTCGTGCGTAAAAGTGTAGCACGTTTAGAGCATTGTTTCAGGTTTTTAAGAGAAGAATCATGGGAAAGTCGCAGAAGAGGAAGAAGAACAAGGAGAATAAGAACGAGAAGTTCTTTAAGAAGTTGAAGAAGATGGTCGATGCGATGCCTGACAGCTCTTCAGATACGGACTCGGGAAGTCCGAGGCGCGAGGTTATGCACACGAGCGTGGCTACCTCGGGCGTAGCTTCAAAGAGAGTAACAATTAACCATCAGGATGCATCGACAAGTCATCAAGGTATTTTTTCCGTTATCTATAGTTATTTCCGTAGACCGGGCGGCTTTGCCGTACAGAGTCAATTTCGTAGAAATTGTCTCAAGTCGTACACAACCTAAGAAGGTTCGAGCGGGTGTCGCTTGCGGAAATAACGAGCCTCAGACTCGGCGGTTTTGACCGTACGAAGGTAGGCGCTCAGAGTTCTACCTTGGGTCGCTTGTAAATGTAGTTCACAAAAAATTGATATTTATTGCATATACTGCATTTATCATGGCCACAGACTGGGCGGTTCAGTCCGTACGAAGGAAATCTCGCAGAGTATTTCCTTAGAGTCGAACTGCACGACTCCACATGTGTTGTGGAATCGGTAGATTGTCCAATGTCATGGAACACGTGACTTATCGGCATTAGCCGTACAAAGATAGAGTAATTTCTTTTTGCCTATCTTGAGTTGGATGCGCATGGACTTGCATGCGTAGCATCTGCGAGAGATCGTGTTTATCGCACGTTAATATATTTACAGGCCTGTCACCAGTGAACGGTGACAATATAGAAAATAATTCTCCCATCGCAGTGGATGATCAAACTCGAGATATCGAAGGACAACCTCTAGTGGATGCTGCGAGTCAGCGCACAGACACAACAGCAAGCCAGCCTACGGAGGACCCAATACAGACTTTCGATGAGGAGCTGCGTATTTTGGGTGCCGATGAAAAATCTTGTGCACCAGAATTACAGCTCAACCCAACTTTGGCACAAAACTGGGAAAAATGGATGGCCGAAGGACTCAAAAAAGAAAATCAAGAGGAGTTATTGGCAAAGTATGCTCGGACAGGCAACTGTCGCTTGGAAGCGCCATCACTAAACGCAGAGGTAGCGTCGTCGCTCTTTGAGTCCGCCACAAAGCGATACAAGTACTTGAGAAATGCGCGAAATATTCGCGGTTCAGCTATGGCCGCATTGGGCACTGGAATTTCCTTGCTGTTGAGCCCCAAGGAAGACGGCATCGATGCGTACCCGTTGTTGGAGTATCTTGCCGACGTTGGTAGACTGCTGGCACATGCTATTCGTCTGGACACGATTACACGGAGATAATGTATTACACCATTTCTCGACAAGAAGGTCAAGGGAATTCTGGACGAAACTAAGCCAGGCGTGTTTTTATTCGGCGAGAATTTATCGGGAAAAATTAAAACGACAAAATCGATTTAAAAGGTTGGCTTGGAGTTGAAGTCTCAGCCATCGGTGCCGAAGGTGCCTCTTCGTAACTCAAATTCGGGAAACTGGAGAGGCCTGCCGAAATTGAGAGAGGACCGCGGAAATTGGTCAAATTTGTTCCGAAGTCGAATCAGTCGTATCAACAACGAGATCAACAACACGCTCGGTGTCAGAGTCGCAAGCAGAGCTCGTACCGAGGCTCTCAGGGGAGACCTTAGAGGTAAATAAAGCAACTGGGCGACTGCGAGAGTTTCTTCCCCAATGGAAAAAGATCACGTAGGATCGATTTATTTTGAATTGTGTAAGAGAGTATAGAGTTGAATTAGACCAGCCGGTATATCAAACTCTTCCACTTCCTCAGCCAGAATTTAATTCTTTGACTGATCGTGAGCATATGAAACTGGCGATCACCAAGCTGTTGGAACTGGGCGCAGTCAGACCCTGTTTGCCACGCCCGGGACAATTCATTTCGTCGTATTTTTTAGTACAAAAATCAAGCGGTAAAATGAGATTTGTGTTAAACTTGAAAAAGCTCAATAGTTTTATAGTCACGCAGCATTTCAAGTTGGAGGACATCAGAACTGCGACGAAACTAATCTCACGAGGCGATTTTATGTATAACATAGACTTATAAGATGCGTATTTTATGGTATCTATGCACGTGGAAAGCCGAAAATATTTAAGATTTGTTTTCGGAGACATAATTTATGAATGTGTATGCCTTCCGTTCCGGACTGAACCGGTAGTGAATTATTTGAGAGGAAAAGGATTCATCTCGACGGTCTACTTAGACGACATCCTTTGCATCGATTCAGATTCAAACGCGTGTCGCAGAAACGCAGAAGTCACTCTTAGAGAACTGCAGTCCCTGGGGTTTATAGTGAATTATCAAAAAAGTAGCTTCATTCCCAAGAAGAATTGCACTTTTCTGGGATTCGTTATTAACTCTCATAGAATGAGATTAGAGCTACCGGAAGTAAAAAGAAGGAAGGTGGTAACCTTGATCGACGACTTTAGTCATCGGAAGTTTTGTACGATTCGGAAATTCGCTCACTTCATCGGAAAGTTGGTCGACTGTTGTCGCGCAATTGAGTATGGATGGTTATACACCAAGAGCTTCGAACGAGAAAAGTTCTTCGGCCTGTTAATCAGCGGGGGGAATTACGATGCACGGCTCGAATTATCCGCAGATTTGCAGATCGAATTCGATTGGTGAAAACAAAATATTACAACGTCATTTGGACCGATAAGAAGTTTTCGGTTTGTTAAGGAGATTTACTCGGACGCGTCAAAAACGGGCTGGGTCGCGTATTGTGATAGCAAAGGTACACACGGGTTTTGGAGTGATACGGAAAGTGGGTTGCACATTAACCAACTTGAACTTATTGCCGTCTTGATGCCCCTAAAATGTTTCGCATGCGATTTATATGGTTGTGAAATCTTACTACGAATCGATAACACGACAGCTATTGCCTATGTTAATCGAATGGGAGGCGTGCAATATGCCG
The DNA here is from genome assembly GCA_963942595.1 of Cylloceria caligata. Classification (NCBI taxonomy): domain Eukaryota; kingdom Metazoa; phylum Arthropoda; class Insecta; order Hymenoptera; family Ichneumonidae; genus Cylloceria; species Cylloceria caligata. The sequence goes on from OZ012704.1 coordinate 20,710,449, forward strand.
CACTTCACGGGATAGCCAAAGAGTTCTGGCAATGGTGTGAATGTAGAAAGATTTGAATTTTCGCGTCCTATATAGCGTCCAAGGAAAATATTGAGGCGGATAGGGAGTCGAGGATAAAAAATATAGATACGGAATGGGAACTGCCGAATTGGGCATACGAAAAAATAATATCGGAATTCGGTAAACCAAATTTGGATTTGTTCGCATCCAGGATTAACGCGAAATGTTAAGCCTACTGTTCATGGCACAGAGGTCTTGATGCCTTAGCTACTGACGCGCTCACAATCACCTGGAAATCTGATTATGTTTATGCATTTCCACCGTTCGTATTAGTGCTCAGGTTTCTTCGAAAGGTTATAGCAGATCGCGACTGTGGTATTGCGGTAGTGCCAAATTGGCCTTCGCACCCATGGTTCCCTATATTTACGGACCTTCTAGTAGGGAAACCCATAATCTTCACTCCCGCTAAATGGCTTCTATTGTCTCCTTGTAGGTCTCTCCAACATCCATTACAGAAGTCACTGGGGTTGATTGCCGGGAAGTTGTCCGCGAATCTTACCGCCGCAAAAAATTCTCGGACTCAGTGATCGAGCCGTTGTTGGCTTCACTCGCCGAGAGTACGTGGGAGCAGTACGCGGGACCTATTAGACTATAGGTGAATTTCTGTTACGAGATGAAAACGGACGTTTACGAAGCGAGCGCGAACCGTATTGTCGAATTTCTACAGAGAAGATATGGTTTAGGAGCCTCCTATGGCACACTAAACTCGACGCGATCGGCAATTTCGTTAATATCAGCGAACGACGTCACTAACGATCGGATTATCAGTAGATTTTTTAAGGGTATTTTTCGGCTTAGACCAATGAAACCTCGATACGACGAAACATGGGATGTCGGCATGGTACTGACGATCATTGCGAACTTATACCCTCTTGACTCATTGAACATTCAACAGTTGTCGGAGAGATTAGTTATGCTGTTAGCCTTAGGTACGGCTCATCGAGCGCAAACCTTCTCGCTCATGAGACTCGATAATATTTCTCATTCGGCACAGGGTTTCGAGATAAAGATCTCGGACATCATAAAAACGTCGCGTCCTGGGGCTCTTTAACCGCTTTTACTAATGCCGTACTTTCGTGAACAGCCCAGACTGTGCATAGCGCGCACGTTGAAAAGATATCTGGAAATAACGAAACCGCTTTGGGATGTAATTATCTCAAACGAGACTGTACATATAATTACGATCGAACTTTACAACAGGTAAGTTCGTTTGATCGTTTAATTATAACGATGTACTCGTACCTGATTCTGAGTCCTTGTGAGCACGAAAGCTGAGTAGATCTGGTGGAAGCTGTGAAAAAGTCCGAGACTGTGCCAGAGATGAGTGCGCTGTTCCAGCGAGTTTTCACGTAAGTGTCAAATTTTTCAATATGGCTGCACTTTACGAAAGCGTCGTTGAGCGCTGAAGTCAAATGAGTGAGATACAGAGAGCTATGCCGAACTCAAACGAGAGAGCGCGAGCCTCTTGCTTCAAGCAGCAAGTTCGCAAGGCACTGCCTCGGCTATCTCCGGCATAGCCGAGCGCAGCACACTACCCAGCAGCAGCAGGTCGACGCACGGCGAATATCGATCGCCGTGCGTCAGCTGATTTTCCAACACATGGTAAAACATTTTTTCGTGCTATTCTTCGATTCCCCGTGAGGAGTTGTTGGGATCTCCCATCGGGCGCGTCCCCAGGTGGCGGATAGGGGAATGCCCTCACCGGCTTGCTGGCGGGTAGGTGGGAAATAAAATACCACCCGTGGACCAAAACCAACTAGGGGTGGTACCCCGATATAACTAACTGCAATGAGTTAAACAAAAGGAATTATTACCCCAGATGGTAAGCCAGACAATCTGGTGAATCCATCCTTCAAGGAGGCCGGTCCCACGGATTCTGGGGGGGACCAACCATTGCGAAATTGGGATGATGAAAATCCATTCCAGAGAAAATCGAGTATACTAAGATCACCAACTATAAAAACAACACATCAGAAACTTGAAAATCTGTTTAATCCTTTCAACAAAAAGGATCGTAGTGACAGTGAAAGTGAATCATACTCAAAAGTGAAATCTTCCCAAGCTGATGGGATTGAATTAAATGAGACTGTGACTTCTCAGGAGAAAGTAAATGTAGCACAAAACTCTGCTACAAGCAATAAAATTAGTGCATTAGAGCTGATTGTTGAAGAGCTTAAAAAAGAAATTGCTCAGTTGAAAGCTGATAACCTCAAGCTTTCGTATGAACTTCAGCAACGAAATGGATCAGGCAACGAAATGGAAGTTGAAACTTATCCTCAGTACGTTACTGATGAGGAGGAACTTACGCGTGAAACTGATTGGATCTTGAAGAAAACAAAAAAGAAGCATAAGAAAAGAAAAGCGAGCGGCTCACCAGAAGTTAACACTTTCGCTGCGGACGAAAATAAGTAGGCGTTCGCCGGGAGCTGAAATTAAGATATTTTTTTAAAACGAAATTTTCAGTCCGTAAAATAAAAAAAATTAAACCTGATAAATAATAAAAACAACCATATATTTGCGATATATATTATTTTTTATGATAATTTTTGAAACACTCTCCCAAACATAGGCCCGGCATATCTTTACATGCTTCACAATGGTAAATGGTGTCCTTCCTTTTTTTTTGTTCGGCACATACTCGGCATCTTTTTCTTTGTGTTTTCCCTCTATCGTTCGTTGCGTCGATTTTTGTTGGCAAATGTTGTGTTCTTTTGTTCGTACCACGCAAATCTTTCTTCTCAGGAAGTATCCTTTCTAAAATGTTTTGCCGATATTCATATAGTGACAATTTCCTGCCACTATATTTATTATACAGCAGGTAAGAATTTTGAAACAAAAGGTGTAAAATATGTACACCCAGCTTCTTGTACCACCGTACAGTCTTACGTTGAGATGGGTAGAAAGTTTGTCAAAGGACGCGCATGAGCATCGTTCGCACCGAAAATGAAACTAAATAAGCAGAGGACGCGCATGAGCGTCATTCGCACATGGCAAGGGCTCAGTTGGACGCGCATGTGCGTCGTCCGCAGCGAAAGTGTTAACAACAGTACTCCAGAGAAGGAAACTAATAACGGGCAACCTCAACCTATAAGGAACAAAATACTAGTAGAAAAATCTGTACAAAATGAAAAGCCTACAAGAAGGAAAGTTAAACCTCCTCCGGTAATTCTTAGTAACGTAGATGACTTCAACGTAGTGAAAAAAATGCTGAGCGAAAAAAACATCAAACATGAAATAAAGCTGCTGAATAATAAGCAACTTAAGATCAACGTGGATGATGAAAACGATTACAGAAATCTAAGTAATCTGCTTAATATGACTGACATTGAATGGCATTCTTATGAAAATAAACTCACCAGGCCAATTAGAGTAATGGCAAGAGGACTCCATCCGACTTGTAAGCCCGATGAGATTAAGGAAGAGCTTAGTAATAAAGGGTTCAACATAATTAATGTGGTTAATGTCACGAAGAAAGTGAAAGAAAATGGAAGCCAACTAGTTCCATTACCACTTTTTATGCTTTCTTTTGATAACATGGAGGATAGTAAGAAAATATTTGATATTAGACATATTCTTCATACGAAAGTTAAAATGCAAGCTAAAAGAAGGAATAGAGAAATTCCTCAATGTAAGAGATGCCAACGCTTCGGCCACACAGCGAAATTCTGCAAAAGAGAAGCTAATTGTGTCAGATGTGCAGGTAAGCACTTAACGGCTGACTGCACGATTCCGAAAACAAACAAACCCAAGTGCTCAAACTGCCATGAAGAGCACCCAGCCAGCTACCGTGGTTGTTTGGTAGCCAAGGAATTGAAAAAAAAGAGAAATATAAATACGAAGCAAAATCAGAGGGGAAAGCCCGAGTTACTTGTTACCTCAAAAACAGTTAAAGGTTTCACCTATTCGGACGCAGCAAAAACCGCATCTAGTGGCCCTGGTACTGTGGATAGTGTGAAAGAAAATGATAATACGAATATGATAAGCTTCATAGAAAGAATGATGGACATGATGGATAAAATTACGTTAAGACTAGACAGCTTAGAAAGCAGGTATGCTGTTAAGCATACAAACAACATGCCTTGTACGTCGAATAATGGTAGACAAAAAAATTAGAATTGTTGCCTGGAATGCCAATGGTATTCTCAGCAAAAAGCTTGAGCTTGAACTGTTTCTTCATGTCCATAATATAGATATATGTCTCGTATCTGAATCGCACTTAAACAATCAACATAAAATAAGTCTTCGAGGTTATAAAGTATATAACGCAGCGTACCCAAGTAACTACGGTATGGGAGGCAGTGCTGTAATTGTGAAGAATGACATAGATCATTACGAGTTTGGAAAAGTGGAAAACCCAGACATGCAACTTGCAATAGTCACAATCAATTCAGCCAAACAAAAGTTTAATGTGTGTGCATTATATTGTCCGCCCGGACCAAAAATTACAAAAGAAATATACAAAGATGTAATAGCCCAGCTCGGAGATAGGTTCATTCTTGGAGGTGACTACAACGCTAAACACACCGACTGGGGCTCCAGATTAACGCTCACAAGAGGTAGACAACTACGAGAAGCAATTAGAGACCTAGGATGCCGTTATCATTCAACAGGAAAGCCTACGTATTGGCCAACTGATACAAACAAAATTCCTGATTTGCTGGATTTTTTTATAACAAAGAGGATAGCTGAAAATTTCATTAGCATTGATGAAAATTATGACCTCAACTCTGACCACTCTGCAGTTATGCTAACGTTAAGTGAAAAAATTGTCAAAAAAGCAAGTAAGCCGACTCTTTGCAATTCATCCACAAATTGGTTGGGCTTTGAGAGAGACTTAGTTGGAAAAATAGACTTATCAGTCCCACTAAATAATATTGAACAGTTAGAGCATGCGGCCGAAGTCTTTATGCTGAATATTCAGAACGCAGCATGGAGCAACTCAAAAGTGGTAGAGCATAAAAACGTTAGTAATAAGTACCCAGCTCATGTCATTGAGATGTTAAGACTGAAACGCAGGGCTAGAAGAAAATGGCAGCAGACACGTCACCCTGATGATAAGAGAATCCTAAATAATAAAACACAGATTTTGAGCAGAGAAATAAAAAGGCTCAAAGAGAATTCTTTTGTTAGCTACATGGAAAACTTGTCTACAACTAAAGAATCAAACTACTCGTTATGGAAAGCCACAAGTAATGTGAAAAGACCGGTTTCTCACATGGCACCTATCAGAAAAGCTGATGGCTCATGGGCGAGGAGCGATATAGAAAAAGCTGAAGAATTCGGGAGTCATCTTGCTGAAATCTTCACGCCTAATAATATAGACTCTGATTTAGTGATGGAGCAAGTAGAAAACAGTCGTGAAAGTAACATCCCTCAAATTCGAGTAAAGGAGCTTAAGAAAGAAATTAAAATTCTGAAACTGAACAAAGCTCCAGGCTTCGATCTAATAACAGCAGACATATTAAAGAACCTCCCATCCAAAGCCTTAACATGGTTAAGCTAAAGGGTGATTTTTTAAGAGCTTGAGAACTTTTTTTAAAAAAAAAACGCATAAAATTTGCAAAATCTCATCGGTTCTTTATTTGAAACGTTAGATTGGTCCATGACATTTACTTTTTGAAGATAATTTCATTTAAATGTTGACCGCGGCTGCGTCTTAGGTGGTCCATTCGGAAAGTCCAATTTTGGGCAACTTTTTCGAGCATTTCGGCCGGAATAGCCTGAATTTCTTCGGAAATGTTGTCTTCCAAAACTGGAATAGTTGCTGGCTTATTTCTGTAGACTTTAGACTTGACGTAGCCCCACCAAAAATAGTCTAAAGGCGTCAAATCGCATGATCTTGGTGGCCAACTTACCGGGCCATTTCTTGAGATGAATTGTTCTCCGAAGTTTTCGCTCAAAATGGCCATAGAATCGCGAGCTGTGTGGCATGTAGCGCCATCTTGTTGAAACCACATGTCAACTAAGTTCAGTTCTTCCATTTTTGGCAACAAAAAGTTTGTTAGCATCGAACGATAGCGATCGCCATTCACCGTAACGTTGCGTCCAACAGCATCTTTGAAAAAATACGGTCCAATGATTCCACCAGCGTACAAACCACACCAAACAGTGCATTTTTCGGGATGCATGGGCAGTTCTTGAACGGCTTCTGGTTGCTCTTCACTCCAAATGCGGCAATTTTGCCTATTTACGTAGCCATTCAACCAGAAATGAGCCTCATCGCTGAACAAAATTTGTCGATAAAAAAGCGGATTTTCTGCCAACTTTTCTAGGGCCCATTCACTGAAAATTCGACGTTGTGGCAGATCGTTCGGCTTCAGTTGTTGCAGGAGCTGTATTTTATACGGTTTTACACCAAGATCTTTGCGTAAAATCTTCCATGTCGTCGAATAACACAAACCCAATTGCTGCGAACGGCGACGAATCGACATTTCACGGTCTTCAGCAACACTCTCAGAAACAGACGCAATATTCTCTTCTGTACGCACTGTACGCATTCGTGTGGTTGGTTTAATGTCCAATAAAGTAAACTGAGTGCGAAACTTGGTCACAATCGCATTAATTGTTTGCTCACTTGGTCGATTATGTAGACCATAAATCGGACGTAAATCGCGAAACACTTTTCGAACCGAACACTGATTTTTGTAATAAAATTCAATTATTTGCAAGCGTTGCTCGTTAGTAAGTCTATTCATTATGAAATGTCAAAGCATACTGAGCATCTTTCTCTTTGACACCTTGTCTGAAATCCCGCGTGATCTGTCAAATACTAATGCATGAAAATCCTAACCTCAAAAAAATCACCCTTTATATAATGAATGCGGCCCTAAAGTTACGGTGCGTCCCAGGCATATGGAAAGTTGCTGAAATTATCATGATAAATAAACCTGGAAAACCTGCGTATGAAGCTAAATCGTACAGACCGATATCGCTGCTTCCCACGATGTCTAAACTTTTTGAAAAACTATTGCTTAATCGAATACAGCCTATAATAGAAAGCTGTAATATTATTCCGAACCATCAATTTGGGTTCCGTGCAAAACATTCTACCATAGAACAGGTTCACCGAATTACTAATGTTATAGAAAAAACACTCGAAGAAAAGAAAATCTGCTCCACAGTTTTTCTCGATGTGGCGCAGGCCTTCGACAAAGTTTGGCATCCAGGTCTCATTCATAAACTTAATTGCTTTTTGCCTAAAGGTTATGTAGAAATCCTGGAGTCATATTTATCTGAAAGATCGTTTAGAGTGAAACAAGGAAATGAATACTCTCCATTAAAAGAAATTAATGCAGGAGTACCCCAAGGCAGTATATTGGGCCCAGTTCTTTACTTGATTTACACAAGTGATATCCCACAAACAGATAATGTAATGCTTGCAACATTTGCAGATGACACTTCAGTAATGGCTGTTGGCTCAAACATCAATGAAGCTACGGATAAACTACAAACAGCTGTTAATGTGATCTCAAATTGGTGCAATAAATGGAAAATTAAACTAAATGAAGTGAAATCTACCCACGTAAACTTCACAAATAGGAAAATCGAAACCCTTCCTGTTAAAATAAACGACGTTGTAATTCCACATGATAACAAAGCAAAATATCTAGGAATGACACTGGATGCAAAACTTAGATGGAAAGAACACATCAAGATAAAAAGGAAAGAGCTCGATTGCAGATACAGAAATATGTATTGGCTAATTGGACGGCGCTCAAAATTATCGACATACAACAAAATTTTGATCTACAACCAAATTTTAAAACCGGTGTGGACATACGGTATTCAACTGTGGGGCTGTGCAAAGCGGTCTAATCTTCAAAGTATCCAAACTTTTCAAAACAAAGTACTACGTAATATACTGAATGCACCTTGGTATGTTCGCAATACTGATATTCATAGAGACATCAAAATCCCATCAGTGGTGGAGGAAATAAAGAAGTTTGCTGCAAAGCATAAAGTTCGGCTAAACCAACACGTTAATGTGGAAGCCTTAAGCTTGCTTCACAATCAAAATGTTGTGAGGCGACTTAAACGGACCAACCCGTTAGAATTGGGTTAAATTAAAAAAAAATTTTTTTAGTAGCGCTGGAAAACTAATTAGTTTTCCAACTGTTTAAAATTATTTAGTACAATCCCAAAGAACTGACACGAAAATTAATAGTTAGCCTATCAAGACTAGTTTTAATACTAAAAAAGGAGGAGGTTTTTAGTGGGTGTGAGTCCCACAGTACCCTTATTGGGTCTCTTTCAAGATTTTCCCCCTTCCTAAAAAAAAAAAAAAAAAAATTCTTCGATCCACCTGGGCCAAATTTTTTGCTCGAGAATAGGAGGCAGGATGAGCGGTGTCATAATAGATTTTTTGAAGAATTTTCATAATTTTAACGATGACCAGTTACATGGATTCTTTTTCTTTTTCTTTTCTAACTGTGTGTGGGATCGATATTCACTGGGGTGTCGTTGGCTCTGTACTTGTCCGATGTTTTGCTATTGTTCGTCCTCTTCTTCCTCCCCCTCGACGATGTTGTTGTCCGCCGTGAGTTTTTAATCTCTGTTTGAGTGTGCGGTCTCGGCTTCGTTGTTGTTGCTAATGTTGCTGCTGCTGCTACTACTACCGCTATCGCATGGGTTTCTCACGTTATGTAGCTCGCATAGCATCGTTAACAAGATAAACGATATTGGAATTAAAAATTCTTCTGCCGCCTATGGAAACAACACCGTTACGATTCCATGTAATTTTTGTACCGACGGCGCTGCGATGGAAATTGTGAAGCAACGATATTGCTTTAGATAAAAATTTTTTTGGTACGCTATCGATAATAAGTGTGTCATTGAGTCGAGATTTAACTTTGTTCATAAAAACGTCGTCGATTTTATACTCATGGCTATCGAGTATTGTTATTTTTCGTTTTGACGAAATATTCGGTACTGTATTATCGTACTGGACCAAGTAAAAATGACGCTGTAGAAGTGAGAGTTTAGAATTTCACTCAGCTCAGAGTCGAGGCGCGATAATGGCGTACCGGTAGTCTGTACGGTGGGCGACGGGTTTGTAGTAGTAGTAGTAGTAGTAGTAGTAGTAGTAGTAGTAGTAGTAGTAGTAGTAGTAGTAGTAGTAGTAGTAGTAGTAGTAGTAGTAGTAGTAGTAGTAGTAGTAGTAGTAGTAGTAGTAGTAGTAGTAGTAGTAGTAGTAGTAGTAGTAGTAGTAGTAGTAGTAGTAGTAGTAGTAGTAGTAGTAGTAGTAGTAGTAGTAGTAGTAGTAGTAGTAGTAGTAGTAGTAGTAGTAGTAGTAGTAGTAGTAGTAGTAGTAGTAGTAGTAGTAGTAGTAGTAGTAGTAGTAGTAGTAGTAGTAGTAGTAGTAGTAGTAGTAGTAGTAGTAGTAGTAGTAGTAGTAGTAGTAGTAGTAGTAGTAGTAGTAGTAGTAGTAGTAGTAGTAGTAGTAGTAGTAGTAGTAGTAGTAGTAGTAGTAGTAGTAGTAGTAGTAGTAGTAGTAGTAGTAGTAGTAGTAGTAGTAGTAGTAGTAGTAGTAGTAGTAGTAGTAGTAGTAGTAGTAGTAGTAGTAGTAGTAGTAGTAGTAGTAGTAGTAGTAGTAGTAGTAGTAGTAGTAGTAGTAGTAGTAGTAGTAGTAGTAGTAGTAGTAGTAGTAGTAGTAGTAGTAGTAGTAGTAGTAGTAGTAGTAGTAGTAGTAGTAGTAGTAGTAGTAGTAGTAGTAGTAGTAGTAGTAGTAGTAGTAGTAGTAGTAGTAGTAGTAGTAGTAGTAGTAGTAGTAGTAGTAGTAGTAGTAGTAGTAGTAGTAGTAGTAGTAGTAGTAGTAGTAGTAGTAGTAGTAGTAGTAGTAGTAGTAGTAGTAGTAGTAGTAGTAGTAGTAGTAGTAGTAGTAGTAGTAGTAGTAGTAGTAGTAGTAGTAGTAGTAGTAGTAGTAGTAGTAGTAGTAGTAGTAGTAGTAGTAGTAGTAGTAGTAGTAGTAGTAGTAGTAGTAGTAGTAGTAGTAGTAGTAGTAGTAGTAGTAGTAGTAGTAGTAGTAGTAGTAGTAGTAGTAGTAGTAGTAGTAGTAGTAGTAGTAGTAGTAGTAGTAGTAGTAGTAGTAGTAGTAGTAGTAGTAGTAGTAGTAGTAGTAGTAGTAGTAGTAGTAGTAGTAGTAGTAGTAGTAGTAGTAGTAGTAGTAGTAGTAGTAGTAGTAGTAGTAGTAGTAGTAGTAGTAGTAGTAGTAGTAGTAGTAGTAGTAGTAGTAGTAGTAGTAGTAGTAGTAGTAGTAGTAGTAGTAGTAGTAGTAGTAGTAGTAGTAGTAGTAGTAGTAGTAGTAGTAGTAGTAGTAGTAGTAGTAGTAGTAGTAGTAGTAGTAGTAGCAGTAGCAGTAGTAGTAGTAGTAGTAGTAGTAGTAGTAGTAGTAGTAGTAGTAGTAGTAGTAGTAGTAGTAGTAGTAGTAGTAGTAGTAGTAGTAGTAGTAGTAGTAGTAGTAGTAGTAGTAGTAGTAGTAGTAGTAGTAGTAGTAGTAGTAGTAGTAGTAGTAGTAGTAGTAGTAGTAGTAGTAGTAGTAGTAGTAGTAGTAGTAGTAGTAGTAGTAGTAGTAGTAGTAGTAGTAGTAGTAGTAGTAGTAGTAGTAGTAGTAGTAGTAGTAGTAGTAGTAGTAGTAGTAGTAGTAGTAGTAGTAGTAGTAGTAGTAGTAGTAGTAGTAGTAGTAGTAGTAGTAGTAGTAGTAGTAGTAGTAGTAGTAGTAGTAGTAGTAGTAGTAGTAGTAGTAGTAGTAGTAGTAGTAGTAGTAGTAGTAGTAGTAGTAGTAGTAGTAGTAGTAGTAGTAGTAGTAGTAGTAGTAGTAGTAGTAGTAGTAGTAGTAGTAGTAGTAGTAGTAGTAGTAGTAGTAGTAGTAGTAGTAGTAGTAGTAGTAGTAGTAGTAGTAGTAGTAGTAGTAGTAGTAGTAGTAGTAGTAGTAGTAGTAGTAGTAGTAGTAGTAGTAGTAGTAGTAGTAGTAGTAGTAGTAGTAGTAGTAGTAGTAGTAGTAGTAGTAGTAGTAGTAGTAGTAGTAGTAGTAGTAGTAGTAGTAGTAGTAGTAGTAGTAGTAGTAGTAGTAGTAGTAGTAGTAGTAGTAGTAGTAGTAGTAGTAGTAGTAGTAGTAGTAGTAGTAGTAGTAGTAGTAGTAGTAGTAGTAGTAGTAGTAGTAGTAGTAGTAGTAGTAGTAGTAGTAGTAGTAGTAGTAGTAGTAGTAGTAGTAGTAGTAGTAGTAGTAGTAGTAGTAGTAGTAGTAGTAGTAGTAGTAGTAGTAGTAGTAGTAGTAGTAGTAGTAGTAGTAGTAGTAGTAGTAGTAGTAGTAGTAGTAGTAGTAGTAGTAGTAGTAGTAGTAGTAGTAGTAGTAGTAGTAGTAGTAGTAGTAGTAGTAGTAGTAGTAGTAGTAGTAGTAGTAGTAGTAGTAGTAGTAGTAGTAGTAGTAGTAGTAGTAGTAGTAGTAGTAGTAGTAGTCGTCGTAGTATCAGGGGTACAAATTGAAAATGCGGGTTTGATAACAGATGGCGTTACTAACGCTATACGCATCAGGCAGTACTGTGACTATGTTCATGTCAAAGCTACGTCTTATAGCTTTCATTTTCAGTATGTGTCAATTTGTCGCAGTGTCAAATTCATAGTTTTTTTGAGCTCTCAATATGTCGAGTTTCGTGCCAACAAAACAGCATTTGCGGGAAGTTTTAATTTACTTCTTTAATTTGAAGAAAAGTGCTGCTGAAGCACATCGATTGGTCTCCGAGGCTTATCCGAGTCATGTTCCATCGGCTTCAACATGCGAGAGATGGTTTGTGCGGTTTAGAAGTGGTGATTTTGACGTTGAGGACAAAGAGCGGCCGGGCCAAGTGAAAAAGTTTGAGAATGCTGAATTGGAGGCAATACTCAATGAAGACTCGTGTCAAACTCAACAAGAGCTCGCAGATTCATTGGGAGTGACACAACAAGCCATTTCCCATCGTATAAAAGCCCTCGGAATGATCCAAAAGCAAGGACATTGGGTGCCGTATGAGCTGAAGCCGAGAGACGTCGAGCGCCGTTTTTTTGCATGCGAACTGCTGCTCGAACGGCAAAAACGGAAGGGTTTTTTGCATCGCATTGTCACTGGTGATGAAAAGTGGATCCATTACGATAACCCGAAGCGCAAAAAATCATATGGTTACCCCGGCCATGCATCATCATCGACGGCCAAACCAAATATTCACGGCGCCAAGCTCATGCTCTGTATTTGGTGGGACCAGCTGGGTGTGGTGTATTATGAGCTATTGAAATCGAACGAAACCATCACAGGAGCACTATACCGAACTCAATTGATGCGTTTGAGCCGCGCACTCAAAGAAAAACGGCCACAATACGAGCAAAGACACGACAAAGTAATTTTGCAACATGACAACGCTCGGCCACATGTTGCAGCGCCGGTCAAAACATACCTACAAACGCTGAAATGGGAAGTCTTACCCCACCCGCCGTATAGCCCAGATATTGCTCCTTCCGATTACCACCTTTTCCGATCGATGACACATGGCCTAGCTGACCAGCGCTTCCATTCTTACGAAGAAGCCCAAAAATGGGTCGATGACTGGATAGCAGCCAAGCCGGCCGGATTTTTCCGCGACGGTATCCGTAAATTGCCAGAAAGATGGGAAAAAGTTGTGGCTAGCGATGGACAATACTTTGAATAATTCATTTGTTACCATTTTTTCAGAATAAACGTTCAAAAATAGAAAAAAATCCCGCATTTTCAATTTGTACTCCTGATATAAAATCTTCTTTTTTGGCGGACACGATTATCTAGGCGTGCGTGAGTCCGGGTCGAGCTTCTTTTTTGTAAGGTGCATAATCACCCAGAATTATTAAAAGGGAGTCCATTTAAATATTATTAATAACATTCTATATTCTTATCTGTTTAATTTATTACAGTTGTCATATAAATCCTACTTTTACCCAATACTAAAACCTGTATTAATTTCCTCCCTGCTCGAGTCCGAACTCAAACCCTTTCAGGGTAATGATAACGTTAAATACCATAACAATAGTGTACATTTCACTGAGGACAGTCATAAATAGATAGATAGATAGATAGATAGATAGATAGATAGATAGATAGATAGATAGATAGATAGATAGATAGATAGATAGATAGATAGATAGATAGATAGATAGATAGATAGATAGATAGATAGATAGATAGATAGATAGATAGATAGATAGATAGATAGATAGATAGATAGATAGATAGATAGATAGATAGATAGATAGATAGATAGATAGATAGATAGATAGATAGATAGATAGATAGATAGATAGATAGATAGATAGATAGATAGATAGATAGATAGATAGATAGATAGATAGATAGATAGATAGATAGATAGATAGATAGATAGATAGATAGATAGATAGATAGATAGATAGATAGATAGATAGATAGATAGATAGATAGATAGATAGATAGATAGATAGATAGATAGATAGATAGATAGATAGATAGATAGATAGATAGATAGATAGATAGATAGATAGATAGATAGATAGATAGATAGATAGATAGATAGATAGATAGATAGATAGATAGATAGATAGATAGATAGATAGATAGATAGATAGATAGATAGATAGATAGATAGATAGATAGATAGATAGATAGATAGATAGATAGATAGATAGATAGATAGATAGATAGATAGATAGATAGATAGATAGATAGATAGATAGATAGATAGATAGATAGATAGATAGATAGATAGATAGATAGATAGATAGATAGATAGATAGATAGATAGATAGATAGATAGATAGATAGATAGATAGATAGATAGATAGATAGATAGATAGATAGATAGATAGATAGATAGATAGATAGATAGATAGATAGATAGATAGATAGATAGATAGATAGATAGATAGATAGATAGATAGATAGATAGATAGATAGATAGATAGATAGATAGATAGATAGATAGATAGATAGATAGATAGATAGATAGATAGATAGATAGATAGATAGATAGATAGATAGATAGATAGATAGATAGATAGATAGATAGATAGATAGATAGATAGATAGATAGATAGATAGATAGATAGATAGATAGATAGATAGATAGATAGATAGATAGATAGATAGATAGATAGATAGATAGATAGATAGATAGATAGATAGATAGATAGATAGATAGATAGATAGATAGATAGATAGATAGATAGATAGATAGATAGATAGATAGATAGATAGATAGATAGATAGATAGATAGATAGATAGATAGATAGATAGATAGATAGATAGATAGATAGATAGATAGATAGATAGATAGATAGATAGATAGATAGATAGATAGATAGATAGATAGATAGATAGATAGATAGATAGATAGATAGATAGATAGATAGATAGATAGATAGATAGATAGATAGATAGATAGATAGATAGATAGATAGATAGATAGATAGATAGATAGATAGATAGATAGATAGATAGATAGATAGATAGATAGATAGATAGATAGATAGATAGATAGATAGATAGATAGATAGATAGATAGATAGATAGATAGATAGATAGATAGATAGATAGATAGATAGATAGATAGATAGATAGATAGATAGATAGATAGATAGATAGATAGATAGATAGATAGATAGATAGATAGATAGATAGATAGATAGATAGATAGATAGATAGATAGATAGATAGATAGATAGATAGATAGATAGATAGATAGATAGATAGATAGATAGATAGATAGATAGATAGATAGATAGATAGATAGATAGATAGATAGATAGATAGATAGATAGATAGATAGATAGATAGATAGATAGATAGATAGATAGATAGATAGATAGATAGATAGATAGATAGATAGATAGATAGATAGATAGATAGATAGATAGATAGATAGATAGATAGATAGATAGATAGATAGATAGATAGATAGATAGATAGATAGATAGATAGATAGATAGATAGATAGATAGATAGATAGATAGATAGATAGATAGATAGATAGATAGATAGATAGATAGATAGATAGATAGATAGATAGATAGATAGATAGATAGATAGATAGATAGATAGATAGATAGATAGATAGATAGATAGATAGATAGATAGATAGATAGATAGATAGATAGATAGATAGATAGATAGATAGATAGATAGATAGATAGATAGATAGATAGATAGATAGATAGATAGATAGATAGATAGATAGATAGATAGATAGATAGATAGATAGATAGATAGATAGATAGATAGATAGATAGATAGATAGATAGATAGATAGATAGATAGATAGATAGATAGATAGATAGATAGATAGATAGATAGATAGATAGATAGATAGATAGATAGATAGATAGATAGATAGATAGATAGATAGATAGATAGATAGATAGATAGATAGATAGATAGATAGATAGATAGATAGATAGATAGATAGATAGATAGATAGATAGATAGATAGATAGATAGATAGATAGATAGATAGATAGATAGATAGATAGATAGATAGATAGATAGATAGATAGATAGATAGATAGATAGATAGATAGATAGATAGATAGATAGATAGATAGATAGATAGATAGATAGATAGATAGATAGATAGATAGATAGATAGATAGATAGATAGATAGATAGATAGATAGATAGATAGATAGATAGATAGATAGATAGATAGATAGATAGATAGATAGATAGATAGATAGATAGATAGATAGATAGATAGATAGATAGATAGATAGATAGATAGATAGATAGATAGATAGACCACGGGGGGAGTCTGAAACCCCTACGTGGCGCGTCCCCAGGTGGCGGATAGGGGAATGCTCGCTAGATATAGAGGGTAGGAGGCAATTAAAATACCTCCCGTGGACCAAACAGACGCGAGGAAGAAAAACCTCGGAAAAAAAAAACGAGGATGGGAAGTACTTCTAACGATATAACGTTTAGGGTGCAGGGGTGCAATTCCCCAGTACCGGCGTCTGCCAGAGGTGAGAACGCGGGCCTCGAGACGTCGTCATCAAACGACTGCAGAAACAACGGTAACGAAAACGCAAATGTACATGGAAAAGAAACGGAAACACAACGGCAGGTGGCCAGAGCGACAACTGATTCTGGAAAAAATACGACCAAACAACGTATAGAACAGTTGGCAAAGGACGAAAAAATAGCGTTCATAGAGGTAGGCAAGCGTATCCAAACCATAAAAGGGATATTAAAGGAGGCTAAAAACATCCACAAAACGATCCGGGATGCTACAGCGCAGGCGACAGTCTTCTACGAGATGATGCAGGACCTTCGAGAAGAATTAGGAGAAGTCCGAGAGGAATACCAGCGAGATCTCGAGCGGGCTCACGAAGAGGCGTTGAACCGAGCGGTGCCACGGACACCTGCACACGTCCAACGAAAGAAGAGTACAACGCAAACGCTAGCGGAAACAGCGGAAAACGGCGAAGGTAGGAAAGCTAACCTTACGACGATACGTCGGGGAAACGAGGATAAACCGAGCCCTAGAGCAGTAAAGAGGAGAGGCGATCAGGACAAGAAAAGACCGGCCACGTCACCGCTGATGCCAACACCGGGGAAAAAGCGCAAAGACGGGGAAGACGCAAAGGACAGAGCGAGGGGCGGAAAGGTTTACGAAAGTCGGGACATTCCGCAACGTACCACCGCAGGCTACTCCGACTGGGAAACGGTCGGACGGAGAAAAGCAAAGCGACCTGACAGGATGGCCGGAAAACCTCGCGCGAACCGAACACGCAAAAGGCGATCAGAGGCAGTTGCCGTCAAGGTGAACGGGAAAGCCTCCTACGCAGAAGTTCTTCGAAAGATTAAGTCAGACGTCGACCCGGATAGCTGCGGAGCGAAAATAGCCGGAATACGGCGAACTCGAGCGGGCGAGATCCTAGTCGAGATGCAGAAGGGAAGTGAAGGAACCGAAAAGTTGAGGGACGCAGTAGCGTTTGCACTTGGCGAACAGGCAACTGTACGCACAATGGGACAGAGTTGCACAGTTGAAATCCGGGACTTGGATGAAGTCACGGAGGAAAATGACATAACAGCGGCAATCAGGGCGCTGACAGAAGACACCGTCGAAGACGCGATCAAGGTTAGAGCTCTAAGGAAAAGTAAACGGTTCGGGGGGACCCAAACCGCAGTCGTGACGGTACCGGCAAAAGTGGCGGAAAAACTCCTGGACACAGGAAAGTTAAAAATCGGTTGGGTTCGCTGCCGGGTAAGACTAAAAGTCCAGATCCAGCGCTGCTACCGCTGCCAAGGTTTTGGCCACGTCTCAATGGACTGTAAAGGGGAAGATAGGTCAAAAGCGTGCCGCTTATGCGGAAAGACAGATCACCTTGCAAAAGAATGTAAGGGAGAAGCCTTCTGCGTGGTTTGCAACGATTCAGAAGATCAGGGCGATGCAAAGCATATCCTTGGAAGTGCGAAATGTCCGTCATTCCAAAAGGCTAGGAGAAAAGAAAGATATGGCTAGGTATCTGCAGGTGAACCTAGGCAGAGGCCGCGAAGCCCAGGACCTCCTTTGGCAAGTAGCAGCAGAAAAAAACGTGGATGTTCTTCTTATCAGCGAACAAAATCGGAAACCGGACGCTGGACTATGGTTCCAAGATTCAACAGGGTGGGCAGCTATCGCAGTACTGAGCCGCAACTTGACTATTAGAGAGGTTAGCAGGCCAGCCGCAGACTTCGTGTGGGTTGATATCGACGGCACCAGGATTTATAGTTGTTACTTCTCGCCAAACGCGGATTACGAAGAATTCCTAAGACAACTCGACGACTTAGAACGGAGCCTTAGAACGACAACAGGAGAAGTGCTCATAGCAGGGGATTTCAACAGCAAGTCCCCGGAATGGGGATCCCGGCGTCTGGATAAAAGAGGGGAGGCGTTGTCGGAGTTGATATCTCGACGGGACATGGTCGTCTTAAACGAGGGAAACGCATTTACTTTCCGCCGGGGGCATACTGGATCAGTGGTAGATGTCACGTTCGCGACAGCTGGAATAGCGGCACGCGTAGAGGGATGGAAAGTTCTGGAGGAGGCTACACTGAGTGACCACCAATATCTAGAGTATAACATCGGCGGAGACCCGAGGAGGGTCCAGGACCACTCGAATAGCACAAATGCGGAGGAAGGCGGATGGGTACTGCGACGACTTGATCGGCACAAGCTTATCGAAGCGCTGCAGACGGCAAAAAGAGTGGGAAACTGGGACAGGCTAGCTGAAGCTGGAAACCCAGATGAAATGGTGAGCCACGTAGTCAACGCAGTCACAGCGGCATGCGATGCGGCCATGCCCAGACGCAGAAAACTCACAGGCAACAGGCGAGCGGTATATTGGTGGAACGAAGAAATTAGCCAACTGAGAAAACAGTGCATGGCGGCACGTAGAGCAGCCCAGCGGCGTAGAAGACGAATGGATGCACTGGCAAGCGAGGCCCTACAGTCGGAATTCAAGAAGGCCAGGAGAAATTTACGATCAGCAATCCGGAGCAGCAAGAGAAATAGCTGGATGGAGCTGTGTCACTCAATAGAGCACGACCCCTGGGGGCTCCCTTACAGGATTGTTACGAAGAAACTGGGCGATAGGAAACCTATTCCTGGCCTATCGTGTCCGGAAAAAATGAGAGAAATAGTGCGTACGCTATTTCCAGTGCATGCTCACAGACAAGCGGAAACTATAAGAGGAGGCGTCGGGCCAGCGGACCCTTTCACAATTGAAGAACTGCGGGAGGCGAAAAAACGACTGCAGCCTGGCAAAGCGCCGGGACTGGACAACATTCCAAATGAAGTCATAGTGGTCGTGATCGAAATATGGCCAGAGTTGTTACTGGAAACATACAACGTATGTCTCCGCAAAGGACTCTTCCCCGGGAGATGGAAAAAACAGAAGCTGGTGCTGCTCAGGAAGGGGGATAGGCCGTTGGACGACCCGTCGTCTTACCGGCCTATCTGCCTTTTGGACAACATGGGTAAGCTCTTAGAGAGGCTGCTGCTTCAAAGGCTTGAAAAGCACATTGAGACCAGGGGAGGGCTTTCGCCAAGGCAGTATGGGTTCCGCAAGGGCCGTTCAACAGTGGACGCCATAGCACAAGTCGTGGGTCTCGCTGAAAAGGTGAAGAAAGGGAACTGGAGGTCGAAAGGTTTCTGCTCCCTGGTGACACTGGACGTTAAAATTGCGTTCAACTCGGCAAGGTGGGACGTCATTATGCGCGCCCTAA
The DNA here is from genome assembly GCA_963942595.1 of Cylloceria caligata. Taxonomy (NCBI): domain Eukaryota; kingdom Metazoa; phylum Arthropoda; class Insecta; order Hymenoptera; family Ichneumonidae; genus Cylloceria; species Cylloceria caligata. The sequence goes on from OZ012704.1 coordinate 20,729,744, forward strand.
CGGTAACACAGGCGCCAAGATACCTGGAAAGGATGATAAGCAGCTACCTTAGTAATCGAACACTTCTCTACAGCACGGAGAACGGCTCAACGGAGTATGAGGTGACGGCAGGGGTTCCGCAGGGATCGGTCCTAGGACCATTCCTGTGGAATGTCATGTACGACGGCCTCTTAAACCTAGAGCTCCCTAAAGGCGCAACGATTATAGGTTTTGCTGACGACGTGGCCATGGTCGCCACCGCAAGGACTTCGAGTACTTTGGAGATAATAGCGAATGAAAGCCTTCGTCGTGCCAGTAAGTGGCTAAAGGGAAACGGGTTGAAGTTGGCAGTACACAAAACCGAAGCGGTACTGATAACCGACAAACGGATGTTCACGCCGCCAAATCTGATCCTGGAAGGTCAACATATTCCGTGGGCGAAAGCAGTCAGATACCTGGGAGTGCAAGTGGATGGGGGACTTCGGTACGTAGAGCATGTCCTCAAAACGACCGAGAAGGCGGCAGCAACAGCCGCAGCTCTGGCAACACTAATGCCGAATATTGGTGGGCCCAGAGAGGAGAAAAGGAAACTGCTGAACAGCGTCATCCACGCACAGATCTTGTATGGAGCAGAAATATGGGCAGATGCAGTAGAAAAGGTGGGTGCGAAACGGAGATTAGCTTCCGTACAGCGACGAAGCGTAATTCGAGTAATATCTGGATATCGGACCGTCTCGGAAGGGGCAGCGCTCGTGCTATCGAGAACCCCGCCGATTGATTTATTGATTCGCAAAAAGCAGGAAATCTACCAGGAGCTTCGCCAGCACAGTCAAGGACGTGAAAGGGAACAGGAGAAAGAGGCTGTAAAGCAGAAAGCACACGAGAGGCTCATGGAAAGATGGCAGGAAAGATGGGGCACGGACCCATCAGGTCGGTGGACACACGCGCTCGTCCCAAACGTTAACGCATGGTGCAGCAAGGAGCATGGGCAAATGGGGTATTACCTCACCCAGGCCCTGAGTGGTCACGGTTGTTTTAATGCCTACTTAGAAAGGTTCCATAAAGCGGACAGCACGGAGTGCTACCAATGTGGCCAAAGTCCTGATGATGCGAGACATACCGTTTTCAGTTGCCCAGCGACGGAAAGCGACCGAACTCAGCTAGAGGCGCAACTGGGTGGCACAAAACTGGATGAGAGAAACTTTATGCAGATGATGTTGACGAACGAACACACCTGGGAGACGGTGCAGGCCTTCATTACAAAAATAATGAAGAAAAAAGAAGAAGCGGAAAGAGAAGCCAAAGTGCAAAATGAAGTGAACGACATCCCGGCAGGGGACCGAAACCCATAAGTTTAGGTGAAGCCAGTATAAAAAGGGGCAAAACAGGAGGTAAAGCTCGTAAAGAGCGATAAGCACGCCATGCTGCGGTTATGCGAAAGCGGTACCAGCATGGTGTGCGGAGAGGGAGGAGGGGTTTTAGTCGGTAGGAATCCGACACTACCTGCAACACCTGGGTGTCTTATGTAAGATTTCCCCTCCTCCCGAAAAAAAAAAAAAAAAAAAAAGATAGATAGATAGACCATTGCGCAGAGGTGTACTGCTATATGGCGCGTCCCCGGGTGGCGGATAGGGGAACGCTCGCCTTCTCGCTGCGGACGGCGGGCAGGGGTGAAATAAAATAGCTCCCGCGGACCAAACTCAACCCAAGCTAAGGTGTTAGATACCGTGCCGAGGGCTGCATGGCATCTGGGAGAGATGCCACAAACGCTTCCCCTGGGGCAACTGGTCCAACCCCAGGCGTATTTAGTGGCCTTACCCCAGTAACCAGGCTCTGCTGGGGTGGACGTTTAAAACCTAGGTACTCGTGGGATTAAACATGGAAGTAAACAAACAAACACAAAGCGAGGTGAGCGGTATAGACCGAGCCAAGGAGCAGCCGGTAAAGCAGGCAGAAAACGCGTCAGGAAAAGGTGACCAGGGAAAACAAAACAAAAAACAGGAGGATGAAAACAGTACAAACGGAGCGAGGGGGAAGCTGGCGAAGCTTGAAAAAGAGGAAGAGAAGGCAGTGATGAAGCTGAAGGACAACCTGTCGGATATCGGCGCGGTATTGGAGAAATACCGCAACGTGCACGCTACTATTAGAGAACCTGCGAAAGAGGCCATAGTGCACTTTGAACACCTGATGGAGCTTAGAGCGAAGCTAGCTGAGGCCCGCGCCTTGTATGTACAGGAGCTGGGTACATCAAGTATAGGAACTGGATGCCACTGCGACGGAAAAGGGGCAGCAGACGCAGAAGGCGGCACTACCGAGCCACACACACTTAGGGAAACAACCTCTCAGGATGGAGTAACCTCCCAAGCGAACCAGCAGGAGGCCCCAGGAAGGAACAAACAGGGCCAAACACCAAAAGCAGTCCTTAGGAGACTGGCCTTGGAAAAAAAAAGAACTAGCAACCTCGCCTCCCCAGATGACAACGCCTGGAAAGAAGGAAAAGAAAGAGCAGACAAAAGAAAGAATGGAGAAGCAACGTACTACCAGCGGGGAACCTACGTGCGATCCTAAAGAGAAAGCACCTGAATGGGAAGAGGTGAGCCGGAACAAAAACAAGCGCGTCAAGAACGGCGGAAAGCCTGAGACAAAGGCAATACCAAGAAGGCGGCCGGAGGCCATCGCCGTGAAGATAAAAGGGAAGGATGCGTACGCGGATGTCCTCCGGAAAATCAAGAAGGAAGTGAGCCCAGAGGACTGCGGAGCAAAGATTGTCGGGATAAGGCGAACCCGTAGTGGAGAGTTTCTTGTCGAGATCCAGAAGGGCAGTGAAGGCACCGAAAAACTGAGAAAGGCGGTCGCAGAAGCGGTCGCTGAGCAGGGATCGGTACGTGCGATGGGGCATAGCTTCAACATCGAAATCCGAGACCTAGATGAAGTCACGGAGGTGAAAGATGTACTCGAAGCAATAATAGCAGCAACCGAAAACTCAATAGAGGACTCTATCAAGGTTAGACCTTTGAGGAAAGGCTATGGCGGTATGCAAACAGTTGTGGTAACGGTACCGAGGGAAACTGCGGAAAAACTGCTAAAAACGGGTAAGCTGAAGGTAGGCTGGGTTCGCTGCCGTGTCAGACTCAAGGCCGAAGTTTTAAGGTGCTTCCGGTGCCAAGGTTTTGGCCACGTAGCACTAGACTGTAAGGGACCAGATAGATCGAAACTGTGTCGACTCTGCGGACAAGACAACCATTTGGCGAAAGAATGCAAGAGGAAACCCTTCTGTGTAGCCTGCAGCGAAGCCTCTCAGCAGGGGGATGCAAAGCATATCCTTGGGAGCGCAAGGTGCCCTTCCTTTCAGAAGGCGATGAGAAGGGACGGAAATGGCTAGATTCCTTCAGGTAAACCTGGGTAGAGGACGGGAAGCTCAGGATCTTCGTATGCAAGCAGCCGCAGAGAAAAAGGCAGATGTTCTAATTATCAGCGAACAGTACCGGAAGCCTGATACCGGACTATGGTTCCAAGATACGACAGGAAGAGCAGCCATAGCTGTCACAAACAGAAACACGAAGGTTGGAGCGATCGGCGAGCCAACAGCGGACTTCGTGTGGGCCGAAATAGATGATATGCGAGTTTATAGCTGTTATTTCTCGCCAAACCTGGACTATGACAACTTCGTGACTCAGCTCGACAACCTCGAAGATAGCCTTCGAACTGTCACCGGAGAAGTGCTCGTAGCTGGCGATTTTAACAGCAAGTCACCAGAATGGGGTTCCAGGAGACTCGATCGGAGAGGAGAAGCAGTTTCGGAGCTGATAGCTAGGCTCGACCTCGTTGTCTTAAACGAGGGAAGTGAGTTTACGTTCCGCAGGGGGCATACAGGCTCGGTAGTTGACATAACGCTTGCATCAGCGGGAATAGCTGCACGAACACTAGGATGGAAGGTGCTAGAAGATGCCACGCTCAGCGACCATCAATACTTGCTTTTCAGCATAGAAAGGGAGGCAGGGGTACACCGGGATCCACGGGAAAGCGAGAGCACCGAGGAAGCCGGATGGATACTGCGGAAGCTGGATAGATTCCGGTTAGCGGAAGCACTCGAAACCGCAAAACAACAGGGGCGGTTCCAAGCTCTAGAGGAAACTCGAAACCCTGACTTGATAGTAAGGTACGTCATCGACATCATCACCGCAGCATGCGAAGCGGCGATGCCGAAGAGGAGAAAGGCTCCCGGCAGGAGGAAGATGGTGTATTGGTGGACTCCCGAAATTAAAGATCTACGCGATAAATGCAAGGCAGCGCGAAGGGCAGCTCAAAGGAAAAGAAGAAGAGGGGACGCTCAAATATACGAGTCTCTACAAACAGCCTTCAAAACAGCAAGGAAAAAACTACGCGTTGCCATTAAAAGCAGTAAAAGGAGAAGTTGGGAATGGCTCCTACGCGCAATCGAAGCTGACCCGTGGGGACTACCATACCGCATAGTCACCAAGAAACTAGGAGTCAGGCAGCCCATACCAGGACTATCGCGCCCAGAGAGGATGAGGGAGATAGTCGGCACGCTTTTTCCTGCTCAGCAAATTAGGGATATCCAACCAATACAGACGACCCAAAAAAAACGGCTCCAGCCTGGAAAGGCGCCAGGTCCGGACAACATCCCAAACGAGATACTGACAGCGGTGATAGAGATATGGCCGGAACTCTTGCTAACGGCTTTCAACGCATGCCTCTACAAAGGGGTATTCTATGAACGATGGAAAAGACAGAAGCTGGTTCTCTTACGCAAAGGCGACAAGCCTCTGGAGGATCCATCTTCGTATCGCCCGATCTGTCTCCTCGACAACTCTGGTAAGATGCTGGAGAGAATGGTGCTCCAAAGGCTAGAAAAACATGTCGACGAAAACGGGGGTCTATCCCAGCGGCAATACGGTTTTCGGAAAGGGAAATCAACGGTCGACGCTATTGCAAGTGTGATTGACACGGCCAAGAAGGTCAAGCAAGGATCCTGGAAGACAAAAGGCTTTTGTGCTCTGGTGACGCTCGACATCAGAAACGCCTTCAACTCGGCGCGGTGGGATGTCATCCTTAACGCCTTGGAAAAGAGGCGAGTACCGGTGTACCTAAGGAAAATGATAAGCAGTTACTTGAGTAACAGAACCCTGGTATACAACACGGAAGAAGGTCAGGTTGAGTACGAGGTGACTGCAGGGGTTCCGCAGGGATCGGTCCTCGGACCTTTTCTATGGAACGTCATGTATGACGACCTGCTGAACCTGACACTACCGAAAGACGCTACCATCGTCGGCTTCGCGGACGACGTGGCAGTCGTAGTGACAGCGAGAACTCCAAGCACACTCGAGGTGGTCACAAATGAGTGCCTCCGACGAACCAGCAACTGGATGAAGGAAAATGGACTGCAACTAGCAGTACATAAGACGGAAGCAGTACTGGTAACGGACAAGAGGGTGTTCATACCACCGAGCGTCACTCTGGAAGGGCAGGACGTACCATGGGCAAAGGCGGTGAGATACCTCGGGGTGCAGATTGACAGCGGGTTACGATATGTAGAGCACGTCGTCAAAATAACCGAGAAGGCAGCAGAAACGGCGGCAAGGCTCGCAAGGCTCATGCCAAACGTCGGAGGACCTCGAGAGGCGAAAAGAAGACTGCTGAACAGCGTGATCCATGCACAGATCCTCTACGGTGCGGAAATATGGGCACCAGCGGCAGAGAAGGTCGGAGCAAAGCGGAGACTTGCAGCTGTACAGCGGCGAAGTGCTATACGAGTGATGGCTGGGTACAGAACCGTATCTGAGGCGGCCGCCCTCGTTCTAGCGAGTACACCGCCAATGGAGCTGTTGATTCGCGAAAAAAAAGAGATCTATGAAGAACTAAGGCAGTACGACAGCAAAGATGAAAAGGACCAGGCCAAAGACGGCGTCAAGGAAAGAGCGCGCAAAAGACTCATGGAGAGATGACAGGCCCAATGGGAGGCAGAAACGTCGGGGCGATGGACCCATAGACTCATCCCCCATGTAGCGCCTTGGCAAGGTCGTGCTCACGGGCAATTGGGATACCATATTACCCAAGCGCTTACGGGCCACGGATGCTTCAACTCCTACCTAGAGAGGTTCGGAAAGAGGACCAGCGCAGAATGCTTTTTATGTGGCCAAAGTCCAGATGACGCCGAGCACACCCTTTTCCGGTGTCCAGCTACGGAAATCGAGAGGTCCGACGCACAGGTGAAACTCGGCGGCACAATGCTTGAGGCAGGTAATCTGACACAATTATGCTGCGAAATGAAAATGATTGGGAGGTCGTCAAAGCATTCATCACGGAAATAATGATGAGAAAAGAAGAGGCCGAAAGAGCGTGGAAAGCGCGGCCTGCGGCAAACATTGAAATCGAGGCAGAGCAAAACCTCTAACATAGGCGGGATAGAACGGACGATAGACGTGGTCCTAGTAGTAGGAGGCAGCTCAAATCGAGCGGAAATCACACCCTATGGAAGTTATGCTAACGCGGTACCGATAGGGGGTGAGGTGAGGGAGGAGGGGTTTTAGTCGGTAAGAATCCGACACTACCCAGACCACCAGGGTGTCTTATGTAAGATTTCCCCTCCTTCCGAAAAAAAAAAAAAAAAAAAAAAGATAGATAGATAGATAGATAGATAGATAGATAGATAGATAGATAGATAGATAGATAGATAGATAGATAGATAGACCACAGGGGGATGTCTGTAACCCCTACGTGGCGCGTCCCCGAGTGGCGGATAGGGGAATGCTCTCTAGATATAGAGGGAGGCAATTAAAATACCTCCCGTGGACCAACAGACACGGGGAAGAAACCTCGAAAAAAAATCAAAATGGTAGTGAGCGATAAAAACAATCTACCCCAAGTGAGTACCCCTCAGACAGAGGGTAATCTCACTGCCGATTCCGATCGAGTGAAAGCCCCGGTGGCAACGCCGGCCTCAAGGATTTTGGGGGAGGCCACTCGCACAGTCCCATGACGAGCGCACACGAATACGCAAGGAAGCGGCTGGCACTACTTGAAGTAGAAGAGATGGAGACACTAGACAGCATCGGGAAGAACATCTCTGATATTCATGAGGTTGTGAAAGTTGCGAGAAACATTCACAAGGAAATCAGGGATGCCATAGGTCAAGCGGTTGTGCACTATGAGCGCCTTAAGGAATGCCGGGAGACGCTAGCAAGAGCAAGAGAGGAGGAAAATCTCAGGCCTGATGGCACGATTTGTCTCGATCACTCGAGTCAAGCGAGCGTAGAGGTGCAGGCAGATATTCACGAAAAGCCGGTCGCAGGATATGGAGCTGGGGGCACAGTCGTAACAAAAACACAAACACAAACACTGCAAGCCGGGCAGCACCAGCGCGCAGACAGTAGCTCGATCAGGAGGCTACTCAACACTCCAGGATCAGGACGTAGGAAACGAAGCGCTTTATCATCCCCGGAGGAGGAGATGCGGCAGTCGAAACGGCGATACCCGAAAAAAAGCGCTAAGTCAGATAAGGGGGAAACACCGAAGTCCGGGATACAGCAAATGAAACCCGTAGAATCAGCCCGGGACGTGGATGGCAAAGAGGATACGGACGGGCCCTGGAAGACGGTAAAGGGTCGCAATGAAAAAGGAAAGAATAGCAGAGCTACCGGGGGAAACGCTCCAAGGAAGAAACCGCGCGGACGACAAACGGAAGCCCTACTGGTAACCGTCGAGGGTGATCAATCCGAACAATCATACGCTGACGTCCTACGCGACCTAAAGAAAAAGGTGGACCCGGACAGCTACGGGGTAAAAGTTTTTGGAATAAGGAGAACAAGGGGCGGCGAACTTCTGGTGGAGATCGGCAAGCGAGGCGGTAAAGCTGAAGATCTCAGCAAGGCCGTGGTCGGCGTACTCGAAGGTAGGGCAACCGTGCGGGCCATGTCACAAACCGTGATCGTGGAAATACTCGACATGGACGAAGCCACAGACGAGATCGAGCTTAGCGAAGCGCTAAACGAAGCGACTGGAAACGACGAAGAGAAATCCATCGACATCAAGGCGATACGAACGGTATTCCGAGGGACAAAAAAGGCGGTAGTAGCGATGCGTTGACTGCCGACAAACTACTTAAGGAGGGACGACTCAAGGTAGGTTGGGTAAGGTGCCGGGTCAGGGAAAAAATCCAAGTTACCCGATGCTTCCGCTGCCTAGGCTTCGGACACGTTGCGATGGACTACAAAGGAGACGATAGGTCCAACATCCAACAAAAGTCTCCCCTATTGCGTGATCTGTGTAAAAGGGAACAAAAAAGATGGAGCGCAGCATATATTGCGCAGTGCCAAGTGTGAATCCTTCTGGAGAGAGCTCAGCAAGGCACAGAAATGATTCGGTACCTGCAGACGAACTTGGGTCACGGTCGTGAGGCACAAGATTTGCTCTTGCAAACGGCCATGGAGAAGGGCATAGACGTACTGCTTGTTAGCAAGCAGTACCGACTGCCGGAAACGGGCTGTTGGTACCAGGACAAAACAGCCAGAGCGGCTATAATAATCTTGAACCACAACATGAAGATCAAGACAGTCTGTGAAACAGCAGAAAACTTCGTATGGGTGGAATTTGGTGGAGTAAGAGTGTACAGTTGTTACATCTCATCAAATACGCAGTATGATGACTTCGTCACCCATCTGGATGATCTGGAGGACAGCGTAAGAACAACAAATGGGGAAGTTCTTGTAACCGGAGACTTCAACAGGAAATCGCCAGAATGGGGGTCAGGGCGGCTGGACAAACGAGGAGAGGTTTTGTCAGAGCTGATAGCGAGGATCGATCTAGTGGTACTCAACGAAGGGAGCGAGTATACGTTCCGTCGTGGGAACACCGGGTAGGTTATCGATATTACGCTAGCCTCACCCGAAATCGCAGGTAGAACGTTGGCATGGAAAGTACTGGACGACCTCACTCTCAGTGACCACCAATACATTGAGTTTACCATCGAAACAGCAGGTCAAAGCCGCAACCGGGAGGCGTCATTACCAGCAGGTACCGCTAAGGCCAGAGGATGGGTGCTGTCAAAGCTCGACACGAGGAAACTCTTTGCCTTTCTCGAAAGAGCGAGGCAGCGAGGACATCTTCAAAGAACCGTTGATAGAACGGACCCGAACGATACAGTGAGTTTCGCCATGGAGACTCTGACAACCGCGTGCGATACAGCAATGCCCAAACGCAAGAAGGCCCCGCCAGGACGAACATCTCTTCACTGGTGGTCCGCAGAGATCGCCGAGTTGAGAAAGCAATGCCTAGCCGCGCGGAGGAAGATGCAACGAGCAAAAAACATGCAAGCGCATCTGGTCGCAGCATACAAGGGGGCAAAAAAGGAACTGCGGGACGCAATAAAAAGCAGTAAACGAAGATGCTGGAGAGAGCTATGTCGATCGGTGGACGATGATCCGTGGGGACTGCCATACAGGATTGTTACTAAAAAGCTAGTAGGCAGGAAACAGATACCCGGCCTGGCTTGTCCAGCACGCATGAGCCTAATAGTCGAAACACTATTCCCGAGGCAAGATGACAGAGTCGTAAGACCCTTCCAGGAAGTGGCGATTACCCCCTTCCGCACTGAAGAACTGCAGACAGCCGCAAAGCGTTTACAGTCGGGGAAGGCTCCCGGGCCAAACTGTATTGCCAATGAAGTACTCAAAGTAGTGGTGGAATCATGGCCAGAGCTGCTGCTGGAGGCCTTCAACAAGTGCCTACAGAAAGGAATCTTCCATGCAAGATGGAAGAGGCAGATATTAGTCTTATTACGGAAAGGAGACAAACCACTGGATCAGCCATCGTCGTACCGACCCATCAGCCTTATCGACACAACTAGAAAGCTGTTCGAGAGACTACTGCTTCGGCGACTGGAAGAGCACATAGAAGGTAACGGAGGGCTGTCACCGAGGCAGTACGGTTTCCAGAAAGGGCGGTCGACGGTGGACGCCATAGCGCGGGTTATTGAAATGGCAGCTAAGGTGAAGCAGGGTCCGTGGCAGAGCAAGGGCTTCTGCGCGGTGATAATTTTAGACATCCGAAACGCCTTTAACACAGTCAGGTGGGACAAAATCGTAGAGGCTCTGGTAGATAGGAAAATACCGGTATACCTACTGCAGATGATAGAAAGCTACCTCAGTAATAGGACACTGATTTATGACACGGAAGGACCCGTGGAGTACGAGGTGACGGCAGGTGTTCCGCAGGGATCGGTCCTCGGACCGTTCCTCTGGAACGTTATGTACGATGGCCTTCTTAAGCTGAAACTCCCGGGCCATGCGGAGATGATTGGCTTTGCGGATGACGTAGGTTTGGTGGTGACAGCCAAGTCAACGAAACTGCTGGAGGTGATGGCAAATGAGAGCCTTCGCCGAGCTAATAAGTGGCTGAAGGAGAGTGGGCTGGAACTAGCAGTACATAAAACAGAAGCAGTTCTTATCACGGACAGAAGGATCTTCACAAAGCCAACGCTCAAATTAGACGGCCAACTATTAGCGTGGGGGAAATCTCTCAGGTACCTAGGTGTCCAGGTAGACAGTGGCTTGCGGTTTACGGAGCACGTAAATATCGTAAGCGAGAAAGCAGCCTCCGTTGCCGCGGCATTAGCTAGGCTTATGCCGAATGTTGACGGGCCCAGCGAGCTAAAGAGGAGACTATTGAATAGCGTGATACGTTCGAAAATCCTATATGGAGCAGAAATATGGGTAGACGCTACGGAGAAAGTCGGAGCGCGACGTAGACTAGCCGCTGTACAGAGACGTAGTGCTATAAGAACAATATCTGCGTATCGGACAGTCTCTGAAAACGCAGCACTCGTGCTCGCTAGCACCCCACCGATTGATCTAACGGCCCGAGAAAGAAGTGAGATCTATCAGGATATCCGCCAGAATGACGGGATCCCGAATATGGACGAGGCAAAAGCAGCGGCAAAAAAAAAGAGCCCACCAGAGGTTACTCACGCGCTGGCAGGAACGCTGGGACGCGGACACTAAAGGGAGATGGATACACAGACTCATCCCCAACATAGCAGATTGGATCGGAAGACCCCACGGGCAACTGAGTTACGAGCTTACGCAAGCGCTAACGGGACACGGTTGTTTCAACGAATACCTGATGCGTTTTAAAATACGAGAAAGCGAAGCATGCAGTCATTGCGGATTCAGTCCTGATGACGCACAGCACGCAGTTTTCGAGTGTCCTGCCACAGAATTAGAACGAAGGCACTTAGAAGCCCAAATAGGAAATAGAACGATCGACGAAAGCAACCTGATCCTGATGATGCTGAGCTCAGAAGAAGTATGGATGGCAGCATCATTCTTCATTAAAAGAACTATGGAGAAAAAAAGGGAAATGGAAACCGAAGAGCGAAACAGGGCAGAAGGCCAGAGAAGCATAGACGCTGAAACAGCCTAAGCAAGCCGAAGAGTAACGGAGAAGCAAATGAACAGCGGAGTCCAGAAAGGACCAAAACACACCACACCGAAGTAATGCGAAAGCGGTTCCAGTGTGGTGTGTGGAGAGGGAGGAGGGGTTTTAGTCGGTAAGAATCCGACACTACCCGAAACACCTGGGCGTCTCATGCAAGATTTCCCCTCCTCCTAAAAAAAAAAAAAAAAAAAAGATAGATAAATAGATAGATAGATATAGCAGCCCCTGCATATAAACCGACACCGAGGGTTCGTTATTCGTGTTATGGAAAGCGAGGAGAGGATACATTCACTGTACAGATAGATCTAGCTTTGCGAAAGAAAAGTATCACCCACCATCCTCATCCGCAGTTGACTTCGGTGGTAGCAGATCATCAACGCTGCCAACTTTGTATAATGAGACGAGGCATATCAGGTAAAACAGTATCGATTATTCTGTACACGTTGTTTTTATTGACCAGTGCGTTCAATTAAATACTTTTTTCAGAAGTACACTGTCATGACACACCCGCAGTGAAAAATAATTTAAAAGCAACATTACGAGTGATAATACAAATTAATTCCGTATAGCGATAAAAATAATATTAACGGTGGAGGAATCTCCGAGCCCGGATTACCGTGTTAGCAGGACTGTTGCATACGACGGTAAATGTGTAAAGTGCTTTCCATGAAATATTGATTAATTTTTAACAAATACCTGATCTTACTGTGTCTCTTATTTTTAGAGCGTAATAATTAGAGAATTATAATTGAAGTATCTCTCTCCCTCTCTCTGTGAGGAATCATATTCTATATCTTTTACTGCAGAGCAAGCGTTTGACGAGGAGCACAGCGCACGGCTATACATGCTCGAAAACCGCTTTCGTTGCATTCAAAGTGCTGGACACCTATTTATGATTCATAGGAGGTTGTTATCTTTATTCCCGTGATACTCTCTAGCAGCATCTCGACTATTTAGTCTGTCTTTGGCATCCTACACGCAAACAATAAAAAGCAATATGTATCCGCGATACGGTACGGAGATTTTAAGCGATGCGTTTTGGTACCGAGTAATTTTAGTCGAGAGTGTAATGAGCGTGTTCTGCGTATACAGGTAATGCGCGATGCGTACGACGAGCTGGATGAGCTCCTACGTGGCGTGTATTTAGTGGAGCATCGAGGAAGACCCATTGGAATTTTACCCGAAAGTTTACCCGAACTTTGATGGGTACTGCGGAGGTGTTAGTCGATTTCTCACGTATTTCATCCGGAGCCTGCAGCAAGTATGCCGCCGGGTCTTGACATGGAGTGTTCAATATGGGCTCGAACGCGTGGATGTTGTAGGTATTGAGCATCTCATCGAAGAAGCGTGCGGTAGCGATGCCTTGATCGCTGTCATGATGTAGCCTCTTGCCGGCGATAACGCTCCACGGGTTCGATTAACGAACTGGGAACGCGCGGATGTTGGCTCATTATGTCTGCCCACACATGTGTAAAAAAGGTCTGGACGGTTACTGGTTTCAACAACACGGTGCGCTATGCCACACTGCAAATCAAACAGTGCAGTTTTTGCAACGAAAATTCCCTGGACGTGTGATGTCAAAAATGGCGAAATTGACTGGCCACCCAGATCTCCAGATTTGACCCCGCCGGACTTTTATTTGTGGGGTTATTTGAAAAGCAAAGTGTACGCCAACAAGCCTTACACCACTAACGAGCTCAAGGCAAACATTCGTGCCGAAATCATCGCTATACCGCCCGAGATGCTCGAAAAAGTGATGGTAAACGCAGCAAAAAGGGCACATTTTGCTTTGGCCAATATAGGCGACCATTTAATTGATGTTGTATTCAAAAACTAGTCCAAATAAATTATAAAGGGCTAAATTAAATAAAAATACCTCATACATGGAAATTGGTTGTTTTTTTTAAGTTATTCAATGTTTACATACCGACATAAAGGATGGCGCACCCTGTAGTAATACAGTCAGTGCACAGGGTGAAACTGTCCGTCATGGTGGTTTAATCATTTGCGCTTACGTTATTTACACACTCGGTGCGTTTAAAATTACTTGCTTGCGACGGCGACTTTGAGAGAAATGAAAGGAGTATCTAATAATTAACTTTTTAATTACAAATCTAATCTGAATTTTTTCAATCCCCATCCCAGAACACCCAAAAACGCGGCCACCCTGAACCCAAATTACTCTTTTATCACTCGCTCTATCTTTGTAATAAAGTGCAGCGGCAATAGCAAATCTCAGACCTGTACCCATCGTACCGAAAGTACCAGTGTCCAGTGTGTGACGCGGATTTTCATTCAATTGTCTGTTCTTCCTATATCCATGGTGTTCGAACCTCCCGGATAAATATTACAATCTCTTCGAATTATATCCTAAATATGTTTGAAGACTGTGTAATAATTTAGGGGTACAGATTTCTTGGAGCCCATGCGCTAAAATAAATAATATAACACAGAAAATAGTAAAATACTAATTTCTTATTGAACAAAAAAATACATACTTCGATTATCATTATTTTATTTTCTCTAGCTGATTTTAAAGTGGTCCACCATGAATCATTTTGTCGCACGATGTTTTTTTTTGTTTTCGAAATTTTATAAAACACAAGTTAATTATTATCATGACATTATGATACATGACAAAATATATTTTTCCAGTTAAAAGTGTCCATTGGCGAAATTCTTATTTCAGACGCACAATAGTTAATATAACATTAAATAAAAATGTAATTACTTTAATGTAATAATTGCGGTATGAATATTTTTACAAAGTTCTTAAAATTTTGTTGATCTACGCAAGATGTATTAAGGATTTGCACATACATTTATAATGTATTTTCAATTAGTTTTTAAAAAACCGTCAACCATCAATAGATACATCGACGTTAATTGGTTTTAACAATTATTATTATTTTTGGTTGGGTCAATATGATTATTGTTAAATTTTCAGATTATTGTAACATAGATGTAATCAATAATTAAACTAATTTACAGATGAAAGATATATCAAATAATTGCAGTTACAATAAATAATTTTAATTAAAAACTGTGGGAGTGGATGGCGTCTCGATGGTGGCCAACGAAGATCGAGTCCTATAGAACATGGAACTCCAAAGCCCGCATGAAGCCAATCTCTGAGCGATTTTTATGGCCGAACGTTGGCGCTATTGGCGACCGATCGATTACGTCTGCCTACTAGCCTTGCGCGCTCGGTTGATGTCTGCTGCTCTCAACGACGTCCTCGCGGTAGGGAATCTAACTGTTTCGCCTGTCTCCCCTATTCCGCTGCCATTCCTGTCACGATACGACGTTCGCATGATGGAATCCCGCTTTTCTTCTTTTTTTTTAAAATATAATGGTCACAATTAATTAAACATACCTGTAAATAATTAATTATTGTAATATATTTTCAATTATAATTCATAACAATTCATAATACTACCCTGCAATCAAATAAAGATCCACGAGATAAAACGCTGAAACAATTACATTTCAAAATTAAAATCTGAAAAATACAAAAACATTCAGTGAAAACACGAAAAATGTTGTTAAAAACATTATTAATACAGCAGTAAAAAACATTCGTTGACTGATTTTTAACAAAATGTAATTTTTATCGTTATAAAAAAAGAAATTAGATTAGAAACAAGAAAATAAATACAGTTAATAAATGAACGAAATAAATCCAAGGATTACAGTGAACAAAGTAAATTATTCAAATGAAATAAGAAAACGAATAAAAAAAATTAAGTAACCAAGTACACAAAGATAACATGAATAAAATGAATATAAAGTTTTTACATGGAGGTTATATTTTGTTAGCAATGGAATTTATGCAACACGCACCCACCCACTCACACAAACTCGAATATAAACCCAACTCAACTAAACAAACGAACAGGCAAACAACCCTAACCGAACCCAAAACAACCCAAACAAACCCAAAGTAAATTAATGGCATAATAAACTTTATACATTTTATAACTTTTATAAATGAAATAAATAAAACGAATAAAATTTAAAAAATTATGTCAATAAATAAAATTAATGAAATAACTGAAATGAATAAAATGAAGCAAACAAACAAAGTAAAAAATGAAGTATGAATAAAATTATGTAGCAAATTCTGTAGAAAAAGCAAAAGGAATTTCTATTGCAGCTGCTAATTTTAGTTTACGTCAACATAAAATATTGTTTAATGCTATAAGACATGTAAAAATAACTAATGACGAGATGACAGTTATTATTATTACAAGCTATTATTAGGTAGTGTAAGAATACTATTATATTTTTGTATTTTCACGCAATATAATGCCCTAGAGCCAGGGGCCGCCTCATTCGCGAATTTAGTCTGTACCAGGAAGAGAGTCCCGGTGGCTCGAGGAGTCTGACCAGCACCGGTGGAGCGAATGGTCGACAATATAACTACGCATCTGGGCTCCTCAAAGGAATAACTCGAATCAGAGGATTCGGTATCGTCAAGGGGCCGGTCTTTTATTATGGAAACCCTTCTGGCAAAGACTCCGTCTATCTCGTAGTGCGGAATTACGACCAATTGACTCCAACAGAGATCACGCTGTGTCTGGTTATACGAGTAGACAATACTACTTAACGGAGGTCACTCAAATCGGTCTATTTGTGAGTACTACATCTTATTTCATTGGGGTCGATTTACTTTTCGCATATTATATACCATGCCGTCGTCTTGGGTGAGCCAATGCTCATAAAATTATGTGGTTCTGTAATGACTCATCACCTTGGACGACCTACGGGTGAGTAATAAACATCATCGCAAAGACTTTCTAATGGAACATGAGGTTCAGTCATATTCAGAGAGAATAACAACTTTTCTTGTCTGACGCGAAGACGTCCTTGGTAACGGCTTATCGGTCGCCTTATTAACACAAATATCCCTCGCATCATAACAAAGGCTTCATTTGGGAGTACAGAGATTCTTCGGTAGACCGCTGTCATTTAATTCAAAACATATTTTAGAGAATGTTGATGGTGTGCGTGATAATGGCTCCGCAGACATCAATCCTTGTGTGGATGAAGAAATATGAAATGTGAGAGAATGGATTATTAAACAATCATCTCTCTGTTATTCGGAATAATGAGCGACGTATAGCTCAATCTTTTTAAGTGTATTTATATCAATTGAATGACAAATGGAAATGTACGTGTGATGGGCATAGATTGCTGAATTTTACTATTGAGATTATTTTATGTTCTTTATTTTTTTATAAGAATGGAATGTTAGTATGTGGAAGAAAGATTCAACAGAATTAGAGGAACCTTCGGTGACTCCATAATAAACAAAACATTACCCGATAATATCTTGTTCCTCTAAAACAAATAATGAATTGTGTCTTTCTTTTTCCTAGACCTATACCCCTACAGTATCCAATAAGAATAAGGTGAATTTCGAATGATAGAGCGGGAAAAGAAAATAATCACTATAATACTATAATAGTTTTGGTGCGAGAAATAATATGTTTAGTAGGACAAACTGGAAAGCGTAAACTAAGATTACTCGATGGAAATTACGTGAAGGTGGTGGGTCTCTGAACAGGCAAAACAAATAAGATATCCTGGGCTAAAATGTCAACACAGAGCTATCGCAGTTCGACACTCTGGGCGCCTGCTATATACGTATATAGCTCTCTAGTGCGAAAGAGCTAGTACTATAATACACCGAATCAACGAAGATCGACGATCTTCGGTGACCGAATGAGCGTGAGAGATGCACCAATTCGGAAGTACCAGCGGGATCCCGCGCTCAACCGGCCACTATTGTATAATTCTTTTTTATTGTATTTTTTATTATTATATATTTTATTATGTATTTGCATACAAATAATATGGACAAGTACTTCAATGTTTACATTAATAAAAAAAAATTAATAAAAATAGAAAATAAACAAATGTATAATATTTAAATTATAGCACCGCTCGGATTTTAATTCAGTTTAGTTTGCTTGGTAGATTAGTCATTTCATTTTTCCTACAATTATCTGTATTTTTAAATGTAATAAATGATAAGGGGTTCCGAACAGCATTTATTAGGCATAGTGACGAAAACAACCAAAATACACGAGGAATCTCATGCTGGCATATGAGATCCCCACTTTGCGTCTGTCGACGATTGGGTGCGAGAGAGAACATACCATCAACTCAGACGAGTCCGAGGCAGATGGCATGATCACCCCAGTTTGTGATTGGTCGCTGAGGCGGAGCCAACTCACCGACGCAGTTGCATGTGCGATATGCTGTCGGTGAGGGCACGAAACAAACGCGACTCTAGTGCCCCCTCAACACGGGGGGGGCTTACTAGGCCCGATCACTCCAGTGTAAATCGCTTCAAGCGGGCATAGGCTTTGGAGTTCTATAGGACTCTATCTTTGCTGATGGGGTAGCGTCCCGACGAGTCGGCAAGCTTGCGCAGGCGCATTTGTCTTGAACGTCTGCTTTACTCAGCTTCCGCTCACGTTCTTTCTTTACGGCCAGGCAAGGAGTGTTAACTCCCTGGTTAGTGTTTGGCTACTGCTCGAAAGGTGGTATAAAACGCCACGAAATGGTAAGTCCTATGATTGTAATGCTATTATTTGTGAACATAAAACCTCATCACATATTTTCGTTGGATAATGCTGTCCATTTTTTGCGAAATAGTTGAAATTCATTTGTAGCCGCTCACCATACTGTCGACCACGTGTCATCCATTGTCGATCGTACATTATTGCCTCTTAAATTTTTTCTTTCACGCGATTCCCCGTATCTACTCCGTATTCTTGATAATTCAATCAACTGCGAATACGAATTCCGAAGTATGAAACAGCTCACTAGCATCCTTTCGAGGGATTAGTAAAGCCTCCATGTGCTTACCATAGTAAATTCCCCTTGAATATCCAAATATTTTCTCCCTCGTTTGTGAAACATTATTACGGCGTCGTTTCATGATTTTTTCTCGATTTGCAAATCTTTTTTGTGCAACCTGTTTATAAATTGATTTATAACAGCAGAATTTTTGGCAAAGAAGATTCCTTAGTTAAAAGTTCTGTGACCTGTTTGAGATTTCCATATCTATATGAAACCAATTTTGGAATGATAAACACAGAAACATTTTAGGACTTTAATGATGTAAAATGACCATGTTGATAAAAATCTTGTTAACGACAACTTATTTCCTTTATCCCTGTTTATAATAACACTTTAAGATTTTTTATTTCACTGAATTGGCTCTGAGTGTAATATTCTAAAGATGCTCTAAGCATTGTTTGCTATTATTTACTTAACTCAATATCATTGATAACTTGGCTGAGTATGAGGCACTGTAGAGATGTCCCCAGCCCAATAGCATCATTTATTGGGATGGTCCAATTAGGTGCCAGAGCAATCCGGTAACTAGGCGTTTCAGCTCAGTTGCATCTCTTGCTGGGATGTGACATGGTCTACCACACAATTACTTGGTTTAAGCATTTGTGTAAAAAATAAGACAAAATGTTAATTTATTTATCTTTCATGACAAGTGAAACCCTAATGTTGTGAAAAAATTGTATTGCCATTTTTCAAAGGGACCAAACATTTCCTTGCCGAAGCAAATTCTGAGCAAATGTGTGTAACCATACAGAATCTGTTAATAATTTACTTTTTGATGAAAATGTTAAGCTCATTAACTCACACGATCTTTTTGTGCTCCACAAATTATTTTATATTCATTGTCTAATTTTTTTACCCTAATCGCATAAAAATATCTAAACAATTGAGTGACAGTAAAAAAAATGGTATTCTGTAAAGATTCATTCAAAAAGTCATAATAATTAAACTAGCTAGGAAAATTATGGGCTGTTTTTTTAAATATTGAATATATAAATAAATAAAATGAATTGAGTAATGGAAAGGTCATAACTCTGATTCAGCTCCCTTGAAAAATTTCAACTGAGAAATTTTTATTCTCTTCCACATGCTTTAGACAACACACTTGATGTATCTATTTACCTTACGGTAGTCCTTCCACAGCACCTAGTCATAACAGTCTATCATAAGATAATGGAAAATAAAGATATTGCAACATCCCAATAATTATAATTATATGAAATACAATTTTAAACACATGAATGAATGAATGAATGATATTTATCTGTGGACTATTTTGTAAATTATCAGTAGTATGGTTGGACGAGACTTTTTTTTTCTTCAAGTCATTGCTTATTTAATTTTAATATCAGAGAAAAAACATTTGGTAAGTCCTTCTTTTCAATGCATCTACAAAATCTGGAAACTGCAGGGAATATTTTAGTATGTTTGTTATGTTAGCATCAACCACCAAGTATATATATTATTAATCGAATGTGTGGTTGTTAAGATTTTTCTGTAAGAAACTATGTTAAAACTCTTGACATTTAGCTATACTTGTAACATGGCAGTAACCTCTTCTGTTTTTTTCATGCACATGGTCTTTATTACTTTATATTCAATAAGTTACAAATTCAAGTATTTGACTAATACTCATTCTCATTAAACGACTACCTTAAAGTAGCTTGCCAATAACTGTCTAAAGTCAAAGAAATTGCACAAATAGCTTTCCAGTTTATTTATAATTGGCAAATACAATAACCAATCCTTAGTATTATGGTCAAAATTCATTTAAGTTGCACTTATGATTTGCTACTAATAATAATAATTCAATAACATCATAAAAAATGGTTTTGGCATAAAAAATAGCACTTTAAAAATCATGAAAAATTCATATTACAGTGTGTTACAGAATGTGACAAAGGGACAAGAATTCATGACTTTTGATAAATTGTTTACAGCAAGAAAAGAAAACAAAAGTTGAACTGTAAATTACAAATTATACTTTGAATCACATTTTGATATTTATTAGAGCATTCTCTTCCAGTGGAATTTCTTATCAACCGTATTCTTTTCATGTCCACAAACAGGTAGAATTTATGCAAGCCCTGTTTATTTGTAAATTAACACCTCTTTCTCTAATGACAAAGTAAAAATATTTACCCCCAAAATTTTAACCTCAATTATATTTAAAAGAGTATTGTCAATAGTCGTTTTATTGGTCTTGATGCAGAAAAATGTACTCTGGAAATACAAAACAAAAATAGGTGGGGTTGAGTTGCTAGGTATCCATTCGTAAACCACCTTAACTGTTGGTTTTCCTACTTAGATGGTGGATCAACTTAGCAGACATTTACTCCGATATTGTATTATTATTTTATTAGTCCCGGGGCCAGGACTTTTGACTTGCTAATCATTTACTCAAGCCTACTGCACATTCTACATCACTATTTTGTTTATTATTTTCTTCAACTACAACAATGTATCTTGTATTCTTTAGTCATTATCAACAGCACGACCTCTGGTTACCGTCTACAGTGACAAAAACGAACCGTCCGGCAACTCCATTTCCCTTCCGGCGGTATTCAAAGCTCCCATTCGTCCTGATGTCGTGAACTTTGTTCACCAACAGGTGTCGAAAAACAGTAGACAGCCGTACTGTGTGTCCAAAGAGGCTGGTGAGTAAAATATGAAAAGGGCATGTAAACAATGACAGTGATTTGTAAGAAATTGCACTGTAATATTGTCATTATATTCAAAAATTGAAAAAAAGAATTCTAGTAAGTAAAACGTCCCTTGTAAAATGACCAATTGTATAACATTTAAAGGGTTGGTTAATGTAATCGTAGGTCACCAAACTTCGGCTGAGTCATGGGGTACCGGTCGTGCAGTAGCGCGTATTCCCCGCGTCCGTGGTGGCGGTACTCACCGCTCCGGTCAAGGTGCCTTCGGCAACATGTGTAGAGGTGGACGTATGTTTGCACCTACCAAGCCTTGGCGTCGTTGGCACCGTCGCGTCAACGTTAACCAAAAACGTTACGCCATCGTATCAGCGATCGCCGCCTCTGGTATACCTGCCCTGGTTCAGTCAAAAGGTACGAACACTCAATTCCTTCTTCTGCTTTCCGATAAAGGAAGCCTTTATTTCATCAATTTTTTTTCGAGATTGTCATGTCAGACCATTCAAAATGATGGGAAACATTCAGAAAAAGGCGTTTAGAAAAAATGTCCACGTGTGTGTTTGTGTCAAGCTTTTGAAAAATGCAACTCTCTGTATCTCCAGAAGTACCCAACCGACTCAACTTGAATTTGGCAGGCAGATACAGTAAAAACGTCCCTTCCATATAATTTCCGTCAACATTGATTTACGGACTTAAATTTTATAGCCTTTTTCAATTTTGTGAAAAATGCGTAGTTACACTAGGGGCCACAAATGTTTATCTGTTGAGTGGTATGTTTTTTTAAAGTCAAGGACTTTTCTGATTTTATTTGAATAGCACTCATAAAAATTGCAATAGTTGACGTCGCTGTAACTCACATAAACCTTAATCGTTTGAACTCAAATTTTCCGTTGTACCGAATTAATAACCAAAGGTGCTAAATATTAAATTTTATGAAAGTGGGTAGGAGGGTTCTGATTTTATAGTAATTCAGATTTCTTAATTCTTTGTTTCCATTTTAGAATCAATTAACAAAACAAATTCAAACTTTGGACACTTACGTAATACCGTTTAGGGATATTTTATTTCAAATTGGATGAAAATAAAGAGGTATTCGAATTTTATAGCATATTAAATTTTTATAATCACGATGATTAAAGCCGAGGCTTGCAAAAATCAAAGGTTTACAGCTTGTAAATTACTTGAGCCATTTATTGAAAATATGTTAAGCTAATATCAAACAATAACAAGTAATGATTTTGGGGAAAATATATCAAGTCGTGTGAATTTCACAAAGCTTTCTTCATAAGGACGCAAAAATTGAAACATTTATAGAGGTCGCTTTGACAGATGAAAAATTATTGGGAAGCAACATGCAACGTCCTACTTTGCACCCTTTTCTTCAATTTGCTTTCTAGAATTTTCTTTAATTTATTTCATTTTACTTTATTTTATTTACATTTTATTGTTAAACCAGAAAGTCTTTCATAAAAAGTGTTTTATTTCCAATATCAATTAGAAGTTGTATTACGAGTATTATAGTTATAAACGAGTATTTAGAATATGACAAGTAATTATGATCCTGTTATTTACTGCTGTATTGAAGTGTACCATTTAATGTAAAATAGTAATTACCGTGATGATTTGCTTTTGGTCCGTGTTTATGATCGACAGTGATATATAACAAAAGCTCTGAGTCTGCTAAGTGAATCTAATTGAATTCAATTTAGTATTTTTCCTGGTCTTAACGAAGCTTTGATTTCAATGATATGTCAGGACACATGATCCAGGAGGTGCCTGAATTCCCTGTTGTCGTATCGGATAAAATCCAGGAATACAACAAGACGAAACAGGCGGTTATCTTCCTGCGCCGCATCAAGGCCTGGAATGACATCCAAAAGGTAACACAAAATAAGCATCAATTATATTCGATAGTGTTGACCAAGTTGACTAAGTTGCAAGACATCGTATACATGTTTCGCTCCAAAATATCCTTTATTGGCATAGTCTAAACTGGCAGTAAAAGTTAGCAGACGTCACTTGCCGCTAGTGTTGCGCCTGGTGGCTCCTGTCTGCCAGTTTTAGCGTCGTGCTAGAGCAATACGGTAATTAGACGTTTCAACCTAGCTGGACTGTGACATGGTCTAACGAACACTAAAATCATTTTAGATGAGCCTCTATACGGACCGTTCACCTTAAAACATTCAACACGAATTCTTGAATCCTAGGTCACATGATTCTTTCTGGTCCAACTTTTTTAGGGCGTATTGAGATTTCAGAAGAAAAAACCGAGTTTTACATAATCGCATAATCTGCTGTGCATCATGTAAAGATTTCCTCATATTTGTAAGTTCCCAATGCCTTTGAAATCATTTGGACGGCAAGGTTTTTACCGACCGAGTTAGGTTTACGAGATTGCGAAGGAGTGAGAGAGAGGTTTCACCTCCCCTTAAAAAAATGCTGGAGTATATTTATTTACAGGACTATAATATGGACGTTAACGTTTCGATGTCCGGTCGAATTTCGGTTGAAAACGTGCAAAAAATAGAAATAATTATATATTACTGATTATTCAGAAAATTAACATGGCCGCTCGAAATGACAACCGCATCGGTTTTGTATGATATAAACCTTTCTGGAAGTCACATACGTCAAACCGAACCGAACGTCGATTTTTTTGACGTTGTCTCACCAGTTCTGAATCGTCAAAAAGTCGATTACACAAAAGAAATTCACGTACAGTGTATACTGCGTTCACGTAGTCTGTCTATATTCTCGTTGCCGTAAACAGCCAGTTTACTGAACGCTACCGACAACAAATGATCGATTTGAATCAAGCTTTGCGTGAAAAACGACCAGAATATCAAAAAAGGCAACAAAGCGATTTTGCTTCATGATAATGCACCATCACACACAGCAAAACTGGTCAAGGAAACGATTGAGGCGTTTAGTTAGGAAATACTTCCGCATGCGGCTTACTCACCAGACTTGGCTCCATCCGATTACTACTTATTCGCATCGATGGGACACGCACTTGCTGAGCAGCGCTTTACTTCTTACGAAAATGTACGAAAATGGATCGATGACTGGTTTGCCTCAAAAGAGCAACAGTTTTTTTGGCGTGGCATCTACAAATTGTCAGACAGGTAGGAAAAATGTATAGCTAGCGATGGGTAATACTTCGAATAAAATATTTTTTATCATTTTCATACAATAAACGTGTATTTTCTATACAAAAATTCCGGTTTCATATTTATAGACCTGGTATATGTCACAAGAATATCCCTAGCCTCGGCTCTACCGTAACCACGCAATGCTCTCACTCTACTGTTCATAGTTCCATTCGGGGACGGTTTCGGGTGGCGTGAATTGAAAGGGTTAAAGAAAGACAGAAAATATAGCACGCAGAAATAAGCCAACGCACAGTAGCTTGTCGCCATATTATGCTCTATTTCTTTCGTTCGCTCTCCCTCTCTTTCTCTCACACACTCTCTCTCTCTCTCTCTCTCTCTCTCACTGTGTGTGTCACATTCTGTGTTAAACTTTTAAAGAGAATACAGCGCACGCAGTGACGTTAATACAAACATACATATAAATATATGGATGTATAACCTACGCTATGTTGGCCCTAGCCCGGGTCGTGCCTACAACCATACATGATAGAGTGGCGATACGAAGCATCGCACAAAGTGGAGACCGAGTATAGGGTATACTGTGCATAACCGTGTTTTATCTCATTCTCTCGCTTACTTAGCTCTCTACGCCTCTCTTTTTGATGTCGTTAGCGGGAACGCTACGAACCACCGCACAAAGTGGAGATGGAGTATAGGGAAATTACATAGAGATGTGTTTTGTTTCATTCTCTCGCAGGCCAAATCCTATTAATCTATATCGTTTGTCTCAACTTAAGTTACACTTTTTTCGTTTCATAACATCCAATTCACAACGTCCCAAAAGCAGTTTCACTTCAAACACTTAAAATAAAGAAAATCAAATGCGTCACATAAAAAATGTGAATAAAGATCTAGATAGCATTGTGCACAGACAACGCGTTCCATAAGGCCGAGAAAAATGAAATCAGTATATATATTCATTTATTTATTTAAGAAGATATAATACCGTTCATCAAATGGGACAATTTAAAAAAATTGTTAATTAATTTTTTTCTTTCTTTTGGCGATTGAGATATTACGTTCTCATTTTGATGTGATAATTAATAAATATATTTTGTTTAATTTTCTTTATTCGTTCATATTTTATTCGTTGTTCTTAGTTCAAGAAATAAGACAATTAATTATTGGTTGGAAATTCTAATGCATCATTGGGTCGCAGACAGCCGCAAAATTAGCGAAGCTGTTTAATAAGTCATTGCTCTCATTTTATTACATTTTTTCAGCGATACTATTGTTATCGTCGGTATTCTCTCTACTTTCTCAATGCATGAATTAATCCTCAAAAAAATACTCATACCTGAGACCACGCAGGGTATTTCCTCGGCGGGTCCCTGTGCGCCCAGTAATTTGATCCTCGTGTTCTTTTTATAATCTCTTCTCGTTCGTCTCTCCGACTGTACCGCGGCTTCCGGCATATGGACTGGCGGAACACTTTTCTTAATATCTTGACCGCCTGTTCGCATTTCCCTCTTCCCACGCTACTTTGTCATTCCGTCTGTTGTTATTTGTTTGCTTAACTTTTTTGTATTGTCGAACTCGCTTCGTCTAAACCAGGGGTCTCCAAACTTTCCAGCCTTAGGGCCATACTGATTACTCCAGTAAGTTCCGAGGGCCAAAACCATATTATCATTGTTGCCGGTGGTAAAAAGTGAAATAGTCCAAAATCTGTCCGCGGGCCGAATGTGGCCCGCGGGCCGTAGTTTGGAGACCCCTGGTCTAAACCATCGAAAATATCGCTTAGAACATCAGCTCGTTGCTTCCTCAAGATTTCAACTTCCGTCCGCAGTTGATCGAATTCCTTGAATTACACGTATTCCTGACGCTGCCACTGACTCGTGCATTTATTAGAATTGCCCCCCTTTCTATGCATCTCCGCTCTGTTGCCATGTGGCTTACGATCTCTGACTGAGTTTCTGCTGGGTCGTCCTCATCCGTTTCCTGTTCGTTGGTAACAGTGGTGCCGTCTACCCGAATGTTTACTCCTGGTTATTATTTCACCTCTTGAGCATCGCTGACGGCCGCCATCAATACGAGTATATCGATACTTCAAGGGGATAAGATATTTTTCATTCGATAATTATTTCCGCCAATCGCGCTGAGGGTCTATTTGGGCGTCTGCCACTTTTTTCTTTCCATTTGATATTAAGACCGATATTTTATTTATAAAAATTTTATATTGTTCACCTGCCGCGGCCGCGGTCCGTCGGTTGACTGGGCTCTTAGGAAATGGCTCGATTAAATATATAGAAATTAATAAATATTGGTCGCCAGTGAATTTTACGAAAACTAACAAACTTTATAGAGTTCAATAAGTAAATTTTTGGTACCTTGGATATGAGACAATCACAGGGTGAGTACCGTTGGAGCACCAAGGAAAAATAGATATTGCCGTGTTAAGATAGCGTTTCAGATGTATGTATATATAATTGTTTTACCTTATGAAAATCTTTGTCGACGTCCTCGACCAATTCTTATGATGACTGACAAACGACAGATATCCTTCCCGATACACTCACTCTTGACGATTTCAATCTATTTTAGATGCGGTTGGACCATTGATACAGAAAAATTTGATAAACATACTGACTTCGAAGGCCGGCTTCCTTCCTCTACAATTAACAAAGGCAAAGTGTTGTTGGAAGTACTTTTGTCGCTTAGCTATCGCGCTCGCGTTTTCGGCTGGAGGCGTTGTAGGCCGTTGGGGATCTACGACCAATACTTGGACTAAGCATGCTCATGTCTCGAACGTTTGACAACGTTTCATTGTACATCCATAAATACATATATTTGACAATTTATGCGAAGCTTACAGTCTATGAAATACTCAATTTCATTTCGGGTAGCGTGTAATATTTTATATTTAGTTCCTTATAATTTGGACGCTCGAGGAGTCAGTCGTAGGATGACCTCGAGGGAATAGACCTTTTAAATTCCTATCACAATATTTACATTTTCCAATATACCCGTGGGGCATTTAACGTTTTACCGCTTGCACAACGATCGCTTCGCACATTCCTTCTTACTTTTGCCGTACCTTTCCCTTCGTCTTTTTTGCCTACCATAAACGCCCAGCGTTCTACTTCGCACACACTCCTGTCCTTTTCACCTGCTATTTCCTCTCTGACTTAACTTATTCTTACACACCTCTGCCTTTTACCTGTCCTTTTGTCACCTTTTTAGCCACTTTACGCTACTGTATTCACTGAAAAATTACAAAATACGCGGAGCTCAGACTGCCGCGGTTCACCATCTACGTGAGCCGTCCTACCACCTTCATCAAAAAGTTTTAGGACTTTATTTATAAAATCGAAAATACAAATTTATTCGTCAAAATCGATATGGTATTCGATTCAAAATACCCCCCATCAACTGCAACGCACTTACGTCAGCGATTAATCCGATCCTCGAAACACCGCTGGTACTCAATTTTCGGTATGTCCATCTGAGCCGTCTTCGATTTTTTCATGACATCTTCTCGGGTGCTGTAACGCTTTCCGCAATGCGATTTTTTAACTCGGTTGAACAGGAAAAAGTCACAGGGAGTCATGGTCTTTTTTGGCGAATTGCTTCACACAAACGTCTCATAACGCCCAAATAATACTCTTTGTCGACTATCTGTTTTTCTGGCAAGAATTCATGATGCACAACACCATTGTAATTCATGAAAACCGTGAGCATCGCCTTATTTTTTGACTGAAAACGACGTGGTTTTTTCGGTCTCGGCTCATTCGGTGCACGCCATTCACTCGCTTGATGTCTGGATTGCGTGTCATACTCATAAATCCACGTCTCGTCTTCAGTGATGATCCGTTTGATAAATGTTGGGTCGGATTCGGCCTTGGAAACGAATGTCTCGCAATTTTAACGCGGTTCTTTTTTTTGCATGAAATTGAGGTCCTTCGGAACCAATTTTGCAGCGACACATCTGAGGCCCAAATCACTAACTAAAATGTCGTGAACGCATCCATAAGCGATGTTGAAGTCTTGTGCGGGCTCTCTGATGGTCAATTTGCGGTTTTTGGCCAACATTTCTTTGCTTTTATTGATGTTTTCATCGGTTTTCGACGACGACGGCCTGACACTGTGTTCGTCATCCTCAACCGACTCACGGCCACTTCTGAAGCGTTCGTGCCACCGAAAAACATTTCATCTCGAAAGAGTATCGTTGCCGAAACACTTTTCCAACATTTCCAAGGTCTGCAGTCCGTTAAATCTGTTCTTCACACAAAATTTAATGCAAACTCGTTGATGCACAGTTGATGCCATTGTCAAACTTGTACAGAATCGAAAACATGCTCAAAGGTATATGTATTCAGTACAGCGTAACTTTTACAAATGTCAAGCTATGACGCTGAATTTAGAGGGAAGTGTCAATGACAGATGTGGTAACCTAACAAAAAAAATTCCAATCGGGCGACAGACAGCGCCACACGGTGGCCGATCCTAACCTTTTTGACCAAGGTAGTATTTCTTTATTTTAACCCAGAGTATAACATTTTCAATAATTTTAGAGTCGTAGTTAGGTACTTACAAACCAATACTACTCAATAAACAAAAATTACATTACTTAGAAAAAAAAAAGATTTAACATAAAAATACATAGGGGCAATTAGGAATCAACACTACGGATCTAAGTCAATAATTAAAAGAGTAATTTTATAGTCTAAATATATGATTGGCAATCTCACGTCACGACTCGTCATTATTATCGTCAAATTAAACTTTGTGTTCGTTGAGTGTTGAATGAATAGGGGGTTAAATGCAAATTTCATATTTTTTACATCGTCTATATGACTAATCTGCCAAATGCAACTTTTCCAAAGTTGCATTCACTGTATCTACGAAAATTCGGTAAATACTGCCTCCCGAACGAATGTCTCTATGTATGTAATGCTTTATTCTCATATTTTAAAAATTTGAATAATCGTGTGAAGTTCTTATTTATATCATAATAAAACTTCCGATGACATTTTACAAGGGGAGGGTGCCTACTCGTCATCACGGATTTCGCTCAAATTTATAGCATATATAGGGCTTGGCTAGAAATGAAAGTACCCAAAGTGGGAACTCCAGATGGCCCAGCGTTTAGAAAATAATTTTTTTGACGCGGCTCTGGCACCGTAAAAGCCATTTATGTTAGTATGTTTGCCAAGCAGCGGTTGGCGTAGTGGTAAGAGTTCGGACTCGTAACGCGATGGCAGGTTCGACTCTCCGTGCGGAGTCCTTTTTCATCTAGCTCTTTCCCAATTTTTATAATATTCATGTCGCAATTAAGCGAAGTGACAAATAATTTACTTTATTTATTTATTTATACGCAAAAGGCATATATAAGGAAAAAAATTGGGATTGCGGACTTTTCAACAAGGGATTGGAATTAAAGCGCATACAAAAAGACTTTGTACATAAAAATTCAAACTTTTATTCTTTTACATTCGATGATTTACATTTGTCGGGGTGATATTCATCGTAGAAACAGGGGAAACAGTAATTATTTCTGCATCTAGCACACGTTGTAAACGCTGCATTTATACAATTACAACGTTGTTTCAACGTCTCCATAGAAAAACAAACTTGATTTACATTCATAAAACATTCTCTCATCGCAAAGTTTAGCAGCGAATCACGCGTAACGTAACATGTCACCGAATAGTGATGCGGATAGTTGATGATGAACGATCGAATTTATTTTTATACAGTCTTCTCGGGATGTTATTTCGTTTTCTTGCTCGATGAGGTAAGAGCAATTTTGTATTTTTTTAAATAAAGTTTTTAACGTGACGATAAAAATATACATCGCAGGGTTGCACCAGTGGAGTACATTTGGAGGGAATTACTTTGATGCTACACGTTGGCAATCCTTCTTCATTTTGGAAAAGTTCATCGTATAATTGCGGATTTGTTTGTCCTCCCCACGAGTCAATCAGTAGAAGAAATTTGTTCTCCTGTACGTAAGGCTTCTTCACATCCGTTAAAAATGTTGTGTACAACACTGTTGTAAGTTTGCCAGATTTTGAAGAAGTGATTATGACATTTTTCTATTTTGCCGTGTATTCATCCATCGATTTTTGAATCCTCGGTCCAAAAGAGCCAGTATTCTCTTGTAAGCATATGTAAACTTTTGGCAATAGCTTTCCAGAAAGGGTCATAGCATATTGGGCTGTATATGAATGGGTTACTTTGTTCATATCCTTTCTTTTTGTGAAAACCGCTTTTGACCCTTGATGGTCCAGGGTTCGGTTATACGTCGACTGGTACTGGCAACCTGGAAAGAGAATATAAGAATGTAAATTTATTATACGTGACGTTAAAGAGAGTATTTCGATTGAGGTAGACAAATAAGAATTCTTGACTTACCTGTTTGATCAATGTTGATAACAAAATCCTTGTCGTACTGGGGAATAAGAGCTCGAGTCTGGAGTCGGAACTTATCTGCCGCAGCAAGGGTTTCGTTTATTGTTGCTGTCTCTCTTTCCGACACAAATTTCGTAACTTTCTTCTGACGAATCTTATGCCTTTGTTTAAACTCTTTGACCTACGTTTCGGAGGCTTTGAATTCCAACTCTGGAAATTGACTGGCAGCAGCAAGTGCCCATTGTTGCAAGTTTTTTGTGGTGACTTGCTGGTTACAACTCCGCGATTCTACGAAGCGATCATATGTCCACGTATCAATTGTATTGTAATTTTCTTTTCGAATTCCACCCTTTTTAATATGAGTTTCCCAAATTTTTAAATCTCGCATATACTTCAAGCGAGATGCTCCTTTTATTTGCAAACTTTTCAAATTCCACTTTGGATGCGCAAGATTAACCACCATTATTTTGTAGTCGAGTGGAACGAAATCTGGATCCTCTTTCATTTTTTTTTCATCGGGTTCGTACTCATCTTTTGACAACGAACTGGTACCCTCCCCCTCTTGATATTCTCCTTCTTGGTCGATTTCTTCGGACCAAATCAACTCTTCGTCGCACATAAACTTATACTCCGATAAAACTTCCACTACTTTCTCGTGTATTTTATTTCCCATTTGAATGTGTTCTTCGGTTATAACTTCGGAATTTTCTGATGTGATAAGATCTTCGGCCAAAAGATGTAAACTATAATCCAGCCCCGTCTTCAATCGTTGCTTCGACGCTTTCCTGTGAATGCTATCGTCTGGCTCCTGTTCTTATTCCACCGACGTTCTAGGCATATCAAGAATTTCACTTTTGTCCTACATTTTTGACTTTTCCACAATATTTTCCTTAATTTTTTTTTCACAAAAATTTCGATATTTTCCAGAATATTCTCACAGTATTCTCGAACAATTCAAGTTACACGGCCAAGAGCTAGCAAACGAATGAGCTCCCTAGCTAGCGTTGTCCTTAACGCAGATGGTCAGGGACATACAGTAGCGGACAAAAGTTTAAGACGATAAATTACAATTTGGTTCATAGATCTGTCATACAAGTACTAACGTTTCTTTCGGCTTGTTGTTTTTTACAATACATGTGTACGTTTGACCTTCATAATGTAGAAGTCTCGGTCGTGAAATGTAAACAATATAGATTATACAATTTTTTTTTCCTTCCAACCATCTGTAAACAGCGGACATTAGTTTAAGACGATCTGTCGAACAAGATACCCGTAGTCGATCCACGCAATAATTTGATATATTATCAGGAGTACAAATTGAAAATGCGGGATTTTTTTCTATTTTTGAACGTTTATTCTGAAAAAATGGTAACAAATGAATTATTCAAAGTATTGTCCATCGCTAGCCACAACTTTTTCCCATCTTTCTGGCAATTTACGGATACCGTCGCGAAAAAATTCGGCCGGCTTGGCTGCTATCCAGTCATCGACCCATTTTTGGGCTTCTTCGTAAGAATGGAAGCGCTGGTCAGCTAGGCCATGTGTCATCGATCGGAAAAGGTGGTAATCGGAAGGAGCAATATCTGGGCTATACGGCGGGTGGGGTAAGACTTCCCATTTCAGCGTTTGTAGGTATGTTTTGACCGGCGCTGCAACATGTGGCCGAGCGTTGTCATGTTGCAAAATTACTTTGTCGTGTCTTTGCTCGTATTGTGGCCGTTTTTCTTTGAGTGCGCGGCTCAAACGCATCAATTGAGTTCGGTATAGTGCTCCTGTGATGGTTTCGTTCGATTTCAATAGCTCATAATACACCACACCCAGCTGGTCCCACCAAATACAGAGCATGAGCTTGGCGCCGTGAATATTTGGTTTGGCCGTCGATGATGATGCATGGCCGGGGTAACCATATGATTTTTTGCGCTTCGGGTTATCGTAATGGATCCACTTTTCATCACCAGTGACAATGCGATGCAAAAAACCCTTCCGTTTTTGCCGTTCGAGCAGCAGTTCGCATGCAAAAAAACGGCGCTCGACGTCTCTCGGCTTCAGCTCATACGGCACCCAATGTCCTTGCTTTTGGATCATTCCGAGGGCTTTTATACGATGGGAAATGGCTTGTTGTGTCACTCCCAATGAATCTGCGAGCTCTTGTTGAGTTTGACACGAGTCTTCATTGAGTATTGCCTCCAATTCAGCATTCTCAAACTTTTTCACTTGGCCCGGCCGCTCTTTGTCCTCAACGTCAAAATCACCACTTCTAAACCGCACAAACCATCTCTCGCACGTTGAAACCGATGGAACATGACTCGGATAAGCCTCGGAGACCAATCGATGTGCTTCAGCAGCACTTTTCTTCAAATTAAAGAAGTAAATTAAAACTTCCCGCAAATGCTGTTTTGTTGGCACGAAACTCGACATATTGAGAGCTCAAAAAAACTATGAATTTGACACTGCGACAAATTGACACATACTGAAAATTAAAGCTATAAGACGTAGCTTTGACATGAACATAGTCACAGTACTGCCTGATGCGTATAGCGTTAGTAACGCCATCTGTTATCAAACCCGCATTTTCAATTTGTACCCCTGATAATACTGTAAATAGTTTGTGGTGTATCATCCAGTGTCTTAAGTTTAATTACGTACGAAAAGAGTATGGGTAAAGCCCGTAATTTGTCATCAACTGAACGAAAACTAATCGTGTCTCTACGGAAGCAAAATGAGACATTTTCTTGAATTGCAACTCAAATGAATCGATCAGAAACTTCTTGTAAGCAAGCGTGGTACAAGTTTGTGAAGACTGGGGACTATTTTGATCGACCAAAAAACGGTAGACCGCGGAAAACCACGCCAACGCTGGATCGTCGGATTCATCGATTAAGCAAGAGAGATCGTTTTCGTTCAGCAGTAGATATCAGAGCTGAAATATCCAGTAATAATAATGCACAAATTAGTGTAAGAACTGTCCGAAGACGATTAGACGAATTCAATTTGAAAGCACGAAAGCCACGGAAGAAGCCGATGCTCAGTAAAAAGAATAAAAAATTACGACTGCAATTTGCTAAGGCTCATCGGCATTGGACAAGTGAGGATTGGCGAAATGTGCTATTTTCGGACGAATCCAAATTCAACCGAATTTGTTCTGATGGGATACTGTATGTAAGACGTCAAATTGGCGAAGATTTAAATCCTCGATGTGTTTTACCGACAGTTAAAGCCGATGAGCCTTAGCAAATTGCAGTCGTAATTTTTTATTCTTTTTACTGAGCATCGGCTTCTTCCGTGGCTTTCGTGCTTTCAAATTGAATTCGTCTAATCGTCTTCGGACATTTCTTACACTAATTTGTGCATTATTATTACTGGATATTTCAGCTCTGATATCGACTGCTGAACGAAAACGATCTCTCTCGCTTAATCGATGAATCCGACGATCCAGCGTTGGCGTGGTTTTCCGCGGTCTACCGTTTTTTGGTCGATCAAAATAGTCCCCAGTCTTCACAAACTTGTACCACGCTTGCTTACAAGAAGTTTCTGATCGATTCATTTGAGTTGCAATTGAAGAAAATGTCTCATTTTGCTTCCGTAAAGACACGATTAGTTTTCGTTCAGTTGATGACAAATTACGGGCTTTATCCATACTCTTTTCGTACGTAATTAAACTTAAGACACTGGATGATACACCACAAACTATTTACAGTATTAATATATCAAATTATTGCGTGGATCGACTACGGGTATCTTGTTCGACAGATCGTCTTAAACTAATGTCCGCTGTTTACAGATGGTTGGAAGGAAAAAAAAATTGTATAATCTATATTGTTTACATTTGACGACCGAGACTTCTACATTATGAAGGTCAAACGTACACATGTATTGTAAAAAAACAAGAAGCCGAAAGAAACGGTAGTACTTGTATGACAGATCTATGAACCAAATTGTAATTCATCGTCTTAAACTTTTGTCCGCTACTGTACCTTTTTTCTACCTGCGCCGAGAATCTATTGTTCGTGTACGGCCGCCGGAAGCGACCTTCAGGTCAAAAAAAATCTTATTGTGAAACGAGTATTCCTGTTTGAATAAGTCTAGAAAGTTCGCAGTCCAAATTTTTCACGATTATGCGCTTATCAAAAAATGACGTCCCATATCTGTGCTTTTTATGTATAAATAAATAAATAAAATAAATTATTTATTACTTCGCTTAATTGCGACATGAATATTATAAAAATTGAGAAAGAGCTAGAAAAAAAAGTCTCCGCACGGGGAATCGAACCTGCGACCATCACATTACGAGTCCGAGCTTTTACCACTACGCCAACCGCTGCTTGGCAAACATACTAACATAAATGGCTTTCACGGTGCTGGAGCCGCGTCAAAAATTTTATTTTCTAAACGCTTGGCGATCTGGAGTTTCCACTTTAGGTACTTTCATTTCTAGCCAAGCCCTACATATGCTATAAATTTGAGCGAAATCCGTGATGACGAGTAGGCGCCCTTTCCTTGTTAGTTAACTTCATATTTGAATTACAATAATTCAGTTACCGCTGTCACTACAGTCGGGAGACGTCTTCTTTTGCGTTAGAAAACGTCCATATCGTATAATATATAATTGTTCTTTTTAATTAGAGTCCAGACGCCAGCACGTTTCATGATCAAGACGGTTGCAATGTTTAGGAGACATCTCCTGACTAGTGACAGCGGTGAATGAAGTATTGTAATTTAAATATGAAGTTAACTAATATGACAACGGAAGTTATTTCATTACTTTTAGATTTATTTTCATATGAAAACTGTTTTAAGTTAAAGTCTTGTTTGTTATAGTTTTTTGCAGTCAAGAGTTTTTGAAATCTTTTTTTTTTTTTTTTTCATTCTTTTTTAAACTAGTTCATTATGAATTCTACAGCATTTTTATAATTACTATATATTCTTATACTTACTATATTTTTTAAAACTAAAACAGCTTAATAATTTTAATAGCTCTATTTTATTTCATTGTTTAATCATTTTTGCACTCTTGTGTTTAGAGTTAAAGCAACAAAGGTAATTAGAAAAGTATAAAGTGGTTATCATGTTTAATAATTTATCTTTATGTTATCACTTAATCGGTTTTGCACCCGCGCATTTAGAGTTAAATAAACAAACGCGATTAGAAAATTGCGTTGCGTTTTCATTAATTTCTGGTCGTTAACAACAGCTCTGGTTTGCAACGAGCTTATTAATATTTACATGCTGTTGAATAAAATATATATACAAATATTGACTAAATGGCTCTCCTGCTCTTTTTCTCACTCCACCGTGAGCGCTGTGAAGTTAGGTACAGATAAACTACATATTATAGTAAAAATGACGGCCGTCTTGTGGCATATACAACCGTGCTTCTTATACATTATTTGTGACCGCTTTTATATGTCTGAAATCTCACCTAATATAGGGTGATTTTTTTGAGGTTAGGATTTTCATGCATTAGTATTTGACAGATCACGCGGGATTTCAGACAAGGTGTCAAAGAGAAAGATGCTCAGTATGCTTTGACATTTCATAATGAATAGACTTACTAACGAGCAACGCTTGCAAATAATTGAATTTTATTACAAAAATCAGTGTTCGGTTCGAAAAGTGTTTCGCGATTTACGTCCGATTTATGGTCTACATAATCGACCAAGTGAGCAAACAATTAATGCGATTGTGACCAAGTTTCGCACTCAGTTTACTTTATTGGACATTAAACCAACCACACGAATGCGTACAGTGCGTACAGAAGAGAATATTGCGTCTGTTTCTGAGAGTGTTGCTGAAGACCATGAAATGTCGATTCGTCGCCGTTCGCAGCAATTGGGTTTGTGTTATTCGACGACATGGAAGATTTTACGCAAAGATCTTGGTGTAAAACCGTATAAAATACAGCTCCTGCAACAACTGAAGCCGAACGATCTGCCACAACGTCGAATTTTCAGTGAATGGGCCCTAGAAAAGTTGGCAGAAAATCCGCTTTTTTATCGACAAATTTTGTTCAGCGATGAGGCTCATTTCTGGTTGAATGGCTACGTAAATAGGCAAAATTGCCGCATTTGGAGTGAAGAGCAACCAGAAGCCGTTCAAGAACTGCCCATGCATCCCGAAAAATGCACTGTTTGGTGTGGTTTGTACGCTGGTGGAATCATTGGACCGTATTTTTTCAAAGATGCTGTTGGACGCAACGTTACGGTGAATGGCGATCGCTATCGTTCGATGCTAACAAACTTTTTGTTGCCAAAAATGGAAGAACTGAACTTAGTTGACATGTGGTTTCAACAAGATGGCGCTACATGCCACACAGCTCGCGATTCTATGGCCATTTTGAGCGAAAACTTCGGAGAACAATTCATCTCAAGAAATGGCCCGGTAAGTTGGCCACCAAGATCATGCGATTTGACGCCTTTAGACTATTTTTTGTGGGGCTACGTCAAGTCTAAAGTCTACAGAAATAAGCCAGCAACTATTCCAGTTTTGGAAGACAACATTTCCGAAGAAATTCGGGCTATTCCGGCCGAAATGCTCGAAAAAGTTGCCCAAAATTGGACTTTCCGAATGGACCACCTAAGACGCAGCCGCGGTCAACATTTAAATGAAATTATCTTCAAAAAGTAAATGTCATGGACCAATCTAACGTTTCAAATAAAGAACCGATGAGATTTTGCAAATTTTATGCGTTTTTTTTTTAAAAAAAGTTCTCAAGCTCTTAAAAAATCACCCTTTATATGCCATCTAGGACAAAAATGTTGGCGACGATATACAGAATCTGCGTACCCATTTCTGTTAGGAGATCTTGAGCTGATTCGGAGAACATCGCAGGTAAAGAAACTGGTATATTCGCGCCATGCTAGTGAAACGCATACTCTCGCTGTGAGTAAAAATATCAGATTTATGACATTGCTCGGTCGATATAGCATATCACCTGAAATGTATTTTTCTTTAGGGTATAGTTTTATCAAGGTAATCCTGTCGCTGCAGGCTAGTCATACCACTGTTTATACTCAATACTTATACTTATTCCTATTTTCGACATCGTAGGAATAATAAATTTCCATCAGTACATAATTCCATGTGTAAACCATACATTAAATGTTTGCATTTAATTAGAAAAATGAAATAGTAGTTATTTCAACGATTCCTCGGTTGCTATTGGTTGGTTCTCTCGGTATCTTTTTTTACTCGACCGCGCGGGTTTAACCTGTTCGATATCAATGTCTCAAGACTGTGAACGCAATGTCGACTTCTGAAAAGTAAAAACATTAAATTATGGAAAGATGTTAGAACGGGTGAAGTGGAGTTAAGACTACAGCCATCTGATGCGGTGTTACCACGTTACTTTATCGTAGCGACATAATGCAGAGACGTAGAAAACTCGATGCCGGACGCTCAAATTAAACTCAATATAATGTAAAAACTAGGCCGATAATCGTATTTCTTTTCGGCACCATTGAATTGCTACAAGTTAAAAGTATGTAAATCTGATTTTTCTTAAATATCTTATGAATTTCTACTAATATATACATTTTTGTAGTGACCGGAAATTGGGTTTTCCGACGTCACCCTGGACTCCGTCTCGAAAGACCCACCCTGAATTTTCATAGGGCGAATAAATAATATATTAAACACAGCATACTATTTTTTAATGTAAATCCTATGGACTGAGCCACCGTGACAGGGTTACCTTAATCTTTCTATATATATATAAAGACTTGTCCTGGCAGATCATCCACGCCCAGGTCAAACCGCTAAAGTTACGACTATGAAATTTGGACAGTAATTGTGTTTTATGACGTAGGCACCCACTAAGAAAAGACTTTTCGGAATTCAACCCCTAATGGGGTAAAAGATGTAAAGGTTTGTATGGGAAAACATTTTTTTTTGTCAGATTTACTTGAAACAGTATGAATACTCTACAATACAAATAATGAAACACGTATTTTATCATTTCCTAAAATTCAACCCCTAAATGGTTGTAAGAGGGTGACAAATTTGGTATGGAAAAACAACTGAGAAGTATGTTTGCGAAGTAGCTAGATTCGTTTCTCGAATGCAAATGTTAATTTCATGAACTTTGACGTTCATCGGCGTTAGAATGGCACGTCCCCGAAGCCATTTTAGATTCATGACATTTTCTTTTATGTTTGGGCATACGCAATTAATGACTCCTTAATGTTGGACAGATTTTGCAAAATTCCTCGTTGAGCTTGATTTTTTTGGTATCATAGTGGGTTGTTTTCCGAGGTCAATGATGAGCAAGTTCTCAGAAAACTTATGGAAATCATAAATATTCTTTTCTCTGATTCGTGCCAACAATAAATTAATCAAGAAGGTCTTTCCTGTTCCGACAGGTGCATCAATGAAAGTTACACCACCTTCGTTGCTGTAGTGTCGGCGTAGGACTTCCTGATGAATGATTTGTTCATCTCCATTTAGCAAAGATTCATTTAGCGCGATGTAAGCAAGTATTTTCTCAATGTCATACGACAATTCTGGAAGCATTTCTCAGGTCCTGTTTATCTCTTGCTGCCTTGATAGATTTTCCGATCATTTCGATAACATTGTCTTCAATCATGATCAGTGTTTCATTATATATATCTTAGAAATACAGCGCCATTTGAGGATTTTTTAGGCGTAATCAATTCAAAATGTCTTCTGACATACTGCCGTGGTGACTTTCCCAAAGTCTTTGAGGATTCGATGGTTCACAGAATGACGAAATTACTGTGAAGAGAGTTCTAATCTTCGATGGCCAATCACTATTTTCCTTCCTTCAATATTTCTTTCCAATGATTGTCGTTCTCAAGTAGTCCCAATGCCAAGCAAGTTACATGATACGTAGCGTATTCTACTTCATTAACTGTCTGAAGATATTTGTAACAGGCTGGACCCCTGACTTTATGAAGCAACATTCTCAAATAATAGCATTCGAAATTTATCAAATAAACTGTGTAGTCACGACCGAGAGCGCCGCCGGATCAAATGCCGACATGCCCTTCAAGAACTGCACCTTGCTTGGGACTGCTGAAAATTTATTTCGATTTGTCTCATGTGTAAAACTCTGGAACTTCACCGAAAGCAGTATTTTCGCAAAATCGTCTGTTTTGCACAGCTCGAAAAATCTTATCAATGACGTACTTCGTGGATTGTCTAGAATATTTAGCAAGTTGCCTTCATTAAAATACCAAGTTGCCTGAGATGTATAGGCATGCTTAGTACTCAAAGATTTCATCACTATCGTTGTCACGTGCCGCAGTAAAAAATAACTCCTTCATCGGAGTCTATGGACATACTTCAGGATGTATTTAATCGATTTTACGGAGTTGCATCACTATTCTAATTATGCTTGACATATCTACTCTGAAAGTTCACGCATCATGTACATACCAGGTCTATAAATATGAAACCGGAATTTTTGTATAGAAAATACACGTTTATTGTATGAAAATGATAACAAATATTTTATTCGAAGTATTGCCCATCGCTAGCTATACATTTTTCCGACCTGTCTGACAATTTGTGGATGCTACGCCAAAAAAACTGTTGCTCTTTTGAGGCAAACCAGTCGAGCCATTTTCGTACATTTTCGTAAGAAGTAAAGCGCTGCTCAGCAAGTGCGTATCCCATCCATGCAAATAAGTAGTAATCGGATGGAGCCAAGTCTGGTGAGTAAGCCGCATGCGAAAGTATTTCCTAACTAAACGTCTCAATCGTTTCCTTGACCAGTTTTGCTGTGTGTGATGGTGCATTATCATGAAGCAAAATCACTTTGTGTTGCCTTTTTTGATATTCCGGTCGTTTTTCATGCAAAGCTTTATTCAAATTGATCATTTGTTGTCGGTAGCGTTCAGTATTAACGGTTTCGTCAGGTTTTAGCAGCTCATAATAGATCACACCCTTTTGATCCCACCAAACACAGAGCATTGTCTTCCGTCCATAGCGATTTGACCTTGCAGTCGATGTCGATGGTTCGCCTGGAGTTACCCATGATCTTTTACGCTTAGGATTCTCAAAATATATCCACTTTTCATCGCCAGTCACAATTCGATGGAGAAATGACTTTCTTTTGTACCTGGCGAGCAGCATTTCGCAAGTGGTTTTTCGGTTTTCCTGCTGTCTTTCATTCAGTTCATGTAGAACCCATTTTCCCATCTTCTGGATCTTTCCCATGGCTTTCAAACGTATGGAGACGGCTTCTTGTGTCACATTTAATTGATCCGCGAGTTGTTGTTGCGTTTGAGCGTCATCCTCATCCAACAATGCTTGCGATTCGCTGTCTTCAAACTTTTTCGGTGGTCTTCCACGTTCTTCGTTTCTCACGTCAAAATCGCCACTTTTGAATTTTTTAAACCACTCAAAGCACTGATTTACCAAGAGCATGCTCACCGTAAACTTCGACAAGCATTCGATGCGACTCTGCAGCAGTTTTCTTCAATTGGTAACAGAAAATCAATGCTGTCCGCAAATCGTAGTTTCCAGGCACAAAATTCGACATGTTCAACGCTATTACAAACTATGCTGTTGTATGGAAACTTGTATTGTTGTGAGTGGAAAATCTTTGTCAGAGATGTCAACAAGGAAATGGCGCCAATGACGCGGTTTGACGGTAACTACATTGACAGCTAGGGCCATCTATGGACAAATTCCGGTTTCATATTTATAGGCCTGGTAATGTGCGCTGAGTGCCTCCGTGAAGTGTCCACCGATGAGCTTCATCGATAATGAGAGTTGAGAACAGAGCGCGACGAGGCAGAACGGTAAGATGCCTTTCTTAGTATGTGAGTGTGGATTGAACGAGACGAACGGTAAGATGCCTTTCTTAGTATGTGAGTGTAGATTGAACGAGACGAACTCCCACTCTACACCCTCTGGCCAATGAAAGCTGTGAGTCGAGTGAAGGGATGAGATGATGGCAGAGTTGCCTTTGTCCAAAAGAGGTTAGCTGTGGTCATCTCTTGTGCCGTGAGTGTAGCTGTTCCAGCCGATTCTGGCCAATACCCTGACACATAATGAGGTGAAACGACATAGCCTGGTGAGAAATGAGTACCAATAGATGAAATTCTAATGATACTCAGGCCCCAGAGTGGCAGCGAAGAGGGCTACCCCAGGTCGATCTTCCATGTTGCTCAAATCTTTATGAGCGGTTGTTGTTGGCCAAGTATCAACTGGCCCTACCATCCATGATGGACCTGACCACCACAGCTGATGAGAAGCCAGTTGAGGTGTCATAATTCCCTGAGAGGCACAATCTGCTGGATTGCTGGTGCGTGACACATGACGTCATTGAGCGTTGGGAGTGAGTTCCTGGATTTGAGCTACTCGATTCCGGGTATAACCTTTCCACCGTGCTGGATGAGCTTTAATCCATCTGAGTGTTACCAGAGAGTCCGTCCACAAGTAAGTTGATATGATTTCAACCTTGAGCGCGACTTAAACCTATGCAACCAATTTTGCAAATAACAGCGCAAGCAGTCAGTTCGAGCCGTGGTGTAGTGAGTTTCTTGAGTGGTGCTACCCGGGTTTTAGAGCAGCCAGTAAAGCCACCTTTCCTGTAGATGATGAGTTGACAGTGATTTACATCACTGCAGCCATGGATAATTGAGATGCATCAGAGAAGCCGTGCAAGTCCACTGTTGAGCTGCTCCATGTGTTAAACCAACGAGGAATTGATTCTGGCCAGATAAGTGAGATCCACTCTGATGGCGATCCAACAAGATGAGACCTGGGATGACAGTGGATCGTCCCATTTGAGCTTGTGAAGCCAGAGCTCTTGTAAGAGTATCTTGGCTCTGATCACAACAGATAAGACAAAACCGAGTGGATCAAAGAGTTGAGTCACCTCTGAAAGAACAAGGCGTTTGGTGAGATTTCCTAGAGTTGAGTTGAACCTTGATAAGAATGCAAACTTGTCCTCGTGAGGAAGCCAAGTGAAACCGAGAATTTTGGTTTCGCAGTCGTCCATTGAGATAAATGAGCTTGATTGTGATTTTGAGTTACTAGCAAGGACCTTGAGGTCCGACGAGTGCCACTTGGCGAGTGGAAAACCGACCGCCATGCACAAGTCCCTGAGCTGTTGAGCATTTTTAATGAGCTGATATGTGGTATCCGCCCCTCTGAAGATGGCATCCACGTACATGCCAGCGATAGCTGGCAGCGCAAGTGGAAAGCGATGTCCCTCATCCTCGGTGAGCTGAATGAGAGTCTTAACCGCTAGAAAAGGAGCAGCTTTTGTACTATACCTTATAGTTGTTAGATGGTATGGCACTGCGTTGAGTTGATCATCCTTCCACAAAATCCGTTAAAGATTCTAGTCTTCGTGATGAATGCGAATTTGGTGATAAATTTCAATAACGTCCGTGGCAAAGATGTGTTTGTGGTGGCGGATCCAAATGAGCAAGAAGAGAAACCAAATGACAGTCTGACCCGAGAACGCCATGATGAGGCAGGTAATAATGTGCCTCTTCTAATGTAGATGTTGAAGCCTTCACCATGTGGCCAAGTTGCTCATATTCTTCCATAAACTGAACGTGGAGTTGACCGTACTCAGCATCTTTTGAGATTTTCCGTATGATATGATGCAGACACCGATGACCTTTTAAGTATGAGCTGCCCAGATTTGCAGGCGAAGAAGTGAGAGGAAGCCAAATGATGTACCGTTCAGTAGTATCACGCTGGTGCGTGTTGCGAAAGTGATCCTCGCAAGCCCGCTCTTCTGGTGTCAGTTGATCGACCTTGTCCTTTGGTGGCTCTTCATGAACCCAAAACTTTGGGAGCATTTCTTGCAATGACTGATTATCGTGCTGCACGGCAGCATGATGAACAGTGAGTGCGTCTGGTTAGCATGGGTTGACTAGTCCAATGACGAGCCATCCAAATATTGATAACTGTGCGATGGGCATTGATGTTGTGCCCTTGATGATGTTAGGCTTGATAACCTGCCCGTAAATATCCTTACCAATGATGATATCAATTGACCGAGGTTTGAGAAAGTGCAGATCCGCTAGCGTTAGTTTCACAATGTGAGACCATGTTCGTGCTGGTGACTCGAATGATGGCAAATGAGTGATTATCGTTCTGAGTAAGTGGGCCTGAACCGTAACTTTCTCCTCAGTGTGAGCAGAGCATATGGTGAATTGAACCGATCCACGTGTCTGCGATGAGTGTCTTCCACCAATCTCCGTGATCGAAATTGATAAGTGCTTGGGTGGTGTGTTGAGTTTACGGACGAGATCTTCCGTAACAAAAGTCAATTCCGATCCTGGATCGATGAGAAGCCTGATGAGTTGTTGCCGGTGAGTGTATGAGCGGTTGCTAGTAGCGTTGAGCAAGTCCGTGTGAGTTGAACTGATGAGCGAACGACTGCACCAACACCCCACTGTGTTGATAATTGTGTAGCGATTTCTTGAGTTGATCCGGAAGTTGCTGGTGTGGCTGCCTGATGAAGCATCGTGTGATGCCTCCCTGAGCATTCTTTACAGGTGTGGGTTGACCGGCACGATGACGCGTTGTGTCGTCCCAAACAATTATAGCAGAGTCTGGATTTCTCCGCTACCCTTCGACGTGCAGCCACAGAGAGCTGCCTAAAATCTAGACACATGACTATGTAGTGGTCCAGATATCGACAGCAGTCACATGAGTTACACGACCTTCCTGTACGCGTTGATGGCGCAATACTCGTGTTTGTACTCGCAGAGATCTGATGTGCAACAACCCGTTAAGTGGTGCCTTTTGAAGTTGAAAGTT
The DNA here is from genome assembly GCA_963942595.1 of Cylloceria caligata. Classification (NCBI taxonomy): domain Eukaryota; kingdom Metazoa; phylum Arthropoda; class Insecta; order Hymenoptera; family Ichneumonidae; genus Cylloceria; species Cylloceria caligata. Next base: position 20,773,959 of record OZ012704.1, read on the forward strand.
TCGACGAGGCGGCTGATTGCGTTGGTGTGGTTTCCACCATTTTCAGTGCTCTCGCCTTCGTTTCTATGAACTCCTCAATTTGTGCGAACGTAGGGAATTCCTGCGCACGTCCCACTGACGTTTCCCATGCCTCGCGAGTGATTCTGTCTAGCTGGTTGCCCATATGCCGCACCAACACGCATTCTCACAGATGTTCTTTTGAGTTGAGTGATGTGATCACCTTGTTGGCCTCTGACACTGAGGGTATTAATGTAGAAAGCGATTTCGCGTCCCCGCTAACCAGAGTTGTGGCGAATATAGCATCCAATTGCTCCTGGATCAGTAGCCTCTTGTTCTCATAGCGCGTCAATAATATCTCCCATGCCAATTGAAAGGATTCCCCAGTGAGGGCAAATCCGGAGATAAGCTGAGCAGATGAGTTGCAAACACAGGCACGTAGGTACATTAGCCGTTCCACATCGGTGAGTTTTGCTTTCGCGATGACAAGCGAACTAAAAAGATCCCGAAAGCCTGGCCATCCAGCGTATTCCCCTTTGAATGTGGGCAGCTTGATGTCCGGTAGATTAGTTTGCGAGCAAGATGGTGGTTGTTCGGTAGCAGATGGTTAGCAAGGTAGTCATGCTCGAGAAAGGTCGAAGGTCATGGTCCTTTCAAAAGTTCGTACTCCCTTCTGAAGTACTATTATCCGGTTACGCTGCGATTAGACTTTCAGCACCAACTCGGTTGCCAAGCGAGTTGGTGATCGAGTTCTCTTCGCAGCAGCACCCGCTAACGTACCACCTGGGACTAGCAATGTCCGCTTGTCGTCAGATTCAACGGGTGCCACCCCGCTGTCTGACAAGTTGCGTTCTGACATTTTGCTAATGTGACACAGAAAAAGTGCCGATGAGGTGAGGCTGCACAGATACGCCTGCGAGCTCCCACGACGAATAGTGTCGATGAGCGTCGGAGAGTAGTAGACCCTGGTCGTCTCCTGTCCACGAGTCGAGAATTCGGCTCGAAGGACCAAAATGTTTGAGAATCCGTTGGTCTGATGTGTGTGTGTGTGCTGCAATATATTGAAAAAGGGATGAGTTCTGACTCGTGATAGAGAAAAATAACTAGACGAACGATGTTGGAAGAGAAAATGGTCTATATTCACTCTAATAACAAACTACAAAAAAAACTATATAAATAAAAACTGAGCACTGAATTTACTGGTGAGCTCCACATATATTTATATTAATCGCGTGCCAGTTAGCACAATTGAAGCAGCCCGTGCTGTGAAGCACGTCACGAGGAGAGATATTTGATGATGCACAAAATGATAATTTTTCATCTCACCTTGATTAAATTTGTTAAAATTGTCAAGGTTCCACCTTACCGTTGATTTTGAGTTCGGTTGAGCACGTTTGAGGTTGAGAAGATCCGAGAAAAGCAGTGAGAATATGTCCAGTCGAGTAGAGGCAGGTTATGCATATTTGTCGGTTTTCACGAGAGTAGCAAAAATTAGCAAGATGGCTGAGTTATTCGAAAGCGTCGTTAAGCGACGCTACTGCCAAGCGAGAGATAGATCGTAATCTCTCGCGAGAGTTGATTGTCCGTGAGGTGCTGCCCCCAGCTGCATGCACAGCAGCCAAGCGCAGCGAGGCACCAGCAGCATCGTTTTCCCAAGAATGTATGAGTTCTCAAGTTGCCGACGACGAACCACCCTGTCTCGTTCAAATCTACCTTCAGACTTGAATATTTCGGGCGAGTCCGACCCGGGATCAACCGTTCAGGTTGATGTAAAAATTCTAGACTAATTTCGGCCAAGTGGCTGCCTATGGCGAAATTGATTACGAATAAACGAATGTTTGAGTACGAATTGCATCACTTTGTACATCAGCACATTTCTTCTCCTACTTTGTGAGCGGCCCACTTGCCGACTCACGACCGAGTGAAGGAGGAATAATGTTGCAACAAATTAATGGAATTTGTCGATTAATCTGGGGCATAACAAAACATTTAGCTGTCCTGTTATCTAAAATATTTGTTAAGTATTAAAAAATTTATTAACAGTCAATACATATTAGTGTTCTCATGAGATAATTATATATACCTTAGGCACTTTCGTCAAACGAACGATTTATTTGAGCAATATCTTGAGCATTGCATCTTGTAACTCATTCCATGTTTCTTACCAATAAAGAACGATTTGTGGCGACAAGGTTTAATATATTATTGTTGTGCCGCGGAATATTCCACTCCGTATTTAGTATATTCGGGAATATTCCATAGTAACGAAACATTGGAATTCGTTCAAGACAAGAAACGAAGTCCAATGCCCGATCGTATGAACGACCCCAAGAACGCTGACGCAGCATGAGCGACTCGCTTGGCGTTCGGGCGAAAGGCTAACGCTAAAATTGCGAATTAAGGGATTTTCGTGAAGACAGTTAGCAACTGCTTTACGAAAAGACAGTATTAAATTAGATTGAAAAGAGAACGGTTGGTTCCTCGTTTAATACTCGAAACAACGCATTATTGTACTTCTTACTTTGATATATAAATAGGCAACGGAAAGTTACCGTTGCTTATAATAAATACTTCCTTTTATATAAATTCGCGTTTCCATCTTTTACTCGAGATCCATCTCCTTATCGGCAAACGATCCCAAAAAATAATAACTTTTAATATTATACCGACTACCGAATAATCCAATTACTCGGTACCGGCATAACATTATATTTGAAACGACTTGAATACTATCTTCAGTCAATATGTGGTTTATTAGGCAATTATAATAAAAGACCGTAGTAAAGGTTCAAATCAACAATTTGTTCACTCTAACAGAACACTTATTTCGCCATATCCAACTTTATCGTTTGTTAACGGTTAACAAATCCTGGTGCCTACAAATAAATTCCTTTCTCAGTGTGCAGTGAATATTGTCGACTGTCTTAACTTGGTTACTTTGAGAGTTCATTGTCCGATGATATCTCATAAGATCCTTCGCCTTGTAACTAATAGGAATCAGTATTACGTGACATTCAGTTAATCTCATTGGTTTTTCTCTTTGAAAAAAAAAACAGGATCGCTCTTGTAAAAAGAGCCAAGAAGATGTGAGTGCTCTTGCCTCGAAAAGGAATGCTTAAAAAGCTTTTGAAAAAATTTGGGCAGTCAGGTAGCTGTCCTTTAGACGCACCAAAGCTTAATCCCGAAATTGGGTCCTCCTTGTCTGAGGTGACGATTAAGAAAGACAAACACTTTGTGTAGTCTCACAAAATAACCGGCTCAGCTGTGGTTGTTTTAGGTGCAGCAATCACTATGTTAGTAAACAACGACGAAGGTGCAGATAGGCTGCAACTATTCGAAAAGCAGCGACGGATGGAGATTATTAGCTACTCACTACAAGGAATCGATAGCGAGAAGAGATTTCATCTGTCCGGAAATAAGCAAGCCGTTACGCACTACACTAATTAAAAGCCGGATAAATTTTTGCACGGTTCGGACCTGCAGACAAAAATTAAGAAGGTTAAGTATTAGAGTTGGCGAATACTTGAAGATAAAGATTGATCAAAAGCCACCAGTAGAAAAACCTCCGAGTAAGAATTTAAACTTCGAAGGCCCACCTGTGAAACGACTTTTTTGTCGGTGGGCGATCATTTTAATAGACTCAATCGCGTCGTTGGTTTGAACCCAGGAGTCAATGGAACCCTCAAGAAAACAGAGCCCTTGAATTTACTTGCTTGGTTGCTGGTCTATCTGTGAGTCCTTGGATCTTCACAAACATTTCAGAGCCGCTCTTAAATGTTATCCATTCTAAAGGGATTATTTCTATGGTCTATTTTGATGATTTCTTTTGCATCGTAAGTAGTTGCTCTGCATGTCAGGGTAACGTTAAATTCACTCTCAATCTTTTTCAATCTTTAAGATTTGTAATTAATACGAAAAAAGTAGTCTCATTCTACGAGCACGGTTCAAATACTTGGGTTTCGTCTTGTATTGAACCAAAGTGGATTTGGAACTAACTTCGGAGAAGAAAGTAAATCTAATCAACTCAATTCATACATTTTTTGTACACACGAAGATGTGAATTTCGAGAGTTCGCTAAATTTATTGAATCTCTTGTCTCTGCCTGCTTAGCTGTACCTTATGGTTGGCTACATACAAAACATTTGGATAAGAAAAAACTGTTGCCCTGTTATTAGTGGAAACGATTATGGTCAAGAAATGTTCATCCCAGAGTATCTCCAGTGTGATCTTCTTTGGTGAAAAGACAATTCTCTCCACTTTTAATCTAAGTACGCAATCGCATTGTAAACTACATTTTTTTACTAATGGATCGACTACTAGTGAGGGCGCCTTGTGCAAGGGAATCAAAATAATGGTGAGAATCAGAAAGGCGGTTTGCGTGTCAATTTCTTAGAGCTTTTAGCTATTTGTCTAATCCTTAAATATTTTGTTTCGAAACTGAGTGATTGCAAGATTTTTTAAATAAAATGGGTGGAATTCAGTATCCCAGGGTTGTTACGCATAAGAAAAACAGGAAAACCTCAGAGAATTCCTGCCACCCTGGAATTATCGAGAAAAAGTCAGAGAATTTTGAAAATTCTTATGGCCCTTTCACAAAAATAGTTCAATGATAATTATATGTCTTATTTTTTACGTAGTTTGTAAGCATTCTAGTGTTTCGATCACGGTCTTACATACAAGTCTGGAAACTCGTATGGTGACGAGTGACTCGTTTAGTGAAGCAAATTCCCCGTAGTTGGAAGACCGATCGTTAGGTTCGTCGTGCATTAGGGGTCTCTGCGACAGAGATAGAAATAGCACGCTGTAACGATACGATGACCGTATATCAGGTTAACTGCTGTTGATCTAGCGACACCTAGAGACCAGGCGAAGAACTGCAGTTTAAACGACGCATAGTCCAAAAGCCAGCGAACATTTCCCTACTGTATTTTTAACTAGCGTATAACTTCTACGTGTTACGTCCAGGTAATAAACACTTGAGAACTTGTTGTATTTTTTACCTTAGCTACGGCTAAATGGTCAGCGATCCGGGCTAACGATTCGATATATTATTTATATTTGCTTTAAAGCTGTTATGCCGGTACCGCGTAATTGGATCATTCGGTATTCGGTATAATATCAGGGGTACAAATTGAAAATGCGGGTTTGATAACAGATGGCGTTACTAACGCTATACGCATCAGGCAGTACTGTGACTATGTTCATGTCAAAGCTACGTCTTATAGCTTTAATTTTCAGTATGTGTCAATTTGTCGCAGTGTCAAATTCATAGTTTTTTTGAGCTCTCAATATGTCGAGTTTCGTGCCAACAAAACAGCATTTGCGGGAAGTTTTAATTTACTTCTTTAATTTGAAGAAAAGTGCTGCTGAAGCACATCGATTGGTCTCCGAGGCTTATCCGAGTCATGTTCCATCGGTTTCAACGTGCGAGAGATGGTTTGTGCGGTTTAGAAGTGGTGATTTTGACGTTGAGGACAAAGAGCGGCCGGGCCAAGTGAAAAAGTTTGAGAATGCTGAATTGGAGGCAATACTCAATGAAGACTCGTGTCAAACTCAACAAGAGCTCGCAGATTCATTGGGAGTGACACAACAAGCCATTTCCCATCGTATAAAAGCCCTCGGAATGATCCAAAAGCAAGGACATTGGGTGCCGTATGAGCTGAAGCCGAGAGACGTCGAGCGCCGTTTTTTTGCATGCGAACTGCTGCTCGAACGGCAAAAACGGAAGGGTTTTTTGCATCGCATTGTCACTGGTGATGAAAAGTGGATCCATTACGATAACCCGAAGCGCAAAAAATCATATGGTTACCCCGGCCATGCATCATCATCGACGGCCAAACCAAATATTCACGGCGCCAAGCTCATGCTCTGTATTTGGTGGGACCAGCTGGGTGTGGTGTATTATGAGCTATTGAAATCGAACGAAACCATCACAGGAGCACTATACCGAACTCAATTGATGCGTTTGAGCCGCGCACTCAAAGAAAAACGGCCACAATACGAGCAAAGACACGACAAAGTAATTTTGCAACATGACAACGCTCGGCCACATGTTGCAGCGCCGGTCAAAACATACCTACAAACGCTGAAATGGGAAGTCTTACCCCACCCGCCGTATAGCCCAGATATTGCTCCTTCCGATTACCACCTTTTCCGATCGATGACACATGGCCTAGCTGACCAGCGCTTCCATTCTTACGAAGAAGCCCAAAAATGGGTCGATGACTGGATAGCAGCCAAGCCGGCCGAATTTTTTCGCGACGGTATCCGTGAATTGCCAGAAAGATGGGAAAAAGTTGTGGCTAGCGATGGACAATACTTTGAATAATTCATTTGTTACCATTTTTTCAGAATAAACGTTCAAAAATAGAAAAAAATCCCGCATTTTCAATTTGTACTCCTGATATTAAAAAGTTATTATTTTTTGGGATCGTTTGCCGATTAGGAGATGGATTTCGAGTAATTGGTGAAAACGCGAATTTATATAAATGGAAGTATTTATTATAGGCCACGGTAACTTTCCGTTGTCTATTTAAAAGTCAATAAAAGAATGTACAATAATTCGTTGTTTCCAGTATTTGACGAGGAACCAACCCGTTCTCTGCTGAGTCTAGTTTATAATTGATTTTCGTAAAGCAGTTGCTAACTGTGTTTGCGAAAATTCCATTGTTAGCAGTTTCTGCTTTAGCCTATTGTCGATTGCCTCATGCTGCGTCGACGTCTACCTCGTTTCCTGTCTTGAACGAATTCTTAGTTTTAGCTGTGTCAGCTAAGGAATATTCCAGAAAATACCGTGACGTCGAATATTCCGCGGCACAACAAAGAAGTTTTGCGGGTTCCGCATCTGTTTTCCCATGCGACGGTCGGATGCCATGAGAAGGGAATATAAACGTAGAGTCCGCATTGGGCTACGTTACTCTTTGTTCGGAATGGAATTGAAGGAAGTGCGAGAGTCCGCGCTAGTCTGCATTGATCTCTGGGTTAGAAAGTTGGGGTGATCAATCCACGGAGGTCTGCGTTACTCTCCGTGTTAGATGGTTAGGAATGTAAGAGTCCGCGGTGGGCGGCGTTATTCTTTGGGACAAGATTTTAAGGTGAATACTAAAACAACCAAGGATTTATGCTTACTTACTATTTTTACCGAATGTTTCTACACTGGCTAGAGGTGTTGAATGTTGTTTGAAAGGTCGATGAGAACTATCTAAAGTAGCTACATTTCGGACCTTTTATACTGATCCAATGCCTCTCTCAGTACATACACATGAGTTGGAAAGGAGTCTTACAAGGCGTCTGCCCTTAATATATTGGGTCTGGGAAAAAGTGCGTGGCGTTTTTTTTTTTTTTTTTTTTTAAGTAAAATTCAACTGGTTTTCTTATAGTGTGAAAATAAATTTATTTAAACCAAATATGCTCCATTATTATCGACAATGTTTCGCTATTTTTCGGGTAGAGCCATGATGCCATCGGTGAAGAACTTCTGTGGTTTCTGGTTGAAAAAACTGAATCAGGCAGTTTTCACAGGCTTTTTTTGAAAGCAGTTTAGTTCCATTGAGAGAGTTCTGCATAGATCGGAATAAGTCATAGTCAGAGGGTGCTATGTCTGGACTATACGGTAGATGCATCAAAACTTCCCAACCAAGCTCGCAATTTTTGACGGGTCATCAAAAAAGTGTGTGGTCGGGCGTCGTCAGATGGAAGACAACACCTTTCCTATTAATCAATTCGGACCGTTTTCTTTCAATTGCTTGGCGTAATCTCTCTAGTTGTCCACAATAGAGTTGAGAATCAATCGTCTGACCAACTGGAAATAGCTCATGGTGGACGATTCCCTTCCAGTCCCACCACACACACACAGCATAACCTTTTTTCGCCGTCAATCCTGGCTTCGCGTCACGCTTGTGACGGCTAACCATCTCTTGTCCACGATCTTTGACGCGTCCGATTGTCGTACGTGATCCAATTTTCATCACCGGTTATGACACGTTTCAGAAATGGCTCGATTTCATTGCGTTTCAGCAGCGCATCGCAGATGTTAATTCGGTCTATCATGTTTTTCGCGCTCAACTCACGAGGTACCCATACATGAAGCTTCTTTTTGTAGCCAGCTTTGTGTAAATGGTTCAAAACAGTTTTATGGTCGATGCCTAGCTCCATACCAATATCGATACTGCTGATATGCTTATCCTGCTGGAATTTTTCAAGAATTTTATCAGCTTTTTCACATAAAAATTACCAGAACGAGAGCGAGCGAACCATTTCCGCGCAGCAGATTTTTCACCGTCCACAGCATAAATTTTTTCACAAGCCTGCGCAGCGTTCTTCCCTTTGTCGTAATAATATTACAAAATATAGCGCAATTTTTCATTACTTTTCTCCATTTTCAAACGCAAACAACTTTCCAATCACTGCACCAATTTCGATGTTTATACCCTCAAAGTAACGTTCGAAGTGTCACCTTTCCAACAAGCGTTCAGTTGTATCTCTGTGATCTGTGTTTCCTGACTTATTTGCAATTGATGCCATCTATCGGAAAAAACGCGACGAACTTTTTCCCAGACCGAATATTATAAATGGCTCTTATTTTTTATCTCAACAGGGGTTGGAGAGGGCAAGTTCCTTATGCCCAGTTGGCTAGATCCTACCATCTCCCACGCGCCCAATAGTCTAGAAAGAGTTAAACCCCTTACCTCAAGTGTGCAGGGCGCCCGTTTCCCCTCTGCTTGTCTTGAGCGCCTACTACAGCGGACACCTCGGCTCAGCCATGCAGCGACGTCGAGAGGGTTGCATTTTTGGGGACGCAACAAGTAAAGGCTCCTTTAAATGTACCGAGAAGAGAATAGCAAGTCTAGCAACCGTCCGGTGGTTGTTTCACCACCCTTACACCCCTAAAGGATTAAAAAATTCGTTACGGTAACGAATCTGGGGCTTTGACATATTGAATAAAATAGTGTTTTGTGTAAACAAAAAATAGCATTCCTGGCTTTTCACAGCTATTTTGCCGATGTTTTCGTGGTATCTACAGGGTGCGCCATCTTGTTTGTCGGTATGTAAACATTGAATAACTTTAAAAAAAACAACCGATTTCCATATATGCTGTTTTTTTTTTTACTTAATTTGGTCCTTTACGATTTATCGGGACAAGTTTTTGAATACAACATCAATCAAGTAGCCATCTTTATTAGCCAAAGCAAAATGTGCCCTTTTTGCTGCGTTTTCCGGTATAGCGGTATAGCGGTATAGCGATGATTTGGGCACGCATGTTTGCCTTAAGCTCGTCAATAGTCTGAGGCTTTTTGGCGTACACTTTGCTTTTCAAATAACCCTACAAAAAGAAGTCCGGAGGGGTCAAATTTGGAGATCTGGGTAGCCAGTCGATGTCGCCATTTTTTGACATCACACATCCAGAGAATTTTCGTTGCAGAAACTGCATTGTTTGATTTGCAGTGTGACATGGCGCACCGTCTTGTTGAAACCAGTAACCGTCCAGACCTTTTTCTCACATTTGTGGGCAGACATAATGAGCCAACATCCACCGATATCGATTCCCATCGACTGTTTCGCCTTCTCTGAAGAAAAATGGCCCAATGATGGTTTTGGCTCAAACGCCAGCCCAAACAGTCACTTTTTGGTCATGCACTGGTGTTTCATGGATTTCGTGTGGATTTTCCGTTCCCCAAATGCGACAATTTTGCTTGTTAACGGCGACAAAGCGTGTGAAGTGGGCCTCGTCGGTCATCAAAATTTGCTTCCAAAAATCAGGTTCAGTGTCAACCATTCGAGCGACTGTTTGCCGTATTCCAAGCGACGTGGACGGTCTGTCGGCAATATTCTTTGAGTGAATTGCACTTTATACGGAAACAAATGCAAATCATCCTTCAAAATGTGCCGCAAAGTGGTTCCACTGACGCCAAAATGCTGAGCGCGATGACGATACGACACATGTGGGTTCTCGGCAACACTCTCTTACCGCTTCAACCAGTTTATTGAAACGTCTTGGGCGTTGATGAACGGCACGTGGACGATCTCTCACTGTCCCTGGCTCAACCAAATTCGACACCAAACGACGAATAGTGTTGTTAGACGGTGCTTGTTGGCCACGATATTTTCAACGATATGCACTTTGAGTTAACACAACTGAACGACTATTTTCAATGTACAGCGTCACTATGTCGGCGCGTTGTTTCGGTTTGAAGCAATTCATGGTTAAAATTGTACTGAATTGACGTTTCAAAAACATGTCTACTTAAGTCAATCGGTTGATAAATGTCAAAGTTATTCAATGTTTACATACCGACATAAAATATGGCGCACTCTGTAGGTTCTAGGTGCTAATTTCTAAACGTCTCAATCCTACAAATAATAGTACTGTGTATCTTCATTGTGTTATTTCATTTGTGTTTTTGCGAGATTATCGGTGATGAAAGGTGACGATTTAAACTGTGTGTGCATAAACCCTTTTACTGGAATCGGTAGGACTCCTCCGTTAAATTTATGGAAAAAATACATAATGAACGAATGTATTTTATAGCTTCCTTTTTTATTAATAATTAAAAGTTAATAGGACATTTGTAATGAAAAATATTCATTCGTGTGCGCGAATAGGGGAGGAATTCAGATTTTTTTTAGGAAGACTAAGATGCTTACTAAACTTTGGCTGTCTCACCAAACGCCAGAGTTACCAGAGTCGTCTGAGCTTTAAATTCTGCGGACCATTAAAGTGTGACACCGACGTGTACCGGCATAGGCAAATAATCCAATCCTTCGTCAACGGTGACGGGTATCGAGGGCTGCATCGTAGCTGCCTGGGTATAATAGTAGATATGGGAGGAAAATCTTTCCAGTCCAAACATGTTCATGCATTCGGTTGAAATTGTGCTAAGTTCGAATGTATAGTAGTAATATAACCCGCTTCCCGACCTTTCCATGTACCTAGGACACTGCGACATTCATCCTGTAACCACCATGCTGTTCTCGAGTTAACGCGAACGCTGTACCTCAAGTCGTTTTCCCGTAATAGACGTTCGAATTTTACAGTGTCGTTACACAGGCACACGTACGTACGGACATTTTGTTTGAATGTGCGCCATGTTCACCATCACATACCATACAAAAAGTAAGTTAGACAATACTTTCTCATTTGCCTACGATGTTGTACTTATTCAGATTCTATAAACCAAGGATTAAAGGGGTAGGGAAAAATAATCAAACACATCCTTTGAGCCATCCAATTCTACGTTTAATTGAGACTCAGAGAGGAAAATACCCGAGGTGTGAACCTCAGAGAAAAAACCCCTCGCAAAGAATGAATTTACAATATATACAGTCTTTGTTTTATCGAATACATTCGCGTGATAGTTATCGTGAAGACGAAATCTACAGTTGGAAAAGGGTTATCTATGTCTACGTGTTGTGTATTGAATTCTGTCATGCAATATGATTATCATGTGTATAAGTCGCTGGCGACCTCGTAAGCATTGCGCCTGTGGTTATGTATCACCGTCTGATTCGGTGTATTTGACTGGTTATTTCATATGAATGTGTGAATGTGTAAGTAAGTCGGCAGACGACCTAAGCCCGATGCACACCAAAGCGGCGCGCTGCGACGCGTAGAGCAGCGCAGAGCCGCGACCAGAATCAAACCCGTATATTCAAATCGGCTAATGCACGCTGCTCCGCGCTGCTCTGCGCGTCGCAGCGCGCCGCTTTGGTGTGCATCGGGCTTTATTGTCAAGCGTTGCGCTTGCTTGCTGGTACAATCGAGCTGTGCCGATATACCTGGCGGGACGTACCGCACTTGTCAGTGTACTTACGGGCTAATGTTCCACTCACCAGCATGTAGACAATTAAAACGGGTTTTACAAACGAAAATACACTGGACCCGAGTTTCACAAAACGAAAACACACAGGACCCGAGTAACGGTCGTGGTGTAGTGATTATTTCTTTTTATTTATTCGGTTCTCTGGGAAACGCACAGAAAAAACAAAAACGACTGTTTGTTTTTTCATCACACGACCGCTCGATCGACTCGGCCCGGTCTGCTCTATCCCCTTCACCTTCATGACCACCCAAGACACATGCAAGAAGACGATCGGCCGAGCGACGCGTGTGTTTGCACACACGCGCGAGCGACCATTGGCAATTGATACCAATCGTTGGTACCTGGGCATCTTTAAACTATTCGTTCGACCGAACAATACTATAATGATCCCATTTTGTTTCACGCGTTCGGGATTAAACTAAAATAATAAAAAGCAAGGGCCTGCAGGAAGGGAATAGCTGCTACGGTAACAAAAATATACTGGTACGAGCAGCGACATAAGTGATGGAGAAAACTGCACAGGATGGAATGAAATATTAATCTGTAAGAAAGTAGATCAATATATTATATATTTTTGTTCGAGTCGGTTCCGCTGTTGATTCGTTTCTAGTTGAAGAAATGAGTGATTGTACCCTGGAATAGAATAATAATTATAAGCAACTGAAAGTTTGTTCATTTTTTATAAATAATTCGGAGACCCATGGATTAAAAAACAAATAACACATTTTTAGCATGCCATGCATAATGATACCTTCAAGCTTTCAAAAAGACTACTATAAAATGAGTGGGAAACTAATTTTAAAAATGATCCGTCATTGAACACCCAAACGATGAAGTCGATCGGGAGTGACAGGGTTTTTATCACTGACTGCTGTAATTCACATGGAAAAAAATTATAGAAAGACAATTAAATATTAAATATTGGATAACTCAATAATATAATGCAACGTTTTAAAAAAATAGGTTTTCAGGAATGTCACATACATACAACATACCCTCGTTTCGCAGTAGCTACGATCGTTTTGGATTTTTCGAGCTCTACACTTTTCCGACATGTCTCTTCAGCAATTTTTTCGATTGCCTGTCGAACAATGCGCTCATGACGCTTCAAGATAGTCCCATAAATAATTGGTACATCAATTGTGGGTAGCAAAGTATTCAATTGTCTTCCCACCTATACCTGCATCTATTATTGCTACAACACATTTGCAGATAAATTTGCAAATAAAATTAATAAATAGTAGATCTTTAAAATTCTATATATATATTTCATTCCATTTATTATGCTCGTTTCGAGCCATGTGAATCAAACGATGCTACTTTATAAGTATACTACTCGTATGATTTATTAATTATTATCCATGTAAGTAAATAATACGCCACAAAAGTATATAATACATACCCATTACTATTTTCAAATTTACATGATAGATCGGTCGAAATTGTTTACTTTCGCTTGATTTTCCTGTGTGCACTGTATAATGCATGTCACATTTTTTATATTTTATATTGAGAATGCTGGCCAACCCAATTTTACGTTCCTCAACATTTTTAAACGATAAAGGGATATAACACGTTTTGTACCACATTTATGCCGCGAGACTCTCCATCTCCCCTATTCGGCTACTAGTAATAATCGAGCACATTGCGGGTGTCTCGACGATTTTTATTGGGGATATTTTTCTTTGTTTTCGCATTTCTGACATTTTCCTGCCAGTCAAGTTTTCTTTTCGAAATAAACATTCTTTTATTAATGCCGTGCGTAGCGTAGAGCTTGTGACTATCATGATGTAAAGAAACGAACTTTTAGAGGTTCGGTACACGTTGAAAACACCACAATATAAAACAAAAAATGACTTTACAAAAAATGATGATTACCAAGAGTTATCTTTTCCGTAGTGTACTGCCGAGTCATATCACTAATTCATAACGAGGGGGGGGGGGAGTTCCGTATAAAAATTAATTTAATATTATATGCTATCTAAAATATATCTAAAAATTATTTTAATATTTTAATATAATATTGTGCTATATATGGTTATCCACGGGGCTTTTTAAAAAAGTTTCAGCGAAGCCTATCTATTGACTAGTACGTAGCGCTCACACAACCTTAACTTTTCCTTTCTATTTCGATTGGGGCCAAAAGGAAAGCTGTAGCTGTAGTCATACGATGAAATCGTGTTTTATTATTCTGGATATTTTTCGTTCGCACGGAGTATCAAGCATTTTCTTCAAGAGAGTTTAACCATTTTATTATGCGTATCTGACAACGTGATCATTTTTCGAACACATCTATTGATGACGTCACAGAGTAATCAATGCATTTCTATATACATTGACAGCTAGCCACGCACAGTTATGATGAAATAATAAAAAATATTATTTATTTTTGAAACAGAGTTTATAAAAAACAGGATTTTAATTTAAAAAAGTTTTCATATTAAAGATTTAAATAGGATAAAATAACTTTCTATGTCATTTTAGTTAACTTCATATTTAAATTACAACAATTCATTTACTGCTGCTGTCACTTCAGTCCAGAGATGTTTTCTTCTGCGTTAGAAAACGTGCATATCGTATATAATTTTCCTTTTAGATTCGAGTCCAGACGCCAGGAAGTTTCTTGATAAGTAAAAGACGGTTGCAAATAACAAAAACTAAAATAACACATTGAAGACACATAGTACTAGTATTTATAATATCGGGACGTTAGAAATTGGCGTCTGGAACCTGGACACCACGAGAGCGTCGGCAGAATAGCTGTGAAAAGCCAGAAATGGTATCTTTCGTCATCCGCTATGTGAACTAATGAAACGACTTCGCCAGGACATCTTAAACTCGTCATCGGGGACATGCACTAGCAATCGTTTTGCGGAGATACTACCCTACCGCTTTTTCGGGTCCCTAGCGGAATTGTCCAACCCTAGTCCAAACTAATACCAACTGGTTTATTTATGCAAAAAACCAACCAATTTCCAACCGTTACATAACAGCCGAGCGTGTATTGACAGCTCCGCTACGTGACAGTTTGAAATCGGTTAATTATATTGTGAAACTACCCGTAAATCCAACTCTGGGTTGGACTATATGATGATTGGAAATGGAAATAGTTCAGGTTAAACGAATCATCAATCCAACTCTTCCTGCTGCTCGTGACGGTTCAAACTAGGTTGGCTTTTTGTACAAATCAAACTTTTTGCTCAATCCTACCCAACTCAACCGAAGTAAAGGTTGAATGATTCTGCGCGTGGTATTATCAAAGATAGTTTCATTAACTAATACTGAAGTTAAAGATAGTACAATCCGCAAATTTTTATAATTTTTTGCTGTGAAGTTACATGGAAAAGACTAAACAGTTTTTTCCCATTTGGAACGAGTATTAATTTTCAAGTGCGATGTGGTAGAAGTAAACTTTCGCCGGTTGAGCTCAAAACTTGTACATTAAAAAAAAATATTTTGTAAAAGCATTATAGGGGGTAAGTGGAAATAAGGATCACCCGAATATGCAATAAAGTAGAGTACCGAAAAATTGCCACCTACGATCGTAAGCAATTCAATAGGAAATAAGTAAAAGCCTTTAACAAAATCCAAGATTTTCAAGGTCATCAAAAGTACTTCGGTATTCCGATAGGCTGCTGCCGAGTGTATGGGCACACGATTTGTTACTACACATCAGCAGCAGCCCCGTGCGTCGCGGAGTTAACTGGTGTCGCGAAAGTTGAAAATGGCCGCGATGTAGCGCTAGTAGTAACTTTGGTCTAATTATTTCAATGCAGCCCCGTGGTCCCGCCAAAATTGTTGAATGGTTTTAGGAAAAAGGACTATTGTGAATTAATATCTCTACTACAGTTTGAAACGGCTCGGTAAAAGTGTCTAAGCGCTTATGTTCATACTACAGTCGTGTACAATTTGAAGCATATCCGCAACATATTGACAATGCTGGGTGTACCATATACTACGAAATAGCCTATTTTTACCGACCAAAGTCGGTAAAAAAATTTACTCACATATCCCCTTAACGCGTGTTGTCTGATTGTGTTTGTTTAGCGATTCTTTGGTATAGTCCGTCTAGTTAGAGGGATCATGATCATCATGCTACTCCCACATTCCTACAAATTTACAAAATCATCACATTCTATAGTGTCCTTAAACCACCTAAAACTGGAACTGTAAAGTTGACCATGACAGACCTATTGAACCTTTGATTTCCATCTCTGAATTGAAACAAATTTATAAGACTGAGAAGAAAGAATCCTATGCTTAAAAAATTCAAGAAAAGTTGAATATCGTCATCGAGAACGAAGATAGTGATTTTTCCGATTTCACAAATGCTATCACGATATAGATCACGATTATCAGCTACCATACGTTGTGGATTGTTTAATTTATTACATCACCGGTCAAATCTGCGAAACGTTGGAAGAGAGAAACTGTGCTGCTTGTCGCTCAGCACTATTTTAATCTGAAAACGATACAGGAGCATATCAGACTTATCATCCAGTTGCTACATTGATTACTTCGATAAAATATAACAACCTTCGCCATCCAAACTGCAAGTTATTTCGATTTATAAAAACAATCGAAGAATCCTTTGTCACTTACAGCAAGCACCGTGATGATTTCGACTTAGTTGTAAATAAAGTAACGAAGAAGAAATTTCATTTCACTTGCACCAAACATTGTAGAGAAGTTGTGGCCTACATTATTCATTTATATCAGGAGTACAAATTGAAAATGCGGGATTTTTTTCTATTTTTGAACGTTTATTCTGAAAAAATGGTAACAAATGAATTATTCAAAGTATTGTCCATCGCTAGCCACAACTTTTTCCCATCTTTCTGGCAATTTACGGATACCGTCGCGAAAAAATTCGGCCGGCTTGGCTGCTATCCAGTCATCGACCCATTTTTGGGCTTCTTCGTAAGAATGGAAGCGCTGGTCAGCTAGGCCATGTGTCATCGATCGGAAAAGGTGGTAATCGGAAGGAGCAATATCTGGGCTATACGGCGGGTGGGGTAAGACTTCCCATTTCAGCGTTTGTAGGTATGTTTTGACCGGCGCTGCAACATGTGGCCGAGCGTTGTCATGTTGCAAAATTACTTTGTCGTGTCTTTGCTCGTATTGTGGCCGTTTTTCTTTGAGTGCGCGGCTCAAACGCATCAATTGAGTTCGGTATAGTGCTCCTGTGATGGTTTCGTTCGATTTCAATAGCTCATAATACACCACACCCAGCTGGTCCCACCAAATACAGAGCATGAGCTTGGCGCCGTGAATATTTGGTTTGGCCGTCGATGATGATGCATGGCCGGGGTAACCATATGATTTTTTGCGCTTCGGGTTATCGTAATGGATCCACTTTTCATCACCAGTGACAATGCGATGCAAAAAACCCTTCCGTTTTTGCCGTTCGAGCAGCAGTTCGCATGCAAAAAAACGGCGCTCGACGTCTCTCGGCTTCAGCTCATACGGCACCCAATGTCCTTGCTTTTGGATCATTCCGAGGGCTTTTATACGATGGGAAATGGCTTGTTGTGTCACTCCCAATGAATCTGCGAGCTCTTGTTGAGTTTGACACGAGTCTTCATTGAGTATTGCCTCCAATTCAGCATTCTCAAACTTTTTCACTTGGCCCGGCCGCTCTTTGTCCTCAACGTCAAAATCACCACTTCTAAACCGCACAAACCATCTCTCGCACGTTGAAACCGATGGAACATGACTCGGATAAGCCTCGGAGACCAATCGATGTGCTTCAGCAGCACTTTTCTTCAAATTAAAGAAGTAAATTAAAACTTCCCGCAAATGCTGTTTTGTTGGCACGAAACTCGACATATTGAGAGCTCAAAAAAACTATGAATTTGACACTGCGACAAATTGACACATACTGAAAATTAAAGCTATAAGACGTAGCTTTGACATGAACATAGTCACAGTACTGCCTGATGCGTATAGCGTTAGTAACGCCATCTGTTATCAAACCCGCATTTTCAATTTGTACCCCTGATATTTACAATATAGAATGCGACAATTTGCTAAAATCTATTTGACCGACTCAAAGAAAACTAACTTACAAAAGAAAAATATAAGTTAAATTGCTGCATCTTAACTATTACACCTAATAAGACTTGGAATATTTGTTTTTTGTTTTCTCACTAGTTTATAATCAATTAAAACATTTATATTAATCAAACAATTAATAAAAATCGATTTCTATTTATACTGAAACCACTGTAATTGATTAAAGTGTTGAAATATGGTACTTTTTCTACATTTTTTAGTAATCACAAAGTAAATTCATTCTTATTTGTCTCTTATATTGACTCTTGATACGACGAGGGGGAAAATTGATTTCAAACGATTATTTCTTGTTACTTCAGTATTTTCCCCGAATTTTTCCTATACATCACATGCTTTTTTGAGGCACACTTACTACCGGCGTCGCGTCGTGGTCGTTTTCATCTTTCATAACACATTTATACGTAGGAGAGATAGGCCGCCGATGCATCCCCGAGATCAGCAGGGTTACAGAGAAATAACTAAGGCGGCGGTCGACATGGAAGGAATGCGGCAGCCTATTTGTCACACTTGACGATCTCAGGAATGCCAAGCGGCAGGTCGAAAACCGCAGGCGGCTGTTTTTCATAAAGGTGAGCTAAGACCAAACGGCCCCACGAAGGTGCGCAAACATAAAAATAATATGAAAGATAGGCAAGGAGAACACGAATCGGATAATGGGAGCGACAGAGAAGGTGACGAGACTTTAATATAAATAAGCGGAGAAGATAGATGACCAGATATTTTCACGAGCCTGAACCGAAATTTTAAATGTTTTCTTCATGAATAAATCCTACTTTTGCCTACCACAGAAGTGTAAATAAATTTCTGCCCTGTTCGAGTCCGGACTCTAGACTCTCTAGGACAATAAATTTGACGATAACAAGTAAATACCGTTATAGGTCGTATCATAGACCTAAATTATATATATTGTTGAGAATCCGTCCGGATGAAGCTTGACCGATCTGTGAATGTATTGAAACGGGATGAGAACTCACTCAAGGCAAGAGGAAAATAACCAGACACATAGATGTTATGCTGAGGAAGCGGTTTATTTCTGCCTTCCTTCGCAGTATTCAAAATACAATTTCAAACAATACCAGTTTAACAAAATAATTGAAAATTTATACCAAAAAAGCTTTCATTTAGAAAATTGTCCAAAATGTAAATTTAGTTAAAATACGAAATTATAAAATTAAACAACCAAATAGAATTTAGACTCAGAATGTGAGCAGCACACAATTATATTAATTGTGCGCTGAGTTTAAACATGAGAAAGCGGTGCGTGCAACGCAGTGATGACTGCGCAGCACGACACGCTAAGACCACCGAGTGCGAAAACATGAATTAAACTGGCGAATGGAATTTTGGAATGATATTGTGAGCAGCACACAATTATATTAATTGTGTGCTGAATGTAAACTTGAGACAGCGGTGCGTGCAACGCAGTCAGGACTACGCAGCACGACACGCCGATGCTACTGAGTGTAATTCACTGCATACACTCAGCAGTGTATTGCAGAGTGGTTGCAATGAATTAATGAGAGCACTTGCAACTGACGTTGCTTGAGTGCAGTGATTTTATTTGAGAACAGCTACGCAGTCATTACTGCGTAGCACAATATGACAGAGACTGAGACTGCTTGGTCGAGCAGCAAAATATTCACTGCATTTTTCCAGCAGAATTACTGGGGGAAAATACAGTGAACACTCGGCACATGCTTAATTGTATTAATTAAGCCGGCAAAATACCATGAGGAGAACGTGGTACAGCATGTGCTGCAACGCACGCCACTGGTGAGACCAAGTGTTGATGCACCAATCTTCTCCTCACTGGCAGTGAATTAATACATAATTATGCCAGAGCACTCTTACCTTGAGCAATGAGTCCTGATGAGATATGTTGAGCGGTGCCGATGTAAAAAGGTTGATGTAAAGTCCCAAGAGTCCCGTGGATGCGCGTGCTGTCCAAAGGATGTGTGTCGCAAAAGTGCCAAATTCTCAAGATGGCTGCGAATATGAAATTTACGTTGAGCTCTGGAGTCAGTTGAGCGAGATAGCCGGTGAGCAAAACCGAAGTCAAGCGAGAGAAACATCCTCTCGCTCGACGCGGCATACCAACGAGGCACATCCTCGGCTTCTTCAGCTCAACCGACCGCTGGGTGCTAGAGCACCGCAACAGGTAGGCGCACGACGATTATCGATCGCCGTGCGCCAGCTGATTTTCCAACATATATATATTTTTTATAAATATTAATGGTTACGTCCTGGACAATATAAAGAGCGGACGCAACGTAGAATAAATTGTTTGTCTCCGTTTGAACCAGAATGCGCTGGTTCGCAACCGGAGCACGGTCGATTTATCAATAACATGAGTGTTGGAGATAAATATCCCTTGATTCACCTTGAAACTCAATGGTGATGGGAGTGTTTAATCGATTATGACCACCTGTAACGTTTGTTAAACCTTGGTTTGGGTTTTGGCTCGCAGGGCGGGGAGGGGGGGGGGCTGCCTGATGCACCCGTAGCGTTTGCTCGAGCCAACCCCAATAACTGTTTTTCCCGGTGACGTTGTCCTGCTCTTTTATGGGTTTTTCCCATCGAATTCTTAGGTATTAGATTCAATGGTTAAGAGGGTCGTTGTTCATCTTCGGTGTGGCCATACGAACCCCTTGGAAGAAGAAAGGAATCAGCGTGTAGGACCCGAAGGTACCACTCAGGTTCGTGAAATAAAAGGGGTCGAAAGGGGTGTGCAACTTGCCATCAGGGTATAGAGTACTGTAGACTTGCAAGTGATGTCGCGAGATCCAACAGCACGTGATCTGGATGGGCAATGAAGGCTGCGCTCCAGATCACCTAGTAAAAGAGGAAATTACCAAAGACCATGGGCGGCCCTACGATCAAGTGTCGCCTAAGTAGCTGTCCTACGAGGGAGAAACCACGGCAAACTTGCGGCAGAAAACAGTTCAAAAGTGGAGTGAGGAATGTTAAAATTTTTGTAGGTCGCCTTTGAATTCACTAGAACACTCTTATGCGTTACCACAATAAATGTTTTTTTTAGAGCGCGCACAACCAAAAATGTGTGGTCTTATTGAATGACAATTAATTGTGCGACAAAAATCCGCAACAACACACAAATTGTAAACGAATAAAATGATTGATTGCGCGGCAAAAATATACGGGAAATATACGTTTTGACGCGAGAACAATTCGGATAAGCGATGTATCGAGAGTGAGTGCACGGCGAGAAATATCGGACTAGTGCATTCAATTTA
Organism: Cylloceria caligata; assembly: GCA_963942595.1. Taxonomy (NCBI): domain Eukaryota; kingdom Metazoa; phylum Arthropoda; class Insecta; order Hymenoptera; family Ichneumonidae; genus Cylloceria; species Cylloceria caligata. The sequence goes on from OZ012704.1 coordinate 20,795,101, forward strand.
TTGCAGTTAGTAAACAAAATGATTAGCCGACAGCCAAGGTGGCACTCTCGGAAGCACGGTCGGGAAGTGACAAATGGTAACGTGCTAGATTTCTGTTAATTCAATGTTTCTGGACGATGATCACAAAAGAGATTTCCGGACTGGTGACAACAATAAAACATGAGATTCACTCTTTGCGCACCCATACTCACTCGCCCTAGCTGGGCTGCCGGGTTAACGACGATAAAAAAAATACAGTCAACAATTAAAAGCGAAAATAAATAAAATATTGAGACGACGAGTACGTCTCATATACACAATACAAGGACACGACACACACACAGCGAAGCATCAGGACCACGCGCAATAAAAAAAATAAACATAGAGTAGCAAACCGAAATACGCCCAATACATACGGCTGTATAGGTCCCTCTGACTAGAGGGACCTATAATACATACGACTAACACTACGAAGAACAGAATTCCAGGAAAGACAACGACAATCACTCGAACTATAGTATCAAAATATGTATAAAAAGAAATTAAGAAGGGATACATTAAATACAATAATCGGAAATATGGAATGAATGAGAAATGGGTTACAGGACGACTATCAAATATAGTTATACCCGGAACGTGGAAGAAGAGTGGGAAAAGCCAGTATAAAAGAACACGAAATGCGACGATCGAGAAGCATTTTGTTCACACATTCCAACCAAACATCAAGGACCAGCCAGCGAATAGAAGGAAGACCTGCTAACCAGCCAAAGAAGAACTACGTAGCCAACCAAACGAGGAGCATACAAACAGCACCACTCCAAGGACCAGGCCCCAATACTTCTGAAGTCCACGAAGACGAACATTTTCAGAGTCCAACCACTGAGCCCTCTAAGAAACACATCTTCAAGCCATCCAGCATTCAAGTCACCAAGATCTAACAAATAGAAGAGAACCAAATGGTATCATAAAAATATATCAAATCTATAGGACCCCCTTTTGAAATTTAGATAGAGAGAATATAGAAACTACAATACCATTAGGGAAAATATTTCAATAAATTCATGTAAAAACTCCTCTTTTTGCGGACACGATTATATAGGCGTGCGTGAGCCTGGGTCGATTTTATGTACGGTTTTGTACGTTTTTGTACAATGCATAATGCTCAGGATTAGCAAAGAAAAGGAGTCAAACTAAGTAATATTAATAATAATCAATATTCTTATCTGTATAAATTATAATAATTGTCAAATAAACCCTACTTTTACCCGATACTGAAGCCTGAATTAATTTCCTCTCTCCTCGAGTCCGAACTAAAACCTTTCAAGGGGAATGATAACGTGAAATACCGTGACAATATGCCAAATCGATAATATCCAACAGATTAAAATAGAATAGAGTTAAAAAAATAAAAGAGATCGAATAAATAATGTCCGGAAATTAAAACAAAGTCAGACTTAGAATAAAATAAATCAATAAATAACATAAATACAATAAATAAAATAAATAAGATATTGGGTCTGGGAAAAAGTTCGTGGCGTTTTTTTTTTTTAGTAAAATTCAACTGGTTTTCTTATAGTGTGAAAATGAATTTATTTAAACCAAATATGCTTCATTATTATCGACAATGTTTCGGCATTTTTCGGGTAGAGCGATGATGCCATCGGTAAAGAACTTTTGTGGTTTCTGGTTGAAAAACTCAATCAAATGTTTTTCACAGGCTTTTTTTGAAAGCAGTTTAAATCCATTGAGAGAGTTCTGCAGATATCGGAATAAGTGATAGTCAGAGGGTGCTATGTCTGGACGATACGGTGGATGCATCAAAACTTCCCAACCAAGCTCTCGCTATTTTTGACGGGTCATCAAAGAAGTGTGTGGTCGGGCGTTGTCGTGATGGAAGAAAACACCTTTCCTATTAATCAATTCGGTCCGTTTTCTTTCAATTGCTTGGCGTTATCTCTCTAGTTGTCCACAGTAGAGTTAAGAACCAATCGTCTGACCAACTGGAAGTAGCTCATGGTGGACGATTCCCTTCCAGTCCCACCACACACATAGCATCACATTTTTCGCCGTCAGTCCTGGCATCGCGAACGCTTGTGACGGTTCACCATCCCTTGTCCACGATCTTTGACGCTTTCAATTGTCGTACGTGATCCATTTTTCGTCACCGGTTATGACACGTTTCAGAAATGACTCGATTTCATTGTGTTTCAGCAGCACATCGCAGGTGTTAATTCGGTCTATCATGTTTTTCGCGCTCAACTTATGAGGAACCCATATATCGAGCTTCTTTTTGTAGCCATCTTTGTGTGAATGGTTCAAAACAGTTTTGTGGTCAATGCCTAGCTCCATACCAATATCGACACTGCTGATATGCTTATCTTGCTGGACTTTTTCAAGAATTTCATCAGCTTTTTCAGTGATTGGACGACCAGAGCGTGACTCATCTTTCACATAAAAATTACCAGAACGAAAACGAGCGAACCATTTCCGCGCAGCAGATTTTGATAAAGTACCTTCACCGTACACAGCACACATTTTTTCACAAGCCTGCGCAGCGTTCTTCCCTTTGTCGTAATAATATTGCAAAATATAGCGCAATTTTTCATTACTTTTCTCCATTTTCAAACACAAACAACTTTCCAACCACTGCACCAATTTCGCTGTTTATACATTCAAAGTAACGCTCGAGGGTTCACATTTCCAACGAGCGTTTAGTGGTGTCGCTGCGATGTGTGTTTCCTGACTTATTTGCAATTGATGCCATTTATCGGGAAAAACGCCACGAAGTTTTCGCCAGACCCAATATATAAAATAAATAAAATGAATAATGAATCAAACAGAAACAGAAAGCGGACGCAGTCAAATAAATAATCTCCCAAAATTAAAGAATAACCCCAGATCAGTTTCGCCCTCACAACAACGCATAACCAACAATTCAAACGATAGCGACTTTTCAAAGTCGACGACACTCAACTCATACACACAGAATTCGCTCGGGTTTTCTCGTCACCCTCGCACAGCTCACGAGAACTCTAGCGCGCTCAAATATTGCAATACTAAACTATGAACAATATTAAAGAAATGAAACCCCTTTGGCGATCATTTAATCTTTCGAGAAGCGAATTATTGCAAGATTTGTATACCGAGCGGTAGCTGTTCGACCGCTTAGAAGGAAAAGACGTTAAATCTCCGGCACGATAGCGCGCCGTCACGACAATATGGCTCGGGTTTTCTCATCCAAAATTACTAAAGCTAACTCATACCAAAGACGAACGACAGCCTTACGGGAAGATTGCAGTATCGGGAGCTTCTCGAGAAATAATCTCGCAGGGGTCCAGAATCGTGAGCGTCGGTTCTCGTCCATCAGACACTGCAGCGGACCCGGTATCCACATCCTCGTTGTACAAAATATGGCGCAAGAGTCCTCGATAATACGTTGGCTCTCGTTGTTTGAGCCGATAAACTCTTTCCCTCCAATTCGTATCCACCAATAAAATTTAAAGCATGGTAACGGTACTTGCGACTGGGGTTAATATCCGAGCCAGCAACGGCTCTAGCGAGAGCGTCGATGCCTCGTCCGTAGCAGCAGCATGAAGCAAACGAAGCAAATGTAACTCAACCGCACAGATGCCCCCCTGCACAAGTGTCCCCCTGACATGCTGCGGGGATGGTCTCAGCGTGGTTCTCTTTACGAGAGCGCTGACATCACCGTTGCGACGACGCATGATGTCGCATGATGCCTGCGGAGACTCGAGATCTTTCCTGTCGTCGATAAATCTGTGTCCTTTATGCTCCCGCGGTTAACCTTCCTGTCGACGCTGGATACTAGGACGTTGCCCGCTCGGGAGTATTATAAAAAACAACACGAAGTTAATATTTAACGTGACGCACGCTAATATTCTTGCCCTGTTGGATCGCCTCGGGGAGAACTTCGCCGAACGAGAAGGTCATCCCGGTCAGCCTCACTCTGTCCGACTTTGTAACGGGTTTACAAAAATAACCCGTCACAGTGTATATATGTATGGGTATACGTTTTAAAATAAATGTACATATACACATACTACTGTGTTCAAAAAGTAAGGTGAATTTTGTTTTAAAATAAATTTTTTTTTTTCTTCCAAATCGATTTCGTCCCCCCTCAAAATAATCCTCCCTAGCTACAATACACTTATGACAACGTTTTTTCCAATCTTTGAAGCATGCTAAAAAGTCGTTCTCAGATATAGCCTTCAATGCGCGTAGCGATTCACGTTTGATCTCTTCAATCGACTCAAAACGATTTCTCCGGAGTGGTCTCTTGAGCTTTGGGAACAGCCAGAAGTCACACGGTGCTAAATCAGGCGAATACGGTGGTTGTGCAGCGACATGAGTGGAGTTTTTGGCGAAAAACTCACGAAGAACCAGTGCTGTGTGCGACTGTGCATTATCGTGGTGCAAAATCCAAGTGTTGTCTTTCCATACTTCTGGCCTTTTCTTGCGAATAGCTTCACGCAAACGACGCATAACACTTAAATAATATTCCTTGTTGACAGTTTGGCCAGTGGGAAGGAATTCGTAACGCACCACACCACGATAATCGAAGAAAACTGTCAACATGATCTTGATTTTTGAGCGACTTTGGCATGGATTTTTCGGTCTCGGTTCACCTTTGGCACGATATTCGCTCGATTGATCGGTTGTTTCCGGATCATAGGCATAAATCCAAGTCTCATCGCCCGTAATAATTTGTTTGTAGACGTCCTGATAGTCAGAAATCATTGATTCACATGCTTGAACGCGACGCTCTTGTTCGAAAAAATTGAGAAATTTTGGCACCAAACGTGATTTGACTCTTCTGAGGCACAAATGATCCTTCAAAGTTGCTTGCACTGATCAAATTGATATTGCAAGCATGTCGGCAAGGTCTCGAATTGTTAATCGACGATTTTCGAGCACCAATTCCTTGATTTTCTCGATGTGTTGCTCATCAATTGACGTCGATGGTCGTCCAGAGCGTTCCAAATCATCAACACGTTCTCTGCCTTCTTTGAAGTCTTTATACCACTTGTAAACATTTTTCTGTGACATAGTCTCGTCACCGAAGGCCTTTTGTAATATTCGATACGTTTCAGCGGCGGAAATTTCATTCCGCAAGCAAAATTTAATAGCACTTCTTTGCTCAACAAAATTCGACATCGTAAAAATCGCCAAATTCACTTTTCTTTGTTCACAAAACCAAGCGTAAACTAAAAACTAATGATGATATTGACATGTAATTTGTCACAGATGTCACTAGCAGTCCTACCAACTTGAAAAAAAATTCATTCGTCCGATTCGGTTAACGCGGGAAGTTTAAATTAAAAATTCACCTTACTTTTTGAACACAGTAGTATATTCACTATATATATAATATATATACAATAAGAAAAAAAATTATTTTTCGCCTGACGATTAGGGACCCAGGACGTCACAATGGTTAAAGATTGGGTTTACGTTATCAATTAATGACATCTGACAGATTGCAATGATAGAATGCTCATTGCATTCTATTTTCGTCATAATTAAATAATCTTTTTTCGATTGCATAACGGAATTTTTAAAGTCCCAAATATTTCGTACCTGCTGCTCAGAGAAATGTTAATCACGTCTCTACTTCCGGTACAGGATTGATTTAATATTTCAGAACATAACGTTAATATGGTTATCGATTATAGCGAATCAGAAGTTATGCACCTAGAATCACGAAATCACCTGTACGACTGTTAATGGCGAACTTTGGTAACATCGGATGGTAATCAAAGTTCGCTCTTTAGTTGATACCTGCACGATATTGTCTACATGTCAAGTTATAACTCCAATTACTTTACAGTCATAAAATAATGTACAGAAGTATTTTCAATGTCGACCCGGAACATATTTAATGGAAAATAAGACACTCATTGACGATATGCAAGATTTTCAAGGTTTTGCAAAAGTACATTCTTATATTATGTTCGACCTATGGTTGTATTAAAAGCCATATTTACATCGGTAATACTTGAGTGACACCGAATTCTTTTTTTATTTCGTAATTTGCTTTTAAAGTTCTTAATAATTTTATTGAATTTATTCATTAACAAAATTCAATCGATATTATATTTTGCTTGAATTTCATATTTATTTCAAATATACAGTAGCGGACAAAAGTTTAAGACGATGAATTACAATTTGGTTCATAGATCTGTCATACAAGTACTAACGTTTCTTTCGGCTTGTTGTTTTTTTACAATACATGTGTACGTTTGACCTTCATAATGTAGAAGTCTCGGTCGTCAAATGTAAACAATATAGATTATACATTTTTTTTTTCTTCTAACCATCTGTAAACAGCGGACATTAGTTTAAGACGATCTGTCGAACAAGATACCCGTAGTCGATCCACGCAATAATTTGATATATTAATACTGTAAATAGTTTGTGGTATATCATCCATTGTCTTAAGTTTAATTACGTACGAAAAGAGTATGGGTAAAGCCCGTAATTTGTCATCAACTGAACGAAAACTAATCGTGTCTCTACGGAAGCAAAATGAGACATTTTCTTGAATTGCAACTCAAATGAATCGATCAGAAACTTCTTGTAAGCAAGCGTGGTACAAGTTTGTGAAGACTGGGGACTATTTTGATCGACCAAAAAACGGTAGACCGCGGAAAACCACGCCAACGCTGGATCGTCGGATTCATCGATTAAGCGAGAGAGATCGTTTTCGTTGACCAGTCGATATCAGAGCTGAAATATCCAGTAATAATAATGCACAAATTAGTGTAAGAACTGTCCGAAGACGATTAGACGAATTCAATTTGAAAGCACGAAAGCCACGGAAAAAGCCGATGCTCAGTAAAAAGAATAAAAAATTACGACTGCAATTTGCTAAGGCTCATCGGCATTGGACAAGTGAGGATTGGCAAAATGTGCTATTTTCGGTCGAATCCAAATTCAACCGAATTTGTTCTGACGGGATACTGTATGTAAGACGTCAAATTGGCGAAGATTTAAATCCTCGATGTGTTTTACCGACAGTTAAGCATGGAGGTGGAAACGTAATGGTGCGGGCATGTTTTTCTCGCAATGGTCCTGGACCAATACGCCGAATTAATGGAATCATGGACCGTTTTCAATACTTAGATATATTGAAAAATACTATGTTACCGTATGCCTACGAAAATATGGGTGATAATTTTATTTATCAACAAGATAATGACCCAAAGCATACGGCTCGGGTAGTGAAAAATTTTTTTCGAGATGAAAAAATCACTTGCTTACCGTGGCCGTCGCAGTCGCCGGATTTAAATCCAATTGAAAACTTATGGTGTACCATAAAAAGAAGGGTTCAAAGAAATAAACCAAAAAATGTTGACGATTTGTACTCTGGTTGAAAAAACGTGGAATGAAACAACTGTGGACGACTGCAAAAAATTAATTGATTCAATGCCTCAAAGATGTGCTGATGTGATAAAAAATAATGGACTGTGGACAAAGTATTGAAAGGAGGAAAATATCTGTATATTTTCTACCAAAAAATATTTTTTTACGTATAGTCTTAAACTTTTGTCCCCGAAGATATCAAACAAATTTATGTTTTCTTTGTTTATTGTATCTAATGTTGTTACGCGCAAAATTGAATTTATGTAATAAATATATGAATTAATGATTAATTAGCTAATACAAAAAAAAATCCACTGAGTCAATTCTTTTCATAAAAAAATCAACGATTACTTTTTTTTTCCTCTCCGTCTTAAACTTTTGTCCGCTACTGTATAAGTTGAAATAAGAAAAGTAACAAATATTCCTTACTTGCTACTTTGAAAAATACTAATTACAGCTCCGCTTCCGATACATAGTGCCACGATTGTATTACTATTTCAGAATGTAAAGTTTGTTTTCTTGTTAATTTTACGGCATAGATGTTACGTATACGTAATGTCATGAATATACCAGGTGTATGCATAAGTTTTTTCCGGTTTATCTAAGAGATGGCGCCAGCGAAAAGTACGCAGCGTATTAATTTGACACATACGTCATTTTGTTCGTCTGACATTAACCTACAAACACACACAAGTTGAGTCCGCCAAAAACTAGCGTCTTTGTTTTATCGTTCAGTGATCATGTCGAGTTTTGTGCCTGAAAAAGAACATTTGCGGTACGCATTGCTTTTCTTATTTAATCAAAAGAAAAAGGCTGCTGAAAGTCAACGTTTGCTGGTAGAAACATATGGTGAACACGCTCCATCGATTAGAACATGTGAGACATGGTTTCGACAATTTAAAAGTGGTGATTTCAATGTGAAAGACAGTGAGCGCTCTGGTAGACCACAAAAATGCGAAGACGAGCAATTGCAGGAGTTATTGGATGATGACCCAACTCAAACTCAACGGCAATTAGCAGAAGCATTACATGTGTCACAAGAAACAATCAGCAGACGTTTACGAGTAATGGGGAAGATCAATAAACTCAGTAAATGGGTCCCACACGATTTGAATGAACGTCAAATGGAAAATCGCAAAGTCACTTGTGAAGTGCTGCTTCAACGCCACGAAAGGAAATCATTTTTGCATCGAATTGTGACGGGTGACGAAAAATGGATTTATTTTGAAAACCCGAAGCGGAAAAAATCGTGGCTTGCACCTGCCGAAGCCGGTCCTTCAAAACCAAGGCCAAATCGCTTCGGCAAGAAGACCATGCTCTGTGTCTGGTGAGACCACAGCGGTATTGTGTATTATGAACTCTTGAAGCCCGGCGAAACCGTTAATACACAACGCTATCGCCAACAAATTATTAATTTAAACCACGCATTAGCTAGAAGACATGGCAAAGTGATTTTGTTACACGACAATGCGCCGTCTCACACAGCAAAAGCAATGAAAGACACCTTGAAATCGCTTGGATGGGACATCCTTCCGCACCCGCCGTATTCGCCAGACCTGGCGCCATCTGACTATCACCTCTTCGCATCAATGGGGCACGCGCTCCGAGAGCAGCACTTCAGCAATTTCGAGGAAGTTGGAAAATGGCTCGACGAATGGTTTGCCGCAAAAGACAAGCAGTTTTTCTGGCATGGTATTCATAAGTTACCTGAAAGATGGGCGAGATGTGTAGAAGCCGATGGCCAATATTTTGAATAAAACAAAAATTAATTTCCCTTGAAAATTACGTGTTTTTTTTTTTACCAAAAAACCGGAAAAAACTTATGCATACACCTGGTACTTGTAGGGCAGTCGATCGCGAATCGATAATTAATCGACAATAAAATTGAGATAACATAATGAAAAATACGTCACACTTCTTGAGAATTCCAAGATTTTCTAAGGTTCTCAAAAGTACGTTAGTACAAAATGTTCGATTTATAGTTGTATCACGGAGCTTAAGTTTATTGGTAATAATTCAGTGATAAATAAGTATTAGTGTATTTTTATATGTACTTGTAAAATGAATGATTGTAGATTAAGTTAACGTTCGTGAACAATAAATTACAGTGGACATTATTCTTCGTTATATTTTACCATTGTTTCTTAAGTGCATAAATGGGAATTGGAAAAGAGTTAACATCTTGTGCTTTCGACTGTAAAACATACTGATCGCAGCTTTGCTTCCTATATGAAGATACATGGTTATTTTCATATCATATGATACATTTGGAGTATAAGATTTATCTGTATACAGATTTTAGTAAAACATACGTTATATGTATATATATACGTATTATTACGAAAGTACCTTTAGGGCGGTTGATATCCAATTTATGAGATACAAGCTGGTCATTAAAGTTCCCTATTAATATTATAAAAGATCGTATTGTAAAATTTACTTTCTGTATTAGTGTTGAAATATTGAATCGACTGTCGCAATTATAAAATGACAATTCTATATATTTTTGTCATTATTTAAATTAGGAAGCACGATTTAATTGTCCACAGGTAATATAGATAGCAAGGACAAAATACTTTTAGTATTTTGTTTAGTTGTTTGTTTGTTGTTCACAAAATACTAAAAGTATTTTGTCCCAGTTTTCTATCCATACCCACTGTTCTTAAGTCAGGTTGTATAGTCACAATTTTGAATGCCTCCAAATAAAGTTATTATTAGATATTAAAACAGTGTTCACTTTTGATATTAATTAATTAAACATGGTTGAAAATAGTCAGTACGGCCCGTGCTGTTACGAAGGTCGACCGTCGTGGTCGGCCACCGGAGATGAATTAACATCATAGCGCAGTGCTGAAGGCACCCGCAAGAACAATGCAAAAATGATTAGCGGGGCGCAGCGCGTTTCGCCGATGCGCCGCGTTCCATTGGACACCGTGGGACCGCTGACTTAAGCAAAAGGTAACGTGATTAGCAGGGCGCAGCGCGTCCTGCCGGTCAGCGTGGGACCGCTGACCTAAACAAAAGGTGTATACCCAGCAGTGTTCAGCACTACTGGGTCGCGCTAGAAATATATTATATGTAAATATACGCATGGAATAACAATTTTTTTTTACGTGTATAAAAGTTCCTATTACTGCGTATAGGAAGCACAGCTGTAATTCGTGTTTTTTCAAAGTAATAAGAACGAAATATTTGTTACTTTTCTTATTCCTAGTTATGCACTCAAAATAAATGTTGATATATAAGCATTAACACATGTTACCGATATAAATATGGTTCTTGATCCACCCATAAGCCGAACATAATATATCAACGTACTTTTAAAGCGTCACTAAAGTTACCCATTTACGAAAAGTTTCAACTTATCATAATACTCGTTCGCTACAATTACTTCACTCGACTATAATTGCCTAAATTTTCTAATTCACTATGTATTACTTTTCATTGCAGAAGTGAAATAATCTCTACTAGAGGGTTATCCTTCGTGTTATGCTGGTAACGAGTATAGAGTATTACGATCGTAGGTATAATATTTAAAAAAGTTATTGTTTCGGATCGTTGCCGATAAGGAGATGGATCTCGCGTGAAAGAAATAAACACGTGAATTTACGATAAAAGTGTGAATTGACTGTTTATTTTGAAAAACGGCTACTTTCTGTTCCTTATTATAACAATACACGAAAAGGAGTTAAAATACAATTTATGAGTTCTCGAGTTGCCGACAAGAAACCAACCTGCCTCGTTCAGATCCACCTTTAGACTTTAACCTGATAACCGGGGAATTCCCTTTTTAATTACGCAGCTAGGACGTGTCAGTACGTCACGCCCGGTTAATAGGTTAATATTTCGGGCGAGTCCGACCCGGGATCAACCATTCAGGTTGATGTTGAACTTTAGACTGATTTCGGCCAAGTGGTTACTAACCATCATTGGCGAAATCAATTGCAATTGAATTGCATCACTTCGTACATCAGCGCATTCTTTCTTCTTCGGCGTTCTACTTCGTGAGCGACCTACTTGCCTACTCGCGACCGAGCGAAGGAGGAATAAAGTTGCAACAAGTTACTTGGAATTTGTCGATTAATCTGGGGCATAACATTCGATTTTATCATACATAGTGAGAATATTTATTCGGTATTGACTCGAAATCTGCGGGTTTTGTGTGTGTTATCAAAGTATCCTCTTCAAAATTAAATCCGCGTCACCAATATGTACTTTTTCAGAATTTCGCTAGAAATGATTGACTTAAAATAAAATTCTTTTTAAAAACAGCACCGTAATCATTCGCAGTGGATTACTTTTCGATCCTATCATGCATAACAAGAATAGTTATTCGTTTTCATGTCTTCAGGTCCTACAGGAGTCACTAAATTATCCCATTCGACGAATAATCAGTGTCATTATAATTACCAATTCGCCCTCATTCTGTAATGCTGATAGTAATAACAGACTTATATTTAAATGGTTAGAGGAAACAATAAAAGATTGAAAAAATGTAACCACCATTTGGCGTACATGTATATAAATTTCATATTCACTCTATTTAAATTTCTGCACATTAATACAGTTTTTTATTCTAACTTGCTAATATATTATAGCTAATATATTGTATTATATATATATTATAATATAATATATCATATTAAGTGTACAACTTTGTTTCCGCCGTTTTTTTTCCCGAAATTCGAGGCTTTATGGTAAAACTGGCCACTACTTTCTCCCATCTATCGGGCGGGGTAGGACTTCCCATTTCAACGTTTCCAAGTATGTCTTGACCACTTTCGCAACAAGGGATCGAGCATTGTCATGCTGCAAAATCACTTTATCGTATCTCTCATTGTATTGCGGCCGTTTGTCTTTCAATGCTCGACTCAAATGCATTAGTTGCGTTCGATAATGATCGCTTGTGATTGTTTCAGTCGGTTTTAACAGATCATAATACACTACGCCAAGCTGGACCCACCAAATACAGAGCATGACCTTGGAGCCGTGAATATTCAGTTTGACCGTCGACGTGAAAGCATGACCGGGAAATCCCCATGATTTTCTGCGCTTGGGGTTATCGTTTTGAATCCATTTTTTGTCCCCAGTCACAATGCGATGCGGAAATCCCTTCCGTCTTTGTCTTTCAAACAAACAAACGCCGTTCAATATCTCTCTTAATATCACTCCCAATGATCGTGCCAAATCTTCTTGACTTTGACACGAGTCGTGATCAAGTAATGCCTCCAATTCTGCATCTTCGAAATCCTTTTCTCTTCCACCGCTATGCCTGTCTTCGACGTCAAAATCACCGTTCTTGAAACGTTGAAACCACTCACGACACGTTCTTTCACTAATAGCGGCCTCACCATAAACATTTGAGAGCATTCGATCAGCCTCAGCCGCAGATTTCTTCATATTGAAGCAGAAAATTAAAACCTCCCGCAAATGACGAGAATTTGGCTCGTAAACTGACATTTTCAATCGAGAATAACTTTATGATGCAGACACAGATCGACTAATTTTTTTATTGGGTTATGTTGACAGATGCCTAAGTTTAATGCATGACGTCTATGATTTATTTATTTTTACCATTACTTACCGCTGAGCCATCTATAGGAAAACGGCGGAAGCAAAGTTGTATACCTAAAAATAGAATAATTCTGTGACCTTTCTTAGATTTGATGCTAATCTGAGAATTGTCCATTTCCAGGTCTACAAATCGCAACGTTTCCGTGCTGGTAAGGGTAAGATGCGTAACCGTCGTCGCATCCAGCGTCGTGGGCCCTTGATCATTTACGGACAAGACCAGGTCGGTGTGTGCGTTCAGTTTAAAAAAAACAGTAAATTCACAGGTTAACAGCGAAGAAATGCAATTATCAGATTCGTTTTCCGCACAGGGAATTCGTAAGGCTTTCCGTAACATTCCTGGAGTTGACCTAATGAACATCAACAAGCTAAACCTTTTGAAGCTCGCACCTGGAGGTCACGTAGGACGTTTTGTTATCTGGACGAAATCCGCGTTCGATCAGCTCGACGCTCTCTACGGCACCTGGCGCAAGGAGTCTCAGCTCAAAGCCGGGTACAATCTACCTTTTCCCAAGATGGCCAATACCGATCTCGCCAGGCTTCTCAAGTCTGAGGAGATTCGTAAGGTTCTACGTACGCCAAGGTTTGCTTAAACGTCTTTTTTTATATCTTCTAAATTTCTTGAATTTTCCAGTACATTTTTTCTAAATAGCTAATTAGCAATTTGTAGATTTTTCATGTTTTCTATAAATTACCTTAGTAATCTATATAATGTCAAACATTACGTTCTGAAGGATGTCATTAGGCAGGTTATCGTTTCTACAGAATGCATATCTACACAGACCTGACTACACACGCAATTTTACAGAGCAAAACTAAACACGCACTAAACTCGAAACAGCATAAATGGTACACAGTATGGTCGACGGTGCGTACAGATTTTCTGTGTCGAGTTTATTGCGTGTACAGTATTGCAGTGTCGCGTTCGGCACGTGTACGGTTTTGCTGTGTCGAGATGATTCTTCGTAAAGTTTAACTGTGCACAATTGCGTTTGTTTAGTCGGGTTTGTGTAGAATTGCATTCTGTAGAAACAATATCTTGTCTGTCATTGTAATGTAACTTCTTTAAATTTGATGATTATTTAGTTTGATAACCAACCAAATGTCTTCAACGGTTTAAAAAAACCTTAACTTTAATATGATGATCTAAATTGGTCCGTGTTGTTGAAATACATTGATTATATTCCAACCACTTCTGACAAAAAAAAATACAAACTAGTCCATTTAACAGAAATACGAACCGATAATAACGGATATTCGATGATTTTTGTTTGCATCCATAGGAAGAATATTGTACGTAGCGTAAAGAAACTGAACCCGTTGATAAACACTCGAGCGATGCTCCGTCTCAACCCGTACGCGGCTGTCCTAAAGAGATCGGCGGTTCTGACAGCTCAGAGACGTCAACGCGAGAAGGACTTCATACTGGCTGAGAAACGTGGTGTAAGTATATTCGCGACAGCGAAATGTTCAATCGACACAGGTGCTTTTTTCGTGGATTTCATCAGAGCATTTCATCTATTATTTCCTGATTTGTAGGTGCGAATAGGATATTTTTAAAAGATCTCTTAAGATGTGACATACCTTTAAAAATAAGTCAGTAACAGAAATTGAAATCCAATCTACTCAGACGATTGATATTTGCGAAAAAAGAAAATTGGGTTACACTGTAGACGAAGTGGAATGGGAATTATTACTAAAATATTAATCGGTTCTAATTGAACTGAATGATAGTTTCTGTAGGTGTGTCACATCATGCTAAACGATGTTTTTTGTTTAAGAGATAGGGTTTTTCGACAGCTTGAACCGAACATTAATCTACAAATTGTATTACGAGTTTTCCATCATGTTGTCTAGAAATGATGTATTAACAACATTTTAAACGACTAACATGTTAGTAAATAATTCGATTTTTAGTCTATAAGTGAACATATTTCGTTCTTAATCTCATCAAATTATAGATGGAATGCTCTGCGACGTGCAGCTTTCAAGATAAGTCGGAGACTAAATGCGGGACTTTTTTTTAGAAAATATTTCAAATATCCACAAATTAATATTAAGGAGACGGGACACTCTCCCCCGTGCTCGTTTCGGACTCAGTCGGTATCAAAAGCTCTTTATCTATTTCTTCAAGAGTGCTGGCTGTTTCTGAAAGGAAGACAATTAGGTTAATGCACTTAATTCGTTGAGGCGTTAATGCACCCACACGTTCCCTATAAGCTAGTCTTGGTTATTTTTCCTCCCTTTGAATATTGCTCACTCGAACTGGGCGCCAGGCGCTTACGCGCCGGGAGGAATACAACGGTGTGAGCGACCGGACTCAGCCCAGACTAACTACAGCTATTTCAGGTGGTTCAGACTGTCGAGGTGGTAATTAATGAAATCGATAAATCAATAAATAAATTCAAACTACACCATGGATACGGGATTCACCAATGAGCCACAAGGGCGGGTTATTTATTTAATTAGAGTGATTACTGGTTTGGCAAAATATCGCAATAACAAAAAAGTGTAGAAGAAAATATCTCGTTAATTAACTCTGGCTTTTTAACAATTTATAAACTTAATTATTTAGGCAGTACAAATTAACACGGAACTCACACTCCTATGTACAACCTAAATCTAAATCGATCCCCGACAGTTAGAACTAATTGGTTTCGAACGAACAGTCAGAACAAACAACATAAAGTCAAACAAAGTCGAATAATAATTCTCCACGCAAATTTAGCTCGCGATACGGCCTATGCCGGGTCAATCCCAAACACACAAAACAACTCGACAACCACGGGACGCCGAAAGGTCACGTACGCGAAGCTTCTAACGGCTCGATCGTTTCGATAAAGAAAATCATATACTACCGGGAAGATAAAATAAAGAATAAAGCCTGTTCGGCAATAAATTATAAATAAAATAATAAATAATGAAATAATAACAATAAAACACAAATGTAAAAAGATAATAATAAAATAACTGAAGTCAAGATCAAAATAACCATCAATAAATAATCCACCGATAATGGACCGCCGATGAATCACAATAAAATAAAATATACTAAGACGTAACGGAAAATTTAACAACGCGAGACACGTCTAGGACCGTTCAAATCCCTGACACCAACATACAAAATATGGGACGACGGCTGATCACGCACTACGCGAGGTCTCGGAAATGATAATGCGAAGTCCAATGAAATAAATAACACAATTAAACGTCAATTAATCTGAACAATACGTGACGCGGTATAACGTGACAGTCCCTCTCACAGGAAACACGCAACGGGATGACATACTAACGCGCGCACGACTTTACAAAAACCGAACAGAAAGAAACAGAAAACACGGAGTGACTTATTCCCGGCTTTAACTGCCAAGCGATCTCGATGTTACATTCAAATAGACGCAGTCTGTCCAAATACGAATAATACGCTGCGCGCGGTATACAAGAATCGCAGGTACGACGAAGCTCCAATTATCAGTCATATAAATCAGCAATAAGAATGACGAAAGACCGTAGAGAGTAAGGAGAGCTCACCGGGACGATGCGGCTGCGATGTTTCCAGTAAACCCTCGATGAGCCGAGGTAATACGAAATGTTCCTCTCTCGTTTTTATTACGGTAGCGTATAGGCGTACAATTGATTCCGATTTAATTTTCGGAGAGACAACGCTCCTTTTCCTCGCCTTGACAGTGATTTGCGTAACGCCAAAAGTAGAGCGGGACAACGATATGTGTGCGCTAGGTCCTCCTTACTCGACAGTCAACAGGAAAAAGCCTTCAGGTCCTGCCGGCACGCGTGCCCGTGAACTATGATCCTCTCCTAACGATCCAAAATCGTGCTAATTGGGGGAATCGCTGTCGCTAGATGACCGCGACTAGCGCCTCGGTTGTACAACACATAAATTAAAATAAGCAATAGAGATGCGTAGCTCAGTCCAGCAGGTAGATCGCTCTTGATAAATGCCGCAGATGATTGTCGAGCGAGATTGCTCTAAGTCCCGACGGTAAAAAGCGGAAGATGGTTGCATCTTCCCACGCGGCATGTAGCGATGCGAGGCTCCGCAGCAGACCAAATCAGCGGATAAGGTGCGTTCCTTCTCTCTCTCTCTCTCTCGCTCTCTCCGTCCATCCGAACGTAAAGTAAAAAAAAAAAGAAGAATTCATTATCGTCCTATGCAACTACCCTAGGGCGCTACGAGATCGTGCTTGTAGCTGTTGAGCGAGGATGATGCGGCGCGCTATGGCTGCCTATTTTTGCCACGTTACAGCATGTGACGAATATGCGGAGAGATTCCTATTTTTTTTTACCCAGAAACCATCGATACCCTTGAAAGGATATGTTTAACCGTTTTTTTATATTGACTGCGGTCTGTCACATAACCTTAAGACGATATGCTAAAAGTCGTCTATGAATTTTTCTATCGCCAATTTCTCCGCCACGATTGATATCGTGCGTAAAGCACGAAAACGGTGTACTGTAGAATCGTGACACGCAATCCATCATGCTCTTTTCTTCTAAAGTTCAATAGTGGCTGAGAAATTTGCATTACATTTTTTTTATTGACCGATAGTATGCCTCGAAATATTTTCAACACATTTTTCTTGAACCCAGATTCTTGTAGAGGTATTAGAAGGGTAAAGCTCATTGCATAAACATGGCACGGAATAAGCCCCGCTAATCTAACATTTTTCAAACAATCTAGGTCCAAGAAAAATATGTTCGACATTTTTAGCATTGATTTTGATTTTTTCGTTGCTGTGTAGGTAAACTTGTCTAAAAAGTTGCTGTACTGTGTTAGCCATATTGGATATTTAGTCTATTGTCAGCTGTCAAAAAGGTCACGTGTGTCTTGGTAGGATTGGCGATTTTGAAAATGGATCAGAGAATTTGTTCTAAATTTTGCTATAAGAATGGAATAAAGTGCAGCAAAGTTTTAGGACGGTTAAATATTGCTTTTGAAGGATCTGTTATGAGTAAAACAAGGGTTTACGAGTGGTATAAGCGTTTCCAAGATAGCCGTGAAGACGTTGAACATTACAAGTGCCCTGGACGCCCCAGAACTTTACAAACCGATGAAAACGTGGAGTAAGTGAAAGAAATTATTATGAATGATCGCCGAATCACAATCAGAGAAGTAGCTGATGATGTTGGCATATCAATTGGCTCATGCCATGACATATTTTAGGAACTTATAGGTATAAAACGTGTGGCAGAAAATTTTGTTAAAAAATTGTTGAATTTCGAACAAAAACAGCGGCGAATGGAAGTTGCTCAGGAGTCGCTAAATGAAGTCAACAACGATGCAGAACTACTGAAACGTGTCATAACAGGTGATGAAACATGGGTTTACAGATATGACGTCGAAACTAAGGCTTAATCGTCCCAGTGTAGACATTCTGGATCTTCAAGACCGAAAAAAGTTCGACAAGTGCGGTCGAATGTGAAGGTTATGCTCACCGTGTTCTTCGATTTTAACGGCACCATGAGTTATTGCTACAAGGTCAAACGGGCAATAAGGAGTACTACTTACAGGTCCAACGCCGTTTGCCTGAAGCAAACCAAAAAAATGCCCGGATTTGTGGTGAAACAATTTGCTATCCTTCCACATGGTGAAATGGGCAAACCTTCACGTGGTGAGGGTTGTGGTGATAACGATCACCCGCGAGGTTGGTAGTGGCGTTGTAACTATATCCGAGTTTTTATGACAATAGGGGAGAAAGGACGATTTAGTTGAAAGTAGAGTGGAGCAGGAAGGGCGAACCAACAGCTACCACGAAGAGTAAGAGAAGGGTGGAGCAGAAAGGGCGAACCAACAGCTACCACGAAGAGTAAGAGTAGAGAGGGGAAAGGGAAGAGGTAGGTGGGAGACTTTTAAATAATGGTAGTCGGTTGACGGTGTGAGTACGTCTGGGGTGTTTATTCCTCAGAACCGACTAATTTTCAGTCGAGTTTGAGCGCTTTATATCTACAGCAGGGGCCCATAGGGCTTGGGAGAAACAAGTAGCTATCTCGCGGCTAACTCTTACCACCATGGGATACATAGGTAGGCCGAGGGAAGTTCGGAGTGGGTGGAGTATGGTAAATATCGATCGCATTATATAGATATACGGGTGTGTCTATTGTGTGACGTTTGGCGTGTATATCTGTGAGGTGAGCATCTGTTGGAGCTGTGTGTCTGTTGTGCGGTGTATATATGTGAGGTTGTGAACGGATGTGAAAGGGAACCGCTGGAAAATTCTGTGGCGTAGCCTTGGCGTACAACAAATTCGTGGCTTTTGCACCACAACAAGCACTTGCTCACAATTCATTGCTTGTTCGTGATTTTTTTGGTAACACAAAACGGTAATGATGCGCCAACCTCCAGATTCCCCAGACAAGGCTCCGTGTGACTTGTTCTGTTCCCAAAAATAAAGAGAACCTTAAAGGGCCGTCGTTTTGCAAGCATAGATGAGACTAAAAACGCATCGCTGAGAGAGCTTAAAGCTATCCCAAAGAACAAGTTCCAGAAGTGTTTCGGGGATTGGAAAAAGTTCTGGCATAACTGTTGTGACCGATTCCTAGAATTAAGGAGTGGGTTCGGGTTGACAAGACAGTTTAAACGGTATATTAAAAAAATAGAAAATAGAAATAAAATTCAATAAATAAATATAGTTATTTCGATTGTATTGAGCCAAAATTAACAAAAGCAAATAAAGCAAAACAATAATGAAGTTTGAACTCTGTTGAGAATCAACAAAAATGTTGAGAATCCGTCCGGATGAAGCTTGACTGATCTGTGGATATATTGAAAACGGGATGAGAACTCACTCGAGACAAGAATAAAATAAAACCAGACACAAAGATGTTATGTTGAGAAAGTGGTTTATTCCACCTTCCATTATTAGGTATACAAAATATTATTTAAATTTAGAAACAATAAAAATGATATAAAAATAGATACACCAAAAAATCAGAGAATTGACAAATGTATAAATAAATCAAGTGAATTGAATTTTGAATCTAAATGTGAGCAGCACACAATTATATTAATTGTGTGCTGAATTTAAACTTGAGACAGCGGTGCGTGCAACGTAGCGAGAGCTACGCAGCACGACACGCTGATACCATTGAGTGCGAAAAGGTTTGTGTGTAATTCGCTGCAACCACTCAGCAGTGTATTGCAAAGTGGTTGCAGTGAATTAATGAAAGCATTTGCAATAACCTTTGCTTGAGTGCAGTAATTTTGTGAGACCAGCTACGCAGTCAACACTGCGTAGCACACTGCAAACAGATATTGAGGCTGTACGGTTGAGCAAAAAATATTCACTGTACTTTCCCAGCAGATTTACTGGGGGAAAATACAGTGAATATGAGGCACATGCTTAATTATATTAATTAAGCCGGCAAAACGACATGAGGAGAACGTGGTACAGCATGTGCTGCAACGCACGCCACAAGTGAGACCCAGTGCTGATGTACCATTTTCTCCTCTCTGACAGTGAATTAAGACGTAATTATGCCAGAGCACTCTTACCTTGAGCAATGAGTCCTGATGAGATATGTTGAGCGATGCCGATGTAAAAAGGTTGATGTGAAGTCCCAAGAGTCCCGTGGATGCGCGTGCTGTCCAAAAGATGTGTGTCGCAAAAGTGCCAAATTCTCAAGATGGCTGCGAGTATGAAAGTTTCGTTGGGCGCTGGAGTCAGTTGAGCGAGATAGCCGGTGAGCGAAACCGAAGTCAAGCGAGAGAGACATCCTCTCGCTCGACACGGCGTGCCAACGAGGCACATCCTCGGCTTCGCGAAGCCCATGCCTCGGCTATCTTCGACTCAACCGAACAACGCGTGCTAGAGCAGCGCAACAGGTAGGCGCACGACGATTATCGATCGCCGTGCGCCAGCTGATTTTCGAACAAACTCAAAGATAGGAAAAGTGGGGGGGGGTGGCAAAATAATACTAACAAATAAAAAGGCGGAACGCGGGGACGAATATAACAAAATAATAAACTCAAATGATATTACCAGGTAAATCTCGAAATTATGCAGTGTAAATAAAGTGTAAATTCTAATACAAAAATAAAGTTCATTCGATATACAACGCTAAACTTAAAGCTCAAACGATCATACAAAGGGGCCGGCAAAAACGTAATACTATATGTGAACTCGAGATACAAGGCTAAGGGACGGCGAAAGTATAGTGCTAAATACAGGCTCGAAATACAATAAAGAAGGGGCAGTCGAAAAGATGAAATAAATAAAATAAAAAATAAAATGAACTACGTAATATAAGAGAGGATGCAAAATAATAGATGGCCAGAATATACGGTAGAAAGGGCGGGCGAAAATATAATACTAAACAATGCCTTGAAAAATATAATATGGAAAGAAGAAAGACGGGCAAAAATATAACGCTGATAACAACGTAAAGCATTACTAGCAAGGTTTTTGAGGCGCCAGCTACAAGACAGCGTAGCTCTGTGACGCCTTCTCGCGCCACGCGAGGAAACACTCGATGCTCAAAACAATAACAAGTGACTCGTGCGAACTCGCAACGACCGACTAGCTAGCGGGATGGCACAAAGGGGGTTCTCCAAGGCGTAAATTCCTGAACTCTACGGCTACTTAAATATTAACTCGGTACCAGGAGATCTCTATGCAATGGGCTGACCGAGCTCAATCTATAATTAACGCTATAATATTTTCTCTATTACTCGAAATCAATAAACTATTCATCACTCACCACGCGCGCTAGCTATCGTGACTCAATGTCCACTAATGGCGATGCCGGCAAACGCGTAGCAGTGGATTCTCAAACGCTAATTATCTCTAATGAATGCTGATCGGGAGGGGGAGAGATAAACGGGGTCAACGGGTAAGGAAAACACTCTATATTGACGGTAATAGACGTTGTACACCGCTCACTAAACAATTATTCTTTATGAGAACCACGAGACTTGTATAATGGCGCACTTCCGCTGCACGCGGTCGAATAAGCTAATGCTCTAACAAATTCACTTGAAGGGGCGAGGGATTGAAAGGGAGTAATTCGCACTCTACTCACTCAGCTTCACGTTCTGTATAATTCTCCGTGATACTCGATATTCCTCCACGAGGCTTGGATAACTCTACTGGGTGTAATAAAGTTATCAAATTTGGTGTGTCTTCGTTCGCTCGCTGCCTGGCTCAAAGTGTATCTAGCGGGACGTCGCTGTAGCGTGGCGAGTGGTGTGTGGCCGTTGTGCAGAGTCGGTGCTGCCGACGACGCGTTGGTTGGCAGCGGGAGCACGGGATGTAGCGGGGTAGCCTCGATCCAGCTCGATATTCTACTAGCGGTGTATGTTGTCGTGCCGCTGAAAGGAAGATGGCTGCGCCCAGTGACAGTGACAGGTCGATGATACGGCCAGCGGGTGAAAATCTTCACCAGTTGTACGGTGGGTTGAAGAAGTACTGTCTTGGTCGCGGCGGCTTCGGACGATGCATGAGAATGGGTTACAGGAGGGGGGGGGGCATGGTGAGAGGATTAATAATAGTTCTACTGACTAATTTACCAATAATATTACGTGCGCAACTAAGTTCCCGCTGTTTTTCAAGAGATGGCTCCAGTAGTAAGTGCTGGTCGTTTGAGACATAACCAAAACGTCATGAACCAAGCTTAGACATGTGGTAAACAAACCGCTTTGACACATTAGTGATTTTGTTTTTGCGTCATATACTTTTGGTTGTGTGAAAATGTCTTATTTTGTGCCAAATAATCGTCATTCGCGGGAAGTGTTGCTTTTCTTCTTTCATTCGAAGAAAACGGCGGCTGAAGCGCATCGAGAACTCCAAAAAGTTTACGGAGATGCTGCTAAGTGAAACAACATGCCGTGATTGGTTCCGTCGCTTCAAAAACGGTGATTTTGATGTTGGCGACCGTTTGCGTAAAGGAAGGCCAAAAACCTTCGAAGACGCTGAATTGGAGGCATTGCTCGATGAGGATCCGTGCCAAATGCAAAAAGAGCTTGCTTCAGCATTAGGAGTTACCCGCCAAGCCATTTCCAAGCGATTGCATGCCTTGGGAATAATTCAAAAACAAGGAACTTGGGTTACTTATGATTTGAAGCCAAGAGACGTTGAGCGTCGTTTTTTCGCCTGTGAACAACTGCTCCAGCGGCAAAAAAAAAGGGTTTTCTTCATCGCATCGTTACGGGTGATGAAAAACGGATTCATTACAGCAACCCAAAAAGAACAAAATCATGGGGACTGCCCGGTCATGCATCTACGTCGTCGGCTCGGCCGAATATTCACGCTGCGAAGATTTTGCTGTGTATTTGGTGGGACCAGGGCGGCGTTATTTATCATGAGCTGTTGAAACCGAACGAAACCATCACTGGGAAATGGTATCGAACTCAATTGATGCGATTGAGCCGAGCACTTCGCAAGAAGCGGCCACAATACGAGCAGAGGCACGAAAAAGTGATTATACAGCATGACAACGCTCGGCTTCACGCTGCCAAAAACCCGTTAAAACCTACTTAAAAACGCTCAAATGGGAAGTCCTACCCCACCCGCCATATTCCCCAGATATTGCGCCGTCCGATTATTACTTGTTCCGTTCAATAGCACATGGTCTGGCTAATCAGCAGTTCAGCTCATATGAAGACATCTCAAAATGGCTTGATTTGTGGATAGCCTCAAAAGACGAACACTTCTACCGTGACGGTATTCGAGCTCTGCCAGGAAGATGGGAAAAAGTTGTCGCTAGCGATGGGCAATATTTTGAATGATTCATTTGTAAACATTTTTTCACAATAAAGTTGCATTTTCATTAAAAAAAAAAAAAAAAAACAGTGGGAACTTAGTTGCGCACCTAATATAATAACAGAAAAATAGAACAGAGTAGAAATAATTAATAATCACAAAAATTAGAGCTTATGATAAAAATAAGAAATAATAAAAAAAGTAGAACTTAGAATAGAAATAATAGAAGAAAATAACTACTGCCTTACTGTATTTTTCCGGTGAGTGGTAGCCCGCGAGCCACCGAGCAAGGGACAGACGTTTAAGTAACATATTTTATCACAGTGTATCTAATGGTGACTATTTTGAGAGAAATAACATTGTTGTAGACGAATAAATAAATAAATTTCCAAGAAACAAAAATTCTCGTTATTTTTTCAACATACCTCGTATTTCGTTTAATTATACATTTTCTGACCCGAACATATGTCACGTGTTGAAAATTTATTACTGCATATATTTTTATCCGTGAGGAATTATAATAAATTCCAATCATTGACTGCCAGCTCCAAAAGAAAGTGTGTTAACCGTTTTTATGTACTATTTTTAGGTACTATTATTCTCAGATAGTTCTTGTGCTTACATATGGTTCATTACTATTATAGCAGACGTGTTAGCGTGATTCAGCCAGGTGCCAGCTTAAACGCGCCATTTTTATATTGTAACATGTACGTCATCCGATCTATTCCCATGTCTGTTAACGTGAAATAACTGCTTCAAATGTCCCGCAATCCTTTTTTTAACAACAAATATATGTAATGTCTAACGAACACGTCATGTATTTTCTACTTTATTAATCTCGTTTCGAAGTATACAAGTAATTAAACTGAAGTCACGATTTGATCCTTCTGTCATAAGACCCGATATTAAAATGTCAATGTTGAACATTTTATTTCTCTTTCCAATAGCCCGCGACCGAACTTGAAATTTTGCTAACATCTCTGTAATTACTTAAAGTTGAGCATATAAAAAAATTGAGGTACCACCGTTCATAGCACGCTTTCATGACAGAACTACCGTAAGGGGTAACACCACTGTAGAATTTTCAAAAAAGCAATTTTTTAAATTGGTTTAAAGAATGCTTTGAACCTTTCAAAATATGAAACAAAAAGTCTAATCCCTGAAAAAAAATTTGTTCTGTGGAATTCCGAGCTTCTCCCTTAGCGCCTCGGATGACCCGAAACGGCCTACCTGCGCTAACTCGATACCCGCTGAGAAATCCCCACTTTTTAAATTGTAACTTCTTCAAAACCTCCATAGATGTTGATAGTGTAGTGTCTGGGTATAGTTAGAAGTATTTCAAAACAATAATACGTTAGTTTGGCATCAGCAAGCGTCAGTACGTGTACGAAAAGGACAATTCTTTCGCTTCGAAT
Source organism: Cylloceria caligata (assembly GCA_963942595.1). Lineage (NCBI taxonomy): Eukaryota > Metazoa > Arthropoda > Insecta > Hymenoptera > Ichneumonidae > Cylloceria > Cylloceria caligata. The sequence goes on from OZ012704.1 coordinate 20,820,164, forward strand.
CTTGATTTTTGTGTGCGGTTTTGACTTTTGATAGTTTATTTGTGATCTTATAGTATCCAGTTTTGTCTCTCAAGTAAGAATGAGTGGTAAGAAAGTGTACTCGGGCAGAAAAGGTACGAAAACATCGTATTCAACGCGACGTTGAAGCAGTATATCATCAAAGCATCCGGAGAATAGATATGAGGCGTAGAGCAGCTCGGAAGGAGTCCGTGCCTCTACTAAGAAATTGAAAGACAGTAACCCGGATATTGATGTGAATTACGGATTGAGCTGTAGGATTATAAATTTTCTTGCCGTTTTCTCTGTTATTTTTCAACACGTGAAATGTAAAACGTGCAGTGCAGACATCACGTTTCAAAAACAAAGTCCTCGAGGCTTAGGCTTCAAAATAATTATTGCTTGTCCAAACTGCCCAGAAGTTGTTATACCAAGTAGTAAGTTTATACGGAACGCATATGAAATCAACCGTCGAATCGTCCTAGCAATTCGCCTACTTGGAATAGGGTTAAACGGAATTGTAAAGTTTTGTGCGTTCTTGAAATTGCCACGACCGATATTTCAATCGTTCTATGATAAACTAGTGGATATGATTTCGATCGCAACGGCAACAGTACGACAAGCCAGTATGAAGAAAGCAGCACAAAAAGATAAAGGGAAAAGCGAAGAGAATGGTTAGTTTGAAGGAATTACTCCGGTGATGGTTCGTGGAGGAAACGCGAATTTTCGTCGCTCTTCAGAATTACGTCACTAATTGGACGGTTCACAGACAAAATCGTCGATGTCGAGGTAAAATCGAAATACTGTAAGTCATGCGAGCACTGGAAAAGTACAATAGGAACAACTGAATATGAAGAGTGACATATAACTCACGCCGATGAATGTCAAGCAAATCATGAAGGCTCATCCGATAAAATGGAGGTTGACGCTGTCGTTGAGATGTTCGAGCGCTCTGAAACTTTACACGGTCTGAAATATGCAAACTACATTGGAGACGGAGATAGCAAGACTTTCAAAAGTATAATGGATGAAAAACCATATAATAATTTGGAGTGCAAAAAAAAGAATGTATTGATCACGTGCAGAAAATAATGGGGACCCGATTGAGAAATTAAAAAAAAAGTAAAAGGCCTTGGTGGAAACGTAAATTAACCTTATTTCATAAATTGTCAACCGGCGAGATTCCGCAACACGAAAAGTGCTCAGAGTCTTGGTGCAATTGGAAGAAGGCGCAAGCGGCGAATTCATTGGATACCTTCCACCATGAATCACCACTTTCTTAGGAAGTTTTCAAGGCAATTAAACTGATTAATGAAGAGCTGAGCCGAAAAGAATTATTAAACCGTTGCTTAGGAGGTTATATGCAAAATAGCAACGAAAGTTTCAATGCTGCAGTTTGGAATTTGGCTACAAAATCGTATTCCAGCGGCCAAAAAGTCTTGAACATAACGACAGATATGGCTGTGTGTGTGTTTAATGATGATCTGACGGATATTCTACAGATTATGAAATGCTTGGAGATGGACATTGGTATCCAATCGCGTATGTCGTTTCTACAGAAAAAAATCACGTTTGTACGTTTCTACATAAAAATAATCGTGCAAGTACGTTCGTACAGAAAGAGGGATTTTTGAGATTCTTTCTAGGCGGTTCTAAGACGAATTCATTATCGACGACCCCAAATCCCTTGTATTTGGCCTACCGTGTGATTTTTAGCGACAGATTATTTTGTGTCCGGATACCTCCGGAATCACTACCAGCGCCTCACGCGGAATTCAGGTGAAACGATACCATACTGATTATATCTGTCGCACTCATGGATATTTCGCCTCTCCTTCATACCGCTGCGCTATCGGCCAAAATAAATCAGCGAGATTTATTTTTCGAGATTACGAACAATATTTTTCGTGCACATGTTTGTGCTGACTTTTCGGTGACAAACGGTGTTTTATCATTTTGTGCTTGCTTTTTTGCAGTCTACTGATCGAATTTCATTCAATGCTGTTGTACAATGTGAAACAGGAAAGTGTGTTCCGAAAATTATATGCGGTGGAGTGAGTCTTTCCCATCCCCTTAACACTAAGCTTACAGGACGCGTTGATTTGACACATTACGCATTTCGAAAGATAGGTATATAAGAAATGCCGTAAGCCTAGTCTTAAGGTGATGGGGGTATATTGTTGCTTGGTTGGCAACAAACTTGTAACTTGAATTTTGATCTGTCAGATGAAAGACAAGACCTTTGCTCTCCATTCTGCAGGGTGACGTTCTCGTTTTTTACTCAACAGATCAACTGAACTACTCGTACTTTAAGGTAGTTTGTCAATTTGTTTGTGGATTGGGGGGGTGTGCGTTGCACAACTATACGTCAGGGCGTGCCTAATAGACTTTCCCTTAACCTTTCACTTGTGATATTTTAGGAACCAAATGATAAATCACTCAAATTTGGACACGTTTTGCATGGGTGTATTTTCTTTCTATTGGTATATTTATTGTATGCTGGTTTTTCTGCAATGAAACTTTATGACAAATAGGTACTCATGTTTCCATGTGGTGTAACGTAAATTCACGCCTCAACGTTCCACACGTTACCTATAGCCGGTCTTTGCTATTTTTCCTCCCGTTATTTTTTCTCTTACGAGCTGGGCGCCAGGCGCTTACGCGCTGGGAGGAAAAATAACGATGTTGGTGACCAGATTCAGCCCAGGCCAGCGACAGCTCTTCAAGGTAGAGTGGGTGGTTCGGACTGTCGAGGTGATAATTAATGAGTTCTATTAACAAAATAAATAAATCAAGTCAAGTCAAACTGGGGCAGATAAATTATTTATTTAAAGCCCCTATTGATTTCTCAACAAAAAAAAATATCCCGTAAATTAGCTCTGGTTTCTAACAATTGGTCAGCTCATTATTTCGGCAGTACAAGGTAACGTAGCACTCACTCCTTCTCTCACACATGCATACGTAACCTAAATCTCAAACAATACATAAAGTCAAACACGAAGTCTCCTCGAAAATTTAGCTCGCGATACGTCCTATTCCGGGACAATCCTACACGCTCAAAACAACTCGACAACCACGGGACGCCGGAAGGTCACGTACGCGAAGCCTCTAACAGCTCGAATCTTCTAACTTGAAAATCATACGAAGCAGAAAAGACAAGACCGAGGATCTCGGTCCGACCATGAATTATCCACGAAATAATAATAACAATTAATAAATAATTCACCGATGACGGACCAATAATAGTCAACTAAATTATAATGAAATTAACCAGACAATTTAACTATGCGAGATACGCCCCGGACCGTTCAAATCCCTCGCGTCAACGTACAAAATACGGGACGACGGCTGATTATGCATTACGCGAGCTGTCGGAAATGATAACGCGAAGTCCAATGAAATAAATTAAACAAATAAACGTCAGTCAATCTGCATAATATGCGACGTGGTCAAGTAATGGAAAATACGGAGTGACTTATTCCCGCAGTTAGCAGTTAAAGGCCAAACGATCTCGATTTTACATTCAAATATAGACGCAGTCTGTCCCGATACGAATAATACTCTGCGCGTGGTATGCAAGAATCGCACGTACGACTAAGCTCTAATTATCATATAAGTCAGCAAGTAAAAACGACGAAAGACCGTAGAGAGAAAGAAAGCTCACCGCGACAATGCTGCAGCAATGCTCTTCGTAGATCCGGGAAGCCTCGAGATGATGCCGAAACATTCTTTCCTTGCTTTATTTTATTACGGTGGCGGATAGGAGTATTATAGATTCCGACTTAATTTCCAAAGAGGCAACGCTCCTTTTTCTTGTCTCGATAGTGGTTTGAGTAACGCCAAAAGTAGAGCGGGACAAAACAATGTGGGCTACGTGCTCTTTGCTCAACGGTAACCGGGAAAAAGCCCCGAGGACCTGCAGGGGCGCGTGCCCGTGAACTATGATCCCCACCCAACGAGCAAAAATCGGTTAATTGGGGAATCGCTGTCGCTAGATGACCGCGACTAGCACCTCAGCTGGACAACGCATAAATTGAATGAAGGTAATAGAGATACGTAGTCCAGTCCGGCAGGTAAACCATCCTTGACAGATGCTGTAGATGATTGTCGAGCGGGACAGCTCTACATACGGAGAGTGAGAGGCGGAAGATGATTGTATCTTCTCGCTTTAAGTAGAGTTACTAGAACCTAAAGCCGACCAACTCAGTGAGTGCGATGCGTTCCTTCTCTCTCTCTTTCCCTCAGTCCACCCGAACGTACGAATAAAATAAAAATACAAAAAGAAAAATAATTAAATAAAGTCCTAGGCAACTATACTATGGCCCTGCGAGATCGTGCTTAAGACTGTCGAGTGAGGGAGGACGTAGCGTTTGATGGCCTCCTGTTCTGCCACGTTACAGTGGGTAATATTACAAATGTCCAACTTTGATACCATATTATACTAACCAACCTACAAACGAGGCTACCTATAATATTATACTTTTCCGATATAACATAAAAAAGCATACATTGATGTAACGGTTTACTGGTAAGCTATATTAAAGACGGTAGAATGTTTAACTCGCGGGGGATAGGCGTGCGCAGTACGGGGCCGGTAGTGTTGAAGCGAGAGGTCAGCTGTGCGGAATTCCGATCGTGCCGAGACAAAAGCTAGAAGATCTGTTTCTCATGCTAACTCAGAACTTATACTGTGAATTGCTTTGAAATTTGAATGTACGCTTCTTGACAGTAACCCTTGCTATCAGCACGTTTTGTGAACGAACATCTTTTGCCAAATTTTTGCAGCTCCACATTGAACGCCGTAAGGCTCTGACTTTTCCATAACATAAATGTTAAATAGCTGAAATTGCATAATTAATATCTTGGCAACTAAATTTGTTAAATTTTTCATAGCTTTAAGTTAAGCATTAATGTACATCAGAGTTTCTATACACTCTAATATAATTCAAATGCTGTAACGCTCCACCACTTTCAGATAACTCTCCCCAATAGTGCATCGGCAGTCAGAGCTCAGAAGCTGCTGGAGAGACGCAAGAAGCAGATCCTCGCAGCCAAAGCAGCCAAGCCCAAGAAGATTGGACAACCTCAGAAAGTTGCGATGTCACCCGCTAAAGCCACAAAACCTGCGGCAGCCAAAGCTGCCCTCATTACCGCTGCCGAGAAAAAGTGAAAAAATGTAAAAATATATAACGACGAGCGGTGTTGACCTGTGAATTTTATGTAATTGAAAATAAAATCAGGGAATACGAACTTGACCTGTAAATATTAATCTTTTTCAAATTTTGCTTCGTAAAAAAAATTAATTTTCGTGAACATTCTTTTTTCCGAGAGTTCCATGTTGATTTGTTCAGAAAGTAACAAAACATCTAAGTCACATTTTAAACAATGTCTGATGAATGCCAGTAGTATGTGTACATTTGTACACTTTTGCTCCATCCCACTCCTTCCCCCACCACGCGGCTACACCCACAACCTCACTTTTCCACCGCTGCGCTACCCACTCTGCTTCACCAGTGTTGATAACGTGGAGATCGTAAAGTGAGGTAGTAGTGTGAGTACTCTTCTGAACAAGGAAGAGTAGAGATAAGAGCAGGATGGAGCGAAGGTGTACACATACTTAGAATAAATTTTGAACTCACCCTTATGCTGGCGGCATCTGCGACGGCTCCAGGGTGACGGCCACAATAATTCCTCCTTGGCGCACACATGCACGCACGCATGACCGTTCTCTCTCACTTTCACATCAGCATCCGCAGCTAAGCGTCCATGAAATATGTACTAGCTAGCCGTACCCATGGAGCGTGGGCACCGTCAGTGGTAAGTATCCGTATACCGATTAACGTATCACTAACGCACGTTTCGTCGATTTGATCTTGATCTCCGTCCTCGTCAATAGCATGATCGAGGCCGAATACCACGCACTTCACGAGCAACACCGGTGGTGTACTAATCGGCGGTTTGGGATGAAATAGCTGCGGCCAGTCGGCGTATATCGATTCCTCGAAATCGACCAGCAGCACAAGTTAATATATAATTTGTCCAAATTATCCTCCAGATCGAGCAATGCAGCGCACATTAGCTCCGTGCGCGCAGGTACACAGCATTGTCACCCGTACTACAAATCGCCCGACACACAAAAGCCTCGGCTAGCTCGATGTCCTCATACCGCGGATACATTTTTATATTTTTATATTATACTCGATATGCGCTGCTGAAGATAGACTGAATTCTCCGGATGTTGCAGGCGGGTATCAGGGGGGCTTAAAGATATCAAACCCCCTCTGAATCATAACTAGGTGTGCAGCGCTTTGAATGCAACGACAGCGGTTGTACACGTGCGTGTCGCTTTGCGCTGTGCCCCTAGCGAAGCACTTGCTCTGCAGTAAAAGGCGCAAAATATGATACCGCACCGACAGACTTTAATTATTAATTGATAAAATTATAAAATAAAAGACACAGTAAGATCAGGTGTTTGTTTTTAATTAATTAATCAATATTTAAATCACTTAACACACATTTACCGTCGCATGCAACATCCCTGCAAACACGGTAATCTTCGCGCGGAGATTCCTCCACCGTTAAATTTATTTTTATCACTGTCCGATCGCTGAGAGGGAATAGCATTGTAATATTCTCGTACTATTCTATCGTTTTTAATTACATAATCTCCGGAGAGATTATTAAACTGCAACATGGTGAATCTGCACAACATCAGATGCAGGAATACGATACAAAATTGTCCACACACATCCGATGTATTACTCTGTAGCTGCTTGAGTCCGTACCGATATAACTTGCAGTTTCTTCGTAGCCGTCCGAGATGTTGCCATATAATCGCTGGTAGCCCGTAACTATCAAAGTACATTCCTTTTCCATGATGGTTAACGTACATGACGATCCAGTGCTCTCCAGGTCCGTCGTGGTTATCCGTGTTGACTACGAGTCCGGCCAGTAACGACCATACACGAGGAATTCGGCAGCTGGGTATACTCCAACAGTTGAAAGCGGTAGATACTGCAGACTCTCGTAGATTTGTCTAGTATTCATGCTGAACACATAGTCAATGATTAAATGATGACATATACGCTTTGAAAGACGTATATATATGCAAAATTTATTTCACAGCATCGTCGATCGTGTCACGACTACATGGTGAAAATTTCTCCTCTTTCTTATTCTCTTCCTCTTCGTATGCCGACCAAACATCCATGTATGATTCTTCTTTGAATAGATGCTCGCAAAGCCAATTTCGTTTATCATAGCATGTCTGAAGCATTTTCGGAAAGCTTTCGGCATAAATGTGTACGATGCTGCGCCCTCCTCATCCTCCAGGTTGGAAATTTCACGACTCGTGATATTGCAAAAAAGTATAGCCTTCTCGTGACCGCGTGTATATACGTCATGATTTTCTCCAAATTTCACGCAAGTCAGCGTATGCTTCTTTACAGCTCACATCGCCCTCGTACCATTCAAGACCATGAAAATATTTCGGGAGAAAATTATTCTGGCTTCTCGAATTCTGTGGTAATTCGACAAAGTGACACGGTGGTGCGACGATCCAATGAGCAGCGTACGGTATATCCACTGTTACCATGGCAATTATTTTCGGAATAAATTGCGAAATTACCATGCATTCCCTGCATATCTACGACGATATCCATTTTCACATCTATCACATCAGCACATTTTTTCGCTTATCCGGAAAAATCCACCATTATCTGACGAGAGGCGTCGATTTCAAGGATATTATCATATTCCACGTAGACAACACAATTTACCGTTGAAGCAAGCGCATCCCCAAAACGTACCGCTATTCTCAAACTACCGAGCTTTATTCAATTCCAATGTGAATTGCTGTTCGCCGAAAGATCGGGTGTCAAATTAAAAGCAAACAGACAGTATCCATCGCGATCGATCGAATTACCATCGTTCAAGAAATGTATTCCAGTTCCCGAAAACAACGTTTGAAAAGCATCCACATACAGATGATTTTTCGTGAAATCCGGTTGTGACGGTTTAGAAGGTATTCCAGCACCATCTACATACAACGAGAGACAATTGATCTTGACATTTTGGAAATTAAATAGATTAATACTGAAGTCGCCGTTAAACGCTTGTAAGAGGATATTTTGCCAGAATTATAGCATGCAAGCGCAGCACACCAGGAGCTATTTTTGTTCTTCGAACGAGAAGCGATACTTCGAGAATCTTTAAGCCACCTTGACCATTCTTTGTATCGTTCGCAAGACAAAATGAATCTCTAGACCGCACCAGTCGTAGTCGTATCTCGACACCGTTTAATAGGAACCGCTCCTGATGGAATATATTGCAATGCAGATGGCCGAGTAATTCTACAGTATTTCCGACATTAAAAAATTGTATTCTCTTTACAAGACCCGCATTTCTCGATGTTACATCATCCATTTTTTCGGGGGTATCGTCATACCAGAGAACGCTCGTGAGATGCGAATTTTTGGCATCTGGACCGTAATTCAAAAGTGTTTCTATTTACGCACGTGATTAAACATAGAGTGCGAGAGATTGTTTACATGGCCGGTGCTTACATTTCGCGCTGTACCCGTGACAATTTCCGTAGGAGGAAATGTTATTTTCACTCTCAGACTAAGCATAATATGCGCGAGATCGATATACTCATCACCCTGCCCAAGAATAACAAATTCAATAGGTGATTCATCTGTTAGCGAAGAAATTGGCTTATAATAAACTCAATTAGAGCCTTTGATGGTTGTATGCGTTGGTGGGAGTGAAAATAATTCGAGTTCCGATTTAAGACACTCGCACGAGACGCATGTCGAAAAGCCATTTTGTTTCAGCTATCCAAAAATATCTGCAACCGTTCGTTGACGAGTCTTCTTATTGTTCTTATTATTCTTCTTCTTTATTACTTTTCTCTTTATTATGCTTTTATTTTTACGGTTGTTACGTCGTGGTTTACGTTTATTCAGCGAATGAATAGTTCGCGAAATTTCGCGCTTTTTATAAACGGACCCCCGCATGAGTAGTTTTGTAATAAATCTCGTCCTCGTATGATCCAGAAAATACTGCATAGTACTGTTGCTCGGTAGTACAACAAAGAAAGAGCTATCCTTGGAGCTCGTATTTATCAGGGACGGTGATTCCTCCGAGCGTTCTTCCTCTTCGTCCTTTTCTTTTCTTTCGTCTTCTCTGGTGACGGAGGCACTCGTACCTACGATAATTCTGCCTCGTAGAAAATACCGTCGATAGTCTCGCCATTCATATCATGCCAAATATATACGAATGATTCTCGATCCACTGATATTCATTCCATCTTGAATAACTCGTTATTCCATCCACGCTCATATCCTTTCACGAATGCTGCTTTAGCTGTACTGATACGTACCAAGTCACCGACACTGTATTTAGGCTTTTTAGTTTTTCTCGCGTCACGCTCGTAACGCCGTGCTAAATTTTCTCGGGCTATAGAGGCATTTTCTAGGGTCACCTCGCTCGGTGGAATATGCATTTCGCTGTGTCTAATGTGGTTATAAGCGGTAACCAATTTTCCCAGCTCAAACACTTCCAGCTCTCGCGGATGGTTACAATAGCCTGTGCTCCCGCGTGCTGGGCGTCAGTTCCGAGAAATAAATTATTTCCCGAGACAAATTTAATTCGCACACGGAATACACGGGGCCGCCTCGGCTTCGCTGCAGCCTTGGTGATTGGTAGAGGAGATGGATCAGTCGGAGGTGTCTCGCGAAGAAAATCTCAACACGGCAGCTAGGGACTCAAAAAAAAATATAATGAACTATTTATTGCAGTTGGTAAACAAAATGATTAGCCGAAAGCGAAGGTGGTACTCTCGGAAGCACGGTCGGGAAGCGACAAATGGTAACGTGCTAGATTCCCGTCAATTCAAATTTCTTTACACAGTTTAATAAGATATTTCGGACTGGTGACAACCATCAAACATTCGCGTCAGTCCGAGAGCTGTTAGAATAAATGAGGCAACGAAACTAAGTAACTAACACCGAATAAATAAATGAAAAGAAATAACTAAATAAATCAGTCCAAATAGATAAAACTAAACAAATAAAACGGAATAAATGTCACGAAAGAGATAAAACAGTGTAAATGCCACGACTGAAATCAAACAGAATAAATAACACGGATAAGCTCTCAAAAATTATACTGTCAAAGTCATCGACGCTCAGCTCTTCCAAACAAAGTTGCTCTCGTTCTTACAAACACACGCACAAGACACACAAGAACTCTTAACGCGCTCAAATTTACAATAAATAAATATTTTTAAATAGCAAAGAAATGGAACCCTTTCGGCGATCTTTTAATTCTCGGGAAGCGAGTTATTGTAAATTTTTAATACCGGGCGGTAGCTGTTTGACCGCTATCGCAAAATACATTAGATTTCCGGCACGACAGCGTGCCGTCACGACAATATCGCTCGGGTTTTCTCACCAAAAATTACTGAAGCTAACTCCCACACTCAAACCAGAGACGAACGACGGCCTTACCGGAAGGTTGCAGTATCGGGAGCCTCTCGAGAAATAGTCTCGCAGTGGTCCAGAATCGCGGGGGCAAGCGTCGGTTCTCGGCGGACAGACACGACGGCGCACCCGGTATACACGTCCTCGAACAAAATACGGCGCAAGAGTCCTCGATAATAGGTTAGCTCTCGTTGTTTGAGCCGAACGACTCCCACCCTCCAAATCGTAGCCACCAATAAAATGTAAAGCATTGTAACAGTACTTGCGACTGAGGTTAATATTCGAGCCAGCAACGGTTCTAGCGAGAACTTCGATGCCTCGTACGTAGAAGCCGCATGAAGCGAACGAAACGAAAGTAACTCTGCAGCGCAGCGAACATTCAAATGCCGCCCGAGATCGTCGCATCTTCCGGTTCCCATGAGATGCTGCGGGGTTGGTCTCAGCGAGGTTCTCTCTACGAGAGCGCTGACGTTACAGTTGTTGCTACGGCTTCTAGCATGACGACTGCGGAGACTCGAGATCTCTCCTCTCGTCGATAAATCAGTGTCCTTCATGCTCCCCGGGCTGACCCTCCTGTCGATGCTGAAGACACGGCTATCAGGAAGTCGCCCACTCGGGAGTATTATACAAAAAAAAAACACGAAGTAAATATTTATCGTGGCGCACGCTAATATCTTTGTCCTGTTGGATCGCCTCGGGGAGAACTCCTAGCCGATCGAGAAGGTCAACCTTGGTCAGCCCCGCTCAGTCCGACTTTGTGACGGGCTTGCAAAATTAACCCGTCACAAAGCATATAACAAATTTTGTAAAACATCAACGTAACGCTTATTTCGCGTGTATGTAAAGTAACGCCTCATTCGCGACTTTATTGTGCGATTAAAGCATTCGGCAATCGAGGCTTTCATATCGGGGTTGCGAGCAGCCCGAAAATCGATAATCTTTTTCTTGAGAATTTGCTGAAATGGAGTGCCGATAAATTCTCTGCCTCGATCAGTTTGCAATTGCAGCGGGCGACGATTGTTACTGCGTGCGAGCATGCGTATGAGACCGCGGGCCACGTTTGCGCTCGTTTTGGCACGCAAAGCCTCGACCCACGTGTATTTGCTCAACACATCGATAACAACAAGCAGATATTCGTACCCATCGTTGTACGTAGCAATCGAGCGAAGATCAACTAAATTAGCCTCCCATACATCGTCTATTGAAACGTTTCGCGTTTTTTGTCCTGTTTTCGGTTTATTTATTTTACCTGAGTATCGTATATCGTTTATTCGCGTATACTTTAATAGTATACGCGTAGTATAGGTCTCGGCAAAATTTGCGTTGTTTGTATTGTTCTGAGTAAAGTCCTCTCCCATACCACTGGGACTGGAAATTAAATGAGGATGTAGGCTCAGAAGGGATTCATGCACTGGGCTGGATCGGGCGGCGTTTTTCTTTTGAACTTGTTGTGATTTCGTTTTATTTGTGATTGGTTATTTATTATTGTGTTTTTTTGTTTGGGAGACCTCAGATTGGTTCTTGATTTCGCATGTGTTTGTGGTGGACGTGCGTTTTATCATCCTTACATCATTGGTCTTCTTGTATTTTGAGGGTGTTCCTTTAATCTGTAGGAATTGGGTCTAGGTGGGTGGGTATGTGATATGGTTGACGATAGAGCTTTGACGAGGAATTTGATGGCCACTGCGTGATGCTTGGGAATCAGCAGCCTATGCTAGGTGTTTATTCTTTACGTAGCTCGTTATGCGAAATGTTTCCTGATTTATCTATTTAACGTGAATTTAATATTCGCACGGTAAGCAAGTGTTACTCTTGCGGAGCTTAACACTCAATTTGTTACAATAATGGGTTATCGCGCCTTTGTATCTAAGGCTTTCCACCTCGTTTTGAACAGTCAAAAAGTCACCCTCTTCTAATTAAAGAGTAATTCCATCATATTCGATAATCGTTTAGAAGGATTTATCAACTTTTTTCAGAATTTTCAATGGCCGGTTTTTCAGATATGCAAAATTTGGAATTTTAAGAACTTTTTTCTAAACCCTATAGCTCAAAAACAATCAAGAGATGCAGCAGCGTCTCGACACCAAGTTATGTAAGAAAAAAAAATGTCAAAGATTTAGGAAAGTATATTCAGTAAGTTTTTTTAGAAAAATCAAAAGTGATATAATAGCTGAAAAAAATATTTTGATCATTTTTTATACAAAGAGACCTTTCTTCAGTTAAACTAATTCAACCATTTTTTTCAAAAGTTCATTCGAGACTGCAGCTTTTATATTTCGTACATTTTTCGGTGTATGTCATAATTTCTGAGCTATAGTAATGAAAAAAAAATCAAGTTCGAATTTGGCTTATCCCAAAAATCGTCGTTTAAAACATTCTAAAGAGAATTTGATAAATTTGATAAAACAGGTCGAGTTTTTGACCGTTCGGATGGGGTTTTCAAAGTTTTGTAATCCAAAGAAAAATATATAATATATTCTTATTCTATAAGTTTTCTCTTCGGATTGCAAAAAACTATAAAGAAATCAAATTACACGAATTTTTTTCGGCGGAAATTGGTTTTTCAATGGATTATTGATATAAACTTTTCAAATCTATACAAAATGGTTTAGTTTTTAAGAAATTCAAGAAAGATTTTAGTAATAATTTATTTTGTTATCAACTGATCTCCCTTAATCGATTTACAATAAAATTCACTTCATCTCCTCTTTATCCATTATTATAGCCCAGAAAAAGTCCGTGATATCAGTGATACGTCTGGTTATTTGAATTTTACCAGCTTAAGTAACGGGGAACATGATCAACCGCGTATTCAAAATACTTCGAGCTCTATTGGAAATGATACAATTTTGAACAATATAGACTTAGATTATACACTCGATGAAAATGCGTCGCGTCATCATAACATCAGCCTCGAATATGTACCTGGGACTAATGAGCACATGCTTGATGAAGGTAATAAAAGTTATTTCTGAATGTTATTATGCAATTTCATCGTATTTTGGACTTCTCTTCAGATATTCAAAAAATTGTACACAAAAACTCACAAATGTAAACATTCCGTTAAATTTGTTATTTCTTTGCAATTTCATTTTTTATTTTTTGCGAGATGCACGATGATTTTATAACAAAGTTTTTGTCAAAGGATTCAATTTTCTACGAGAGAACTCCTGTTTAAATTTTTGGTCTCCAATAGTTCATTTTCGAAAAAATTTTTATGCTAGGAACAATTTGTTTTATTATCTCTACCTCGAAGATTATACAGGCCAAAATTTCCATTCATCATTTTGGTAGAGGGTTTAATTACATATAAAAAAGTAGTCAAAAATTTTCTAGTAATTTTTTATTAGTCGTTGACTCATCTGCTTTCACGCCTTTATTTCATTTTTTTCCTCAATTGAAGGTAGTCGGTCACTATTTAAATAAGTGTGTTTCAGATGATGATTCTCGTGATTCCGAATATGTTTTGCCTTCACATACATCTGAGTCTGAAGAATCAGGTGAAGATATCGCGAGTGATACTGAGAATATTCACAGTCAGGCAGCGAAAGAAGCATCAAATCTCCCTCCTGAATCGATGTCATCGACACCAAAAACTGTTTATGTGGGAGGAGCTACAGATGTACGCGAAATGGCAGAAGTATCGACAGCCGCGTTTACAAAGAAATATTTCTGTGCTTTCTGCAGTAAGCTCTTCACAAAATTCGCTCGTCACGTTGAAATCGTCCATAAAGACAAAGATGAAGTCAAGGCAATTTCCAAATTGACACTAGGGAGTAAACAACGTTTAAAATTAATTGCCGATCTTCGTGCTGATCATGCTTTAACTTTCAATCGAAGTGACTTGGCAAAACAAACTAGAGTTCAAGTTGCGCGTCGGCCGAATCGAAAGAGTAAGAAAAAACCTTCATGTGGCTTTGCAGCATGCCCTGTATGCACAAAGTTCTTAGCAATATCGAACATACGACATCATGAATGCTCAAACGATAAGCCAGCAAACCGTAGAGGACTTTTAGCTGAAAGCAGAAAAATCATGGGACGTACGCTTGTATAAATCCGCTAATAGACTCGTAAGAACTGCGATATTTCCTTTTTTGAGAGACGATAGTATCACAGCAGAGATTCGATACGATGAACTAGTCATTCTCTATGCCAATACCCTAATCGAGAAATATCCAACAGAAGAAGATCATGCTATGATTCGTCAGAAATTGAGGATGATCGGCCGATTTCTACAGTCAGTCAAAGGTATCGATGCAAGTATCAAAAATCTTTCTAGTTTGTTGGTACCGAAAAATTACGACTTATGCATCAAAGGAGTCAATAATGTAGCTGGTATTAGTGAAGACTATAGCGTTTTCAAGTCACCCACCACCGCTACAAGCATTAGGTCTCTACTAAAAAAAGTCGGAGCCTTTCTTGAAACATTGTACATAAAAAGGCAAGACAATGAGAAAAAGAAATTGGTCAAAGATTTTTTGAAACTGATCGAAAGAAGTTTTGAAATTATTAATCGTCGAGCAGTCGAGACTCTTACAAAGAGAAAACGACTAAAGAATACCGTCTTACCATCCAAAGATGACATTGAAAAGTTTACGATTTATTTGGAGACGAGACGCAATTTTGCGTTTGAGAAACTGCAAAGAAAATTCTCGTACGAGCACTGGTTACAATTGGGTGAAATGACATTCTTGGCTATTCAGGTTTTCGATCGTCGTCGACAAGGGAGGCCTCAAAGATCAAGGTAGAAGATTTTCGAGCGTACAAACGTCTAGATGAAAAAACCGATAAAGATATGTACAATTCTCTCTCGGAAAAGTGTAAAACGATTGCACAGACATATGCAAGATTTGAAATTCGAGGAAAGCTCGGGCGCAGAGTAGGAATTTTACTGCGCGACGAGATAGTTCAGAGCATAGAGTTGATTTTAAATTTCCGAGATGTTGTTGGCGTATCAGTCGATAACCCCTATGTTTTTGGGCTTATACTGCTTAGAGCATTGAATGACGAACGACACAAGCGCATGTGATCTAATGAGAAAATACTCTGAACTATGTGGGGCTCACGTCCCGCATTCTCTACGTGGCACTAAATTGAGGAAACACATCGCCAGACTGTGCGCTGATTATAATTTGAGTGACTCTGAATTGACAGATCTAGCAAACTTTTTGGGTCACGCAGAAAAAATACATAAATCTCACTACAGACAACCAGTTGCGAGGGACATTGTAACCGTTTCCCAACTTTTAGAAGCGGCAAACGGAAAAGGTGCAACCAACGATGTCCTCCCCGAAAATACTGTTTCCGCTTCACGGCATAATGCTGATGAGTCGTTGACTGAAACTTTTATAGATACAAGTGGTGTTTCAACCGGTTTAGATAGTACGATGATGTTCTCCGAAGATTCAGGTATGCGATATTAATCATTTAGTCGGGAGGACATGCGGGGTTCTGTGTGCACTCTGAACTTGTTGAAATATTTGTATTCTATTTGGCAGATTTTGTCGTCCTGAATTCGAATATATCGTGTATTTTTTTTCGAAAATTGGATTTTGTATACCGCATAATTTTTTTCGTGTACGTCAATTTTAATTCGAAACGGTATTACAATTTCGCTCAACACCGCATAGATCCAGAACTATACATTTTTTATTTTCAATATTAGCCTCACACTGTTCTATCTAACAAATGTGTAGCTCCAAATATATAGGTCGCAGATAAAAAAATGGAAGCAACTTTTTTATTCTAAATGTACTAAGGTATCTTAACAAAATGAGATGTCGTAAATGACCGCAGATTATGTTTTTCATCAAGTTAACAAGTCCCGACAAGTCCATGACTAGTTAAAAATAATCGTATGCAACTATTAACGACCTCATATTTCATTCAAAAAACTTTGGTACATTTAGAGGAAAATATATACATTTTTTAGTCACGTTTAATAAAGATATTGAAGTTTGTGAAAAAAAGCAGTTTGAGTTCAAGATCGAATTTAAAAAATGTATTGTTCTAGATCTAATACTAGTATAGTGTGAAATGAAATTGTATAATACCCTTTCGGCTTGAAATTGAATAATTTTTTTAAAAGTATATAGAATCATTTTTATATTGTGTTGTTATATTTTATATTATATTGTTATAGTGTATATTATATTATATTATATTGTATAGTTATACACAATTGCTGGTAATGATCAAAGAACCACATTTTAAAAAATGACCTGATTTATTCGTGTGGGGCCCCGATTCTCATTTATTGCGAATAATCTAAATTAAATACCATTTGTTAATATTTTAGACAACAGACAAGTGGAGCAAAAAAAGTGTGGACGAAGTAAGTTAAATATAGTACATTACCTCGCAAGAATTTACTTCAACAACATTTTTTATTACATGTAATTGGGGAATTATTTCTATTACCGAGCCAACTTAGTAACGAATGTCATCTATGATTGTGTAGTTATGGGGTAAACGGGAATAACATATCTTGGAAACTGCGAAATAAGTACAACTTTCTATAAAAGATGCTTTGAAAGGAAATTAGAAAGTAGATTTTTCATCGAATGATTCTAAGATATTTTATAGCATCGTATCAATATAGGTCACGATTTTATTTTCTTCATGAATCGTTCAAATCTCGAAAAGTGCGCAATGTATACCTAAATTTGATGCCAACGATTTTACAAAGAATCCAATTCCTACCGAAAGGTCGAATGAGAGTTCAACGCATCCCTTGCAGTTTATCAGACATTTCACAAATAGAATTTGAACCGATGAAGACAAACTAAATTATTTTGATTCTTGATTTACAGGAACCATACCAAATTTGGAAAGTGATGAGAAAAATAATCTAGAACCAAGTAATTAAACGTTCTTATTTTTTCAACGAATTCTTGCCCTGGTCGTTTTTGAGTTTTGTTAACGGACTTTTCCTTTGATAGAGAAAAAACGCCTGTGCAGACGTATAGCTTGAAAGTTAATGAAATAGAGATCATTAATTGACACTTTCATGATTACCTGAAAAATCAGACTTATCCCTCCAAATCGGAAATAGAGGTAGTGATCAACGATAACAAAGAAATTCTCGGAGGAAGACACTAGAAACACGTCAAAGCTTGGATGAGCAATCAATACTCACACGAAAAGAAAAAGTAAATTGCGATTCTTCTTCTTTTGCACGTCAACTGATTTAGATTTCCTACGGAAATGTAACTCATTCAAATTGATCCATTATTTCAACCATGTATTTTATTAAAAACATTAGTAAACGTATATTTTCCTGCTAAAGAGAAGCAAAAGGTCATTATAGAAAAGGC
The DNA here is from genome assembly GCA_963942595.1 of Cylloceria caligata. Lineage (NCBI taxonomy): Eukaryota > Metazoa > Arthropoda > Insecta > Hymenoptera > Ichneumonidae > Cylloceria > Cylloceria caligata. The sequence continues at coordinate 20,837,961 of OZ012704.1, forward strand.
TTGGGATACCGCACCGAAATAGTATCAACGCATACTTTTCCAAAGACATTCATAGAAGCAAGCAGGCTTCTAATTGAGCTTTATGGTTGCCTAAGAGTAATTAGTCGAATCAACCAAATATCAGATAATAGTGACTAATGTGCATGGATTTCGATGCGTCAGCGTCTGAAAGAAAATTTAAACTAGTAGAAACATATATAGAGCAAAAATAGTTAAGCTACTATTACAAATACTATACTATACTATTTGTATTAATATACTATTACAAATTAAAAAGAAACATCGAGTTATAACCGCCTCATTAGTTTTAACATTGCAAATGACATGAATAATGACTCTAAAAAGGAATATAGATATAGTCTATTTCATAATATTATGCGAACACTTTAAGATGTATATTTTTTCGATTTTATATTAATTCGATTAATATGTATTTATAATAAATAAAACTTCGACTGATTCAATTGCTTAATTACTCCTGCAATAAAAGGATTGTTAGGTGGTCAACGAATCATCGAAAAATTAGGCATCCTGGAATGACTGGAACCACTCGAGGAATGCCTAAATACTGCAACGATGAGGATAAAATTGCTTCTGTATATTTTTTTTCGATCTGTGGAAATAACTGTATATTCAGTTGCCTTATTACGCATTCTAAGTTCCTGGAATTATATTGGAAATCACAATTCAACCTCTTGAAATCTCAATAGAGTATCCTCTATTTCGAAATTTTGCATTAATATAGTGTTTCTGCCACTATAAATTTTATTCTTAAGCTTCAATTGATTTAGAAGAAAAACATGGTTCTATAGTAATGATGCCTGCAATAAAAAACTTCCGTGATATGGATTTTATAAATTGAGAAACAAGACCTTTAACATCGTCTACCAAATCAGGATCTTTCAGGGATCCGAGAGATAGCTTTCTTTAAAGCTGTGAAACTTTGCCCTAGCATACATTTATTTCATATGTACATTGTATAGTAGTATTTACCAATATGAACCTATGTTAGACCTAATATAAATCCAGAGATTACGAGAGAAAAATATAAAAGCGTGCCCGGGATTCGAAATCGGGACGGTGAAGGTGCTATTTCATGGGCAGTGAGCAGCTGCAGCAGCAGTTCAGTAACTTGTTACTAACATCAATTCAGTGATTTGACGCAGCAGCAGCGCTGCCCATGCATTTATTGCTTTGCTGTTGGGATCAATAAACTTGAGGCAGCAAAAACTTGCACCGGAAGTTGCTAGTAACATTCAATGATTTCTTAAAACGCTGCTGCTGTTCACTGCCTATGAAATAACACCTTAAGATTGCTAAGCAAGTACTCTAAAAATTGCATTACAGCTACATTTATTCTCTCTAATAATAGTGACCTTCGTAACGTGTATTCCAGATCTCCATTGTAGGGAATAACGTATGCACTCTATATGCACTTTTGTTATGTGATTCATCAACTATTCAGATAAATCTCATGCATGAAAGTGATTCAATAAAAGTCAAGCAAAAATATGTAACGTATGCTCCATTTTTATCCCATTAAGCAGTCAAGTGCGATTATTAGATATAATGTTCCCAGATGTACCGATTGCCCTCAAGTCATATGTATAGAAAGGATGCTGGGTTAAGATTGAATCATTTTGGCTGACAGAAAATAGAAAAGTACCAAATAGCATCAACTACAGACGAGTAAACCTTATATTAGTGAGTTAATGTCATCGGAGGAATTAACTCACAGTACAGGAATAAGAGAATCTACTGACGATTCAAAGACGAAAAAGGAACAACAGGTAACAAGTAAAGTTGAATTAATAAAAGAAAATAAGTCTTCGGACGGACTGAGTCATGAAACTAATAAAGATAAAATCAATTCAAGTGAAAATATTGGAAAAAAATTCATTCCGACGAGAAAGAATGCGTTCTTGTCAGAGACACTACCCCGCGGAGATTCTATGGTTGATTTTGTGAAAAAAATTATAAAGGAAGAAATAAGAAATTGTTCAGAAATTATTGAAGAAGCTTACGAAAATCGTGTGAAAAATGAAAAATCAAGTAAAGAAATTGGTAAAGTAAAAATAGAAGATCAAGTTGAAAATTTGCAGTCTAGTTCGCGAAATCTTACGGAACTTTGTACGTCGGATTCGAGCAAGGAGAGCACTAATATTGAACCTGTAGAGATTATTGTATCTAGAGAAAACGTTGTCTATCCGAATTCGATAGAGACGAAACTAAACTGTGTTAATGAGGAGACTTGCCTTGGCTCCACAGGGGTGTCTGTGCCGTCGAAAAGGGCAGCGGTCGTTGGAGAATTAAGGGAGCTCAGCTCAAATTTTTCGGGAAAATCTGTGCCTATGGAAAGGACAGAATCTTCTCAAGTATATGAAAATTATGTTCAAGAAGAAAACGTCGTTAATTCAAATCCAATAAAAACTAAAATATCGGCAAGAGATAGCGAGTCTAATTGTGTTAATTATGCGGGTTGTTCGAGCTTCACAGACGTAACTGTGCCGACTGAACGGACAGAACTTGTTGGAGATATGCGAAAACTCGATCCAGATTTTATAGGGATATCTGTGCCGATGGAAAGGACAGAACCCTTTGATGATATTAATAATTACAATGAGGAATTTAGAAAGTCAACCAAAGAACAAATACTCCGAGAGAATAGAAACATTGAAACAATTGAATCAGTAAAAGTCAATTATTCAGATTTTACCAAAGCATCAGAGTCAATAAAAGAAGAAATAACGATGGAAAATAAAGAAGTACTTTGCCAGAAACCTGTTGAACCTTTCGTGCCTGTAAACCATTGCGATCAAACTGTCAATTTTGAAAATTATGAAGACCCGAAGAATTTACGAACAATTTGTACACTTGAACTGTCAAAAAAGGAAAATATTATAGAAAATATTAAAGATAAAGATACACGTTTGAGAAGCAAGAAATATAGTCCGAAAACGTATAAAATCATGAACGTTTCGTTAACACAAAAACTCAGTATAGCTAATATCACTCGCGAAATTCAACCTTTCATTCGCGAAAATTCATATTACGTAATATCAAAATCGGTAATGACCGACCGCTATAATCAAATTAAGGAATTATTAAGACTCGCTGAATTGAACGAAGAAGAAAAAGCAAGTATCGAGACGCTTCTAAAGGAAAGCGCACACTTATACCAAATCCCAGGAGATACGTTGACATGCACCACTATATTGCAACATCGCATTCCTACTACCGATGATCTTCCTATAAATACTCGAGGATACAGATGGCCAGAATGTACTAAAGAAGAAATAGGCAAGCAAATAGAGGATATGCTCGGTAAAGGAGTAATAATACCCTCTACCTCGCCATACAATTGTCCTGTCTGGGTCGTTCCCAAGAAAGCCGACTCTCAGGGTAATAAAAAATGGAGAGTCGTGTTCCATTACCGATCGCTGAACGAAAAAACGATCGCCGACGCGTACCCCATACCCAATATCAACGATATATTAGATCAATTAGGCGGTGCACAATACTTTTCTGTATTCGATTTAGCATCAGGATTCCATCAGATAGAAGTCTCTCCAGAAGATCGTCATAAGACCGCATTTACTACGCCACGTGGCCATTTCGAATTCGTTAGAATGCCGTTCGGCCTTCGGAACGCCCCTCCGACGTTTCAAAGAGCAATGGACCTCACACTAAGCGGGCTCCTCGGGAAAGGACTATTTGTTTATTTGGACGATATTGTCATTTATGCCTACAATCTCGAAGAACACGAGAATATATATTGCGAATTAATTAAACGATTAGAAGCAGCAAATTTAAAATTACAACCAGATAAATGCGAATTTTTAAAAAGAGAAGTCGCGTATTTAGGACATATAATTGGGAATAACGGAGTTCGGCCCGATCCTAAGAAATTAGAAGCTGTACGTGAATATCCCGTACTTAAAAATGTTAAAAATATTCGACAATTTCTGGGATTAACAGGTTATTATAGGCGGTTCATAGAAGGATACGCCAAGATATCAAAACCCCTCACGACTTTATTACGCAAAGGAAATAAATTTAATTGGGGACCCGAACAACAACAGTCATTCGAAATTTTTTAAGAATAAACTTTATACGCCTCCAGTTTTGCGATATCCTGATTTTTCCAAGCCTTTTATTTTAACAACAGATGCATTGGGTTATGCTATCGGTAGTATACTTTCACAAGGAGAAATTAACAACGATCATCCATGCGCTTACGCCTCGCGAGCCTTGAGTCTAGTCGAAGAACGATACGATACCTACGAAAAGGAAGCATTGGCTATAGTATACTCTATACTTCACTTTCGGCCATATCTGTATGGGCACCACTTCACTGTAGTAACCGACCATAAACCGCTGTTGTGTTCCGACGGGCTACAGATGGAAATCCTAAAATCCTGCGCTGGCGACTGAAACTCGCCGAGTACGAATACGATGTAGTGTACAAGGCCGGAAAAACTAACGTTAACGCTGACGCGCTCTCAAGAAACCCCATAGAGTCATTGACTACCACAGACGATATTTACATGGTTCGGTCGAATCCTCCAAAAAGTCACAGTAAAAATAATCAACGCATCTTATCAGACACCGATATAGCTCGACTATTAGAAGAAGATTCCGAAGAGGAAGAAAATCTAAGCAACGATGTCCCTGGAAATTTCGGTTATCTTAACGATGTGGAAGAATGTGACTGGGTACGTGAGTCGGTTGATCCTTTCGAACAGCTGGAAGACATAGCCTCTCCATACAAATCAACGACCACTGGTCACGAAAACGAAATTTTTCAGACGCCTGCAGCGAACAAGGCACCACTAAAGAAACCCACCGTAAAAATGAAAGCTAATATGCCTCGGAAGACACGCAAGAATGAAAACATTGAAACTAAGACTAAACAAGTGACCTACAGTGTCGAGAACTTTCCTCTGCAATCCGACACTTCTTCAGATCGACCAAGTCGCCAAACACATGTGCTGTTACCGGTCCTATCCCACAACGATGTGCCTCTTAAGAACAACGAATCTAGCGACGAAAGCGAACTCGAGGACCATAACCCTCGGGAAAACTCAAGCAGAACAGTACAGGGAAAACATGCACGTGAACTTTTTCAAGGTAGCGAAACAGAACCCCTAAGCGACAACATGTCCGACGTAAAACCCGAGAATTCACTTATATTGCCCGCCACCATCCTACATAAAACCACGAAGGGTAGGATTATTGCTTCCAACGTCAAACAATCACGAGATTTATTTCCCACTCGAAAAGATAATTTAGTTTATTTTGTTTCCACCGACTGTGCACCGATAGACACTGGAGCTATTGCATTACGAGATAACGACAATTTTCCACGATTAAAGAATCTAGAATTAAAGAAAGTTCAATCTATTATGAAACGAGCTCACAGATTCAATATAGCTCTGCCTATCACAGATAATTCTGGAGAAGGTCCCACATTAATTTTGGAAAATATAATAGAAGCTTTAAAAAGTGCTCGTTATTTAATTGACAAGTTATCATTGCAAACCGTCAGCATGGCAAAATCAAGTTTTATGTTAAACGTGCCATGGGAAAATATTATGACTCAAATTCGATTAATATTCGCGCAAAGCGACGTTAAAATCATTATTTGTCACAGGTTAGTTAGACAACCCCCAGTGGAAAGACAAAATGAGATTATTGAAGAAATGCATTCGTCAACCATAGGCGGACACAGAGGTGTCAGTAAAACATAATCGAATTCGTCATTTGTATTATTGGAAAAATTTAAAAACCGACGTCCAATTGTATATTCAACGGTGTTTACAATGTCAATTAAAGAAATTAGCCCGCGTAAAAACTAAACAGCCTATGATCATAACAGATACTCCAGCAATAGCTTTCGATAAAATCGCAATGGACATAGTAGGCCCTCTGCCAAAAACTAAGGAAGAAAATGGATACATACTTACAATTCAAGATCAATTAACAAAATATTCAGTAGCAATCCCTTTACCTAACGCAAAAGCAGTAACGATAGCAGAAGCATTTGTCAAACGATTCATTTGTTATTTCGGCTCACCCAAAGCGGTACTTACTGACCAGGGTAGTAATTTTTTGAGTAACTTCTTAAAACAAATTGCGAAATTGTTCAAAATACGTAAAGTTAGAACCACAGCATTTCACCCTCAATCCAATGGATCATTGGAAAGATCGCATCATGCTCTTGGTGAATATCTTAAACAATTCACCACTAAACAAAATAATTGGGACGAATGGGTTGAAATGGTTATTTACAATTACAACACGAATGTACACGAAGGTACTAAGCATACTCCATACGAAATGGTTTTTGGCAAAATAGCTCGTACCCCTTCTAGTATGCCCCCTGCCGAGATGGAAAAACTCGCCACGTACGACGAATACCTAACGCAACTGGTCACGCAAATCCACGAAATACAGGGTTTGGGACGGCAAAATTTGATTAAGGCTAAAGAAAATTTCAAAATATATCAAGACAAGAAAATTAATCCTGTAGCATTTAAAGTGGGTGAACCAGTATTTTTGCTTGAAGGACCAAAACCCGGATAACTCGGTGACCACTACACCGGTCCGCACGAAATAAAGACTATATTAACGAACGGTAACGTACGTATTAAACTCCCAAACAGAGACATTATTGTACATTCAAATCGATTAAAAAAATCGAGAATTGCATACTAACATTTTCGAAATAATTTTTCCAGAAACATTTTGCGTAAAAATATACGATGTTTAAATGGTACGCATTCATGCGGCGCTTTCTTTTTGGATATCATGTAATAGTAATCATAGAATTTACATAATAAAATAGATATATACGAATAAAAAAATCAGAAAATAAAAATAAAAATAAAACCATATATATATATCATACGGGAGTAAATATAAAACTACAATAAGCCCTAATATCAATCCTTATTTATTTTTATCAACGATATTTCAATACTAGGAGACAATTTTGGCAGAAAACAGTGCCAAGTCGTCCACCAAATACCGTGGTATAACATGTTAATCGAATAACCCTCTATCCGATAAATAAACATATTAATTATGAAAAGAAATAATACATACATATAATCATAGTAGTAATAATAATAGCAACAATAATAATGGTAATAATAGTAATAGCAATAATAATAATAACAATGATCAATATGTTCAAGTTCAAGTGAATAGGAATTTTTCTTAAAGGTTTCAAAACAAGGCAAACATAGTTACCAATACGCCAACGCAAACGAGATACCAGGCAACGCACTCAAAGACAAAGGTATTAAATAAAACCTCTTGAAAAAAGAAATATATATATCTTAGTGCACCCCGATCAGTTTTAGACTTCAAAGGAGAGAGAGAGTACAACCAAATATAAAGAGAATGCTATAATAACCATATTTAAGAACATTAACATATACCAGTAAATATACGCATAAATAATTTTATTAACATAACTAGATAAATACACTACTATTTATATCTGCATCTTGAAAAAATTAATCATAAAAGAGTGCGGATTATCAATAAGCATGTCATCAAAAGACCCCCGCGGCATGTACTCATATGAACAAGTGCGTCTCGACAGTTACCGTAGTTGGCCAGTAAATTTTCTAGACCCGCGGCAACTTGCCGCTGCAGGATTTTATTACACTGGACAGGACGACGAGGTCAGTTGTTTAGATTGCAGAGTTACTATTAAAGAATGGGAAGTTGGTGATATACCAATGCATGACCACCGTAGGTGGCAAGAACAATGCCGTTTTGTCCGCGGCATACTCTGTGGGAACGTTCCCATCGGGGTCGATCCACTAGATGTACCCCTTTCTCGTGAAAAAGAACGCCACGATTGCAGAGTAGAAGTACCAGGTGTATGCATAACTTTTTTCCGATTTTTTGGTAAAAAAAACACGTAATTTTCAAGGGAAATTAATTTTTGTTTTATTCAAAATATTGGCCATCGGCTTCTACACATTTCGCCCATCTTTCAGGTAACTTATGAATACCATGCCCGAAAAACTGTTTGTCTTTTGCGGCAAACCATTCGTCGAGCCATTTTCCAACTTCCTCGAAATTGCTGAAGTGCTGCTCTGGGAGCGCGTGCCCCATTGATGCGAAGAGGTGATAGTCAGATGGCGCCAGGCCTGGCGAATACGGCGGGTGCGGAAGGATGTCCCATCCAAGCGATTTCAAGGTGTCTTTCACTGCTTTTGCTGTGTGAGACGGCGCATTGTCGTGTAACAAAATCACTTTGCCATGTCTTCTGGCCCATTCCGGTCGTCTTTCGATTAATGCGTGGTTTAAATTAATAATTTGTTGGCGATAGCATTGTGTATTAACGGTTTCGCCGGGCTTCAAGAGTTCATAATACACAATACCGCTCTGGTCCCACCAGACACAGAGCATGGTCTTCTTGCCGAAGCGATTTGGCCTTGGTGTTGAAGGACCGGCTTTGCCAGGTGAAAGCCACGATTTTTTCCGCTTCGGGTTTTCAAAATAAATCCATTTTTCGTCACCCGTCACAATTCGATGCAAAAATGATTTCCTTTCGTGGCGTTGAAGCAGCACTTCACAAGTGACTTTGCGATTTTCTATTTGACGTTCATTCAAATCGTGTGGGACCCATTTACCGAGTTTATTGATCTTCCCCATTACCCCGTAAACGTCTGCTGATTGTTTCTTGTGACATATGTAATGCTTCTGCTAATTGCCGTTGAGTTTGAGTTGGGTCATCATTCAATAACTCCTGCAATTGCTCGTCTTCGCATTTTTGTGATCTACCAGAGCGCTCACTGTCTTTCACATTGAAATCACCACTTTTAAATTGTCGAAACCATGTCTCACATGTTCTAATCGATGGAGCGTGTTCACCATATGTTTCTACCAGCAAACGTTGACTTTCAGCAGCTTTTTTCTTTTGATTAAATAAGAAAAGCAATGCGTGCCGCAAATGTTCTTTTTCAGGCACAAAACTCGACATGATCACTGAACGATAAAACAAAGACGCTAGTGTTCAGTTTTCACGCCTACCAAGCACACACTCAACTCATGCACACGCTACACTCACAATCATCTGACGCCTCGCGTCATATGGTATAGCTCGCAGGTATGCTATATCGATTTATCGACCGCGCACTCATGCATATTGTCCATCTGCTCACATCCTCGATCGAAGCTCACTCAAACGGCCAACGCTGTTAGCGTGGCCCCATCGGCAAGACCACTCACAATGCTCGCCTTCCATCGCTGACAGCGAATCACAAGCAAGCTGTGACGCACGTCCGTCTTCTTGATACTCTGCCTCGTGGTCGACGGATGTGGCCATTGTTCTCACTCGAGTCGCTCGCTGTACACGTTCCCACGTAAACTCACAGAAATATTCACTCGTTCTAATCACTTTAGTGCACATTCATTACTATAGTGTAGTACATTCTTGGTCAAATCACCCGTGTTTCAACTCAGTGTTAGTGAAAATCACAGCAGATCACCAGAACTATAGAACCATTCACATAAAAGTCAACGGCGTGGTTCGCTCGTTGGCTGCATAGACGCCATTCTGCCTCGCACCGATCATCGGCGTCCGGACACTCATCAGCCTGCCGTGTGGCTTTACTCGAGCTCTACAACCAGACCGTATCACCAGGATCAACCACACGGAATCAACAAGTCAACTCAGAGGCCTGAGAACCTACTCACCAACAGTACATCAACACGCAGGCCAGACAAATCACAGTATATATTTGTTACAATCACCAGGTATTTTTTATGCAATCACTGTTATATAATTTAAATAAACATTGAATTTATTATTGTTCATTACTGAGTGCTTTTAATTATTTATACTTGTCACCAGGATCCTTAATCTTACTATTCGCATCTGTCACTCGACATGCTACGTGTGAATGTATCGACTTGCTACCTGTCGACAGATTAAAAATAATTTCAAACTCAAACTCAGTCTCACAGTCAGTATCATACATTTTTTGGTCCTTCGAGCTAGATATAATTTACTCACAATCATTAACATACAGCTAGTTTTTGGCGGACTCAACTTGTGTGTGTTTGTAGGTTAATGTCAGACGAACAAAATGACGTATGTGTCAAATTAATACGCTGCGTACTTTTCGCTGGCGCCATCTCTTAGTTAAACCGGAAAAAACTTATGCATACACCTGGTAAGAGTAAACGCGACCCCTGATTGCGACGAGGATATGCCTCCAAAAAACAGCGATTTGACTCCCATGTATCCCGCATTCGAAGATTATGTTAAACGGATAGACAGCTTCACTTACTGGCCTGGAAATTGTGAAATTAATATTGCAGTATTAGCAGCAGCCGGATTCTTTTTCACGGGTCACCAGACTAAAATCAGGTATTTTCATTGCGGAGTATCATTAGACAACTGCGAAATTTATGACGACCCTTGGGAAAAGCATGCTATACGGGGCCCTCATTGTCGTTACATAATAATGAGTATAGGAAGCCGACCACCTGGTCAAACACCTCAGCACCATCCTTTCTCCTCGCTAACCCCCGCCTCTCAGACAGAACTGTACGAGAGTCCCCCTACCTGCGATCAGAGATTTGTCGCCAGACTATTGGAAAGGCTCCGAGCCACCCTCGACTATCTAGAATGGGCATGTTCCAGGGACGACGGCCTACAGCCCTCGTACCCCACCTACGAAAACTATACAGACCGCATGGAAAGCTTCATTTCCTGGCCTGAGATGCTACCGATAAAACCAGTAACATTAGTAGATGCTGGATTCTTTTATTCTGGGAAAAAGGACAGAGTAACTTGTTTTTATTGCGGAATAAAAATAAAGCGTTGGGGAACGGGTCCAAACCCCTTACACTTACACGTCTTGCTAAATCCAGGTTGTCGATTCCTGAGTATGACTACGAATACATTCCCATGTTCCTCTTTGTCCACCAGTCTTACCAACTCAATTACATCATTACTTCACAGACCTCCCGCTCCCCCTCCATCGCCCGCTAACCAAGATAATCATGCGAACCGACATTCCAACACAACGGACAAAGACGAGTCAGACGAAACACTAATTACTTCACAGCGTCGCAATTTCCGACCTCCTACCCCTTGGGCGGAGTCATTGGACCTATACAGACCATCACTGACACCCTCCCACGAGGAAGATGCCGCCTCTCCGTCATGTCAAACCTGCCATCACCAACCTATAAAGGTGACGTTTCTCCCCTGTCTCCACGCAAATAATTGGTACAAATGCAGCAAAAATAGAGAAACATGCGACGAATGCAACTCGGAGATACAGTGCATCGTGCTCGACTCCGAATAGGATAACGTAAACAAAGAGAAAACCTAAGAAGTATATCGATAACGACAATAAATAGCTAGAACCGTAATTGTGTAGGTTAATTAAAATCAAGTCAGGTTCGGTTAATTAATTATCTTTCAGTCAAGCATAAATTGTCAAATTTCAAAGTATGATTCCCGGCCCTGTCACTAGAAGCAGGACCAAGATACCCACATTTTCTAATTCAGGAAGACCAGTCACTAGTCCCACCGCTGTGTCTCCAATACCTACACTTCCTATTTCCAAAACCCCACGTAGTACCGAACAGATAACCATCCAAAACCTGGTGGACTACTTGTTAGAAAGCGACTCTACCTTACGCCACCAACCACAAGCCCCCACCGACGATATTCACTCTCTTATCAACAAGTCGTGTGACTATTCAAAAACGCCATAATGGGACACTGGTAGCACTTTCGTTACTCAAATGGTAAATATGAAAAAAAAAAAATGCATAGGCAAAGGAATAATGCAAGGAAAACTTCTCCCAACACCAAATACTCACGTAAGTAAATCTATTTTGAGCTAAAACTATATAACCATACCCTTACATATATATTTTGATTCATAATACATAGAATTATTTTATTTCTGCCTTTTCGCACTCTAAAAAAAAGGTGTTGCATTTTTTCTCAGAATAAGAATAAAAAGAAAAAAAATTTTTTTTTTTAAATATATATAAATACATATACTTAAAATAAAACAAAATAATATTTAAAAAAAGAGCTAAGAAAAAAAAAAGATATACAATAATAATAATAATCATTAATCACACTATAATATCGCATATTAGTAATGCACATTATGTTTCACAGACACAAGAATTTACAAGTCACTCATTCCGAGGGCCACCGTACTGCCCTGGATATCTCAACCAAACATTTACATCTCCTCAGAGTAAAAGGAAGCATTCGTTTTATACTAGACGATCGTTGAATCCTTATACCAAATCTTATGGAGCCAACCATCATGAAGGCGAGACAATACGAGAATCCACACGAACGTCCAGCATTATATGGACAAAAATTTTAAGAACTTCACGAACACCAACAACTCTAAAGAAACTTCATGAACGCCAAGAACTTCAAAACGCTTAGAACATCAAGAACTTCAAAACGCTTAGAACATCAAGAACTTCAAAACGCTTAGAACATCAAGAACTTCAAAACGCTTAGAACATCAAGAACTTCAAAACGCTTAGAACGCCAAGAACTTCAAAACGCTTAGAACGTCAAGAACTTCAAAAGGGCTAAAAACTTCAAGAACTCCAAGAATTTCACGAACTTCAGAAACCAACGTCCACGAGCTATTGAATCAACAACAAGTCTGTATGAGAAAATTCATACCTACATATTCTTACACACGTCAGTTGCTATTATTCAAATCAAGTTAACCACTCCGATGTGTGGTATAAAAAAAAAAAGGAGAAAAAGGATATTTTAACCGTGTCATTAGACATACATAATATTTAAGTTACAAAAAAAAAAGGAGAGAAAGAGCAAATACTCTAACGAAGCAAATATATGGATAAAGATTACGAATTATAAGAAGAAGTAGAATTAAGAACACATACACTGTAACCAGGAAGTCACGTTCAATATTCACCGTTATTTAATCATAAGTAACATGTAAGAAAAGAATTCACTTAGCTTATTGTACGGTTGCAAGAAAAAAAAGGGGTGTGATGCCGGTACCGCGTTATTGGATAACTCGGTAATCGGTATAATATTAAAAAGTTATTATTTTGGGATCGTTTGCCGATTAGGAGTAGAAACTCGAGTAATTCGTGTAGACGTGAATCTATGTAAAAATGGAAATGTTTATTACTATTACTTCCCGTTATCTATTTAAAAGTAAAAAGAGTTTAATACAATAAAACTGTGGTTACGAGACCGTACGAGGAACCAACCTCTCGCATGTGAATCTACCGTTCGAATTTATCATTCGCGATCAACCGTTCAGGTTGATGTCCAACTGTAGACTGATTTCGGCAAAGCAGTTAATTTGCCCCATTGACCGAAATTGAGTGTCGAATGGATTCGTAATAATTTCATAATAATCTTAGCTTGCAAATTTCAAGCTCGAGCTCATTGCAGTCATTGCGGGCAGCTCGATGCTTACGTTTGCACATTGTTCTACTTTGGTGAGCGGTCCTCACGAAAGGAGGACAATGGCGAAATAATGTGCAAAGAATTAGTTCGCGGTACTACAGGGGGTTAAACATTTCAAAGAAAAGAAAATACAATAGTAAAATCATGAAGCGAATAAACAAAGTAAACAAGCGAAGAAAATATTAGAAAAGAAAAAGAGAGAAATACAAATGCCCATAAATAAAGGGACACATGTATAAGTACAATAACATAACACCTATTGTCGGGAAATATGAAGCAACGAAGTAATTAAGTTAAAAATTAGGACCATATAATATCCCTACTAAGCATAGTACGGACAAATCCGAAGAAATATAATCGCACATATACATACACTTAACGTAGAACAATATTTAACCAAAGCAAGAATAGCAATATGGTTAAACCGTTGCCAATCAAATATCCTTTCTCTATTAAAAGTAACGTTTTGTTTGTGTTTAACGAAATTCGTCATGGTACGAACCAAAAGCCAGTAACAGATATAGATCCCAAGATCTTGCAAGAGACAAGTCATTAAAAGAAAAAGAATGGTACGACAAGCTTAATTGGAAAATTGTTAGCTTCACCCTCGGATTCGATTATTAGGCTTCTCCTAATAATCGTTTTAAGGGGGGAGGTGTTACGTCCTGACGTAACGTCGCGTTTATCTTTTTCATTTCGATTACGTTAAAATTCTTCTGCTTTAGTTTCGCTACAGTAAAAGTAACTTTCCAGATTTTTCTTTTTATTCTCGAACTTCTTAAGAGGAGAGGAGAGCGATTTTAGCGACGGAGATCGGAACAGGGTGAAGATGCGGCCCTACCGACCGTCTCCCGGGAAAAATTAATCTTGTAAAGATGGAATTTTTCGGCGCTCCCGGTCAAAAGGCAAACTTTCAAACCATGAGATCTACTGCGTAGACCCGGTTATCGACTGCCATTTATGGATCTATGATTCAGCGCGGCCTTACACTCAATCTTAGACCAGGGGTTCGGCTAGTCGCCGTCGGGGCGTTGTTGGTCATAAGGGAGCGGTCGGAGGGAACGCTATCACGTGACCAAGCGACCGCACCCTTTCTTCTCGCTCTTGCCTGAAATCTTCTCTCTCTCTCTTTTTACAAAGATGATGAAATCACGAACAATTATTAACTAAGCGAAACAATTAACAAAAGTGGAGGAACTGTTGATTTAAACGAAAGAGTTATGACTATTAAAATGTTCACACGAATACTGTAGGTAAAATATCAGCAGCAAAAAGAACAATTATGCTTCCATATGGAAACTACCCAGGGCTGTCACTCGAAAACGAGTACAACCCACATTGAATTAATAAGCTTACCAGGTATAGTCGGGTAATAGAAGGAAGATCAGTATATCAGGATTAATTCCCCTTTTCTCTTGGGATTATATTAATATGTCTCTCGTAAAATATTGGAATTTATAGTAAAAATATTGGAATTTATAGTAAAAATACCATCATAAATATATAAAACATGTCATGCCTATATATTAATATGTCTCTCGTAAAATATTGGAATTTATAGTAAAAATACCATCATAAATATATAGAACATGTTATGCCTATATAGAAAGGATAAAGGAAACATTAGGATTAATTTATGGTAAAATAGCGAAAAATAGACAGAAAAACGAGAAAGAGTTGAGACTAAAATTGAGTTGCAATGAAGCTTCTGCTGCAGGAAAGCGAGGCTGGCCGACGCTCCACGCAACGATAAACGCCTTGCGCGAGGTCTGAACAGCGATCTAGCTGACTTGCGTACAGACGAAAAATACGAGTAACCGAGTCGGGCGAGTTGCTCTCAGGAAAAGTACTCTCTCGCTCTCTCTCGTTTCCATGTATAAAAATACTTGTTTAACCAGCAAATTATATATATAGAATATGTTAAATGGAAAATGTTAAGATTATTTTACAGCGGAATACCAAAAGTAAGACGTAACGAGAAAGAGAGAAAACTATAACACGTTTCAATAAAGCTTCCTCTGCAGGAAAGCGAGCCTGGCCGACTCTCTGCGCCACGACGAACCCCTTATCGCTAGGGCTGAACGGCGATCTAGCCGACTTGGGTACGAACGAAATGTACGAGTAACCAAGTTAGGCGAGTCGCTCTCAATAGAAGTTCTCTCTCGCTCTCTCTCGTTTCCATGCATAGAAATACTTGTTTTACCATCAAGTTATTTCTATGGAATACATTACACATATATAGACAGGATAAAATGAAATGTTAAGATTGTTTTACAGCTAAATACCAAAAGTAAAACGAATCGAGAAAGAGAGAAAACGGTAACGCGTTTCAATAAAGCTTCCTCTGCAGGAAAGCGAGGCTGGCCGACGCTCCACGCCACGACAACACGCCGTATCGCTAGGGCTGAACGGCGATCTAGCCGACTTCCGTACGAACGAAATGTACGAGTAACCAAGTTAGACGAGTCGCTCTCAAGTAAAATCCTTCTCTCTCTCTCTCTCTCTCTCTCTCTCTCTCTCTCTCTCTCTCTCTGGCTCTCGTTTCTATAGCACGAGAATAATCGTCTAACTAGCAAATTATTTAAGAAAACTTATTAACTATAAGAAATCTAACGTCTAACTAACAAATTATCTAAGAAAACTTATTAGCTACAAGTAGAGTAATCACTAATTTAACGAATAACCAATGATGCTTGGAATAAGCCATAACTCAACGAAACCATTTATATTAATAAGAGATTAACGCAGAAATCAGGTTGCATACGTCGAAGTTAACTACAGAATCTGTAACAAAATTATTACTAGTGGTTTCATGTGAAGGATTTAATTAAGTTCCGTACAAACGCTGAAAAACTAAGCTATTACCATAGACACATCTACATAGAAGCGAGCATAAGGGTATTACCTAGACTAGGAAACTCTATCGAAAATAGGCCAAGAAGCGGGGTGGTAAAAATCGCCTCATTTTCAGGGGAAAAACGCCTCGAACGCGTCACCTCACCTAATCGCGTGGTCCTCTGTGTAGCACATCGCGCGGACAAATCAGAGCGCGCCATACCGATGCACTTGCATAGATCTATGGCTCTGCATGTCGAGAAGCTACTCTGCGGAGTAAGGGGAATGAATACGTGTATGGTCAAGATAGACCACGGGGAAATTCTTATAATCAGGATAGGGTTTTATCTCTTCTCTTCTTTTACGCGCTTGACGACAAGAATTTTCGACCCTCAGGAGCCCTATAAAAGGCCGCGAAAATCGGCCGGGGACACTTCCACTGACAGTTTCACGGGGGGTTAAGTAGAGGACTAATCACTAACCTGGCAGTCAATAAGTCGCCGGCAGTGAATTAGACTTTTTCCAAGGCAACAAGTAGTACTGTTTGCCGGGAAATAAAGTAGTACAGAACGATAATTTTCACCACGGCTGAATTTTCACGAAGTATAGTTTCGAGTAGTACAGAGTACGAGTACAGTACTTATAATTATTAACCCGTGCGAAATCGGAAATATTGAACGTGCAACATTCAACTACTCATGTAGTTTTATTTCAATAAATAATTATTAATACGCACCAACGCCTACGTTCGATTTTGAGTCTGTCTGACTACACTAATCTACGTCCAACCAACGTTCAACAGCAAGAACCACAGCAACAAACAACCGTAGGTATAATTTCAATTACCAATTAAAGTGAAATCTTGCTCCGCGTGAAATTGTCATTCAAGTCCCTCCCCATTATTCGTGAAGTGATTATCCCCAACCAAGAACAAAACGCACTCCAGCCCGATCCCGAGTAATTTTCCGCGAGGTTAGACTCAAAAACGGGCTTGCGTCTTCGGTATTTTCTCGTCGGGTTTGGTAAAGGGAGGATTTATTCTCCTTGACCAGAGCACGGAAAATATACACCGAAACGTGAAATCTATGTTAAATTCGTGGGTTCGTAAGATAGGCCGCGATTTTGACGTAACAGTGGCAACAATTTTCCTTACTTACTTAATATTATCCTACTTAATTCTAATTATTCTACTAAAATTTTCTTTAGAAGGTTTTCCTTAGCCCTCCTAAACTTACTCTATTCCGACGGTTGATAATTCTTATTTTCTATCGACTGTTTAGCTTTTTACTATTAATTTCCTTATTTTCTATCGTCCGATCTCGATTTAATTATAGTGTAATTTTATGCTTGTATGTTCACTCGACCTGACTGAATTTCCTTGATTATTTGTGACAGTCTTAACACGTTAACGGGCTAATTCACACCCTCTGGTACCTTGATCCCTATCGTTCGGTGGGAGATCTACACATTTTAAACAAATTACTTGTAAGAATTGGTCGACCTTATTATATTGGGTCTGGGAAAAAGTCCGTGGCCTTTCTTGTAGTAAAATTCAATTGGTTTTCTTATAGTGTGAAAATGAATTTATTTAAACCAAATATGCTCCATTATTATCGACAATGTTTTGCCACTTTTCTGGTAGAGTTATGATGCCATTGGTGAAAAACTTCTGTGGTTTCTGGTTGAAAAACTGAATCAAGTGGTTTTCACAGACTTCTTTTGAAAGCAGCTCAATTTCATTGAGAGAGTTCTGCAGAGATCGGAATAAGTGATAGTCAGAAGGTGCTATGTCGGGACTATACGGTGGATGCATCAAAACTTCCCAACCAAGCTCTCACAATTTTTGATGGGTCATCAAAGAAGTGTGTGGTCGGGCGTTGTCATGATGGAAGACAACACTTTTCCTATCAATCAATTCGGGCCGTTTTCTTTCAATTGCTCGACGTAATCTCTCTAGTTGTCCACAGTAGAGTTGAGGATCAATTGTCTGACCAACTTGAAGTAGCTCATGGTGGACGATTCCCTTCCAGTCCCACCACACACACAGCATCACCTTTTTTGGCGTCAATCCCGGCCTCGCGAACGCTTGTGACGGCTCACCATCCCTTGTCCACGATCTTTGACGCTTCCGATTGTCGTACGTGATCCATTTTTCACCACCGGTTATGACACGTTTCAGAAATGGTTCGATTACATTGCGTTTCAGCAGCGCATTGCAAATATTAATTCGGTCTATCATGTTTTTCGCGCTCAACTCATGAGGAACCCATACATCGAGCTTCTTTTTGTAGCCAGCTTTGTGTAAATGGTTCAAAACAGTTTTGTGGTCAATGCCTAGCTCCATACCAATATCGACACTGCTGATATGCTTATCTTTCTGGACTTTTTCAAGAATTTCATCAGCTTTTTCAGTGATTGGACGACTAGAGCGTGACTCATCTTTCACATAAAAATTACCAGAACAAAAGCGAGCGAAAGGTTTCCGCGCAGCAGATTTTGATAAAGTACCTTCACCGTACACAGCACAAATATTTTCACAAGCCTGCGCAACGTTCTTCCCTTTGTCGTAATAATATTGCAAAATATAGCGCAATTTTTCATTACTTTTCTCCATTTTCAAACGCAAACAACTTTCCAACCACTGCACCAATTTCGATGTTTATACACTCAAAGTAACGCTCGAAGTGTCACCTTTCTAACGAGCGTTTAGTGCTGTCGCTGCGATCTGTGTTTCCTGACTTATTTGCAATCGATGCCATCTATCGGGAAAAACGCCAGGAACATTTTCCCAGACCCAATATAAGTCAATCGATATCCCATGTCGATAAATAGCTGACTGCGCGAGGAAATTGTTCACATAGCACTGCGCGCGGTAGACTGTATTGCAAGCGAAGTAGGTAATTAGCTATCCACTCGGGTGTCATAAGGCATACGTCTATGATATAGACGAGCGTCGTAGGTGAGCACCGCCGACGCCTCATCCCAATCACCCGTTAACGTTCTGACTGACAACGCAACCAACGCTATCTTTTGTACTCCAATATCAAATCGCGAGAAGTATCGCGATTTATTCTGGCCATCCGGCCTCATTTCATCATAAATAGTGGCGGACCATTTAGAGCGTATAATTATCGATAAGCGTTTTAAGATATTTTCTTACATTTTTGCATCGAGTAAACGTAACGATTATACAACCGGACCTCGTGAAAAATAGCACGGTTGGGCCGCCATGCGATAACCGAATTTTTTGGATGACAAATCTCCTCACCGGCGATAGATCGTTGGGGAATACGGCCAAGTTTGTGTCCGCCGACAGAGCACAATTTCTGGTTTTTAGAGCCTCCTTGTGGAGCCAAAACCACATACGCACCTCCCGACGCCTGTTCAAGGCAATTGCAGGTTTTTCGGTGGGTTTGGCACCGCGACAAACCCCCATGGAATCATTTATGTGCTTGTAGCACAGTACACCGGAAGAAATCTTGTGGCCGTCAATTTGAATTTACGGCAGTGGAGTTGCCACTGCATCTTCTACTAAGTTACTACACTGCCGTCAACTAAGAATTCAGATAAGTCTCCGTTGCTGTTTTATTGCGTTTGGTCTCGAGTAATCTATACTAATTATGATACCGCGGGTCGAATCATGCGTAACTTGCTGTGAAGCGTAGCCAACACAGGGCGCAATGTCTGCTTCTCTCGGAAAGAATATAGTTTCTAATTAG
This sequence comes from Cylloceria caligata, assembly GCA_963942595.1. Taxonomy (NCBI): domain Eukaryota; kingdom Metazoa; phylum Arthropoda; class Insecta; order Hymenoptera; family Ichneumonidae; genus Cylloceria; species Cylloceria caligata. The sequence continues at coordinate 20,857,986 of OZ012704.1, forward strand.
CGCGTGCGAAAAATGTCACTTATTATATCATTGTGCGGTTTATGTCGCGTGTTGTAATGATTTTGTGATAAATGTGACCTATAATCTGTCAATTTAGCTGCGGGGATCACGAGCTAAATATTATCGCCTGTAGACGCAATCGAATTTCTGTCACTTGAAGATAAATGAAACCTATAATCTGTCAATTTAGCTGCGGGGATCGCGAGCTAGTATAGTATCGCGTTGAGGTTATGTTGTATATACAAATTGTGAGTGATTGCCCTCGATAATTGTGTCCTGTTCTGTGATAAGAAATTGTGTGTTGTTGCAGGTTCCCGCCAACGTGCCCTGGCGTTCCCCTCGCTGCTTGAGCGGGGTCAGCTGGTCGCTGACCCGCTGTTTATCGACAGCGAGGGAACATTCCGGAATGGTGACATCATACGTGTCCGGACCGCGGCTCCAGTTTTGAAGTTTTGAATTTCCGGAGCGTTATATTTTCCCTATAGAGCCCAATATTATGTTTCTGGCTCATGTTTTTTGAATAAAGTATTTTTTATTTTCTCATTATCATTTATCCTTGTTTGTAGGTGACTATGTCACAATATATACATAAATTTTCACGAATTGTAATTTTAATTTCATCTTTAATCATATACTTAATGAACCTGTATTTGACAACCAACCCATATTTTGGATATTTTACATTTATTTCACAACTTCTTGTCAGCAGAGGAGATTGCATATGCCTTTGTCTTAAGTTTTTTCATTAATTGTATTTATTAAAAAATAATAATAAAACAGTGAATACAAGTGCAAATGAACGGAAAGACCACAAAAACAGATGAAAAAAGAAAAGAATCAAAGGGATTACATATTTACTCCTGGTATAACAAGGTAAATGCTGAATATATTTTTTGGTTTTGAATCGAGGTTATGTTTGACAATTGTTATAAAAATGTTATTATTAATTAATCAAAAGGATAAAAACTTAAAAAATAAAAGAAAATAAGTGAAAAATAGCTAAATTGATAAATATTATGTGAGCAGTAATAATTTTTTGACTGTGAAGAGTGATAATTTCATGTAAATACAATCTAATAAATAATAAAATTTAAATATTTTTCGTAATTTATTACAATTTTAACGTTTTCTTTAACACCTTGTCACTAGATGTGCACATTTGATGCATGCTCTTCATAATTTAGAAGTTCACTTGTAATGTTTTCATAATATCTTGCCAGTAGTTGTGCACACTTCTTGAGATAATTAATGAGCACGTTGTAAATCTGAATCCTTTCTCTTTTCACATTCTAAAGTTACATAGTAGAAAAGGGCCGAAATGTGGCCCTTTTAGTCAGTTCTCTCCGATCTTCAAAGACAATTAAAACTCTTCTAGCCAATGTAAAAGTAATAGTGAGTAAGGAGAAATCCTTGTATATTCTTAGTAATTACCCTCAAATCCCTAACCTCGGGGAGTAACGCGGACCACGGCGGACTCACCATTCCAATCTCTAACCTCGGCGAGTAATGCGCACCACTGCGGACTCACCATTGCAGTCTCTCTAACCTGGGCGAGTAACGCGGACCACTGCGAACTCTCACATTTCCTTAAATCCATTCCGAACAAGGAGTAACGCGGACCACCGCGGACTCTACGTTTATATTCCTTTCTGTGGCATCTGACCGTCTTATGTGAAAGCAGAAGCGTGGAGGGCGCAAAGCTGCGTTGAAAAAACTCCAGGCCCAATACCACGGATACTCTAAACCCGGCCAAGGAGCATATTTTACAAACGAGTATTTAGAATCAATCAACTGAACTTGCAACACCAACCATAAATACAAATTAATTAAAATAGACTACGTCATTAAATGTTTAAAGGCTAAATTCATTCCAACAACAAAGAAGTAAATAATTCAAAGAAGTAAATAGCCCGGATCCCTGACCAATTAGCCGTAGCTAAGGTCAAAAACAGGGCAAATTAATAAGTGTTTGTTACCTGGATGTAACAGAGCATAAAATCTTTTTTCAATGTTGCGGACTAGGAAAAAGAACATATATCTATTTCTGTGGCGGTAAAATGGTTAGTCTAGCAATATGTGTGATACTTGCAGTCAATACAAATGGATAAAGTGGATAGAAAGTAATATTTTTTCATTTATTCCAATTATTAATAGGCACTCTTTCAGTTTTCTTTTATAAAAAAAAAGTGAGCGACTAAAAATTAAGACTCCGTGCTTTCTGCAGGTGACAAAATTTAGATCAATCTCATCGTATTTAATAAAGTAAACACCTTCATTATGACCGTCGTACGGTACTCGGGATATGTATGATCAAATAATGTGTAAAACTGTAATGGGTTAATCCCAGACAACGTATCACCTTGTGAATTTTGAAAAATGTCATGGAACTTCTCGGTTGATTAGAGCTCCAAAATCATTATAAATTTCTTTTGGCGTTCTAATCGACTAATCAGTGATGTTGTTAAGATAATGTTTGCGTCAGCAATCTGTTAAATAATAATAATAATTGTTATTACGAGTCAATAATTATAATAACTGATTTTCCCTCCTCCATCGTGTTAAATGACTCACGGCACGAGGTTGCGCGCCAAACCGTATCGACGGAAGATGTCGGCAGCTCACGAAAACGGCCGAACCACCGGCGCACGCGTGAATCGGGGATGCCGAGGCAAATAATAAAACCAGCGTTTAGCACTGTAACGCGGCAAAGGATTCGTATGCTACGTCCTCCTCGCACGACGGCTGCCAGCACGATCTCGCAGGGCTCTATATTTTTTAGCTATATTTTTTTTTTGTATTTGTATATTTTTATTTGTACGACCAGGTGGACTGAGAAAAAGGAAGAGAATGGGCGCACCACATCCGCCGATTGCCGGCTTCGGGATCCAATAACTCCCTCGAAGGAACGAGGATACAGACATTTTCACACCTGTCTCTATCGGGATATACAGCCGTCCCGCTCCACGTTCATTTACGATCGAGATGCTGCTCTCTATCTTCGGCTATGATCTACTTGCAGCAACCAATCTATCTTCTGAGATTCATCTGCAGGACTGAGCTACTCATGGTTATTATCTGTTGCTAATTTATGCGTCGTCCAGCTGAGGCGCTAATCGCGGTCATCCAGCGACACCGATTCCCCCAGTGAACCGAGTTTGGCTCGTTAGGAGGGTATCATAGTTCACGGGCACGCGTGCCGGCAGAACCTCAGGGCTTTTTTCCCGGTGACTGTCGAGCGAGTAGGACGTAGCGCACATTCATTTGTCCCGCTCTACTTTTGGCATTACGCAAACCACTACCAAGGCGAGAAAAAGGAGCGTTGTCTCTCTAGAACCCAAGTCGGAATCTACGAGGGTCGATCAATAAATAGTCGGCCTTGCGTCATCTGTTGGTCGAGGAAAAAAATTAATAGCGACGTTTAGTAGTGCCATCCTTCACATGACTGTTGTCAAAGTTTCAGCTTGCTGCGATGTTTAGTTTGCGTCTGACAGCATCGAAAGACAAACAACTTTTGTGTTTTCACAAAAATGGAAAAAAATTGAGTATCGTGCAGTGATCCGATTTTTGTTTTTGAAAAAGAAAACGAACAATGAAATGAAAGCGGAGCTAGACGAAGTTTATATGGACCTCGCACCTTCGTTATCAACCATTAAATATTGGACAGCTGAATTTAAACGCGGTCGTACGAGCATTGTTGACGATGAACGTCCAGGTCGTCCAAATGAGGTCGTCATACCAGAAACAATTGAAAAGTCCACGATATGGTGTTAAATGATCGGAGACTAGAAGTGCGTGAAATTGCTGAAGCCACAGGCATATCATATGCCTCAGTGATTTCAATCCTGAGTGATCAGTTGGGAATGAAAAAGTTATCCGCAAGATGGGTGCCGCGTTTGCTCCCTGTCGACCATACAAGAGAACGTGTAGCTCTTTTTGTGTAGTGCCGTTTTATTTGTTTGTAGTAACTTAGTTTCGTTTGTAGTATTTTTTTTTTTCGTTTGTAGTGCCGTTTTTTTCGATTGTACAGGGTGCGCCATCTCAATCTGGTCGATGGAAGTATTGAATAACTTAGAGAATTTTCAACAGATTTCACAAAGTCGTATTTTTTTATTAAATTTGATTCATTACAATTTATTTTGATTAGTTTCCAAAAACCACATCGATCAAATGTCCGCCTTTATTACTGAGACAAAAATGAGCTCTTTTTTCGGCATTTTCCATTGTATTTGCCAGCGTCTCGGGCGATATCGCTGCGATTTCGGCTCGAATGTTGTTTTTCAGCTCCTCTATGGTCTTCGGCTTGTTGGCATAGACTTTACTTTCCAAAAATCCCCACAAGAAGAAGTCCGGTGCAGTCAAATCCGGCGATCTTGGTGGCCAGTCAATATCACCTTTCTTTGATATCACACGTCCTGGGAACTTCCGACGCAAATAGTCCATTGTTGAGCGCGCAGTGTGACATGTCGCACCATCTTGTTAGAACCAAAATTCCTTAAGACCTTTTTTACGCATTTGTGGTAAAACAAAGTGTGCCAACATCCACCGATATCGATCCCCATTGACAGTTTCACCAGCTCTGAAGAAAAATGGTCCAATGGTGGTTTTTGAGCAAACACTGGCCCAAACTGTCACTTTCTCATCGTGCAATGGAGTTTCGTGAATAATATGAGGATTATCGGTGCCCCACATGCGACAGTTTTATTTGTTGACAGCGCCAGAGAGGGTGAAATGAGCCTCGTCGGTCATCAGAATTCGCTCCCAAAAATCCGGCTCAGCTTCCTTCATTCGACTAACGTTATTAGCGTAAGCCAAGCGTCGCGGCTTGTCAGTTTCCAATAATCTTTGAGTCAACTGCACTTTGTACGGAAACATGTGAAGATCTTGCTTTAAAATCCTTCTCAAAGTGGTTCCACTGATGTTTAATTGCTGAGACCGGCGGCGGTATGAGACATTTGGATTTTCTGCAACGCTCTGTCGAACAGCTTCGATATTTTCATTTGAACGACCTGGACGCGGTCGAGCTTGATGTTGGAGATTCGCTACAGACCCGTGCTCCATGAAATTTGAAGCTAAATGACGGATAGTGTCGCCTTTGGGCGCAGAACGTCCGCGATATTTTTTACGATACGCACGCTGAGTTGACACAACTGAACGATTATTTTCAATGTAAAGCGAAACTATTTCGGCGCGTTCTTTCGGCGTATAGCGATACATGGTTGAAATTGTACTGAAATAACCTATACGAAACGTGTTGTACAACGCTGGTCGGTTAAAATCTGTCAGAGTTATTCAATACTTCCATCGACCAAATTGAGATGGCGCACCCTGTAGTAACTTAGTATCGTTTGTAGTAATTTTTTTTTCGTTTGTAGTAACTTCATTTACCTTCTAGTCGTTTGTAGTGCCGTTTTTTTCGTTTGTAGTAACTTAGTTTCGTTTGTAGTAAATTTTTTTTCGTTTGTAGCAACTTCGTTTACCTTCTAGTCGTTTGTAGTGCTGTTTTTTTCGTTTTTAGTAGCATAGTTTCTTTTGTAGTAACTTAGTTTCGTTTGTAGTACATTTTTTTCGTTTGTAGTAACTTCGTTTACCTTCTAGTCGTTTGTAGTGCCGTTTTTTTCGTTTGTAGTAACTTAGTTTCGTTTGTAGTAAATTTTTTTTCGTTTGTAGCAACTTCGTTTACCTTCTAGTCGTTTGTAGTACCGTTTTTTTCGTTTGTAGTAGCATAGTTTCGTTTGTAAAGGGTGATTTTTTTGAGGTTAGGATTTTCATGCATTAGTATTTGACAGATCACGCGGGATTTCAGACAAGGTGTCAAAGAGAAAGATGCTCAGTATGCTTTGACATTTCATAATGAATAGACTTACTAACGAGCAACGCTTGCAAATAATTGAATTTTATTACAAAAATCAGTGTTCGGTTCGAAAAGTGTTTCGCGATTTACGTCCGATTTATGGTCTACATAATCGACCAAGTGAGCAAACAATTAATGCGATTGTGACCAAGTTTCGCACTCAGTTTACTTTATTGGACATTAAACCAACCACACGAATGCGTACAGTGCGTACAGAAGAGAATATTGCGTCTGTTTCTGAGAGTGTTGCTGAAGACCGTGAAATGTCGATTCGTCGCCGTTCGCAGCAATTGGGTTTGTGTTATTCGACGACATGGAAGATTTTACGCAAAGATCTTGGTGTAAAACCGTATAAAATACAGCTCCTGCAACAACTGAAGCCGAACGATCTGCCACAACGTCGAATTTTCAGTGAATGGGCCCTAGAAAAGTTGGCAGAAAATCCGCTTTTTTATCGACAAATTTTGTTCAGCGATGAGGCTCATTTCTGGTTGAATGGCTACGTAAATAAGCAAAATTGCCGCATTTGGAGTGAAGAGCAACCAGAAGCCGTTCAAGAACTGCCCATGCATCCCGAAAAATGCACTGTTTGGTGTGGTTTGTACGCTGGTGGAATCATTGGACCGTATTTTTTCAAAGATGCTGTTGGACGCAACGTTACGGTGAATGGCGATCGCTATCGTTCGATGCTAACAAACTTTTTGTTGCCAAAAATGGAAGAACTGAACTTAGTTGACATGTGGTTTCAACAAGATGGCGCTACATGCCACACAGCTCGCGATTCTATGGCCATTTTGAGCGAAAACTTCGGAGAACAATTCATCTCAAGAAATGGCCCGGTAAGTTGGCCACCAAGATCATGCGATTTGACGCCATTAGACTATTTTTTGTGGGGCTACGTCAAGTCTAAAGTCTACAGAAATAAGCCAGCAACTATTCCAGTTTTGGAAGACAACATTTCCGATGAAATTCGGGCTATTCCGGCCCAAATGCTCGAAAAAGTTGCCCAAAATTGGACTTTCCGAATGGACCACCTAAGACGCAGCCGCGGTCAACATTTAAATGAAATTATCTTCAAAAAGTAAATGTCATGGACCAATCTAACGTTTCAAATAAAGAACCGATGAGATTTTGCAAATTTTATGCGTTTTTTTTTTAAAAAAAGTTCTCAAGCTCTTAAAAAATCACCCTTTAGTAACTTAGTTTCGTTTGTAGTAAATTTTTTTTCGTTTGCAGTAACTTCGTTTACCTTCTAGTCCTTTGTAGTGCCGCTTTTTTCGTTTGTAGTAGCTTAGTTTTGTTTGTAGTTGCGATATTTCGTTTGTAGTGCCGTTTTTTCGTTTGTAGTAGCTTAGTTTTGTTTGTAGTTGCGATATTTCGTTTGTAGTGCCGTTTTTTTCGTTTGTAGTACCTTCGCTTACCTTCTAGTCGTTTGTAGTGCCGTTTTTGTCGTTTGTAGTAGCGGTCTTTTGTTTGTAGTAACTTCTTTTCTTTTGTAGTCGTTTGTGGTAAAATGTTATTCATCTGTAGTTCCTTTTTTGTTTGTAAAAAAAAATTATTAACAAAAATGTTTGTTACTTTTTTCCTTCTATTTTATTTATACCGATCCCTCTTGTACTAGAATTCGAATAGGTTTGGTAATATTCAGTCACTTTATTTTAATATTCATGCTTAACAACGTCATAAGGAAGATATGTCTCTATGGCTGACATATGGGCTATGTGAACTTGGCATCCGACTTTGGAACATCGAAATTTTTTGTTTTATTCTCATAGAGTTTCGTTTGTAGTTGTTTGTAGTACCATTTTTTTCGGTTGCAGTAACTTTTTTTTGTTTATAAAAAAAAATTACTAACAAAAAAAAATGTTTATAACTTTTTTTCCTTTAAACTACAAACGGAAATTCTTTCACTACAATCAACTACAAACAATACTCTATAAAAATTTTTTTTTTAATTTTGGATTTTCCAAAGTCGGGTGCCAAGTTTACATAGCCCCGAACTCAGCATGGCTAACTTCAAACCTTACGCATCAGCGATTAAGAAAGTCACTTTGTGTCTGTACTCTGAATTTAGAATGGTCCTTCTTTTGATATATAGTTTAATGAGGTATATCCAAACGCATCGCATTCGCTATAAACATTATTATTAATATTATTCATTGTTGATTTTCGTCAGTGAGATTTGGCAACGTCGTATTTTTTTGTCAATGTTTGCATCAATGGCGCGCATGCGCTGTGTGGTATTCGAGGCTGGGTGCTCCGTGATGCCATAACCTATTATCGGACGTGTGTACATATTTTGAATTAAAAATACATAATGAGTAGCAGTCGCGGAAAAAAATATCGATGGAAGCGTAAACTCGTGACTGAACGAGTTTACGTGCAAAGGTTGGTGCAATCGAGAAAAAAAAAGCCTACAGTTGTCGAGTGTGATATCGACAATGATCCGAGAACAAAAGTTGACACTTTTTCTCAAGAGCCTGAAAATTCTCAGGATTCACCTCAAGTTCATCCAGACGATACGACTGCTATGGCCAATGAGTCCCACCCTGGCGAGGGACGACGTATCGTCGATTTACAGTTGTTTGCACGATTTTTAATAAGCACTATTTGCAAAGAAGTTCTCATTAGAGTATATTGAGACAGAAACACGATGCCTTGTGTCTGTGCAGTACATCCGCTGTCACAACTGTTCACAAATGAACACCGTACTGTCGTGAATGTCGTATTTTCTACTGAATACGTCGAGTTCGTTAGGTCGTCTCACCGAGGTAAATAATTCGTATGTCAGGAATTGAGCGGGTAGCTCCGCAATCTGTCTCGTAAGCCACGTGTCTGTCGATACTTGCGTAATAAGGAATCACTCGTGGTTATTACAAAAATAACAATATTATGATAGTATTTATTGATAATACATAGAAAGGTTAATTATAACACGTAAATAACTTTGGGTTCGTTAGCGTTAAACGTCGTTCTACAAAATGCCGGTATAACTCTCGGCCGTACGTCACGTTTCTTTGTGCTCGCAATGGCCGGCGTGACACTGCGTCGCTTTCTTTGTAGCGGTTCTCGTCAGCCACGTCTCGACGTTTCGAAGGCTGGTTGCTAACTCCTCTACTCCGGTGCCTCGGCTGCCTCACTTGGCTCGCTTCGCGCAGGCTGGCGCACGCGCCCTGCGTTCGGGCCTTCTCGCCACTCGTCGCAACCTTTCGGTTACTGGGTACTACGTGATCGAATTGCCGTGGTTCACGACAGTACCAAACAGTAAATCTCTTGTTGATAAGGATGGAAGGACTAAAATATATAGTGAATTGTAAGGCTGTAATGGGTAAGTTCGTTTTTCTTATGTTTGACAATCAATGTTCTCCTGTATTATTTACTGAAAGTTTGTCCTATCATATTGAGTTTGTAGATTTAATAAATAAATATTGGTTTGTGATTATCATTTACGGTATACAGTATTTTGATTTGGTATTAAACCCTTTCATAGATTAACAGTAGCTGTTTGTCCGCGTAGTGCAGAAAGTGTTTCACTATCGCTACTGTGGTTTAACAATTTTAAATCTATTGAAGTTATTGCTGGGTGATTTTTTAATATATGTTTACAGCATATATTCAAAAGCAAGATGTAATTCTTGTTATTTTCCCAAAAATTATCATTGAATGCTAGTTATTGATTATCTCTTGAATGCTGACTGAATTATCTCCATTCAATTCAATATTCGTAAAGAATATTTTTATTCAAAATCGATTGGTTTTTATTAATTGTTAGATTTGTAATACAATTCAAAATTTTTTAACAGGTTCGCTGGATGGTGGTACGGGCTGTACTCATCTCAACAAATTGATGGCCTGTCTCAATGTTCCACCGATACACTCAAATCTTTTCAAACGGTACGAGCGAATTGTAGGACCAGCAATTGAAAATATTGCAAAAAAAACTGGAAAGCTGGAAAGGACTCTGACCATACAGAATGCAGATTCAATTGAGAAGTTGTTGTAAGAGACCATCTGTCGCAAACAGACAGAATGAACAATGTACGCTAAGTGAATAACATTCACTTGAGCATAAATTGTTGATTATCAATTAATGAAGTGAATTAAGAGCACTCGAAGTCCCCCATCGTCGAAAATTGTATATTGTAAAACGATAATGGATTAATGAAGAATCAAGATTGATGTCTATAACGTTTTTTTTTTTTAAATTTAAATTCTACGCTGTTAGTTCCGTATTTCCGTTCTTCCTTTATTATTTTTCTTCATGTCGATGGCTTCATTTCATAGGGGCGTATCGGCTGTATATAAGTATAGCTTGTATGTCCCTCTGGTTTTAGGCCATTGATAGTGTTCCGAGATGTAAGTATAGCACGCTTTAAAGTGTGTTTGTACTTTGGATTATGTATTGCAGACCGGGAGATCTGCGAAGAGGGTTTCTCCTACCAGATATTAACGCAGATACAAGGACTCCTCAAACTAAAGACAGTTTCGATACTTTAGTGCGACTAATGATATCATATGATATGGGATGGAGTCACGAGGAAGCGGACGAACGTATGATAGTCTCGGCGGCTATGGTGTCTATATCGGCACGCAAAGTTCTCAGATAATCGAATACGCCACGCGGAATCAAAAATGTAGACAATACGAGAATGGGCATCCTAAGTAACCACGACTACCGACTTAATTTCTCCGAGAGCTCGAAGGCAATGGAAGCGGATGTGGCTGCAAAATGGCAACTGAAAGCGAGATTCTGAAGAGTGTAAATGTCAAAGTGAGAGTCTTCGTAGGTGACGATAATAGCTCGACAATTGCTGCCATCCAACGATGCAGCGACCGTAAGAGTTGACAGCAGACGCAATAAAATACCTGAAAAAGTGTTTCGGGTATACTCTGTCGCAGCACATTGCAAATGGTATTGAAATAGCAATTTCCATTCGTCAAATTCGTCAAAATGTCCACTTGAAGAGACATAACGTCTTCTCTTCTGACATGCGAAAAAAATGGCTGTGGCTCAAATCGATTTTGGAACTCTCGTCGATGCATGTATTGGACGAAAATAATGGCGTCATCCTGCTATTGTCCAAGATCGTCGACGAGACACCCCATGTTACGAAATCATCAATTGTGATTAACGCTGTACTAGGTTTCTTAACCGAAGTCTCTGAAGTTTGATTTCTTATAATTTATTCATAGATGATCTGTGAATTCCTCATGAATTATTTTTAATTTAGAATCGTTACACTTTTTTTCTTTACGTATATTGTAGGTTATCAGGGGTACAAATTGAAAATGCGGGTTTGATAACAGATGGCGTTACTAACGCTATACGCATCAGGCAGTACTGTGACTATGTTCATGTCAAAGCTACGTCTTATATCAGGAGTACAAATTGAAAATGCGGGATTTTTTTCTATTTTTGAACGTTTATTCTGAAAAAATGGTAACAAATGAATTATTCAAAGTATTGTCCATCGCTAGCCACAACTTTTTCCCATCTTTCTGGCAATTTACGGATACCGTCGCGAAAAAATTCGGCCGGCTTGGCTGCTATCCAGTCATCGACCCATTTTTGGGCTTCTTCGTAAGAATGGAAGCGCTGGTCAGCTAGGCCATGTGTCGTCGATCGGAAAAGGTGGTAATCGGAAGGAGCAATATCTGGGCTATACGGCGGGTGGGGTAAGACTTCCCATTTCAGCGTTTGTAGGTATGTTTTGACCGGCGCTGCAACATGTGGCCGAGCGTTGTCATGTTGCAAAATTACTTTGTCGTGTCTTTGCTCGTATTGTGGCCGTTTTTCTTTGAGTGCGCGGCTCAAACGCATCAATTGAGTTCGGTATAGTGCTCCTGTGATGGTTTCGTTCGATTTCAATAGCTCATAATACACCACACCCAGCTGGTCCCACCAAATACGGAGCATGAGCTTGGCGCCGTGAATATTTGGTTTGGCCGTCGATGATGATGCATGGCCGGGGTAACCATATGATTTTTTGCGCTTTGGGTTATCGTAATGGATCCACTTTTCATCACCAGTGACAATGCGATGCAAAAAACCCTTCCGTTTTTGCCGTTCGAGCAGCAGTTCGCATGCAAAAAAACGGCGCTCGACGTCTCTCGGCTTCAGCTCATACGGCACCCAATGTCCTTGCTTTTGGATCATTCCGAGGGCTTTTATACGATGGGAAATGGCTTGTTGTGTCACTCCCAATGAATATGCGAGCTCTTGTTGAGTTTGACACGAGTCTTCATTGAGTATTGCCTCCAATTCAGCATTCTCAAACTTTTTCACTTGGCCCGGCCGCTCTTTGTCCTCAACGTCAAAATCACCACTTCTAAACCGCACAAACCATCTCTCGCACGTTGAAACCGATGGAACATGACTCGGATAAGCCTCGGAGACCAATCGATGTGCTTCAGCAACACTTTTCTTCAAATTAAAGAAGTAAATTAAAACTTCCCGCAAATGCTGTTTTGTTGGCACGAAACTCGACATATTGAGAGCTCAAAAAAACTATGAATTTGACACTGCGACAAATTGACACATACTGAAAATTAAAGCTATAAGACGTAGCTTTGACATGAACATAGTCACAGTACTGCCTGATGCGTATAGCGTTAGTAACGCCATCTGTTATCAAACCCGCATTTTCAATTTGTACCCCTGATAGCTTTAATTTTCAGTATGTGTCAATTTGTCGCAGTGTCAAATTCATAGTTTTTTTGAGCTCTCAATATGTCGAGTTTCGTGCCAACAAAACAGCATTTGCGGGAAGTTTTAATTTACTTCTTTAATTTGAAGAAAAGTGCTGCTGAAGCACATCGATTGGTCTCCGAGGCTTATCCGAGTCATGTTCCATCGGTTTCAACGTGCGAGAGATGGTTTGTGCGGTTTAGAAGTGGTGATTTTGACGTTGAGGACAAAGAGCGGCCGGGCCAAGTGAAAAAGTTTGAGAATGCTGAATTGGAGGCAATACTCAATGAAGACTCGTGTCAAACTCAACAAGAGCTCGCAGATTCATTGGGAGTGACACAACAAGCCATTTCCCATCGTATAAAAGCCCTCGGAATGATCCAAAAGCAAGGACATTGGGTGCCGTATGAGCTGAAGCCGAGAGACGTCGAGCGCCGTTTTTTTGCATGCGAACTGCTGCTCGAACGGCAAAAACGGAAGGGTTTTTTGCATCGCATTGTCACTGGTGATGAAAAGTGGATCCATTACGATAACCCGAAGCGCAAAAAATCATATGGTTACCCCGGCCATGCATCATCATCGACGGCCAAACCAAATATTCACGGCGCCAAGCTCATGCTCTGTATTTGGTGGGACCAGCTGGGTGTGATGTATTATGAGCTATTGAAATCGAACGAAACCATCACAGGAGCACTATACCGAACTCAATTGATGCGTTTGAGCCGCGCACTCAAAGAAAAACGGCCACAATACGAGCAAAGACACGACAAAGTAATTTTGCAACATGACAACGCTCGGCCACATGTTGCAGCGCCGGTCAAAACATACCTACAAACGCTGAAATGGGAAGTCTTACCCCACCCGCCGTATAGCCCAGATATTGCTCCTTCCGATTACCACCTTTTCCGATCGATGACACATGGCCTAGCTGACCAGCGCTTCCATTCTTACGAAGAAGCCCAAAAATGGGTCGATGACTGGATAGCAGCCAAGCCGGCCGAATTTTTTCGCGACGGTATCCGTAAATTGCCAGAAAGATGGGAAAAAGTTGTGGCTAGCGATGGACAATACTTTGAATAATTCATTTGTTACCATTTTTTCAGAATAAACGTTCAAAAATAGAAAAAAATCCCGCATTTTCAATTTGTACTCCTGATATATGATGTACTTCTGAGGCACAACATTTTTGTATTCATTTCTTTCGATTCTGTTTTCTTATTTTCAGCCAAAGATTTGCTTGTAATGTATTAGAAGTGTTTATTTCCAATGGAATAAAAGTTATTCCTATTATAACCATTGTTTCCCGTGCCAATTCATTTGAAATCCCGTGCCAGCCTGTGGAGCATCCGCATGCGAGTTGAGGCTGGCAGCCCGATAGTGTTGTCGCGTCACGCCTGCCTTTGGTCATTTTTCAACATTTTTTTATACGTTTCATTTTATTACTTGCCAAAAAATCAGACAGAACGATTAGTGCCTGTTTTTCATGTGTGGCCATAAAAACGCATATTACATCATGTTTTTAAAAATATTTAATATCATGTCTAGACAACGAGGCTCCTAATTTCGTTGAATCTTTGCACACACCTTTGGAGGATAAATATTAATAGGCTGTATAAATTTCAGGTCGATGGCATTATATCGATATAACAGAGGAACATCCTTAAGGGGGGATCCTGCTTTAGAACACCCCAAAAAAATTTTTTTTTTTCGAGGATTTTTTTGGAAGGGAAAAAACAACTTAGCCGAGCGAACTTTGGGATATATTTCCTTATGTACTTGAAGTGTAAAAATATATTTTTTTAAGTAGATACAATAGTAAAATGCAGAGCTATGAGCCCTTTCCGTGAGCGCCTTGCCACTGCAGTTTTCAATAGGCGGGACAGATGCGGTTCGTAATTCTTGTCTGAAACAAAAAAACGAAAAAGCTCTCCAATTATCATATATTTTTCTTCTGGGTGAACTAAGAAAAAATCGAAATAATCATGAAATCATTATCTTTTGTGTGGTTTGAAAAAAATGTGTTTTTACAACAAAAAATCACTTTAACGTGCTGTAAAAGTTATTTAAAAATACTTTTTTACCAATTTTGTTAGTTCACTTAGAAGAGAATTTAATACTTAAGAGAACAAACTTTGGTTCGAGTTGATAAGTCGTATAGTTTTTTTGCTATCACGCCCGCCAACTCAGACAAATCGAAAAAATGAAAACTCGAGAAAACGCGCTTTAAGTTTTCAATAGGAGAAAATATCAATTTTTGGTCTCTTACACTTATGATCGGCTAATCAGCTATTCCTGGTCCATATAATAGTCCTTCTGCCTCCTCAAACAGTTCGTTCTGATGCATTTGTTCGAGTCTACGAGCCGTACGAGCCTCCTTGGTGCTAAGTGACTAGTGCATGTTCTCTCTTCCGATCCATTGCGCGTCAGCGGTATCAGCAAACATTTTGCATTGCTGGCCAATATGCAAATCCAGCAACTGCATGGTATTCAAAATCTCTGAATACCCTTCGTTCAACATGCCTGCAGCCAAGTAGGCGGCAATTTCAACGATTTTTTGGCTGGAATGCAGGTGCTGCTTCGGATTCATACGCCAGACTGTTGAGTTGGACGACTCGTTTGAATTTTGCGTGCGACTGCCTAAGCATCTCGTTAGAAGGTCTTGATTTGATAGTTGTTCATAAATCGGGCGAATATGCTTTGCAATTTTTTCGTCAATCAATCGAGCAGGATGCTTAAAAGATCGTAACTGATTCATGCATTCAGCTTTGCGCCATTCATACCACCTGTCGACGCCTGTTGGACATTTCTTGTATCGAGGGGATTCATCTGTGGAGCAATAATGATCCAGCGTTGCTATTGCAGCTTTTTTAATTTCTTGGACAGAATCAATATTTCTTCTAATTGCCAAACCATAATAAATTGTTAGTTTTTTTACTACCAAGCTTCTTTTTCTTCCTTATATTTCGGAGTCGCGTACCCATTCGTTTTTGTACGTGTTCCACGCACTCACTTTCTGTAACAGGGCAATCGTCACCGTACGGATTTGCCTCCAAAATATTTGCGAAAGTTTTGGAATCGCCGTCGCCGATGTAATTTGTATATTTTACGCCGCATTTTTCTTCGGATCTCAAAAACATTTCCGTGATAGAATCCGGCTCCATCTTCCCTGCTGAACCTTCCTGATTTGAGGCACATGATTCTTTGTGATTTTCGTACCACTCTTCAAATTCGTCATCGTCTAATTCTTTCTTTGGTACAGCACATTGGTGGCAGTATGAACTTTTTACGATAAGGCCGATTACTTTGCCAGAGTAGTATGCTATGAGAGTTGTTACACTGTACAGTGAGGTAAAGCCACGTTTTTTCCAGGATCCATCGCCGGACACTTTCAAATGAGTTTCGATTCTTCCTTTTTCAACATTCTTTTCCTGCTCTTCTTTGGCAGCTTTTTCACTGACCTTTTTAAACATCGATTTCGACGCCGAGTGAAAGTACTGCACTATTTGATCATTTGTTGATTTCGCCAAACCTGGGCACAGGTCCGTGAAGCCACAAAATACATTTATGCCTTCTCGTGAAATATCAAGTAGCATCATAACGAATACGATCCGTCTGTTTATTTTATAACCGGTGTTTATCAACGGTCCTGAATTAGTTTCTTTTCGACCGCATATACACGATAAGACAATTTTAAAACCTAAGCCTCGATGCCGTACTCTTGAAATTCAATGCATTGTTACGATCTGCAGATTACAATAACAGCAATCGTATGAAAAACTGTCAAGAATTCAATAATGCGATAACAATAAAGGGGATTCACAATTATATCTTCGCAGCTGGCAGTTGACAATTTTTGTTTGCGCGGTTCCGAAGCCCGAGTGGAAGATAATTTTTCACTTTTCGGATAGCTTTCCATGATGTTTGACGATGTGTACGTGCCAAGAATTGGAGCAAAACTGACCGTTGATGCTAGAAGCAGCAAAGTAGAAACACGTATACAGACAGCTGTTATACACTTTTATAAAGGGTGTCCCGGCAAGAGCGCCGGATTTAAATTTGCCGCCATTTTGTTAACTCAAGTTGTACGGTGATTTTTTTTCTAACATTTGTCACATACAGATCACGCGATTTAAGAATATGAAGAAGTATTTAAACCAAAAACGTTTAATTATTGTAAAAACACATTACAAAAATGGTGAAAGTTTTGCGAAAACAGTTCGCCAATTACGTCAAGTTTTTGATCGCAATAATGCGCCAAATGAATTGACAGTGAGGCGTTTAATTACAAAATTTGAGACCAAATTTACGCTGATGGATCAGAAGATCATTGTTCGTCGTCGTCCTTGTCGGTCACTCGAAAATATAGCCACAGTAACGGAATCTGTGGCCGAGAATCTAGGAACTTCCATTCGGCATCGTGGTCAACAATTAAACATTTCCAGTAGCACTATGTAACGAATTTTGGTAAAAGATCTGCATTTGCATGCGTACAAGGTTCAATTGGTGCAAGAAATCAAGCCAAGGGATTATGCGCAGTGCCGTGAATTCGCTGATTGGGTGTTAGAACATCATCAAATTAATGCGGATTGTTGACCACGATGCCGAATGGAAGTTCCTGGATTCTCGGCCACAGATTCCGTTACTGTGGCTACATTTTCGAGTGACCGACAAGGACGACGACGAACAATGATCTTCTGATCCATCAGCGTAAATTTGGTCTCAAATTTTGTAATTAAACGCCTCACTGTCGATTCATTTGGCGCATTATTACGACCAAAAACTTGACGTAATTGGCGAACTGTTTTCGCAAAACTTTCACCATTTTTGTAATGTGTTTTTACAATAATTAAACGTTGTTGGTTTGAATACTTCTCCATAATCTTAAATCGCGTGGTCTGTACGTGACAAATGTAAAAAAAAATTACCGTACAACTCGTATTAACAAAATGGTGGCAAATTTAAATCGGCGCTTTTGCTGGGACACCCTTTACTTCTACAAACGGGTTTATGGCTCAGCATAACAATACTACATATTCAAAGTATTTTTTTGAAAGACCGTTGAACCTTTCTCAGGTAAGAATTTTGGAGTAGTAGATAGAGGCGCGCACACATCTGCTCGACGCCTCTCTGCGTTCGGCTTTGTATCTCCGAAAATACTTCGAATTGGCATCTGTAACTTTGTGAATATATTCGTGGATAGTTTATCTATCGATTTAGGCAAAAAAAAAACGATTTTCTGGACCTTCTAAAGCACGATCCCCCTTTGACTGTTTTACAATCACTAAAATAATAACTAATTCAACAATTATCACTTACAGCAGATTGTTGTCATGAAGTTACGGGCTTATATGTAACTACCTACAAACCAACTGCAGATGAACCGGCGTTTGTTAATATCGGAACCAATCATCCCGTTCATGTGAAACTAACAGGTAAACAATGTAATTGCATGAAAATAAAGTTTTTACAATAGTCTATAACTTCATCAAGTGCCATTTTCATCAAACAATTTTCAACTTACACTGTAAATATGTCATGTACATCTCTGTAAATATGTGCAATGTCTGTATACAGTACAATAAAATGGGACATAAATAATATAAAAATAAGTTTTATTATTTATATTGATTTTGTTGTGTCGCGGAATATTCCTCTTCACGTATTCTCAGGAATATTCCTTAGCTGACACAGTTAGAGATGAAATTCTAAAAGATAGCTGTCATACAAGACAGGATGTGAGGTAGACGCCGACGCAGCATGAGGCGACTCGCTAGGCGATCTACGATTGGCTAAAGCTAAAACTGCCAACTAAGGGTTTTTAGCAAACGCAGTTGCTAACTGCTTTACTGAAATTAGTATTAATTTAGACTCAACAGAGAACGGTTGGTTTCTCGTGAAATACTCGAAACAACGTATTATAGTACTTCTTACTTTGACAATTAAATAGACAACGGAAAGTTACCGTTGTCTATAATAAATACTTCCTTTTATATAAATTCGCGTTTTCATCTTTTACTCGAGATTCATCTCCTTATCGGCAAACGATCCCAAAAAATAATAACTTTTAATATTATACCGAATACCGAATAATCCAATCACGCGGTACCGGCATAACATTTGGTGGCAGTGGTAGGATCTGCTGAAGTTAAGTGATTCGTAATTTAATCGGACAAAAAGTGTTTTGGACAAAGTTAAGAATACTCTGAAGTGACGACTACGACTCGTGCAAAGGACGCCAGTGTAGTTCGTAAAACCCGACAAATCTAACGCGAAAACGCGAAGTGAACGTCGGGGCGGGGTGACTTATCGGTCAACCGTTCAAAGTCCCGATTGACGGTGTCACGTCAAGTCGTGGAGAACCGCACAAAGTGTGCAAACGAGTATAAGAAGCAGCTACTCGAGAAGAAGCCGTCGTGCAACCATTGGCGACGTGCTAAGGAACCAACGAAGATACGGGTCAACAGCGTCAGGAACGACGTCAAGGACCATCAACAGAAAGGAGCTGCAGAACACCAAGTCGGCAACACCCGAGAACATCACCATGGAAAGGACCGTCTACCAGATCATCTTTCTGTAAGTGGCGGTTACGTTATACTAATACATATTGCCGATATAAACCAAAGCCAGTTAGGACAGATATATGAAAATTCCAAAAAAATATATATTCCACTAGAGATATTTCTGTCGAGATTTTGTGGGTATATTTTAGAGTTTTGTTCACCGCGAAATTAGCAACATGCCGATATTTAGGGGAGCGAAACCGAAACGTAGAGTCAATTCGTTAGAAACCATGATGCCCGGAGAGGTGACGGACCCAGCAGCGGGTCTAGCCGCAGCGGTGGGGGACATCGTATATGAAGCGCGCAGGGCGCTATCGGAGCTCCCGCAGCCAGGTCGAATCCCCGCCGACAGGCAAGCGGCCCTCGCGGGCCGCCTTACAACCGAGTTCGGCGTAAACCCACTAAGCGGTGCGTCGTTTCGGGATAATAGTAGCGTCGGTAGTGACGATGTGTTTAATAGAGCAACTGGAGAAATAACTCCAGAAAACTTCTCCAACGATAGGATCGAGCGGGAAATCGAAAATTTGCGAACGTTAGATCGGGTAGGTTTCCAGGCAGCTACCGGTACGACGAATCGGGCACCACTGCCGGAACGAGTCAGGCCACGATGCGAAGCGGTCGAAAGAAGTCACCGTGAGTACGAGCGGGCTCAGCGAGAGCTCGAGCAGGAGCTCAGGCTCCAAGGCCGCGACTTGCCGTCGGCACGGCGAAACCTCGCGGACACGCTCAACGAGGTAGGTGCGGACGAGTTCGAACTCATCCGGTCCCTACGAGAGCAAAACGCCGAACTATCGCGGAGACTGGAAAATACAGGGTTGGAGGAACGCCCGATACCGCGTCCGCGGTCGAGTCGAACCCGATTTGAGGAATCAGAATATCCCCCTGCGGATCCCGTGTTCCAAACGGAACAACAGAGGGTGCCAGAAACACCGAGTAGGACGCTCGATCTTAGTCTAGCGCTAAAAAACATCAAGCGTTTCGACGGAAGCAACGCTGATGAACTAGACGCCTTCTTATGATCATGCGAGACTGTTTTCAGGCAAGTAGCGCCCCGGGATCAAGACATCCTATTAGAACTAGTGCTCAGCAGCAAGCTCGAAGGGAGGGCGTCCAGAGAAATGAAGCATAAAGTCATCCACTCGGTAGCACAGCTTAAAACCGAGCTGGAGGCTCTGTACCGGAAGCGGAAGTCGTTGCCTGCGCTACAAGTAGAATTCAACTCCCTCCGGCAGGGCCAGGGAGAGGGCATCGCGGTATACGCCGCCAGGACCGAGCGTATAACCGTCGATATAATAGAAAAGCTCTGCGAGGAAGCCACCACGATGTTGGAGATGCTCATCATCGAAAAAATAACACGGAAGAGCGCACAAGCCAATTTCGAGAATGGACTACATGGACAGGTCCAGATCCTGGTGAGATCATGCAATTACGCCACCCTCCACGAGTCCGTTACGGGAGCCATCGAGATCACGAATATGGTGCAGTCAAAGGGAGGGGTAGGTGGAGTATTAAGCCACCCCGGAAGGTCCCAAGGCGCATCACCCCGGCAGGGAGAAAATTGTTTCACCTGCGGAAGAACTGAACACATGGCTCGAGACTGCACCGGGGATACGGGACGAGTAAGCCTACCAGTACCCAGTGAAAACAAGTCAATCCACAACGTGGAAATAACCTGCAATTACTGCCAGAAGAAAGGCCACATGTGGAAGAACTGCCGGAAGAGACTGTCACAGGATAAAAGCGAGCCGACGCAGCCGCCCCGACAGCCAAGAAATAGAGGCTACAAAGATGCAAGAAATACGGTAACCGCGGGGCCAGATCCAGTCACTGCAGGCGTTAACACGCTGGGCGCACTGAGGCTGAATACGCTAACTATCCAGCAGAGACCTGCATGCAAGAAGAAGAAAATAACGCTGCAGCTCCTACAAGTAACGCTGCCGGCGTCGAGTGCCACCGCCAGCGACTTCGATATCGATGCACCGTTGGCCACGACCGGGGTACTCACCCTCAAGGCGGACACCGGAGCGCAGTGCAGCATAATCAAGGAAGGCTGTCTCAAACCGGAGACCATGGTGAGCGACTGCACCGTAGAGCTGCAGGGGGTGGCGGGCGAAAAATTCACCCCTCTCGGGATAGCTAAAATTGTACTCGAGACACCGGCTTTAAATGTAGAGCATTGGTTCTACATCGTTCCGAACAATGTGCCGTTGAAGGTCAACGGATTACTTGGCATGGACTTTATCAAGCAGCATAAAGCGGACATCCTGCATGGCGAGATGCTCAAGTTGTATGGGCACTGCATGCCGCTACGGGACGGCGCGACGAGGATATATTCGTCACCACGCAGTAGAACTGCCGCCACATGCAAATACATAGGCCTGCTTACAAAGATAAATCTTCCTTCCGGAAACGGGTCTAACATGGATGCCGCCAAGGAGAATAAATTTGTCGGACTACCTACAAGGAGCGGGATCGGCCGAGGCATCATAGCGAGACCCCGTGTCGCACCGTCAAGAACCGAAAGAGTGAGTTTAAAAGTTTCTAAATGCGACGAGGAAGTGCAACAGCCGACGGTGACATGCGAGCCGTCGGAGATAGCGACGACTGTACGTAGCCGCCAGGTCAAGGCACTGCGCGTAAGCTCAGAGAGCACGGGGAAGAAGGCCAAACGGTTTGCGCAGCGCCAACGGAAGCCCGACTTGGTGCCCCCCAGCAGTGAAAAGCAAGCAGCTCGCGCAGGAATAATGTGCGAATACAACGGTGTATTCCATCTACGAGGGAACAAACGGCAGCGCACGCACGAGGTGCAGCATCGCGCACTCTTTAAGGTCGGATCAAAGGACCTAGGATCGCAACCCTTGCCTGGGAAGAACGTAAAATCGGAACATGGGTCCGGTAAAATGCAGAAAGCCGGAAAAAGAAATATATATGCAGACACTCTGAGTCGCATATACGCGACCACACGAGCCCAAGTGGGACAGGAAAGAAAATCCCATAAGAAAGAGAAAGATAGCGCAATCGAGTATACGAACAGCCGCACAAAGCGGAGAGTCGAAGATACCCGAGGCAACCACTATAACTCGTCGAATCGAGAGGCTAAACTCGCCCACGAGAAAGAAAAGTGGAGATGCTGACAGACAAAATGCTAGCGGAAGGAATAGTCCAGTCCAGCAGGAGTCAATGTAACGCGGCGCTGATGGTCGTGGCTAAGAAACCCGATGCCGCCGGAGTGAAGAAAATGCGCGTAGTGGTGAACTTTCGGAAGTCGAACGAAGCCACCACCGGAGACTCGTACCCACTGCCCAATATCACCGAAATATTGGACCAGTTGGGACGGGCCCGATATTATACGACTTTGGATCTCGCCTCTGGATTTCACTGAATCCCGATGGCGCAGGAAAACATAGAAAAACGGCATTTTCCACTCCGCGGGGTCATTTTGAGTCCATTTAGATCAAAGAACGCGCCGACGACTTTCCAGCGGCTAATGAACTCCGCGTTAGCAGGACTATAGGGCGTCAAATGCTATGTGTACCTCGACGACATAGTAAAACACGGAGTAAGAGCTACTCGCGATAGTTTGGGCTCTCGCTCAATTCCGGCCATATATTTATGGTACTCGTTTCACAGTAGTGACAGACCACCAACCGCTCACCTGGCTGTTCGGAGGTAAGGCCCCAGGCTCGAGACTAATGCGCTGGAAAATAAAATTGGCGGAACATGAGTTTAATGTAGAATACAAGGCAGGTAAGCGCAATACGAATGCAGATGCGCTCAGCCGTATATTCCTCACTACGAAGGCCCAAGCGAGAGCTAGGAACGAAGTCCGTGAGTCGGAAGAGGACAGCACGACGGGGCAACTCGGCACAACGAACGACCGCACAAAGCGGAGGGCCGAAGATACCCCTTACATCTATGGTGGCTCGCTGGAGCGAGAGGTCGAGCTCGTCCACGAGAAAGAAAAGGACAGCATGCGCCCGGGTACGGACAGCCACACAAAGCGGAAAGCCAAGAATACAGCGGGCCAGCAGAGCAACGCGGCAGAGAGAGAGAGAGAGAGAGAGAGGCCGCGCGGGCCCATGCGCCAGAAAAGAACGGAGAGATCCGCCGCGTGGATGCAGGTTGCTATACTGATCCCCACAGCCCCGCCAAGAAGCCGTGCAGTCGGGGAACGGCAGACCACGCAAGCTACATACGCAAGCCACTGGTAAGACTGCGAGCACCGCTGACAATGACGGAGCGGTCCCAGCAAGCATGGCGGACCCGCGAAGCGCAGAAGGCCGCGAAAAGCAAACGCTCGAGACAGGAAGCGACCCAACGGCGGAGCTACCGGTAGGCACACTGAGCGAAGAAACTGCGGACAGAGCACCGCAAAGGCCCGCTGAGGAAGCGAGGCACGGCGGGGCCCGTAGCCCACGAACTTCCTGCAGCGCAGACGAAGATCGCGTTACAAAAAAGTATAGCGACTGCCGCAGTGGCGTAGCCACTCCTTTTGCCGATGACCGCCTGAAATTAATTAAAGAATACCACGACACCCCCATAGGAGGGCACCAGGGTATACGGCGTACGTTGCATCGGATCCGGACCAAGTACGACTGGCCCGGCCTGAGAAGGGATTTGGAAAATTACGTAACATCCTGCGAATCCTGCCGAAAGAATAAAATCAGGAAAAAAGAACGAGTGCCGATGGTGGTAACGGACACCCCATCGAGGTCATTTGAAAAGGTCGCGGTTGACATCGTAGGACCGTTACTGGGAAGCGCTTCCGAGAAAAAATACATACTCATTCCAGGACGCACTTACCAAATACAGTGCAGCGATCCCTCTGCCGAACCAAGAGGCTTCGACAGTAGCAAGGGCGCTCATTGAAGAATTAATTTGCCGGCACGGAACACCGAAAATAATACTGTCGGACCAGGGCACCAATTTCCTCAGTGCAACCTTCAAGGAAATGTGTCGACTGCTGAGAATAAAAAAAATCCAGACAACGGCCTACCATCCAGAATCGAATGGCGCCTTGGAAAGGTCGCACCGTACTCTCGCGGAATACCTGAAAAATTACATACGAGAGGATCAAGGAGACTGGGACGAGTGACTGCCGTACGGAATATTAACGTACAACACCACTCCACATACGGGGGCCGGACTATCACCCCACGTGTTGGTGTACGGACGCGAGGCTGAGTTGCCGACCGCCGTGAAACAGGAGCCCCGTGGCACCTTTGCTTATGATGATTACGTCCAAGAACTACGAGAGAGACTACGCGCCGCATGGACTGTAGCGCGCGACAACCTAGAAGGCGCGAAAAAACAGTCAAAGAAAGCTTATGACCACAATGCGCAGGAACAGGAGTACCGCGTCGGCGAACGAGTACTCCTCTGAGATGAGAAGGTGCGCAGAGGGCGGTCAGCCAAGCTGACCCCGAAGTGGACGGGACCTCACGAAATAGTAGAGAAGATGCTCCCCGTCAATTACGTCGTCCGAACGGGACGAAAAACTCAGGCAGTGCATGCAAACCACCTGAAGCTCTTTATCGAGCACTAATAGCTCAGGAAATTCGAATACTTATAGCTTGTAAAAACTAAATATTAGCTAGAAAATAAATGTGGGAAGGAGCCCCTCAGGACGCAGGGTAGGGAGCTCCAATAAAGTAGAAGAGGTCTTAGGAGATCTAATTTTATCAACAGGCATTCAGAGATAAATATACATATAGAAAAAATATATTGAACGAAACAATTGAAAAGAAATTGCACTTTCATTACGCAATCTAGAGGGGACGGAATACTGTGACCGTGCCAGAAAAGCACCTCGAAAAATGTATAGCATATTAATACTAACACAGGATAGTGTTCAGCGTAGAGTATAAAAAGAATATATAGAGTAAATGGAAGAAATGAAGCCTCTAGGAGCATACTTAATTTTGTAAAAAATAAGTTAACGTACACACTCCATTCGGTTGATATACACATGTTAATAGGTAATTCGATTTCTGCAAATGGCAGTGAAATATGCCAAAATATTTCAATATTTCAAGATGATATTAATATTTATGAAAAAAGCGTCAATACTTATGCGACTGACTGACCTAAAGGTCTACAGCGAAAATGGACACAGATAACGGCGAGAAATTCGCGAAAAGGGGTTACCCAACTAACCCATCCCCTCATCATCCTAATGCAACAGCAAGGGTGGTGGCTATACGTCGCGCCACCCCTAGAAAAATTGTGGGAGAAATCCCACTCGGCTTGAAATGTTAAATAATACGGGAATACTGGCTTTGGTAGGCGTATGTATAGTAAGTGAGAGATTTCAGCATCAAAACCATCGGGCGAACATCGCAGATCATCCGGGAAAACTACCTTCCGCCGTTCAATTTGAAATTAACGGAGATTGAAGCTCAGGCAACCCCCTACGCAGACCGAGAGGACAATTCCACTATAGAGCGTGCTGCGAGACCCAGAAGAGCTTCAAAAGCTCGGAGCTTGAGCCGACCGAATCATGGACAACCTCAATACTGCCGGAGACGGGATGCAACACATCCACAATCTGAGTTTCTACTCCTTGAGCGCTATAGCGCCGATAGCCTTGGTTGGCTACGTTCTGGTTAAATGTTACAGGTACAAAAGAAACAGAACACCACCAAGCACTAGAGAAGCAATAACCCCGGCAGCCACCGAGGTAACTATCAACCTCGAGCCACTCGGACGACAACAGCCAGAGGAACGACTGCGAACCGAGCTGGCCAGGTAATGCAATCGTCCCGCCAATCGAGAACGACTTGCTCGACTTGAACGACACTAACAAACAAAAACCAAACATTTTACGTACTATTACACATATATTATATATTATATATTGAACCGTAAAATTGTATTAAAATTGTAAGGTACGGGAAACCAACTGAAGGAAAAAATTTTACAAAATTTTTCCTTTTAAGGGGGGAGGGATGTCGTGTCGCGGAACATTCCTCTTTACGTATTCTCAGGAATATTCCTTAGCTGACACAGTTAGAGATGAAATTCTAAAAGATAGCTGTCATACAAGACAGGATGCGAGGTAGACGCCGACGCAGCATGAGGCGACTCGCTATGCGATCTACGATTGGCTAAAGCTAAAACTGCCAACTAAGGGATTTTAGCAAACGCAGCTGCTAACTGCTTTACTGAAATCAGTATTAATTTAGACTCAACAGAGAACGGTTGGTTTCTCGTGAAATACTCGAAACAACGTATTATTGTACTTCTTACTTTGACAATTAAATAGACAACGGAAAGTTACCGTTGTCTATAATAAATACTTCCTTTTATATAAATTCGCGTTTTCATCTTTTACTCGAGATTAATCTCCTTATCGGCAAACGATCCCAAAAAATAATAACTTTTAATATTTTACCGAATACCGAATAATCCAATTACGCGGTACCGGCATAACAATTTGTTATTTCATTGAATCGTAAATTCATTTCGATCTGATATTAGAATTTTAGCGCTACATTGAATATTAGTACATCTGTGAGATACCAGAGAACTAGCGCGGAAACTAGTGCACGAAAAATTACATTGCTGCCTTATGGCAGCTTCCACTCTCTGCTAATCCTCTTTGGCAGTTAGCAATAGACAGCGCAACAGGGCAGACGTGGGGCTGTGGGTATCCGCAGACGCTATTGCTATCCATCGCCACGAGGCGGCAACGCAGGACCCGCCCTCGGCTATCTTGTATCGAACGACTACGCATACGGGCGTCAGTGCTGTGTTAACTTGCGAACCCAGTTTATTGTATAACTACTGTTTACTCATTACCCTGCAATATTAAGGATTGCAACTATTTCGATACTCACGATGATAAATTATTTGTGCATTACCTTTCCGCCCGAATGACAGAACGGTAGTAGTCAAACCTTCCCTCGTCCGATATCCTGACCGAGTTGGACAATAAGTACTAAAATTCGTGCAGTTAAAAATCGGGTCTCAGACTTTGTGATAAAATTTAGTTCTATATTTTTATACAATACAGTGGCTTCATACGAGCAAATCTTTTCGAATCCTTTTCCCGGCAATCACGGACTTTTCTCGTTCGTTCAGCCATTATATTCCGATTAAACACCAACTTTTCAGGATTAAAACGAACGGACGGAATAATTGTGAAGGGCACAAATTTCTCATCAATGAAAATATTAATAAATGAATAAAAAATATTAAACAAAAATTAAATGAATATAATTCATTTCAATCTTTAATGGAAAAAGCAAGTTAATTATACAAGGTTGGTTATCCTGTTGCTGTTATGATATGTATGCAAAATTGTTTTTTACTAATATATTTCGTTGCACCCGAGGTTGGGTAGCTTTAGTGGCACAGCGATAAATGAAAGTATGCAATTATCTATGCCAAATACTGCATATGCTATTTTTTTGTAATGTTTCGTGGTACAGTGTTTGAGAATGCTTTAGCATTCTGCTACGCGTGGCTGGACTATGCACTGCAGGCTAGCGTGAGCAACTGCTTGCTATTGCTGCATAGCGGCAGCACTTCACGGGAGCAGTAAATTCGCACTGAGCAACGGGTCGCTGCGCGCACGCGCTCTTCGACGGCTTGGCGAGACAACGGCTGCTTCGTATAATGTAGCCATCTTGCGTTTTGCTCTTGCACGGCTTTGACCGTTTCCGTGACTTGTGTGCTCACATCATAGTTGAGTGCAAATTAATAATTCTTATCGTTCCACTCTGCTGACCTAGAGTCACTACAAAACGCAACCAGCATATCAGCATTGATATATTGACGTCGGCCTACTAGTACATCAACATTTTGGCTCATCGTTTACACCGATTAATATAATCGTGTGTGGTAATAAGCTCGACTCATTTTATCTTATCGTTTTTTCTAATTATTTTGATATATTAATTTCTATCTTTTACTTGCTTTATTTGTATATTTTCGTTCACGGCATTTGATAGGTGGATCAATAAATGCCACTATAAACCACATCTGTGTACTGCGTATTAATTCACCTGCTACAACTTTACAGTTCACTTCTCTCCAACAATTGAATTCTCGAACATACAGTGATAGTAAAAACTATAGTGCACATACAGGTTATGCAAATGTTGAATGAAGGAAGAACCTATGAAGTAATGAAAATAGATTTAGGCATACTTGGTCAGTTTTCACTATCGCT
Organism: Cylloceria caligata; assembly: GCA_963942595.1. NCBI lineage: Eukaryota > Metazoa > Arthropoda > Insecta > Hymenoptera > Ichneumonidae > Cylloceria > Cylloceria caligata. The sequence goes on from OZ012704.1 coordinate 20,886,260, forward strand.
GTACCACCAAATGTACCTGAGATTGGTACAACAAAATATTCCACCAGTGAACATTTTTGCATACATATCTTACCAGGAAGAGGGTATGGAATCTTATTTTGCTTACATTGGTACTTGATAAATTCAAGTTTTTGTGACCGAATTTTGATAGTTAAATATCAATTTTATTATAGCGATTGGCGTTGTTTGACTATTGTTTTGTTTGTGAAAGTTGAAACGCACTTATTTAAACGGGTCAAAATAAAATCGGATTAACGCATGGTTTTTTTCTCTGCCACTGTCTAATAATGTATGAGATGAACCTCTTGGTACACACTTGTACATGCGCAAACATGTACGCGCACACAGACACAAATCGGATACTCCTGTGGACCATTTTTTTCGATATTTCAGATAGTTGTAACCATCCTGACATTCACGTTCCTAAAAAAGAAAACATTTTTTCACAAAAACAAAACTTCCTTCATGAGGAAGTAAAGTGCTATAAATATGCCGAAACTGTAAATCATAATGACTAAACCTGTAGTTTAAAATATTTATTATTTGTTTCAGAACCCATGCAAATTAAAATGAAGAACGAATCATCATAGAATGAACAGTTTTGTATTTAATATTGGGTCTGGGAAAAAGTTCGTAACATTTTTTTTTTAGAAAAATTCAACTAGTTTTCTTATAGTGTGAAAATGAATTTATTTAAACCAAATATGCTCCATTATTAGCGACAATGTTTCGCCATTTTTCGGGTAGAGCCATGATGCCATCGGTGAAGAACTTCTGTGGTTTCTGGTTGAAAAACTGAATCAAGTGGCTTTCACAGGCTTCTTTTGAAAGCAGCTTAATTCTATTGAGAGAGTTCTGCAGAGATCGGAATAGGTGATAGTCAGAGGGTGCTATGTCTGGACTATACGGTGGATGCATCAAAACTTCCCATCCAAGCTCTCGCAATTTTTGACGGGTCATCAAAGAAGTGTATGGTCGGGCGTTGTCATGATGGAAGACAACACCTTTCCTATTAATCAATTTGGGCCGTTTTCTTTCAATTGCTTGGCGTAATCTCTCTAGTTGTCCACAGTAGAGTTGAGAATCAATCGTCTGGCCAACTGGAAGTAGCTCATGGTGGTCGGTTCCCTTCCAGTCCCACCACACACACAGCATCACCTTTTTCGCCGTCAATTCTGGCTTCGCGAACGCTTGTGACGGTTAACCATCCCTTATCCACGATCTTTGACGCTTCCGATTGTTGTACGTGATCCATTTTTCATCACCGGTTATGACACGTTTCAGAAATGGCTCGATTTCATTGCGTTTCAGCAGCGCATCGCAGATGTTAATTCGGTCTATCATGTTTTTCGCGCTCAACTCATGAGGAACCCATACATCGAGCTTCTTTTTGTAGCCAGCTTTGTGTAAATGGTTCAAAACAGTTTTGTGGTCAATGTCTAGCTCCATACCAATATCGACACTGCTGTTCGAGAATTCAGTAGATGGAAAGAAGTGGACTGTAAATGTTTGCAAGGTGAATTAATAAGCAGTGCACTGATGTTAATTACAATAGCATTTATTGCTCCGCATGTCAAATGCTGTGGATGAGAATACACATAAAACAAGTAGAATATGGAAAATAATAGATTAAAATGAGCACAGAAAAAGATACACAAATGTAAGAATGAAATGTGATGAGCTTTTACCACACACGATTATATTAATCTGGGTGCACGACAAGATGAGCCAAATGGTGATGTACTGGTGAGCCGACGTCTATATACCAATGCTGATATGATCGAAGAGTTTGTTGAGACTGAAGGTCGGCAGACCTGCACTTTGAGACGAATTTGGATGCACAGAAATTTTATGAACACGCACGAACACGGAGGCGAAGAGAACCGTACGAGAGCAAAACGCAAGATGGCTGCGTTATACGAAGCAGCCGTTGTCAAACCAAGCAGTCGTAGAGCGCTTGCGCGCAGTGACCTGTTGCTCGTCACGCAGACCTAGTGCGAGATTCACAGCTTCTGCGTGGTGCTGCCGCCGAGTGGCAGCAGCAAGCAGTTGCCATGCTAGCCTGCAGTGCGCAGTCTAGCTAGGCATAGCAGAATGCTCGAGCATTCTCAAACATTCCGCCCGCCATCAGCAATGAGGTTGCTGATTCTCCTCAACGTGATGTTCTGCTGAGGGAACTGACAGCACTGCAAGCTTAGCAATGGGCCGTGTGAGCGTCGCCGTAGATGTCTTAATGGTCACCACTCTTGTGAGCCCGTCACTGCTAGGATGCAGAGCAATCACTCGTGCAAGTGGCCACTTGCATGGTGGAAAGCGCTCATCCGTGAGCAAGACAAGTGAGCCGATCTGGATGTTGTTGTTAGGGTGGTGCCATTTCGAAATTGCCTGTTGACGCTGGAGATAATGAGCAGACCACTGAGCCCAGAAACTTTGAAATTTCTGCTGTATGAGCTGCCACCGAGAGAGCTTTGCGATCGCCAGATCCTTCAGGGATCGTTCTGCGATAGTGGTAAGTGCGCTGCTAATGAGAAAATGCCCTGGTGCTAGAGCTGACACATCTTCAGGATCGTCGCTGAGAGGTTCTAAAGGCCTTAAGTTGAGAACAGCCTCAATTTGAGTCAGCAGTGTCAACTCCTCGTAGGTTAGGACTATTTCACCCACTGTCCGACGGAGGTGATGCTTCACCGACTTCACTGCTGCTTCCCATTTGCCACCCATGTGTGGTGCTGCTGGAGGGTTGAACCGCCATTATACACGATCTTGTGCGAGAGCATTTGCAACGATGAGATGTTCAGATGAGCATGATGAGAATAGTCGTCGCAGCTCTTTGCTAGCTCCGATGAAATTCGTACCACAATCTGAGCTGAGAGCGCGAGGTATTCCTCGTCGGGCCGAGAAGCGCCGAAAAGCAGCGAGGAATGCGTCGGTTGAGCAGTCAGTGACGACCTCCAGATGTAACGCCGTCGTGGCCATGCACACAAAGACACAAATCGAGCCTTTGTGTGTTTTGGCCCCTCCCCCTCTCCATGCCTTGAGCGTGAGCGGACCTGCGTAATCAACTCCAGTCTCTGTGAACGGCTGTGCAGGTGTGACTCGAGGGAGAGGTAGTTGATCCATTAGTTGTTGAGCACGGATCCCTCTCTGCCGAGCGCACACTACACAGCGCAAGATGTGAGCCTTGACTGGAGCTCTACCCCCAATGATCCAGTGAGCTTGTCGAACTTGCGCTAAAGTGAGGTGAGTACCGCTATAAAACGTGCGCTTATGAGCTTGGTCTATAATGAGTGATAAAAGGCGAGACTGACGAGGCAAGATTGCTGGATGATACGCTTCAAAGTTGAGTGCTGATTGCTTAAGCCGTCCTCCCACCCTGATTACGCCTTGTTTATCGAGGTAGGCTGTGAGCCTACTGAAAAGATGAGAGGTTGGCAGCAGCATTCCAGACGACATCACTTTGAGCTCGTGCGAGAAGTAAGCTGCCTGGGTTGCCTTAACCCAAAAAATCTTCGGTTCGTCGATCTCACGTGCTGAGATGAGTGTGACTGGTGTTGAGCCAGGTATCCTCTTGAGCCGTGCTATCACCCTCGAACAGAGACCTGTGAGCCGATACAATTTGTGGAGCGATGAATACCTATGCACCAGATCCCAATGACAGTCCTGATTCGATGTAGCCACCACAATGGCTACTCCTGACCGAGACCCCAACACACCTAGATTCTCAGCCAGTGCAGGCTGAGCAGGCCATGATTCTCGTGATTGATTGAGCCATGGTGGCCCCGTCTACCACAACGGATGAGCTCTGAGTTGCTCTGTGGTTATGCCTCTAGAGGCACAGTCTGCAGGATTCGAAACGCCAGGAACATGTCGCCACTGAGTATGCTCTGTAAGATCTTGTATTTGAGTGACTTGGTTCCTAACGTAATCTTTCCAGCGCGACGGATGAACTTTAATCCACGTGAGCGTGACTGATGAATCCGTCCACAGAGGAGCAGATGCAATGTTCAATTTGAGTGTGGCTTGAACACTTGAGATCAGCTTGGCTACGAGCAGAGCTGCTGTGAGCTTCAACCGGGACATGGTGAGCTTTTGAGCGGTGCAACCTTGGTCTTTGAGCACACGAGTGACGCCACTTTTGTTGCGGACGGTGAGATGACAGTGATGAATATCACTGCCGACATAGCTAGCTGAGAAGCATATGAGAATCCATGCAACTCCATTGTGGAGCTGCTCCATGAGTTGAACCAACGAAGAATTGAGATCTTGGCCAAGTGAGTGAGATCCTCTCTGATTGCTAGCCAACGTGATGAGACGTGGGATGGCAGTGGCTCATCCCATTTGAGCTTGTGTAGCCAAAGCTCCTGCAAAAGCATTTTGGCACGTATCACAATTGGTGAGATGAACCCGAGTGGATCAAATATCTGAGCCACTTCAGATAGAATGAGACGCTTGTTGAAATTTGCAGGTGCTGAGCTGAACCGGCTTGAGAACACGAACTGATCTTCGTGCGGAAGCCACGTGAGTCCAAGTATTTTGGTTGAGCAGTCGTCCAATATAATTTCTGAGCAAGATGACTCGGTAGCAGCAATGCTGGCGAGTATTTCCGAGTCCGTTGCGTGCCACTTGGCAAGCGAGAATCCGCCCGCCATTTACAACTCCTTTAGCTGTTGAGCAATCTGATTGAGCTGTTCTACTGTGTCTGCTGCTCCAAAAATGTCATCCACATAACGGCCATGCGTGATGGAAGGCACCGCGAGTGGAAATCTCATACCTTTGTCTTCCACGAGCTGGATGAGTGCTCGAACTGCCAGAAAAGGTGCAGATTTGGTGCCGTAGGTGACAGTTTTCAGCCGGTATGGCACCTCCTCGAGCTGGTCCACAGTATTTTTTGCAAATTGCAATCCTCTTCGTGTACCAGGATCTGTCGGTACATCTTGGTGATGTCCGTAGCGAAGATGTAGCGATGATGACGAATCCAAATGAGCACGTCTGAGATGTTGAGCAGCAGGTTGACCCCAGTGTGCATTATGTCGTTTAAGGAGAACCCAGATGATGTTGCACTTGAGCTATGGAACACCACTCTCAATTTTGTAGTGGTACTCGCTGGCCTGAGAACTCCATGATGCAGCAGATAATAATGCACCGCACTTCATGGTAATGCTGGCGCCTTCTCCATGTGACCGAGCTGCTCGTATTCTGCCATGAATTCATGGTAAAGTTTTTTGAATTCGTCATCCCTCGAGTGTCATTTTAAAACTCGAGACACAGTGATGAGCCGTCGAAAATGAACTCCCCAAGAGCGTTGCCGGTGATTTGAGCGGAATCCTGACGATGTACCTCCCTGTTGAGTCACGCCTATGCGTCGACCTGAAGTGATCCTCACACTCCTGTTCTTCAGGTGTGAGTGAGCTGTCAGTGTTGGTTGGTAATTCCTCTTGGACCCAGAATTTCATGAGAGCTTCTTGAAGTGCTTGATCCTCCTGTTTGAGGTGGGCATGATGAAATGGACTGGCAAGCGGTTGTGCTGAATCAATTGGTTCGAGCACCAGCCATCCGAACACCGACAGCTGAGCAATTGGCATTGACGGTGAGCTCTTGATGATATTAGGCTTAATGATCTGCCCATAAACATCAGCCCCGATGATGATGTCGATTGACCGAGGGCGTAGAAATTCTGAGTCTGCCAATTTGAGCTTGTTGATGTGAGGCCACATCTGATTTGGTATTTCTACAGATGGTAATATCACCGTTAAAGTTCTGAAGATGTGAGCATTCATGGTGACAATAGCGGCTGTGTGCTGAGAATGAAGAGTGAGCTGAGTCAAGCTGCGTGTTTGAGCTGATCTCTTGCCACCAATACCAAAGATCGGAATGCATGCGCGCTGGCGTGTTAGTTTGAGCTGAGTACAGAGGCTTTCTGCCACGAAAGATAGTTCCGATCCTGGATCTATGAGCAGCCGAACTTGATGAGTTAAAATTGTTGTTTTTATCAGTGCTAAAGCAGTTGCGAGGAGTGACGAGCTGACTTTGTTCAGCAGTTCTGAATTCTGGACGACTGCACCTCTATCTCATTGAGCTGCAGGTTGAGCAGAAATATCCGATGGCAGTTGCTTTGAGCTGGATGATGACTCCTGGTGGAGCATGGTATGATGCTTGGCACCACACTCCTTACACTTCCTGGTTGAGCGGCACCATGCCACGTTGTGTCTTCCTAGGCAGTTATAGCATAGACGGCTCTTGTCGATCACCTTACGACGTTCAGTGGTATTACGCTCTCGAAACTCTGGGCATATCGCCACGTAATGGTCGAGAGATCGGCAACAATCACAGGGGTAGGTTTTATCGGTCCACTCCCTGCAAGCTTCCTTGACTGGTGCCACCCGGGCAGTCGTGTGATGAGCTATATTGGGTCGTACTGACTCTTTAGATGAGCTTGATGATGCCTTTGATGTAGAGGCTTTGGTGTTAACGCCTGGTTGATTTGGAGTCGCCTTGATTCTTTCAAGTGATGTCTCCCATGCTTCCCGTGTCAGCCTATCCAGTTTTCTTGCCACATGATGGACCAATACGCAGTCCCAGAGCTGGTCAGTGCTGCTGAGGCCTCTTAGAACGGTGTCTGCTTCAGACACTGTCGCAATAATTTCGGCTAAAGACGTCGCGTTTCTCTCAGAAGGTGTGGTGACGGCAAAAATGCTGTCGAGGCGCTCTTCCATCAACAGCCGTTTATTTTCAAATGTGTTCGTGAGAATTTCCCATGACGGCTGTAGGGACTCACCTGTGAGTGCTAAGCCAGCGATGAGCTGTGCTGCACTACCGGTTACCCTGCCCCGTAGGTAATGCAGCATATCTACACTGGATAGCTGTTGCTGATCCATGATTAAAGACTGGAACATATCCCTGAAGGCTGGCCAATCAGAATATTTCCCGTCAAACTGTGGCAAATTTATATGAGTCAGCTTCGCCTTTGCTTGAGGTGGTGCTGCAGGTGCAGCAGATGGTTGACTGCGTGTCAAGCGATTTCTTAGTGACGCGATTGCCATTCTCACAGCGAGTGTAAGCTTTGCCTCCTCCAGATGCGTACCACGACTGAAGTATTCGTGGTCAGCGAAAGCAATTGTCCACGTGACTTCAAAGTACTGATGTACTTTAATGAAGGCTTTGTGGTGCTTATCGACCTGAGCCCACAGCGAGTCGAGTTCTTCGTTGGACGTCTCATTTGCTTCTTGTGGTAGCGCCTGGAGCACCAGCTCGATGACGTCGAGGCGGCTCTGCTGCGATTGAGCCTTAAAAATAAGCTCGCTTGGTAGTCGAGCAGGCGAGCTTGAGCGAGAGCTTGTGCGTATAGGTGGTGGCTCAGTAGTAGCTGGTGGCGGTAACAATTTCTTTCCAGAAACCTGCTCGCTTCCCTCACCGCCTTGAGTAAGCTTTGATTTATCTGCCATAATACTGTGAAAAATGCACTAGTTAGATCCGAGCAAACTTGACACTTTTGGCAATAGGCGATACGCTTTGAGCACTGGTAGTGCGAAAGTAGGAGAAAGAAGTAAAATGAAACTCCGCAGAGCTATACGATACCCAACCGATGCAGATGTCGAGCTACTACGAGCCCGTCTATGTGCAGAGTCGATACTGCGGAGCTCGGCTAGTAGACTCCGCTGAAAGTGCTAGTGCTCGTTGAGCTGTCGGATCGTCTTTCGACGAGGTGAGGTGGTCGAACGTGTTCCTACTGGGTGCGCTGACTGAGAGTGCGTCCACGCACTTGATGATGGAGTATGATGCTAGCAGTACTGCAATCCGGCTCGAAGGACCAAATGTTGGAGAATTCAGTAAATGGAAAGAAGTAAACTGTAAATGTTTGCAAGGTGAATTAATAAGCAGTACACTGATGTTAATTACAATAGCATTTATTGCTCCACATGTCAAATGCTGTGGATGAGAATACACATAAAACAAGTAGAATATGAAAAATAATAGATTAAAATGAGCACAGAAAAAGATAGAAAAATGTAAGAATGAAATGTGATGAGCTTTTACCACACACGATTATATTAATCGTGTGTAATCGCTGAGAAGATCTGTCACGACCGGGTTTCGCTGTGAAGCTGACGCTGGGTGCACGACAAGATGAGCCAAATGGTGATGTACTGGTGAGCCGACGTCTATATACCAATGCTGATATGATCGAAGAGTTTGTTGAGACTGTAGGTCGTCAGAGCTGCACTTTGAGATGAATTTGGATGCACAGAAATTTTATGAACACGCACGAACACGGAGGCAAACGCAAGATGGCTGCGTTATACGAACCAGCCGTTGTCAAACCAAGCAGTCGCAGAGCGCTTGCGCGCAGCGACCTGTTGCTCGGCACGCAGACCTAGTGCGAGAATTACAGCTTGTGCGTGGTGCTGCCACCGAGTGGCAGCAGCAATCTAGCCTGCAGTGCGAAGTCTAGCTACGCGTAGCAGAATGGTCGAGCATTCTCAAACAACTGCTGATATGCTTATCTTGCTGGACTTTTTCAAGAATTTAATCAGCTTTTTCAGTGATTGACGACCAGAGTGTGACTCATCTTTCACATAAAAATTACCGGAACGAAAGCGAGCGAACCATTTGCGCGCAGCAGATTTTGATAAAGTTCCTTCACCGTACACAGCACACATTTGTTCACAAGGCTGCGCAGCATTCTTTCCTTTGTCGTCATAATATTGCAAAATATAGCGCAATTTTTCATTACTTTTCTCCATTTAACCTCGAAGTAACGCTCGAAGTGTCACCTTTCCAACGAGCGATTAGTGGTGTCGCTGCGATCTGTGTTTCCTGACTAATTTTCAATTGATGCCATCTATCGAGAAAAATGCCACGAACTTTTTCCCAGACCCAATAATTAGAAATAATAGAAGGAAGAGTTCCCACCGTTGCCGATCCCTCAACATGTACACAGGTCAATGCGGGCATAGTTGACCAGCATACCGACTCTGTTGCCGCTATCTGTATCCACTCGAAAGCTGCTGGATAGGTGACGGTGGCAGCGGCAGTGGCAGCAGCAGCAGCAGCAGTAGCAGCTTCCACCAAACGAAGCTATGGGGAATGCAGTGGTTGCTGCTGAAAAAGAGCTGCTGTCGGTGCAGGACTAAAGCAACAGTAGCAGGGCCGGGGCACACAACGACAGCAGCCGGCTCGTGACCTGTCTCATGTACAAGACGAGCGAGACTCCTGCAACAGCAGGGAAAGGAAGTGCAGGAGATGCCGCCGTATACCGCCTCGCCTTAAGGGACGCCGCAGTCGCCCAATTTCGTAAACTTTGGTACAAAAGCAGGAAAACATACACAACCTGCGTTGAGATTGTCACGATAACGACATGGAATTTCAGCGATTGAGAGCCGTCAATGTTGATCAGCATTGGAAGAATACAAAACTGCAGGCAGAACTCAAGATGGTGTTCAACATGTATATCACTGACCGGCGTTCTGCTTGGTAAGAGTGGCAAAAGCAGCACTAATAGCGTACACAGCAGAAGCCAATGACGGCAAAATCGAATCGCAACAACAAACGATTCAAAAAAATAAGTAATTCAAGCAGTCCACTTCAATGGCTTCATACTCAACATTTTCTTGATGATAATCAACTTTTATTTGAAGTATTCATTCAGCCGTTACAGTATTGAATTTCAACTATGATATAAAACTCATAAGCGGTATGATAAACGCCTTTAAAAAATCGTGATTCGTGTACAAGTACTTAACCCTTTGCACTCCAGCCTAGTAGGGCATAGAGGCTTTAATGTCGCAAATACGGCGACAACGGAGTGCAAAGGGTTAAATATAGCGTCATAGTTGTATGACATTTAATATAACTATTTGTACATCATTACTTCTGATGAAACCTGCTTACTCTTAAAAGACGTTATTATCCCCATGGGATGAAGAGTATACCATAATCGTGAAATTTCATGAAAGCATTGGACATAAAAGAATCACATAACCCTATAGAAAAATTTGAACGATACTATTGGCATATGCTGCGCAACGAGGTTCAGAATCATCTTCGCTCCTGCAAGGGTAGTCAGGAACAGAAACGAGTTCGCTCAAAGATCCGCAAGCCACGGTTTCCACTGACAGAACACTGACGTGGAAGATAACTTGTTGAAATACTGTTTGGCGGAGGTTATGCCGGACCTGAAAGGTACGACAATTGCTGAAGCTGTAGCGCGCCGACTAATAAGTCAGTTCAGTGCTCTTCGTGTTATCCTTATTGATCATGGTGCCTCGTTCACCAGCAATCTGTTGAGCGAGCTTCCTCGAATTTTTCAAAGCAAATAATTAACCACATCTAGACGTGGTTAGTTATTATCGCCCATCTAATGATCGAACGGTGCGTTAGAGCGCAGCCACATAGTGTTGACTAACTACGTCAAACATTATTGGGCAGCGTACGACGATTGGGACTGTTAATTGCCTTTTGCAGAACTCTCGTATAATACATGCGGTAATGAATTCAACACCTTACGTGGTCGTCTACAGGAGAGTGCCCTGGTTACCGACCCTGTACCCCATAGACGAAAATTCGCGAAATTGTGAGAATTTACTTGATTTAAGCAAAAGAGCATTCTAAAATCCGCTACAAAAAAACCGTACCGCTATTTAAAGAAAAGGTAAGCGACCAGGCTTATGTATTGAAGAAACCAAAAAACGAAAATTTGATGCAAATTATATTGGACAGTTAACCATTGTTCAGTTCTGGGACAAAAATAGAGTTTTTATGGAAGCGGATAATGAAAGCCGAATTTGTAAACATGTTGTTGAGGATTCTCTGGTGTTCTTGAATCTGAAATATATTGGAATGGGATAAGTTTTCACTCACGATAGGTGTGAAATAACCAGACCAAAGATATTGGTAGAGAAAGTAGCCTTTATTCCACCTTTGACTCGATTTGACTACAAAAAAAAATACAAATTATATATATACTAATGAATTTGAAGTGAATTTAATTAGCAACACATACAATTATATTAATTGCGTGCCGAGATGTGTGAGGTGAAACGAGAAGCAGCCCGTGCTGCAAAGCACGCCACGAGATGAGACTTATGAGGATGCACAATTGAGATTTCCTCACCTCACCGTTATTAAATTTATGTAAATTGTGACGATGCACTCTTACCGTGTATTTTGAGTCCTGTTGGGCACTTCTGAGTTGAGTAGATCCTGAGAAATCAGTGAAAAATTTCCGAAGTGAGAGCAGTGGTTGAAGCTGTCTATGCTGTTTTCACGAGGTGTCAAAATCTTCAAGATGGCCGAGTAGTATGAACGCGTCGCCGTCAGACACTGAAGTCAAGCGAGAGAGCCGGCCTCGCTTGAATAACATGCCTTCGAAGCGCTGTCTCGGCTATCTTCGCAACAGCCGAGTGCAGCACATCACCTAGTAGCAACAGGTCGACGCACGGTGATATCGATCACCGTGCGTCAGCTGATTTTTCAACACATGTAGATCAAGTAAAAGTCGCGTGTATACGGGATTTAAAGAATAATAAAGGGGAAGCGTATGTACGTGTATATGTATTCATGGATACGCGCGTACATATAAGTATACTACTTCAATATCAATAATAACAATAATATAATATAATATAATATAATCATAATGTTTACAAATTAAAGTTGTTATAAAAATAAATAAGACAAATAGTTCTCTGTATACAGAAATGGATGCAAACGTACCATGCCAAATGCATAAGTAATATTAAGTACTGTGTGATTTTTGTATGAGTATGGGTATTGTCAGACGCTATGAAGGACTTTGTATGTGCGCGAAATAATATCCACTGGTTGAAATTGCTTTGTCGGAGCGACACACTAGAGAGTGACTAAGGCCAAGCAAGTGAAATGTGTTATAGGTGCAGCAACAGGAAGGAATAGGATGACGGTGCGTGCGAGATTGCTCCTCAGTATTACTGGAGTGATACTGGGCACACTTAGCGTACTTGATTGTTTCAAGTAACAGATGTAAACGAATGCCCGGGCCTTTATTACGAAAAAATTATGCCGTTGCGACTGCAGCACGCGGACTGGAGGATCACGATATTCGTATAAATCAGTTCCTTCATGGAGAACTTCCCTACCGACGGAGCACGACTACAACGGGTCCTCGGTTCATGCAGCCTCATAAATTCAGAAACTAACTGTTAGGGAATTCTATGCACAAAGTTTATTTCAAGCCAGATAGCTTGAGCGGAAAGACTTGTAAGGGAATTCAGACAGGTCGCATACGACTCCCACCTCATACGTGAGCCGATAGAGAACGTACCCCATGCCATAAAGAGAAGGCCAATCGCTCTCGGCTTTATTAGATCGGTCTGCAAATCACTGTTGGGTACTCTAAAGCGGGAAGATGTCGAGTACTTTAATAGACAAATTAATCGAATTATTTTCCGTCCAGACGAACCCCACTCATTTCATTGGAAAATAAATACACATAATGAAGTCGAGAGTTCAAACGCTATATGAAAAAAACACCGTATATGCTCAACAGATGGAAATAAATAAAATCGAAAATACAAATTTATTCACCAAAATCAATATGGTCCCCTTCAAAGTACTTCCCATCGACTGCAACGCACTTACGCCAGCGCTTCATCCAATCCTCAAATCAATGTTGGCACTCAATTCTCGGTATGTCCATCAGAGTCGTCTTCGATTTTTTCATGACATCCTCTCGGGTGCTGTAACGCGTTCCGCGAAGCGGTTTTTTTAAGTCGATTGAACAGGAAAAAGTCGCAGGGCGACAGATCAGGTGAATTCGAAGGCTGCCGGATAATATTCGTGTTGTTTTTGGTCAAAAACTCACGGATAAGGATCGCATTGAGCGACGGTGCGTTATCGCGGTGCAAAATCCGCGAGTTGTTTTCCCACAAATCCGGTATTTTTTAGCGAATTGCTTTACGCAAACGTCTCATAGCGCCCAAATAATAATCTTTGTTGACTGTCTGTTTTTCTGGCAAGAATTCATGATACACAACACAGTTGTAATCCATGAAAACCGTGAGCATCACCTTATTTTTTTACTGAAAACGACGTGGTTTTTTCGGTCTCGGCTCATTCGGTGCACGCCATTCATTCGCTTGATGTCTGGATTGCGTGTTATACTCATAAATCCACGTCTCGTCTCCAGTGATGATCCGTTTGATAAATGTTGGGTCGGATTCGGCCTTGGAAATCATGTCTTTCGCGATTTCAACGCGGTCCTTTTTTTGCATGAAATTGAAGTATTTTGGAACCAGTTTTACAGCGACACGTCTGAGGCCCAAATCACTAACCAAAATGTCTTGAGCGGATCCATAAGCGATGTTCAAGTCCTCTGCCAGCTCTGTGATGATCAATTTCGGTTTTCGGCCAACACTTATTTGATTTTATCGATGTTTTCATCAGTTTTTGACGTCGGCAGCCTGCCACTGCGTTCGTCATCCTCGACCGACTCACGGCTATTTCTGAAGCGTTCGTGTCGCCGAAAAACGTTTAATCTCGAAAGAGAATCGTTGCCGAAACACTTCTCCAACATTTCCAAGGTCTGCGGACCATTAAATCCGTTTTTCACACAAAATTTCATGCAAACTCGTTGATGCACAGTTAATGCTATTTTCAAACTTGTAAAAAATCGAAAACACACACAAAGGTAGATGTACTCAGTACAGCGTAATGTAATGGTATTTAACGTTATCATTACCCTGAAAGGTTTTAATTCGGACTAGAGCAGGGAGGAAATTAATACAGGCTTCAGTATTAGGTAAAAGTAGGGTTTATTTGACAAATGTAATAAATTATACAGATACGAATATAGAATATGATTAATAATATTTAATTGGACTCCTTTTGATATTTCTGGGTGATTATGCACACTACAAAAAGCTTGACCCGGGCTCACGCATGCCTATATAATCGTGTCCGCGAAAAAAGGAGATTTTATATTAAATTAATGAAATATTGTCTCTAATGGTATGGCAGTATAGTTTCTACACAAGGTGAGACAGAGTATTATTCTAACGGGCTTGCCATCGATAATTTACTTATGTTACCGAAGTCTTATTATTCTTTGCCTTTGGATCTAGCCTATCCTATATCTGTATATCTTGGTCCTGTGATGGGGACGGAGCTCTCGCTCGAGCTCCCCTGGCTACGCTATCTGCTCGCTAGCCCCGCCGCCACCACGGTGGCGGCGTCACCGAGATGCATCTTCGGTGCATCGACACATTGAAACGACGGCAGGAGCGTCCCTAGCTCAATTTGAAGGTGGTTTTGGTCCGATGGATTTGATATATTTTTATCCATACCACATTGGTTTCTTTTAGATGTGAGATCTCGTTGACTTGGATGCTGGGCTGCTTGAGTGACTGGTGGCTCTGCGTTTGGCCTTGGGAGATGTTCGTCTTAACGGCCTCTGAGGTATCAGGTCTGGTTCTTGGAGTTGTGCGGTTTGATATGCTTCTCCTTTGGATGGCTAGGTGGTCCTCCTTTGGCGGTTGACTGGTCTTCCTTCGATTTGCTAGCTGGTCCTGGACGTTAGTGAGAATCTGTGAACAAATGCTCTTCGATTGTCACATTTCGTGCCCTTTTATACTAGCTTCCCCCGCTTTTCTTCCAATTTCTGCCTGTATAAAAGGGTATAACTATATTTGATAGTCGTCCTGTAGCCCATCTCCTGTAGTCCATTTATCGTTAATTCCATATCTCCGATTATTGTATTTAATGTGTCCCTTGTTGATTCTTTTTCATACATTATTTAGTACTGTAGTAGCTCGAGTATCGGTAGTTGGTTTTCTCGGTACGCTGTTCTTCATAGTGTTGGTAGGATGTACTATAGGCTCGTTATTCTCGGTATATTTTGGTAATGCGTGGTGCTGGTGCTTCGCTGTGTATGGATAGCGTGTACCTCAGCTAGTTGCGTGGTACCGGTGCTTCGTGGCCCTGTGTTGGGTAGATGAGACGAATTTGTCATCTTAGTAACTTTTATAAATGTCAAGCTATGACTCTGAATTTGGAGGGAAGTCTCAATGATAGACGTGGTAACTTAAAAAAAAAAATTCCAATCGGGTGACTGACAGCGCCACACGGTGGCCGGTCCTAAAACTTTTTAATTAAAGTAGTATGTTACATAAGAACGAAGTACGGCTGCAGTATACACTCTGATGAATTACGCCACTCATGTGGAGGCGAGAGTGAAATGTTACATTACTGCAAGCAAACACTACCTTCACGTTATCGCTGCAGCGCGTGATACCGACTCGATCCGGCGTTCTGACTTCAGAGCAGTTATTGACCGTTGCCAAGGAAGTACAAACGTCAAAAGACAAACGGTCGTAAGTATAATATTTAATAAAAAGGTAGTAATTGGGATCGATTGCCGTTAAGAAGTTCGTACTCGCGTGAACGAGAGTAAACGCAGACATACATTTAAACAAGTTAATTGAATTTTATTATAATTTACGATCGAAGGCCGTAATATTATCGTAAGCGTAAATGTATAACAATAATGGTTTGACAGTTTTATAGCAATCTCTCTAGTCCTTGACGAGGAACCAACCATTCAGTTTCGGCTTTTATTTTAGACTTCAATATTTTGGACGAGTCCGACCGGGGATCAATCGTTTAGGTTAAGGTGAAAAATAAGACCTTAATTAATGTCAGAATGTTATTAATGGAATTTTGTTGCAAATTCCGCGGTATAACATTGCAATCACGAAAAACTTTATGAAGTATTTAACATTTTGTGAACGATTAGAAATTTTGCGAATTATTGGAAGTTTCGTGAATCATTAGACATTATTGTAAACGATTAGAGACCCGGTGCATTATCAAAACTATAAGAAAATTAATCTCGAAGTGCATCGTGTCCTAGTCATCTGCCGCAATACAGGGCAGCGTAGTCTACGACCGAAACCACTACATCGATAGCTCAGTCCAAGCGTGCGTAAAACAAGGATGGAGAGAACCGTGCGCCACGAGAGAAGTTTCGACATTCTCAGCGGGTTTGATTTAAGTAAAGAAATTGATTTAACTATTATTGTATAAGAAGACAGCGAAAGAGAAAGGCGTCAGGGAAGGAGTGCGGCATTGTGCATCTCCTAGTACCATCAAAAGTCGAATTCTCGTACATGAAGCCAAGAAAACGGCAAATTCAGAATTATAGTTGCCGAGCGGTGTGACCTGGCCTAGTGAGGGATTCGCGGTGGAGCGGAGATTACCGAAACGGCAGGCAAGCGAGTGTTAGCAAGCCACGGACAGTTGATATAGATTGGACGGTAGAATACGGGAGAAAATGCGTAAGCGAGCAAAGATCTCCGCGCTTTAGAAACGATTATGAAGACGTGCGAGTACCCGGAATAAAACTTCTAAAACGGTTTATGAATATCAGAAGATAACTGTCTATGCTAGATGTACCTGATTGAACAAATTATCACGTGTTTATGAATAAACCCTTCTTTTATCTCCTATAGAAAACCTTAATTCACTTCCTCACTATTACAGTTCGAATTCTAGACCTCTATAAAATAAAATTAATGTTAACGAGTTAATATCGTTTCAGCACACCCGTGAAAAGGCTCAGCTACCGCAGGAGAGCTAAACGCGTCGACTGCAGGATGAGTCATCAGTGCCTGACAAGACCGCTCCGAATCTGGCGCGCTGAGATCACCGAGTACCACCAAAGCGAAATTAACATAATCCATAATAAAACTGGAAAACTGTTACGCTACTCCAACAAAAAGTGAGGACAGGCAGCAACAATTAGCTTGTCACATGATGTTATACGAACAACACCATACGACAATGTAATAAAACGTTGTGACAATAAAACAACAAAAACAAACAAATTGAGGTCAAACGAAAAAACCACGAATACGAAACGATGAAATTCGTTCTAACAAAAGAGCACACTAAGGGAGGAAGCCAAACCAACGCGAATTATTAATAAACAAATTCTCCAAACAAATACAATTTAGAACCCAAATGGAATACGAAAATAACACGACACCCATATTTAAAACATTATAAGAAACTCCGGATACTTTTTCGAGATATCAGGAGCAGACCTTCGCGGTTTACCCTACCACGAAAATATGACGTCATCAAAAATCGTAGGATATCACGTGACATCGCGCCATACCCTTTCGTAGAAAAATATCATCATCTCGATGACGTCATGGTCACCTGACTACCACGTTTCACCCCTTCCGTAGGGCAAATCGCTAGGATATAAAAGTGGCAACCAAGCTCACCTCACTCTCTGATGGAAACACTAAATTCACGGTAGGAAGTTATGCTGAATATCATCTATTGCAAATTTTTACATTCCTGCTCTTAAGACTAGAGCTCATTTCGAAGATTCGGATTTTCACACATCGTGAGTGGCCATCAAAATCTCGATAAATAGTACGATCGCTACGCATAGCACGTGGCTATTCCCTATTTATCCGAGTTAGTGCACTCTCATTTAAATGATCCCCACGTACAGCACCGTGGTTATCCTTTGAAAGGGTGAAACTACGTGAGTCATAGTGTCCCGAGCATAGCGCACTCGCTTACTATAGTCTCCGCACGTATCATACGGTCGAGCGTGCTAATATTACGATTTTCAATCGTATCTGGACCGATACTGCTTCAATCGTACGAAACCCTTGCGCAACTGATACAGCAGTATAATTACGGAGGAAAACTATAATTAATAACCCCTTAAGATGATTAATTATCAGGGGTACAAATTGAAAATGCGGGTTTGATAACAGATGGCGTTACTAACGCTATACGCATCAGGCAGTACTGTGACTATGTTCATGTCAAAGCTACGTCTTATAGCTTTAATTTTCAGTATGTGTCAATTTGTCGCAGTGTCAAATTCATAGTTTTTTTGAGCTCTCAATATGTCGAGTTTCGTGCCAACAAAACAGCATTTGCGGGAAGTTTTAATTTACTTCTTTAATTTGAAGAAAAGTGCTGCTGAAGCACATCGATTGGTCTCCGAGGCTTATCCGAGTCATGTTCCATCGGTTTCAACGTGCGAGAGATGGTTTGTGCGGTTTAGAAGTGGTGATTTTGACGTTGAGGACAAAGAGCGGCCGGGCCAAGTGAAAAAGTTTGAGAATGCTGAATTGGAGGCAATACTCAATGAAGACTCGTGTCAAACTCAACAAGAGCTCGCAGATTCATTGGGAGTGACACAACAAGCCATTTCCCATCGTATAAAAGCCCTCGGAATGATCCAAAAGCAAGGACATTGGGTGCCGTATGAGCTGAAGCCGAGAGACGTCGAGCGCCGTTTTTTTGCATGCGAACTGCTGCTCGAACGGCAAAAACGGAAGGGTTTTTTGCATCGCATTGTCACTGGTGATGAAAAGTGGATCCATTACGATAACCCGAAGCGCAAAAAATCATATGGTTACCCCGGCCATGCATCATCATCGACGGCCAAACCAAATATTCACGGCGCCAAGCTCATGCTCTGTATTTGGTGGGACCAGCTGGGTGTGGTGTATTATGAGCTATTGAAATCGAACGAAACCATCACAGGAGCACTATACCGAACTCAATTGATGCGTTTGAGCCGCGCACTCAAAGAAAAACGGCCACAATACGAGCAAAGACACGACAAAGTAATTTTGCAACATGACAACGCTCGGCCACATGTTGCAGCGCCGGTCAAAACATACCTACAAACGCTGAAATGGGAAGTCTTACCCCACCCGCCGTATAGCCCAGATATTGCTCCTTCCGATTACCACCTTTTCCGATCGATGACACATGGCCTAGCTGACCAGCGCTTCCATTCTTACGAAGAAGCCCAAAAATGGGTCGATGACTGGATAGCAGCCAAGCCGGCCGAATTTTTTCGCGACGGTATCCGTAAATTGCCAGAAAGATGGGAAAAAGTTGTGGCTAGCGATGGACAATACTTTGAATAATTCATTTGTTACCATTTTTTCAGAATAAACGTTCAAAAATAGAAAAAAATCCCGCATTTTCAATTTGTACTCCTGATAGCAGTCTGGAACCAGTTTTATAAAGTCAACAATATTAGGAACGCAGGACGAACGTCGTGAACTACACTGCGAATCCTGTATGGTATCGTGAAAAGCGAGATTGTACCGTAGGAATCAAAACAAAAGCAAGAGCTACAGACACTGGGGTAGGCCGACTCTGACGAGACCGACCAATTCGACAACAATAAAGTCAGGCGCGTCTTCTACACCTGTAGTGCAAGAAAGGCAGAATTCCATAGATTGCGAGAGAATTAACGTATTATTTTCCAACCAATCCATAAACCAGCTAGTGCGCTGAAATAAATAGATCTTAAGTAGTAAAACAATGACACCTTACCGTTCGATGATTATACTACCATCTCGAAATTAATCACATGAGTAATCAAAACGAGATTTCGTATGAGAATGGATTGACCTTCACGGAGTACGGTGGAGTCGAGTTGCAATCGCGTAAATCACGCGATATTATTAAAACTCCTATTTTAAAAAATTCAGTGTTATACTCCATAAAGCAACACCAGTTCGCTGTGCGATAAACCAGGATATTTCCTGCATATGTACTACTAAGTCGAAATCGCCTAAATAAACGCGATGATATCGATTCCGTAACTTCTTTCAAAAGCCAGTGTTGCAGCGACACCCGCTCGTTGTGCTAATTAATAAAATAACAATAAAAACCGTAATAATTAATAAAATACGTTAGTAGTATGTGTACACCTTTGCTCCATCCCACTCCTTCCCCCACCACGCGGCTACCCCCATCACCCCACTTTTCCACCGCCGCGTTACCCACTCTGCTTAACCAGTGTCAGTAACGTGGAGATGGTAAAGTGAGGTGGTGTGGGTACTCTGGTGAATACGGAAGAGTGAGATAAGAGCAGGATGAAGCAAAGGTGTACACATACTTGGAAAAATGAATAAAATGATGTACTCACCGCCACAGTTGTTGTCAGCATCTACCCTCCTTCCGCAGCGATTTTGAACTCCCGTCTCTCCAATGTACTCACACACACACTCACACTCACTCACACACACACACACGCACGCGCGCGCGCGCCTACAGAGAGAAAGGGAGACAGTGTCTTTCATTTCTTGCTACGTCCTCGTCAAAACCCTCGTTCACGGCATTGATATCGTAGCGAATCTATCTCATCACCGAGGGCCTCTATAATACCTGCTGCCACATCCGCGCGTTCCCCGTTCGTTAATAGAAGATTAACGAGGTCGCATCATGACAGGGATCAAGGCATCGCGACCGCACGCTTCGTCGATGAGTTGCTCAATACCTACAACATCCACGCGTTCGAGCCCGTATATTGAACACTCCATGACAAGAGCCGGCAGCATCCTTGCTAGAGGTTCCGGATGAAATAGGTTGTAACGGTATTAAGCGTTAACATTACCCTAAAAGGGCTTGTTCGGACTCGAACAGGAAGAAAAGTAATTTTAGGCTTTTTTAGTAGGTAAAAGTAGGGTTTATTCAAAGAAACAGATAAAATTTGTGTGATACATCACAAAAATAAATAGAAAATTCAATTATCTAACCCTTTTCTCTCGGTATTTTGGCTACCTCGCGCCTTACATTCAATTATTCCCGGGCACTCGAGTGCAATTATAATCGTGTCCGTGGGTATATTTAAAGAATTTATGAGACTAGAGATGTAACATTCAACAATATGCACTATGGCTCGAAAAGAGAAGTTGATAAATAATATGTTCCTAATGTGAGCTATTCTTTAGAATTGAATTTATGACAGAAAGATAAACGCTGCTGGATAATTTTTATCTATTCGTCGCGTTCCCTAGGTAAAAGGCTTAGCATGTGCATCGTCGGTAACTAACCGGCCGTTGCTTGATTTTACCGCCGAGCGGTTCAATTTCTAGTGCTACAGGCCCGTTGGTGAGAGTGGATATATCTATATATTTTTTTAAAGGTCGACTTACGCGTCCACCCGACCGCCGCTACGATCTGGCGTCAGTGGGATGCACTCTCAGTGCATGCGCAGCTACTTGATCTCCCAGGGCCGTACCCTGTGCATTTATCGCCTTTTTATATTTTTCTTTTTATCTACGTTTATATCCCTACTGAATTTCTTATGCTCATATTATTCATAGGCCTTTGCCATACTGATAGTTATATTCCGTATTTTAATGAGTCGTAATTATTATCTTTAGTTTTCGAGAGCCTAGCCCGTGTATTTGGCTGTCCTCGGCTGCCAGAGTGAGAGAAAGAGAGACAGAAATAGACCGCTCTGTTGTTGTTTGGGTCTGCGGTGCGTTGGCCTCGAACGCAGTACCGGCTCAGCTGCTTCCCGTCAAAGATGTATGTCAGGTACCACAGCTGGGCTCTCTTGGTACCAGTGCGGCTGCACCTAGCGAGGGTTGGCTGCTCTTCCTTCCTGGACTTCTGCATTGGCGGGACCTGCGAACAAAACTGTTTTCCGAGTGCCGAAATTCTGGTCTTTTTATACCAGAATCCCCTCCAGCTGGCCCATGCTTTCAGTATAACTATAGTCCCGGCGCACGCGGATGGACTGTGCCCACCCAGATTGCAACTTCGGTTGCTTGCCCTGGGTGAACGTCTTATCTGTACGGGAGTTAGCAACCCCGCCGTGGTGTAGGCTCGGGTGCTTACCAAGCGAGACGTTAAGTCTTCGGACTAATTGGGAGATGGGGAGGTTGTTGCAGCCTCACGGCTTTGCCGTGTACAACCTTTAAATGGGTTGGACTCTGTTGGGCATACGGTTTTTAAAAACGCCAACGCGTAAATAGGGAGTTTATGGATAGTGCTCCCCCTCAGACCAAGACGTAACACTCGGGTAAAACCGAGCGGGGATTGGTAGCCCGCCCCGATGCAAGTCGGGGGGGCGCGTTGGCCGAGCGTATCTCGGCCCCACGCTCGCGGGAGCCGTGTCGTAGGCCGAGAGGCGGGAACGGCACGTTAATAACAAGGTGATCTCAGTATAACTATAGTTGGTGGCGGTCCTGTAGCCCATGTCCTGTAGCCCATTGGTAGTTTCTTTTTAAAAATCGTCGTTGGCCTTTTAATACTCCGTTGCTTGTATTTTTCGGACGGAATAACGGGACTTCGTCTTCGACGTACCGGCCTAATGGTGTGAGTGACGCTCGGTAGCGGTGCTTGGTTGTGTGCGTACCGAGCATCGTGAGCTGCCGAGTATAGGCCGGTCTTACCCTGTGTGCGTAGCGCGCGGTAGCGATGCCTTAGTGTGTGCACCGTGCGTTCTCAGATAGTCCGTATGTCTCAAGGTGAGACCAGTCGATGTAAATGGTCTCGCCGAAATGGACTAATAACACCTCGCAGTACCCATCAAAGTCCGGGTAAACCACTTCGCCGCGGACAACTTTATTGAAACGAGGCACAATACAGGGCATTCCGATATAGAGTTCGCAAAGTTCAACGGGTCTTCCTCGACGCTCCACTAAATACACGCTACGTAGGAGCTCATCAAACTCGTCGTACGCATCGCACATTTCGTGTATACGCAGGAAAACGCTTATCACACTCTCGACTAAAATTATTCGGCACCAAAACGCGTCGCTTAGAATCTCCTTGCCGTATCGCTGATACATATTGCTTTTTATTGTTTGCATGTAGGATGCCAAAGACAGACTAAATGCTCGAGATGCTGCTAGAGAGAATCATGAGAATAAAAATAACAACCTCCTATGAATCATAACTAGGTGTCCACTACTTTGAATGTAACGAAAGCGGTTTTCGAGCATGTATAGCCGTGCGCTGTGCTCCTCGACAAACGCTTGCTTTGCAGTAAAAGACATAGAATATGATTCCTCACAGAAAGAGAGAGAGAGAGAGAGAGAGAGAGAGAGAGAGAGAGAGAGAGAGAGAGAGAGAGAGAGAGAGAGAGAGAGAGAGAGAGAGAGAGAGAGAGAGAGAGAGAGAGAAAGAGAGAGATATCAATTATAATTCTCTAATTATAACGCTATAAAAATAAGAGACACAGTAAGAACAGGTATTTAAAAAAAATGAATGAATTTTTTATGGAAAGCACTTTACACATTTACCGTCGTATGCAACAGCCCTGCAAACACGGTAATCCGCGCTCGGAGGTTCCTCCACCGTTAATTTGATTTTTATCGCTGTTACGTCCTGGGTTTTGAAAAAGGGACGCAACGAAAGAATAATATATTATCTTCTCCATTTTGAGCCAGAATGTGCTGGCTCGGGATTGGAGCACGGTCCGGTGAGGGGTGGGTTATATAAATAAATGTTGACACAGGCAGAATAACCAAAACTTGCACTATATATTTAATATCAATACATATTTATGTTTTAACACTGTAACGGTAAATTTGTGCCTCAACGCACCACGTTACCTATGACTGGTCCAAGTTATTTTTCCTTCCTTTTTATTTTCTCTTTCGAGATGGGCGCCAGGCGCTTTCGCGCCGGAAGGAAAAAATACCGAGTTGGATGACCAGTCTCGACCCAGGCCAGCTACAGCTGTTCCAGGCAGAGTGGGTGGTTCGGACCGTCAAGTCACTAATTAGTCAAAGATAACATATGAATAAAATCAATTAATTAAACTAATTCATTAGAATTACTGAACAAAGTCCAATAATAAGACATTGTCAATAAATACCAAACACAAACAATAAATAATATTTAGCTAAATAAATATTAAATAAATAAATAAAATAATAACAGTAAATGATTCAAACAACAACAGCAGGTACGGGACTTACAAACTTCTTTATTTCTCGCGATCTGATGGTAATTTCCAGTAAACAACAACTTAGAATTCAAATAAAATGTCCCGTAAAATCAGTCTCTCGTGTTAACAATTTTCTAAATTTAGTTAGGTATCTTAGTTTTAATCTTTAATTCAACGGCAGCAGTTATCCCGTTCTCTCTCTCTCTTTTTCTCATACACGGCAGACGTTATATAGCCTATCTCGCTCGCTTCGAATTTCGACCAATATTCACCGACAAAGCCAAACATTCGGTTGTCTCAACGCTCAGTTCGCGGTACGGCCTATCCCGAGCTAACCCCAAATACATTCAAGAACCATAACAACGGGACGGCGGGAGGTCACGTACGCGAGCTTCGACTAGTTCAACTCTCCTATCTTGAAAATCGAAAGCAAGTAACGGCTAATAAGTCGAGAACGAGTAACGATTAATAAAACCCCAAATTATTTAAAAAGAACCTGAGAAGACCCTAATTAAAGGACTGACGTCCGAAATAATAATAATAATAACAATAAACAATACTAACGATAATAACCGTATTAATAAGAACAACGAACAATTAATTCAATTAAGTTAGATACGGTACCGACCGTACAAGTCCCTGAAGACCAACTACCACAGACGGGACGACGGCCGAACTCGCACTACTTCCAAATTTTAAACGCGAAAGAAAAATAATGAGGTACGGTTCGATATAATAAGAAAAGAACCAATTAATAGAATAAATAAAGTATGGTAAATGACGGTACGTCCGTCAACGTAAGACCAAGGCAATAGAATACAATAAAAGAAATAAACTAAGTCATATAAATCGACGTGAATTATTCGGTAAAATCCGCGACACGGTCTATTCCGTTTCAATCCCACACACACAGGCTAACAAATACCAAAGCACACCGGGATAATGGCCTAACGCGCGCACGGTTTAACCGTCTTCAAAATACAATTAAATAATACGGTGACTTTCTCCCGGTATCTACCGGTTACACGATCTCGCGAGTACACTCGATAAACGCCGCGGTTCCCGATACAAATTACTACTCTGCACGCGGTGTACCAGAGCCGCAGGTGTGACCAAGCTTGAAAACTAATGTCCAATAAATCAAATGATAGAATAATAAAACAATAGCGAAAGACCGTGGAAGGAAGAAGAGCTCACCGGGACGATGCTGCCGTGACGTTCCTTGAAATCCGGGAAATCTCGAAAGACGTTTGATTATTCCTCCTGGTTGATCGTACAGTGTTCGGATGTTGGCTTGAAGGACCAACCTCTTTTCCTCGCCTCAATAATTATTAGCGGGATGCCGAAAGATAGAGCGGGACACAGATAGAGAGTACGCTACGTCTGGTTCGCTCAACGGTCACCGGGAAAAAGCCTCGAGGTTCTGCCGGCACGCGTGCCCGTGAACTATGATCCCCACTTAACCCGCTAGACTCGGTTAATTGGGGGAACCTGTGTCGCACGATGACCGCGACTAGCGCCTTAGATGGACGACGCATAAATTAGCCACAGATAATACAGAGAGTAGCTTTGTCTGGCAGATGAATCCCATGAGCTGGATGGACTGCTGCAAGTAGATGATAGCTGAGGATAGATAGCAGCGTATCGTTTGTAAATGAACGTCGAGCGGGACGGCTGTATCTTCCAACAGAGAAAGACGTAACATATCGGCTTATGTAAAATATCGAATCCTGAAGCCAGCAATCGATGGATACGGCGTGATCATCCTCCTCTTCTCTCCCCGATCATCCCTCGGTCGTGTCGATCGCATTATACGTATATAAAAAAAAATAAAACAACAAAAAAAAATAAAAATAAAGAATAAAGAAGCCCTGAAAATCCACCCTACAACCCTGCGTGATCGTGTAGGCTTCCGTTGAGCGAGGAGGACGCAGCTCGAATTTTCTGCCACGTTACAACACATTCGTCCGAATAGTCTTTTGAAAATAATCTTCTTTCAGCGTTTTCGTATTTGATGTAATCCATTTGTCTTGAATATTATTAGGAAATAGTAAAAAGATATCGCGGATAATTAAATGGATCTGAAGCTAGAAATGATAAGTACGGGGAAAACTTGATCAAACAGTCAATGAATGGCGCGCGGCACAACACTATATGTATGTTAAAATAGTCAATAAATGGCGCGCGGCACAACACTATATATATGTTAAAATAGTCAATAAATGGCGCGCGGCACAACACTATATATGTATTAAAATAGTAGTGTAATTGTTATATTGTAGTAGTTTTTAGATAGGTAACTACGGGCGGGTTAGATAAATAAACACCGAAGCGCAGACGGATATTGAAACAGTGAAACAGTATATATCATATTAAAACACTAAAACTCGCGAGAATTGATAGTGATTGGAGTTGGATGACCACTTAAATTAGTGTAATTAAAATAGTACGGGTTACAATAAAATAGTATGTACCCGTGTTATTACGAGAGCCGACTGTCGTGGTCGGCCCCCGGAGAAAAAACTCACTAATTAGCGCAGTGCTCAAGGCACCGTGCTGGTACAATGTCTGGTGATTAGCGGGGCGCAGCGCGTCTCGCCGATGCGTCGCGTCCCGTTGGTCAGCGTGGGATTGCTGACCGAAGCAAAAGTGTATACCCAACAGTGTGAGGCACTACTGGGTCGTGCTAAAAATATATGTAAATATAAAAAATTGAATTTTACGTGTATAAAAATATGGAGGACCCAGTACGTAACATTGCTATACAGAATTAATTTGTATTATCACTCGTAATATTGCTTTTTAATTATTTTTCGCTGTGGCTGTTGTCATCACAGTGAACTTCTGAAAAAAGAAAGAAACAAGTATTCAATTCAATGCACTGGTCAATAAAAACAACGTGTACAGAATAATTGATACTGTCTTACCTGATATGCCTCGTCTCATTATACAAAGTTGGCAGCGTTGATGATCTGCTACCGCCGACGTCAATTGCGGATGTGGATGGCGGGTGACACTTTTCTTTCCCGAAGCTAGATCTATTTGTACAGTGTATGTATCCTCCTCTTGCTCTTCATAAGACGAATAACAAACCCTCGGTGTCGGTTTATATGCTGCTCGCTCTGCAAGACATTATTTTTTATAATTAAAAATAAATATTACATGCTTTTAAATCACGATTTTTAAATTATTTTATTTTTTTTTACGTACCAACCTCTGCTGCTTCGCTGCTAATCGACATCGGCACGTATTCCATGATCTACTGTGTTAATGAAACAAAGACGAGAGCTCCGTCTTCTTTCTGTCGCAGATCTTTGCTGATGCTTCGGTTTTAAGACTGTGATAACTCACTTTATTCTCTCTCTCTCTCTCTCTCTCTCTCTCTCTCTCTCTTTCTCCCTCTCTCTATGACTGTGCTCAGTGTATACTTTATAATATTTCGAGCGAAATGTACACTATACACAATTATTTACAACTGTGTCTTTATCACAAATAGCTACACATACGGAGAATGATTGCGTTCGTAACGCAACGCCCGATGCGTGATCAGCGATATGACCACGGTACCGCACAATTATTTCGGACAAAATAATTTTCATAAGCTCCGTATCCTCCGGCGCTAGCAAGGTCGTGATGTGGTCGAGCGCTTCTTAAAAGAATTCCTTGGAACCGATGATCTCATACGCTGCTGCACGAGGCCTTTCACTGACAACTATCTTTTCACGGGCATATGATACCACCTCGTTCATACACCGCTAAATCGTTTCACTTTTGCTCTCTAGAGCCTGCATATGAATATCAAACTTCTACTTATTTCGACGAGCATATCAAATGTCGGCCGCTGCAGAACAATGTTTGGAGAGTATTTTCGGAAGCGTTTCCGTTTCGATTCTCCAAACTCCTCTTGATTCTCGTATTCCTCATTAGCACTACCGCTTATTTTACCAAATGTGACAGCTCTGTACTGGTAACACGAGGTTGAAAGTGTGTAATGCGCTGGGCGCTTTATTACACATTTTCTCGGTATCAGCCCCATGAGCTTCGAAATATCGTTGTACGCGAGAAAAAATACATTTAAACACACGCCACTCGTCCGCACTGAGCATAATTCCGGTATTCGACAATATTGTCACTACTGGTGTGAGATACGTAGTTCAACTCGAGCCCGGCAACGATTATTTGACCAAATGATTTATTTAAACCGTACATAACAGGGTTCGCTATATATGGCGATATCGTGTGAGACGTAGCACCGTTATTTGCCATTTTTATTGCTTTCCTGTAGACTGTAACTTTTCGAATGAATCGTCGGTGGTGTTCATACTCCGTTTTATACAGATTACCCCCACCATCTAATTGCATCACCACTTCTTTCGATACCGCAAATCATACGACTGAAAATTGCTAACTAATCCTTTGATATTTGTCGCATTCTCCTTAACAGCCTAGTAACAGCAGCAACAAATATATCCCAAAGCTCTTGCATACTCTCACAAGGAAGACCCGTGGAAGACACGGTAGATTCAGGTAAGTTTTAATAATACAATTACGCTGACAAAAATAAAATTACAGGAATAATACCAGTAAAAATGAAAAAAAAAACAGGGTAAAAGTCGGACCCTAACGTTTTCCGCTTTGCACGATTCACTGTACCGAGATAATCGAGTTGGTTTACGAAATGCGTCGGCGATTCCCGGATGCAGTCGATGGATTCGAGGACTAGAAGCAAATATAAGTTCATAATTCTTACGTTACAGAATTTGTATATATAGTATATAGCTAGCAACAAACAAGAAATTAAATTAAATTAAATAAAAATTCTAATAAATGGTTTAATTATGCTTGCAGGTGGACACAGTGGCGATGGAAGGACTGCTATACGGGAATGTGATATTTTGCCCCCTGGTGAACGCTTCGGTGACGACAATGAGCAGAGCCGATATTTTCCACGCTTTAGGATGCAGGGTCGGGAGACAGATTTTTATTTTCGTCTGCCACCAGACGGTATTGATCATCTGACTTGATTCGAGGGCAGTGTACGAGATGTTCTCACACGTCTTACAGAATCGTGCGAAGGACATGATTATGTAGGTATGACTATGATCGTGCCGTCTTTCACGCAAGGACCTGTATGGTTATCATTTCAACCAGCTCGTGACATCGTTCCTGACGATATATGGCGACTAATTAATAGTGTAGCTCAGAGCGCGCGCGAATTTCGAATAGACGCTGGTACATGTACAATAACGACATGTATAGTACGAGGCGTCGAAGGCGCCGGTGTGGGCACTAGGCTTACACACGAGTCTATAGCAAAAAAGTCAATTTTACGCATAAGTAATCGCGATAATTTGTGTCTACAATGATCCCTTGTCACAGTCCGAGCGCATATCGAACGCGGTCAAATTCGTACGGGCGAACTACACAGACGATGGTGTCAAATTCGGAACGGGGTTCGAGGAGCGCAATATACAGCAGCGATAGAGTTCACGCGTAATGCGGGGGTAACGACACCGTCTAGAGGGTGCGGTGTACGCGAGATTCAGCTCTTTCAGGAGTACTTGGTTCACGAGGGTATAGCGATTGTTGTTTATGAATTTCTCACCTTCAGAAAACGCGTTCCGGCTCTGTACGATGGGCGAAAATCCGTACTCTCTCCAGTAGGGAAAATTAATCCTACACTCTTTATTCTCCATTACGAACGCTCTCATCACTACCAGCCAATATTAAATCTCGCTGGTGCGCTAGGGAGTCGGGGGTTCTGCACACAGTGTAATTCCAAGTATAATCGAGTACTCGAGCATCGCTGTACCTCTCAATGTGCTCGATGTAAATCCACTTATTGCAACGGCAATAGAGACTCAGCCTGAGTATTGCACAGACTGTAATCGTTCGTTCTTCCGTGCGTTTGCCTCGCTCATCACAAGGGTGAGGGCTCCGTGGGTATTACGTCTCGTAAATATAGACGGTATAGCGTCTGTAAAGCATTGAAAATCTTTAGAGGCTGCTCGCGTATGATTAAAACCACATATGAAAAGATGCATGTATGTGGTATATCGTTTTATATTACATGCAGGCAAACTCGATCGACCTCGCATGCGTGTTTTATATCACCTCTTAAGATATCAGAGGCGCCAAAGGAACAGAAAAAAGACAAGCCTTCGACGAGATTTTTGTTTTTGATTTTGAGACGTAGCAATACGAAGAATTGCACGATGATAAATCGACACGAATTCACGAGCTGAATTTATGTGTTTCATAATGCGTATGTATGACATGTTTGAATATCACAGACATAGAGACCGATTTGGCTGACTGTGGTAAACGTGAATTCGTGTTTATCGATGACCCTGTTGGGGAGCTCGTAAAATTGGCATTATCGCAAAAATTTAAAAAGACCATCTGTATTGTTCACAATGCAAGAGGTTTCGACGCGCAGTTTACTCTACGGTATCAAATCAAAGTGCAAAAAATACAGATGCGCTCTCTGATTATGATTGGTACGAAGATTGTCTCGATAAAGATTGGTGATGTCGTTTTTCGAGTGTGTCTAGCTTTTCGAGAGTTACTTATACGTTGCGAAAGCGTGTGCCCCTTTACAGAAGCATGCACGATCGCATCAGCATGTATGAGAGTATTTCGAAAGAATTTTGTACAGAAAGATCGCATTGTGGTGTTACCACCAGGGGAGTACCGCTGAGGCGGTAAGCAGTCGCGCAAGGCGGTTGTATGGCTCGAGCATGAGCGCAACTGCGTTATAGCTCATACTAGACGCACGAGAAAGTATCGCCCTCCGACCGGCCTACCGGCGGCCGACGGATACTACGTGGAGGCAGGGGTCTCATCACGTTCTTCAATTTCACGGCTGATTTTGGCATGGATGTCCGCGATGTTATCGCGTGAATAGAGATGCTCGAATGAAATTCGGTGATACAATGGATGAGCGATACGAGCGTACCGTTTTTATTTCCGGGTGGATCAGATCGAAAGGGAATATGGGATATGGGAATGCGATTTTGACAGATTACTCGAGAATAACGAAAAAATGTCGTTACACGTGAAAAATCACGCCATGGTCAAGCAGGCGCCTCTCGAACCACGCGATGCATTTTTACTGGTCGAACGGAAAATGTTGTAAGCTTGTACGACGTCGCGAATGGGGAGCAGATACGCTATGTCGATGTGTGCTCACTGTATCCATGAGTGTGTAAGAATGGAAAATATCCCGGTGGACATCCGAAATTGTACGTAGGTGACGAGTGTCGAGAACTCGTAGGACTTGAAAACGTTCTAAAAGTCGTCGAAGGTCTCGTGAAGTGTACCGTAGTAGCACCGCACGATTTGTATATCCCCGTACTGCTTATTCGCATGCATGGGAAATTACTGTTCCTCCTGTGTAGAGCGTGCTGTACAGATATGGACGCATCCGCGGGCTACACACACGATGACGCGACTGAGCGAGCGTTTGACGGCACATGGGTCGTGGACGAGCTAAGAAAGCTGTGTCGCTCGGATATAAGGTGACGCGTATCGATGACATTTGGCAATACGTTGTTACAAAAAATGACTTGACAACGCGACGAGGCGGTTATTTTTCTAGGTATATCGATACATTCCTAAAAATAAAACAGGAGGCGAGTGGACCGCCAGCAGAGTGTAACGATGACCAGGAAGCAATAGACGGTTTCATAGCGTTGTACGAGGAATCTGAGGGTGTATATCTCGAGCGAACTGCTTTGCAGTCAAATCCGGGTTTATGTTCGCTCGCAAAATTGGCTCTTAATTCATTCTGGGGAAAGTTTGGTCAACGCAAGAATCTCACGAAAACCATTATCGTTTTCAAGCGCTCGGAGCTAATGAATTTACTAACACGTCCGGAGATTGAGGTGACGGGAATGCTACTGTTAATTGCAACATCATGTATGTGAACTATGTGAGCAACCGCGATGCTATCCAACCATCCCCGACATCAAACGCCGTGATTGCAATATACACGACGGCACAGGCATGCCTAAAACTGTACCGTTATCTTGTCGCCCCGGTGGCAACGAGTATCAGCCGCCAATCGGTCAATTTCTGGGATATCTCACGGATGAATTAAGCGAATACGGGTCTGGTAGTTATATAAGTTCGTTCGTTTTGGGAGGACCAAAATTTTACGCATAGCTTGTTCGTAAACCCGACGGTACGATTATTGGAAAATGTAAAGTAAAGGGTATCACGCTAAACTTTGCGAATAGCCGTCACGTAAATTATGACGCATTACGCTCCTTCGTGACAGGAGCTAGGAGCGTACCTATTATTTTTAAATTCGACGCTATTCGACGCACGGAATTTCATCAGGTAGTAACGCGTAAAGAAACGAAATCATGCGAACCTGTTAACACGAAGCGAAAGTGGCACGGAAAGTACTCTACTGTAACATATGGCTATTGTGAAAAACGATAATTAGTATAACGAAAAAAGTATATAGTTTTACAGTTGAATTCGCGGTATTTTAAAATTATCTTTTTGTCTAATTCCATGTATCGTATTTACTGTGTACAATACGTTAAAAAAATATTAGTTTATCTATATATCAGGTCTATAAATATGAAACCGGAATTTTTGTATAGAAAATACACGTTTATTGTATGAAAATGATAAAAAATATTTTATTCGAAGTATTGCCCATCGCCAGCTATACATTTTTCCCACCTGTCTGACATTTTGTGTATGCCACGCCAAAAAAACTGTTGCTCTTTTGAGGCAAACCAGTCATCGAGCCATTTTCGTACATTTTCGTAAGAAGTAAAGCGCTGCTCAGCAAGTGCGTGTCCCATCGATGCAAATAAGTAGTAATCGAACGGAGCCAAGTCTGGTGAGTAAGCCGCATGCGAAAGTATTTCCCTAACTAAACGCCTCAATCGTTTCCTTGACCAGTTTGGCTGTGCGTGATGGTGCATTATCATGAAGCAAAATCACTTTGTGTTGTCTTTTTTTATATTCTGGTCGTTTTTCACGCAAAGCTTGATTCAAATCGATCATTTGTTGTCGGTAGCGTTCATTATTAACGGTTTCGCCAGGTTTTAGCAGCTCATAATAGATAGCGATTTCATCGCCAGTCACAATTCGATGGTGAAATGACTGTCTTTTGTACCTGACGAGCAGCATTTTGCAAGTGGTTTTTCGGTTTTCCTGCTGTGTTTCATTCAGTTCATGTGGAACCCATTTTCCCATCTTCTGGATCTTTCCCATGGCTTTCAAACGTATGGAGACGGCTTCTTGTGTCACATTTAATTGATCCGCGAGTTGTTGTTGTGTTTGAGCGTCATCCTCATCCAACAATGCTTGCAATTCGCTGTCTTAAAACTTTTTCGGTGGTCGGATGCGATTCTGCAGCAGTTTTCTTCAATTGGTAACAGAAAATCAATGCTGTCCGCAAATCGTAGTTTCCAGGCACAAAATTCGACATGTTCAACGCTATTACAAACTATGTTGTTGTATGAAATTTGTATTGTTGTGGGTTGACAATCTTTGTCAGAGATGTCAACAAGGAAATGGCGCCAATGACGCGGTTTGACGGTAACTACATTGACAGCTAGGGCCATCTATGGGCAAATTCCGGTTTCATATTTATAGACCTGGTATATAAAAGGCTTTGTCCTGACTGACTCATCAACGCCCAGCCCAAACTCCTGAACCTACAATCATGAAATTTGGGGTGTATATTCCTTTCATGGCGTAGACACCCGATAAGAAGGGAATTTTAGAAATTCCACCCCTAAGGGGGTGTAAAAGGGTTAAATATGTTTTTACGTATTTCTCAATATCTCTTAGGCACGATGATATATCGCCTTGGTTTTTGCTTGCAAATGTTACTCATACAAATGTTTAAAAAACGATTTCAGGATTTTTAGAAATTCCACCCCTAAGGGGGTGTAAAAGGGTTAACTATGTTTTTACGTATTTTTCAATATCTCTTAGGCACGATGAGATATCGCCTTGGTTTCTGCTTGCAAATGTTGCTCATACAAATGTTTAAAAACCAATTTCAGGATTTTTAGAAATTCCACCCCTAAGGGGGTGTAAAAGGGTTAGAAACTGTAGAAAATGTTTTAACGGTTTTTTTTTATTCTATCCCTAAGGGAGTGTACCGGGTTGTTTTTGGCATATTTCTCAATTTTCCTTGCAAAGGTTACCAATACAAATTTGCGTTTTCTCAAATTCTGTCAAGCATGATAAGATTCTGAGTTTATTTTTGCTTACGAAAGTTGTTTACGCTTTTACTGCAAAATATAATTCAGTATTTTATCCTAAATAGCCATTGAAAGGCCAAATTCAGATTCGGTTGAAAAATAAAAAAATTAAATAAATACCATGTCCAGCTCAAACCTCTGGTGCTAGAATTTTGGTTTTTGCTTACGAAGGTTGTTTATGTTTATAATTAGAGCATTAATTAATATTTTGCCCTAATCGTCTTTAAAGGTTTAAATTCAGATTCAGTTGAAAAATTAAAAAAATAAATAAATACCACGCTCAGCCCAAACCTCTGGTGCTATATACAATACTCACATCTTTTTGGAAAAAACTTTAGTGATTGTCCGTGTCCATTTCGGATGCTTTGACACACTTGCTTTGAAATGTGATACAGTTTAAATGTGAGTGTCGCTAAATGAACAATATTTTTTCGATTCGAGATATCGTACATGTTTCTACATTCAGAGAGACGAAAACAAAAAAAAACGAAAATTGAGGAACACAATCTGACATATTATACAAGAGAGATAATAGCGAGAGAAACGGAAGCGACGTAAGAAGTACACATTACAAAAACAGGCTTTATACGTGGCGTTTTAAACTCGTGCAACGCGCGCGAGAATTCACTGTCCTACTCCGGGCCTTCGGAAACACAACACAAGAGAGATTAAGAAAACGAGAGAGCGAGAGTGAGAGAGCGAGAGTGAGAGAGCGAGAGTGAGAGAGCGAGAGCAAGATAGAGACGAACGAGGTATGAAAAAATCATTATGTTCATAAAGTCGCAAAACTACCGTTGTACCGACGTTCAATAAAAACGACAGATTCTAATTAATCTGTAAATTCAATAGATCTTACAAGACACGAGACAGACGTCGGAAAAAAACGCAAAAGACGAATTTTAAATTCGCACAACGCGCATGAGATTTCTCAGTACCACTACAACATCTTCCCAAGTACAACACGAAAGAGAGAGAGAAAGAGAGAGAAACATAAGATATTTAAGACACGCAAGAGTCGTAAGGTACGCAGAAGACGTAAGGTATGTGAAACGTACCTATAACGTTCGTTATTGTATTTACAAGACATATTTACAAGACACATAAAGTGAAGAGAGAAGAGAGGAGATTTAAAAAAAATTAGTAATTTAAAATTTTTAAAAATAATAAGAAATTAAATAAAAGAAAATATTTAAAAAATATTATTGAAATAAGATAAAATAATATTTAATTCATTTAGAAATACCTTTCAATATAAAAGAATGTCAATAGAGTATTTAGAAATTAATGGGGAAAGGGTACCACATACTATTGTTCCAATAACAGGAGATGGAAACTGTTTGTTCAGATCTCTTTCATATGTAATGTATAATACCCAATTAATGGCTAGAGAAGTACGCGAGCTAATCGTAGAGCACGTTAAAAATAATTGGGAAATTTTCTATCTTATCTCATAATAACGAGGGAGACAACTATACTAGGTCAAATGAATACTTAACACAAATGTCGGAACAATTTACTTATGGTGGTACATGCGAACTGGTAGCAGCAGGTCAAATATTTGATTTTATATTCGAGGTATATCGTAATGGAAAACTATATGAAAGTTTCGGTAATAGAGGTCAGGATGTAGGGAGATTCCGTTCTACGCAGGACCTATCTAAAGGACATTTCGATGTATACAATATGAGAAAAAAGAAATCTTTAATGAAAAACAAAATTTTCAAGAAGAATATGACAGAAATTCAAATAACCAATTAACACAATCAACAACAAAAATTATGCTTGGTAAACGAAGAGCATGATGTACTAATGATATAAGAAAGAAACAACTAAGGGATGCGGCAAAAAAATATGCACAGAATCATAAAGAGGTGCATCGTGCAGCAGTAACAAAATATCAGAAAAATCATCCAAATGAGCATAGAGCAAAAGAATCAAGATATGAACAAAATAATTTTCAAAAACGAGCAGAAAGAAGAGCAATTTTATGGAAAGATAAAGCAAATGCCGGTATGGAATATAATATTGACATAGCATATGAAACAGATAGCACTATAGCAATAGGTAAAATGAATCAAAAGTGTCAATATTGCAATGCTTTAAAATGGAAAGATGAGACACCTGGCAAGTGCTGCAATGCTGGAAAAGTGCAACTACAGCCATTTGAACAATTGCCAGAGCCAATGTATAGTTTAATAATGGGAAAACACCCATTACATGTACATTTTATGGATCGTATAAGAAAATATAATAATTGTTTTTGTATGACATCATTTGAAGCAAAACAAATTATACAAGAAGGTTACAATCCAACATTTAAAGTGCAAGGACAAGTCTATCATTTAATTGGAAGTCTGCTGCCAACAACAATACAGGATGCCAAATTTTTACAAATTTATTTCGTAGGAAATGATGAAAGGGAAGCTCAAATAAGATATAGCAATTGTCCTGATATCAATCAAGGTTTAATCAAAGAAATACAGAAAATGCTACATAATGTAAATAGTTATATAAAATATTTGAAAACAACTCTTGAAAAAATACCTTTAACCTGTGAGCAATCTAAAATAGTTATTTATGCAGAAAGAAAGCCAAAAAATGCTCATAAAGGACTATTTAACGAACCAGTAGCAAATGAAGTAGCACTGATTATTGTTAATCAGCAGTTCGAAGAACGAGATATTGTGATACAGAGCAAAAGTAATAAATTAAAGCGCATAAGTGAAATTCATCGAACATACGATGCACTACAATATCCACTAATGTTTTGTCGTGGCGAGGATGGATATTATATTGCACTGCCACAGCGTGATCCAATAAATAAAAAACCACTAAATAAGACAGTTTCTGCAGCAAATTACTATTCGTACCGCATTATGGTGAGGCAAGGAGAGAATAATCATTTGATATATTATCGCTCACTATTTAGTCAATATATGGTAGATATGTATGCCAAAATAGAAACTGAGAGGTTAAGACATATCAGAAACAACCAAAAAAATTGAGAGCAGAAAGTTATGTTCACCTTAGGGATGCTATAGGGAGACATGATGCAAATGCAACAAAACTAGGACAAATGGTGATACTACCGTCAACTTTCACTGGGGGACCTCGATATATGCATGAGCGGACTCAAGACGCAATGACATATGTTCGTCATCACGGTCGTCCTGATTTATTTATCACTTTTACATGTAACCCAAGGTGGAAGGATATTACAGATGCATTAATTCAAGGACAAAAATCACATGATCGTCACGACATCACAGCAAGAGTTTTTCATTTTAAAATAAAGAAAATGATGTCAATATTAACCAAAGGAAAATTGTTTGGAGGAGTAAAATGCTTTATGTATTCAGTGGAGTGGCAAAAACGAGGACTGCCTCATATTCATATTCTTTTGTGGTTAGAGCAACGCATTTATTCAGACATGATAGATAAAATAATCAGTGCAGAAATACCAGATCAAATAAAAGATCCAATCTTATATGATATAGTAAAAGCAAATATGATACATGGCCCATGTGGCAATTTAAATTACAAGTCTCCATGCATGAAAGAAGGTAGCTGCAGCAAGAGATATCCACGGCTACTTTTAAAAGACACACGGACAGGAGAAGATACGTATCCGCAATATCGGAGAAGATCAACAGCTGACGGTGGTAATACAGTAAAAATAAATGGAATAGAATTGGACAATCGATGGGTGGTGCCTTACAATCCAGTACTATTACGTACATTCAATGCTCACATTAATGTGGAATTGTGTAATTCTGTAAAATCAATCAAATATATATGCAAATACATAAATAAGGGTAGTGACCAAGCAGTTTTTGCCGTGGAAAATGAAAGAGATGAGGTGAAATTATATGAGAGGGGACGATATATTAGCACCTCAGAGGCAGTTTGGAGAATTTTTGCATTTCCAATTCATGAAAGATATCCCACTGTCGTACATCTTGCTGTGCACTTACAAGGAAAGATAGTTTGGTGTCCCCCTCCGATTTTGATGAAACTCACGTATGTTGTAGAGCATTGAAAACTAAAAGACACGTATTTTTTTTTATCGGCGGAAAAACATTTCTAAGGAGTGAAATCGCCCTTAAAAATTAGCATGTCGAGGGGTGATTCTGCAGTTTCACCCAGAAGGCGTCAACCGATTTTAATGAAACAAAAACCAAAATACTCCTCATTGAAGACAATCAAAATTCCACGCTAAGTTGAAGAAAAAAATTCATTTGCAGGAGTGAACAACCCCCTGATTTTTCAATTTTCCACCCTACACAAAAAACTAACCAACCAAATTGAACAGAACATGTACCATTTGGAAGGGCAAGTTAAAATAAAGTTGACGTATATTTGCACATTCACAGGAAAATGAGTTTACGGGGGTAAACTACCCCTTATCCATTAGTACGTATATTTGTGCGTACATTCTTGTTTCTCGTTATTTAAATGTCCGAATTGATTCAAAACATTCCTGTTAGCCGAAGTCAACGGGGGGCACTTCAGATGATGCTTTGTTTATTATTAAGGGGGTGACCGGCTGTTACTTACAATTAGAATGGTCCATTCACGAGTTTCGCGTTATTTACTGAAAAAAATAGCTTGTTCAAATACAGAAAACTGGGGAATGTTGCTGGGGTTGAGTGGTTGTATGGCATATATGTATGGCTGTATTTCGAAACAGCGGCAATCAGCTGAGGACATAGGCGAGAAATAACAAATACCCGGTTTCGGCAATCGCATTTATTCGACTGTCGTCCTTTTCACGTCCCGTGTTATCGCTCTACCCACTCTCCATTCTCTCACATTCATTCTTACCGCCTTGCGCATCAACATACACCACAGTATATAATATAATTTATCATTCCTTTTACAATTCATCAACGTGCACATTACTGTCATAATTTGCAGCAATCATGGTTCGTAAGTCGTGCAGAAATGATACTCTTCAAAAAAATGTTGCAAGCATAAAGACTTCTACGCATGCTGCTACATGAGGTAAAAGGACCAACATCATTTAAAGATTTAAAGACTGAATGGAGTCCAATACAATACATTTCAGTCTGCATGTAAAGCATTAGGTCTATTGGAGGATGATAATCAATGGATAATGGCCTTGGAAGAAGCAGCATTAAGCGAATCTCCATATAAGCTAAGAGAACTTTTTTCAGTAATGTTGGTTTTTTGTCAAATTACAGAACCAATTAAACTTTGGGAAATGTTCAAAGATAGTGTTTCAGAAGATATTAAAAAAGAAATGGAAAATAAATTACAAAATAATTATCAACTAGTGGAATATGTGTACAATAAATGCTTGATGCAGATTGAAGATATAGTGATGACATTGAAAGGAGATGGTTTATCACAATATGGTCTGCCATAACCATATACAACAGAAGGAATCATGGAAAACAAGGATTATTTGACAGAAATAAATTATGATTATAATATCTTAAAACAAAAGGTAATGAAAAATGAGAAAGAATTAACAGATGAACAAATGAATGTTTATAGACTGGTGCTTAATAGTGTAGAGAATGATGCAGGACAAATATTTTTTCTGGATGCTCCTGGTGGAACAGGAAAAAATTTTTTAATCAACCTACTTTTAGCGAAGATTAGAAGTGATCATGGTATAGCATTAGCTGTGGCATCATCAAGCATAGCTGCAACATTATTAGGAGGAAAGACGGCACATGCTACATTTAAATTGCCAATAAATCTAACAAATACAGAAACACCTATATGCAATATAACAAAACAAAGCAATATTGCTAAAGTTTTGATGGTATGTAAGCTCATTGTGTGCGATGAAAGCACCATGTCACACAAGGCAGGTATTGAAGCACTAAATATAACTCTAAAAGATATTAGAGAAAACAATAAAGTAATGGGAGGAATTACTATGCTGTTAGCCGGAGATTTTAGACAAACTTTACCAGTAGTGACAAGACAAACTTTAAAGTATCATATTTATGGCCAAAAATACATAAAATATCATTAAGTAAAAATATGAAAGTACATTTAAGAGGAGATATCAATGCAGGAGAATTTTCAAACATATTATTAAAAATAGGTAATGGAGAATATCGAGAAACCGATGGAAAAATAATCATAACTGAAAGATTAGGCACAATAGTGACGACAATAGAAGATCTTATAGAAAAGATATACCCAGATATTGAAAATATAAAACAGAAGTCTATGGATTGGCTATGCGAGCGAGCAATTTTAACATCGAAGAATGATAAAGCAGAAATTATTAATAAAATTATAATAAAAATGTATGTAGAAGCAACAATGGAATATAAATCTGTCGATTCAGTAGTACAAATTGATAATGTGGTAAACTATCCCGTGGAATTTCTAAACACACTAAATCCTCCAGGATTTCCAGCACACAAAATTCTACTGAAAGTGGGAGCACCAATAATGTTAATAAGGAATCTAAACCCACCAAAACTATGCAATGGCACCAGATTGCAAGTAAAAGCTCTAAATAAAAATATAAATATAATTTATTAATAAACCCTATATTTTACCGATTTTTACACTCTCGAATTGAAATACTATTCAAAACAGTGATTCTAGTAATCTATAAAGAATTAAAAATTCTAACTGATAATAAATTTAATTGAATAAACATTATTTTTTAAATTTCTATTATAATAACTATCTTATTTAATAATTTTATAGGATTAATACCCTACATTTTTACTAGATCTAGGCACTTAATTTTTTCAATTAGAATTTCTTTACCTATATGATTAAGATTAATATTATTTATATGAACAAATAATATAAACTTTATATTTTCTCATATAATCCCCCCTAGAACACCTAATTTATTAATACCATTTATAGTTATAATTGAAACAATTAGAAACTTAATTCGCCCAGGAACTCTATCTATTCGTCTAACTGCTAATATAATTGCTGGTCACTTACTTCTTACCCTTTTAAGACAAAGAGCCTCCCTATCCAATTTTATGCTACAAATATTAATTATTTCTATTCAAATTATTTTATTAATTCTAGAATTTAGAGTCTCTATCATTCAATCTTATGTATTCATAATTTTAACATCTTCATACACAAAGGAAACAAATTATGACTAAATCTAATAATTCTCACAACCACCCATTTCATTTAGTTACCCCTAGCCCCTGACCTCTACTAACCTCAATCATAATAATAAATTTATTAATTGGCTCTATTCAATTATTCCATGAATTTAATTTTAATTTATTAATCATTAGGATTTTTTCCATAACACTAAATTTAATTCAATGATGACGAGATGTATTTCGTGAAAGAACTCTTCAAGGAATACATCCTATTGATGTAATAAAAATAATTCAAATAGGAATAATTTTATTCATTATCTCAGAAATTTTTTTTTATCTCTTTTTTTTGAAGATTTTTTCATATATCTTTATCCCCAAGAATTCAAATTGGTAATAATTGACCGCCATTATATATTCTTTCATTTAATCCATATAATACCCCATTATTAAATACTATCATCTTACTCTCATCAGGAATCTCAATTACTTGAAGTCATAATAGATTACTTAATAAAAACTTTAATGAAGCTTTTGATTCTATTGAATACACAATTATATTAGGTGTATATTTTACTTATCTACAATATTATGAATACTTAGAAGCTTCTTTTACTATATCAGACTCAATTTATGGATCTACTTTTTTTATAATTACTGGATTCCATGGAATTCATGTAATAATTGGGACAACTTTTATCTGCATTAGTGCCTATAAAATATCTAAATTTCAAATCTCAAATTTTCATCACTTAAGATTTGAAACTAGCTCTTGATATTGACATTTCGTTGACATTATTTGATTATTTGTTTATATTTTAATTTATTAATAAATTAATTTACATAGTAAAATAAATACATTTAACTTCCAATTAAAAAATCTATAAAATATATAGTGTAAATAATCATAATATTAATAATCCTAATAATTTTATTCTTCATTGGATCTTTAATCTTAATAATAATTAATTTCTTAATCTCAAAAAAAAAAAATCAATGATCGAGAAAAATCTTCATCTTTTGAATGCGGATTTGACCCATTTTCCTCATCTCGTCTACCATTTTCAATCCAATTTTACTTAATTAGAATTATTTTTTTAATTTTTGATATCGAAATTGTAATTTTTTTACCTATAATCCCCTCTTATATACAAAGATCCCCCGAAATTTGAAAAAATTTAACTTTATATTTTATTACTATTTTAATCATAGGAATTTATATAGAATGGAATGAAGGAGCTTTAAAATGACTAAAATAATAGGATATTTTTTTTAATTTGCAATTAAATTTTATTGATTAAATCAATATATCTTAATTCATTTAAGAATCATAATATATGAATTCAATTTCGACTTGAAATATGGTTAATTAACCCTTAAATTTAATTGAAACCAAAAAAGAGGTAAATTATTGTTAATAATTTTATTGATTAACAAAATCCAATTAAATAAAATAAGTATAAACAATAAGAAATTTCTAACTTCTATATTTTATGGTTAAAATCCATTTTTATTTTTAATTTATATAGTTTAAACTAAAACATTATATTTTCATTATAAAATTAATAATAATTTATTTATAAATTAAAAATTTACTTAAAGATTAAAAAAATCATCTTAATATTTTCAATATTAAACTTTAAATTAAGCTATTTAAATATATAATTATTAACAATAATATTAAATAACAAAAAAAAATTAAGAAATATAAAAAATTACGAAATAATAAATCATAATTTATATGCAATTTAATAAAAAATACCAAATTAGATCTTATAAAATATTCATTCCATCCCAACTCCCCATAATAAATCACTAATTGATTAAATTTTATAATTTTATAAATATTAACTCTATATAATAATGGTATGAATCATAATATGGAAAAAAATTTTATACATAAATTTAAATTAATTAAAAAAATTTTTATTAAAAATAATTTAGGAACAATTATTCCTATTATCCTCCCTAATATTAAATATATATATACTATTAATTTTATTCCTAATTCTATATAAATATAATTTTTTATTGAAAATATTAATCAACTAAAACATAAGCCAATAATAATAGAAAATAAGAATAACCAAAATATAGATATTAATATTATTCTATTAAATCTATTAAAATCAATAAAAACTATTTTTTGAGGAAATTTAATAAAAGAATAATATACAATTCGTATAGAATATATAATTGTTAGTCCTATTGAAATAAATAATATAATTATAAAAAACTTATTTATTATTCCTATTAAATATAACTCTAAAATTAAATCTTTAGAAAAAAATCCTGATATAAAAGGAATGCCACATAATGATAAAATTGCACAATTAAAAAATAGTCTAACTATAGGCATATTATATAAAATTATCCTAATTAAACGAATATCCTGATATCTTATTATATTATGAATAATAACACCCCTACATATAAACAATATAGACTTAAATATAGCATGAGTCAATAAATGAAAAAAATAAACTTCTGAAGCCCCTAAAGATAAACAAAAAATCATCACCCTCAATTGTCTTAATGTAGACAAAGCAATAATCTTTTTAAAATCAACTTCATAATTTGCCCCAACCCCCGCTAAAAACATAGTTAAAATAGACAAAATTATTAATAACTTTATTAAATATCTTTCTCTTATTAAATAATTAAATCGAATTAATAAATACACCCCTGCTGTAACTAATGTAGATGAATGAACTAATGATGAAACAGGGGTAGGAGCC
The DNA here is from genome assembly GCA_963942595.1 of Cylloceria caligata. Lineage (NCBI taxonomy): Eukaryota > Metazoa > Arthropoda > Insecta > Hymenoptera > Ichneumonidae > Cylloceria > Cylloceria caligata. The sequence goes on from OZ012704.1 coordinate 20,930,016, forward strand.
GCTATAGCTAAAGGAAGCCAAGAAGAAAAAGAAATTTGAGCACCTTTAGTAATTGAAGCTAAAATTACTATTAATAAAATTAAATTATCTAAAATTTCATAAAATATAAAATTTATTGAACCCAAAGAAATTAATATCCCAATTAATATTAAAATTATAATATCCCCAATACGATTAATTAATACAGTTACTATACCAGAATTATATCTTACCTCACTTTGATAATAAATTACTAAACAGTAAGACACCAAACCTAACCCATCTCATCCAACTAAAATTCTAACTATTCTAGGTCTTAAAATTATTAATATCATAGATAACACAAATAATATTACTAATAATATAAATCGATTAATATTAAAATCATTAATTATATACTCAATTCTATATAAAATAATTATCATAGAAATTAATAAAACAACTCTAATAAATAACAAAGTTATTCAATCTAAATAAATAAATAATTCTAATTTTACTGAAGAAATTTTAACTAACTCAAACTCATAAAAAATTTCTAATTTATTAATTTTAATATATATATATATAAATAAAATTACTCTTATTAATAAAAATATAAAATAAATAAATAAAAAAAAAATCATTATTTAAAATATATAAATACATATCTTTAATCCCACAAATTAATATTTTAATAAACTATTTAAACTTTGTATATAAATAAACATTATTAAAAATAATAAATTTAAAGGTAATCAATGTAATAATATTAATATAAACTCTAAAACTTTAATTCCTATAAATGAATGACTAATTAATCTAATTTTTCCATGCTGCCTATACGAATATAAATATACTGTATAACAAGTTCTAAAAAAAACTATTATTATCAAAATAAAAATTAACAACTTTCTTCATATAATTAAAGAATTAAATAATATAATTTCCCTAAATAGATTTAAAGAAGGAGGGAAAGATATATTTGAAGAACATATTAAAAACCATATTAACCTTAATGAAGGAAAATAATTAATTAAACCTTTATTAACAAATAAACTTCGAGATTTAATCCGATTATACCTAATATTTACTAAACAAAATATTCCAGATGAACATACCCCATGAGCAATTATTATCAATAAACCTCCAAAAAAACCTCAATTAAATAAAGTTATTATTCCAGATATTAATAAACCCATATGTACAATTGATGAATAAGCAACTAATATTTTTATATCAACCTGATTTAACCTAACCAATCTAGCTACTAATCCCCCCAATAATCTAATTATTATAAAAAATTTATTAAATTTAATCCTTAATTCAACTATTATTAATATAATTCGTAATAACCCATACCTCCCTAACTTTAATATTACACCAGCTAAAATTATAGATCCTATAATAGGAGCCTCAACGTGAGCCTTAGGAAGTCATAAATGAATAAAATATATAGGTATTTTAACTAATAAAGCAAAAATTAAAAAAAAATAAACTCAAAATCTATAATGAACAATAATTATAACATTAAATATCAATGAATTATTTAATACATAAAGATAAATAATAATTACAAACATTGGCATTGAACCAACTAAAGTATATATTATTATAAAAATCCCAGCTTGAATTCGATCAATTTGCCCTCCCCAACCTACAATTAATATAAAAATTGGAATTAATCTTGACTCAAAGAAAATATAAAAAATAATTAAATTTATCCTTGAAAAACATAAAATTAATATAAATAATAAAAAACTAATTATTAATCTATAAACCCTCCCACTAATTTTTAAAAAACTATCCCCCCTTACTAATACTATTAACATAAAAATTCAAAGACTCAATAAATTTATTCCTAATGAGTAAAAATCTACCCTAAAAATATAATAAATTATAACTCAATTATTTAAATTATTTAAAGGAAATTTAATAATTATAAATAAAAACATTAAAATAACTAAATTTTGATATAATATTTGAATAATAAATTTATTAAATTTGTATATATATATAAATATAAACACAATTATAAAATTAAATATCAACCTAATAATCTCAAAGAATTAATATAATCATTACCATAAAATCGAACTATTAAAACAATTAAAGATAAAGCTAAAGCTCCCTCACATACCCCTAATGTTATAAATATAATAACTATAAATAAATCTATTTCTAATAATATTATAATTAAAAATATATTATATAATACAAAAATTATTAAAAAAAGCCTAATAATTATTAATAATAAATATTTAAAATAAAAAGAAAATATAAAACAAGAAATAATAAATATATAAAATGAAAAATAATAATCAAAATTATTCATAAGCTAACAATTAACTTCAAAAAAATAATAACCTATAATATTAATCTCCAAAATTAATGTTTTTCTTAAACTATTTTTTGAAAATAATACCATTCTTAGCTTTATAGTTTAAGAAAAACATTAAGTTTGTAAATTAAAATTAAATAAATTTAAAAGCTAAGCTAATATTGAATCTAATAATGACTAAATCATTAATATTTTTTTTTTACTATACACCAATTTTTTTTAATATAATAATAATTATAATTTTATCAATTCCATCAAAAAATAATAAATTTCATCCAATTACTTTAACTTTATTATTAATTTTTTTAACTCTACTAATTTCTTTAAAATTAAATCTATCTTCAAATAACTGAGGGCCGTACTTTTTATTTTTAATTATAATTGGAGGTTTAATAATTATTTTCCTATATATTACTAGACTATCTAATAATAAATTATCAGGAGTACAAATTGAAAATGCGGGATTTTTCTCTATTTTTGAACGTTTATTCTGAAAAAATGGTAACAAATGAATTATTCAAAGTATTGTCCATCGCTAGCCACAACTTTTTCCCATCTTTCTGGCAATTTACGGATACCGTCGCGAAAAAATTCGGCCGGCTTGGCTGCTATCCAGTCATCGACCCATTTTTGGGCTTCTTCGTAAGAATGGAAGCGCTGGTCAGCTAGGCCATGTGTCATCGATCGGAAAAGGTGGTAATCGGAAGGAGCAATATCTGGGCTATACGGCGGGTGGGGTAAGACTTCCCATTTCAGCGTTTGTAGGTATGTTTTGACCGGCGCTGCAACATGTGGCCGAGCGTTGTCATGTTGCAAAATTACTTTGTCGTGTCTTTGCTCGTATTGTGGCCGTTTTTCTTTGAGTGCGCGGCTCAAACGCATCAATTGAGTTCGGTATAGTGCTCCTGTGATGGTTTCGTTCGATTTCAATAGCTCATAATACACCACACCCAGCTGGTCCCACCAAATACAGAGCATGAGCTTGGCGCCGTGAATATTTGGTTTGGCCGTCGATGATGATGCATGGCCGGGGTAACCATATGATTTTTTGCGCTTCGGGTTATCGTAATGGATCCACTTTTCATCACCAGTGACAATGCGATGCAAAAAACCCTTCCGTTTTTGCCGTTCGAGCAGCAGTTCGCATGCAAAAAAACGGCGCTCGACGTCTCTCGGCTTCAGCTCATACGGCACCCAATGTCCTTGCTTTTGGATCATTCCGAGGGCTTTTATACGATGGGAAATGGCTTGTTGTGTCACTCCCAATGAATCTGCGAGCTCTTGTTGAGTTTGACACGAGTCTTCATTGAGTATTGCCTCCAATTCAGCATTCTCAAACTTTTTCACTTGGCCCGGCCGCTCTTTGTCCTCAACGTCAAAATCACCACTTCTAAACCGCACAAACCATCTCTCGCACGTTGAAACCGATGGAACATGACTCGGATAAGCCTCGGAGACCAATCGATGTGCTTCAGCAGCACTTTTCTTCAAATTAAAGAAGTAAATTAAAACTTCCCGCAAATGCTGTTTTGTTGGCACGAAACTCGACATATTGAGAGCTCAAAAAAACTATGAATTTGACACTGCGACAAATTGACACATACTGAAAATTAAAGCTATAAGACGTAGCTTTGACATGAACATAGTCACAGTACTGCCTGATGCGTATAGCGTTAGTAACGCCATCTGTTATCAAACCCGCATTTTCAATTTGTACCCCTGATATTTTCATTAAATTTTTAACTTTTAATTATAATCATTATTAAAATAATTCCTTTAATCTTAATTATAATAATTATAATAAATATAATATTTTTTAACTCTTATATATGAGAAAATAATTTCCATACAAACTATTCATTAAACTTTTCTAAATTATATTTTAATTATTATTTCATAAACTCCTTATTTATCATAAATTACCTATTTTATTCAATAGCTTGTATCATAAATATTTGCTATAAATTAAAATCCCCCATCCGTCAACTTTTTTTATAAAATGTTTAAATCTCTAATAAAAACTAATCAAATCCTTAAAATTATAAATAATTCTTTAATTACATTACCAACTCCAATTAATATTTCAATTTGATGAAATTTTGGCTCTTTACTTGGATTATGTTTAATATTACAAATCCTATCTGGAATTATAATTTCTATACATTATTGTGCCAATTCCTCTATAGCATTTAATAGATTAATTCATATTATTCAAGATGTAAATTTAGGCTGATTTATACGATTAATACATATAAACGGAGCCTCTTTCTTTTTTATCTGTTTATTTATTCACATTGGACGAGGAATTTATTATAATTCATATAATCTTATTGAACCTTGAATAATTGGAACAATCATCTTTATTATAACTATAGCTACAGCATTTATAGGATACGTATTACCCTGAGGACAAATATCATTTTGAGGAGCCACAGTAATTACAAACCTAATCTCAACTATTCCTTATATTGGGCCTCAAATAACTGAATGAATTTGAGGAGGCTTTTCAGTTAATAACCCAACATTAAACCGATTTTTTACCCTACATTTTATTTTACCATTTTTAATTACTGCATTAGTAATAATTCATCTCCTATTTATTCATAAAACAGGTTCTAATAATCCTCTAGGCACCAATAGAAATATATATATAATTATATTCCACTCTTATTTTTCACTAAAAGATATTTTAGGATTTTTATTAATAGTATTTATACTAATAATAATAATATTTCCAACTCCCTTCTTATTAAGAGACCCAGAAAATTTTATTTTAGCATCCCCAATAAATACCCCTATTCATATCCAACCAGAATGATATTTTTTATTTGCCTATACTATTCTCCGCTCAATTCCAAATAAATTAGGAGGAGTTTTAGCCTTATTAATATCAATTTCAATTTTAATAATTATGCCCTTTTTTTCTTTCAATAAAACTCAAGGTTTAAAATTTTATCCAATTAATCAAATCTTATTTTGAATATTCCTTAATATTTTTATTATTTTAACATGATTAGGCAGATGCCCCGTTGAATCTCCTTTTATTGAAACTAGTCATATTATATCAATCAATTATTTTACTTATTATTTTATAAATCCTCTTTTAATAAAAATTTGAGATAAAATTAACTTTTAGATAATGAACTTGAATAAGTATATGTCTTGAAAACATAAAATAGAAATAATATTCTATTATCTTTACTTACTAAACCAACCATTTAAATATTATTATATAAAATAAATAATTTAAAGAAAAAGGTAAAATTATTAATCAACATATATATATTAATAAATCATACCGAAATCGAGGTAAAGACCCTCGTACTCAAACAATTAAAAATACTAACCCTAAAATTTTAATATAAAATAAAACTCTCATATAATCACCCCCCATATATAATAAAGAAAATATTAATCTTATAAACATAATACTTGCATACTCAGATAAAAAAATTAAAACAAATCCCCCCCCCCCCCTATATTCCACATTAAACCCTGAAATCAACTCTGACTCCCCTTCAGAAAAGTCAAAAGGAGTTCGATTAAGTTCAGCTATTATTCTAAATAAAAATATTAACCTAATAGGTCATATATAAACTAATATTCATCTATTTAATTGAAAATTAATCAATTTATTAATTATAAATCTATCAATTAATAAAATTGACCTAATTAAAATAATAACTAACCTTACTTCATAAGAAATAGATTGAGCTAAAGACCGTATAGAACCCAATATAGAATAAACTGAATTAGAAGATCAACCTGAAATTAATATTATATATCTATTTATTCCCAAACAACATATTAAATAAATCATACCCAAATTTATTATTAATATATTTGTAAAATATGGATAAATTATTCATATTATTAAAATTAATGTCAATTTAAAAACAGGAGTTAAATAATAATATAAATAATTTAATTTAAATATAATATAATCCTCCTTAGATAATAATTTAATAGCATCTCTAAAAGGTTGTAAAACCCCAATTATACCCAATTTATTAGGACCTTTACGAATTTGAATAAATCCTAATATTTTACGCTCTATTAATGTTAAAAAAGCTACGCATAACAATAAAATAATTCCTACTAAAATTATTATTATTAATAATGATAAACAACAAAAAAAAATTGTTTTATAATTATCCATAATATAATATATTACATATATAAATTCTAAATTTATCGCACTAAACTGCCAAGATAATTACATTTAAATTATTCTAGTAAATAAATTATTTATAATTATTAGTCCTTTCGTACAAAATAATTAATTTATTTTAAAGATAAAAACCAACCTGGCTCACGCCGGTCTGAACTCAAATCATGTAAGATTTTAATGGTCGAACAGACCAAAAATTTTAAACTTCTCCATTAAAATTTTATCTTAATTCAACATCGAGGTCGCAATCATTACTATAAATATGACCTTTCCAATAATATTACGCTGTTTTCCCTAAGGTATTTTATTCTTATAACCTAAAATTCAAGATCAAATAACCATAAATTAATGTTTAAATTAAATTAAAGTTGAATTAATTTAAAAATCTCCCCAATTAAATTAATATTTCCTTATAATAATTAAAATAAATTATCTAATAAAATTATATTAATTAAAATCTATAGGGTCTTCTCGTCTTTTAAATTCATATTAATTTTTTAATTAATAAAAAAAGTTCTATTAATAAATCTGAGACAGTTAAAATTTCATTAAATCTTTCATTCTAGCTTTTAATTAAAAAACTATTTATTATGCTACCTTTGTACAGTCAATATACTGCAGCTATTAAATTAAATAATCATTGAGCAGACCCGACTTAAAATTATAATCTTAAAGCCATGTTTTTGATAAACAGGTGAACTTTATTATCAATTTAAATAAAAATTGCCTAATTCCTTAAATTTGATTTATCTTAATTTTATATTAAAATTATATTTATAATATACTAATTCAATCATTATCTTAATTTTTTTTACATTTAAAAACCTAATTTAATAAAAAATTAAACTAAATCAATTAATTTTTAATAAAATTTATAAATTATCACATTTTTACTAATAAAAAAAAATTTCATTTATATATATATATATATACAGGGTGATTCAAAAAAAGTGACCGACCCGCAGTATGCCGATAGCTGAGGTCATTTTAAGCACAATTACTTAGCGGTTTTCCGAAAATCTCAAAAGTTTATTAATGAGATGCAATTAAAGTCAAATAATAAATGACCAATCAGGAGCACATACGCTTCCCGCGCCGGAAGTCGGCAAATGTTCGATGGAAACCGAGACCTCGGTCTGCGGCAACGTCGGACGGGATAGTATAGTAGAATGACGCATGTCATTTGTTCATTCGCATGGGTTTTTTTATGCGCGATCGAAGAAAATAATTGAAAGGTGATGTGCTCGTGATGTGTTCCGAAGTGAAAAAATGGGAATAAAATGTTAATAATACTTTAACCAGATGTAATTATTCATTATGTCTTAACCTTTAAACGTTCCAAATAGTGTTTGTAATTGTGTTTTGTTCTCTGTAAATAAATAATTGTACATTGAAATGTGTGGCACTCTATAACTGTTATCTCTATGATAATAATTAAAATGCAATGAATCTCCTAGGCCATGGTTCATTTAATACAGTATTTAATTATGATAAAAATTATGATGTGTTCATGACACAAATTATAGCGTATAAAAAGTCACAACTAGCGAATGCCTTTCGCCACTAGAAATGAGATATGTAGTAGGTATGCGTGACAAATGTCATATTTCGCACCTGACAATACAACTTGAAGCTTCAAATTATTAACGACAGCTTCATTAATATGAGGAGATGTTTTTACCTTTATAAGAAAAGTTAAGTAACACTTGATACATCGATGCATGGCAGAAGAGACTGCGATGCTACCAAAGATGCCAAATCTGTCTGAAGCAGCTGCATTAGGACCAGAAGACGCTTCCATCAACATCTATAAGACTTTTCTATTAGACTTTTGTTATAGCTGCGCATGACAAAATCAATCGCCCTGCCCTGCCGATGCTGCTTGAGTCTCCAAATTGTTAGTGGTTAGTAAGTATAAGGTGATAGCGAGATGATAGTGAGGTGCGAGGAAAGTGAAAGCAAGGTGAGCGGACGGTGAGAGTAAGGTGAGATGAAGGTGAGCGGACGGTGAGAGTGAGGTGAGATCAAGGTGTGAGGAGGTTGTGATCAAGGAGAGAGTAAGTTAAGACGAAGGGCAATTTTCGGTGTCCCTGTAAATGTAGTAAAAAAAAAATCGGTCCAGTTACAAGATGTTATGCCGGTAACAATTTTTCAATTTCGCCAAACGTAGATATTTAATAATGAACCGACATGAGTCTAAAGTTTCACATCAACCTGAACGGTTCATCCATAGGTCAGACTGGCCCAAAATAATAAAATCTAAGGGTATATTCAAACAAGATTGTTTGGTTCCTCGTCGGTAACTCGAGAACATAGCAAACGCATAATTTGTACTTAATTTTCTATTTATATTTCGTAATCAATAACGCAAAGTTGCCGTTGTTTACAATAAACCTTACATTAACTCTGTTATCGTGAATTGACGTTTTTATCTCAGTCACGCGAGATTCAACTCCTTATAAGCGAACGATTCCAAATAATAACCCTTAAAAATATTATACCGTCAACCGTAATATGCTACGAGTATTTACGTGTTACCGGCATAACATCTTGTAACTGGACCGATTTTTTTTTACTACATTTACAGGGACACCGAAAATTGCCCTTCGTCTTAACTTACTCTCTCCTTGATCACAACCTCCTCTCACCTTGGTCTCACCTAACTCTCACCGTCCGCTCACCTTCATCTCACCTCACTCTCACCGTCCGCTCACCTTGCTTTCACTTTCCTCGCACCTCACTATCATCTCGCTATCACCTTATACTTACTAACCACCAACAATTTGGAGACTCAAGCAGCATCGGCAGGGCAGGGCGATTGATTTTGTCATGCGTAGCTATAACAAAAGTCTAATAGAAAAGTCTTATAGATGTTGATGGAAGCGTCTTCTGGTCCTAATGCAGCTGCTTCAGACAGATTTGGCACCTTTGGTAGCATCGCAGTCTCTTCTGCCATGCATCGATGTATCAAGTGTTACTTAACTTTTCTTATAAAGGTAAAAACATCTCCTCATATTAATGAAGCTGTCGTTAATAATTTGAAGCTTCAAGTTGTATTGTCAGGTGCGAAATATGACATTTGTCACGCATACCTACTACATATCTCATTTCTAGTGGCGAAAGGCATTCGCTAGTTGTGACTTTTTATACGCTATAATTTGTGTCATGAACACATCATAATTTTTATCATAATTAAATACTGTATTAAATGAACCATGGCCTAGGAGATTCATTGCATTTTAATTATTATCATAGAGATAACAGTTATAGAGTGCCACACATTTCAATGTACAATTATTTATTTACAGAGAACAAAACACAATTACAAACACTATTTGGAACGTTTAAAGGTTAAGACATAATGAATAATTACATCTGGTTAAAGTATTATTAACATTTTATTCCCATTTTTTCACTTCGGAACACATCACGAGCACATCACCTTTCAATTATTTTCTTCGATTGCGCATAAAAAAACCCATGCGAATGAACAAATGACATGCGTCATTCTACTATACTATCCCGTCCGACGTTGCCGCAGACCGAGGTTTCGGTTTCCATCGAACATTTGCCGACTTCCGGCGCGGGAAGCGTATGTGCTCCTGATTGGTCATTTATTATTTGACTTTAATTGCATCTCATTAATAAACTTTTGAGATTTTCGGAAAACCGCTAAGTAATTGTGCTTAAAATGACCTCAGCTATCGGCATACTGCGGGTCGGTCACTTTTTTTGAATCACCCTGTATATTTTTTTTTTAATATAAAATTATAGTTAATCCTGTTATGCTGGTACCGAGTAATTGGATTATTCGGTAGTCGGTATAATATTAAAAGTTATTATTTTTTGGGATCGTTTGCCGATAAGGAGATGGATCTCGAGTAAAAGATGGAAACGCGAATTTATATAAAAGGAAGTATTTATTATAAGCAACGGTAACTTTCCGTTGCCTATTTATATATCAAAGTAAGAAGTACAATAATGCGTTGTTTCGAGTATTAAACGAGGAACCAACCGTTCTCTTTTCAATCTAATTTAATACTGTCCTTTCGTAAAGCAGTTGCTAACTGTCTTCACGAAAATCCCTTAATTCGCAATTTTAGCGTTAGCCTATCGCCGAACGCCAAGCGAGTCGCTCATGCTGCGTCGGCGTTCTTGGGGTCGTTCATACGATCGGGCATTGGACTTCGTTTCCTGTCTTGAACGAATTCCAATGTTACTTTGCAATGGAATATTCCCGAATATACTAAATACGGAGTGGAATATTCCGCGGCACAACATCCCTCCCCCCTTAAAAGGAAAAATTTTTTCTTTAAAAAATTTTTTCTTCGATTGGCTTCTCGTATTTCCTCTTACAATTTTACTGTTTGATGTTATATAACAATACAATAAAATGTTTCATTTTTTCATTCGTTGACGATGAAGTTTTTCCTCTGCTTCTTATCGTCTTTCGTGCCGAGCGAGTCGTTCTCGGTTGAGGGGACGGGTGCATAACCTGGCCAGCTCGGATCGCGGTTGCTCTTCTGGCTGTTGTCGTCCGATCAGCTCGAGGTTGATGTTTACCTCGGCTGTTGCCGGGGTCGTTGCCTCGCTTGTCCTTGTTGGTGTTCGGTTTCGTTGATACCTATAACATTTAAACAGAACATAGCCAACCAAGGCTATCGGTGCTACTGCACCCAGTGAGTAGAAACTCAGATTATGGATGCGTTGCATCCCGTCTCCGTCGGTATTGAGGTTGTCCAAGATTTGGTCGGCTCGAGCTCCCAGCTTTTGAAGCTCTTCCGGGTCTCGCAGCACGCTCTGTAATGGACTTGTCCTCTCGGTCTGCTTAGGGGGTGCCTGACCTTCGATTTCCGTTAATTTTAAATCGAACGATGGAAGGTAGTTTTCCCTGATGACCTGCGACGTTCGCCCGATGGTTCTGATACTGAAATCTCGGGCGGTTACTATACATATGCCTATCAATGCCAGTATGCCTGAATTTTTCTAAATTACCATTACTATCATTTTAGTGCTCTATAAAGAGCTTCAGGCGATTTGCATGCACTTTTCGTCTCTTTCGGATGACGTAATTGACGGGGGGCCTCTTTTCTACTATTTCGTGAGGTCCCGTCCACTTCGGGGTCAGCTTAGCTGACCGCCCCCTGCGCACCGTCTCGTCACGGAGGAGTACGCGTTCGCCGACGCGGTACTCCTGCACCTCTGCGCCTTGGTCATACGTATTCTTTGACCTCCTTTTCGCGACTTCCAGGTTGTCGCGTGCTACTGTCCATGCAGCGCGTAACCGCTCGCGTAGCTCGTGGACGTAATCATCGTAGGCATAGGTGCTGCGGGGCTCCTGTTTCACGGCGGTCGGCAACTCAGCCTCGCGTCCGTACACCAACACGTGGGGAGACAGTCCGGTCCCCGTATGTGGAGTGGTATTGTACGTAAACATTGCGTACGGCAGCCACTCGTCCCAATTTCCATGATCCTCATCTATGAAATTTTTCAGGTACTCAGCAAGGGTGCGATGTGACCTTTCCAAAGCGCCGTTTGATTCGGGATGATAGGCCGTAGTTTGTATTTTTTTAATTCGCAGCAGTCGACACATCTCTTTGAAGGTCGAGCTGAGGAAGTTCGTACCCTGATCTGATAATATTATTTCCGGCGTTCCGTGCCGGCAGATTAATTCTTCAACGAGCGCTCTAGCGACTGTCGAAGCCTCTTGGTTCGGCAGTGGAATCGCTGCGCTGTACTTGGTCAATGCGTCTTGGATCGTAAGTATGTATTTTTTTCCGTTGACGCTCTCCGGTAGCGGTCCTACGATGTCGACCGCAACCTTTTCAAACGACCTCGAGGGGGTGTCGGTTACCACCATCGGTACTCGTTCTCTTTTCCTGATTTTATTCTTTTGACAGGATTCGCAAGACGATATATAATTCTCTAGATCTCTTCTCAGGCCGGGCCAGTTGTATTTGGACTGAATTCGATGTAACGTGCGCCGTATACCTTGATGCCCTCCTATGGGGGTGTCGTGGTATTCTCTAATTATTTTCTGGCGGTCATCGACAGAAGGAGTGGCTACGCCACTGCGGCAGTCGCTATACTCTTTTATCGCGCTGTCTTCATCCGTGCTGCAGGAAGTTCGTGGGCTACGGGCCCCGCCGTGCCTCGCTTCCTCAGCAGGCCTTTGCGGTGCTCTGTCCGCAGTTTCTTCACTCGGTGTGCCCACCGGTAGCTCCGCCGTTGGGTCGCTCTCTGTCTCGAGCGGCCTTGCAACGTTTGTCTTTCGCGGCCTTCCGCGCTTCGCGGGTCCGCCATGCTGTGCTGGGCCCGCTCTATCCTTGTTAGCGGTGCTCGCAGTCTTACCAGTGGCCTGCGTATGTAGCTTGCGTGGTCTACCCCTTCCCCGTCCGCACGACTTTTTGGCGGGGCTGTGGGGTCCAGTAGAGCGTTCTGCAGGCACGCTGCGAATCTCTCTGTCCTCTTCTGGCGCATTGGCCAGCGCGGCCTCTCTCTCTGCCGCGTTGCTAGGCTGGCCCGGGGTATTCTCGGCTCTCCGCTTTGTGCGGCTGTCCGTACCCGGGCGCTTGCTGTCCTTTTCTTTCTCGTGGGCGAGCTTGGTCCCTCGCTCCGACGAGCTACCACGGCTGTAAGGGGTATCCTCGGCCCTCCGCTTTGTGCGGTCATTCGTTGTGCCGAGTTACCCCGTGGTGCCGTCCTTTTCCGATCCACGGATTTCATTCTCTGCTCTCTCTTGGAAGACTTCGCGTGGTCGCGTATATGCGACTCGGAGCGTCTACATCTGTGTTTCTTTTTTCGGCTTTATTCATTTTACCGGACCCATGCCCCGATTTTACTTTCTTTCCAGGCAAGGGTTGCAATTCTTGTTCCTTCGATCTGACCCTAAAGGGTGTGCGATACTGCACCTCGTGCGTGTGCTGTCGCTCGTTCCCTTGTAGATAGAATACACGCTTGTATTCGCACATTATTCCGGCGCGAGCTGCTTGCTTTTCACTGCTGGGGGGCACCAAGTCGGGCTTCCGTCGTTGCTGCGCGAAGCGTTTGGCCCCCGTGCTCGTTGAGCGTACGCGTAGTGCCTTGACCTGCCGGCTCCGTACGGCCTTCGCTATCTCCGACGGCTCGAGTGTCGCCGACGGCTGTTGCACTTCTCCGTCGTTTTTATAACCATATAAACTCACTTTATTAGGTTTTGACGGTGCGACACGGAATCTCGCTACTTTTCCTCGGCTGATTCCGCTCCTCATAGGTAGTCCGACAGATTTATTCTCCTTGGCGGCATCCGTGTTAGACCCGTTTCCGTAAAGAGAATTTGTCTTCGTAAGCAGGCCTATGTATTTGCACGTGGCTGCAGTTCTACCGCGTGGTGACGAATTTATCCTCGTCGCGCCGTCCCTTAGCGGCATGCAGTGCCCATACAACTTGAGCATCTCGCCATGCAGGATGTCCGCTTTATGCTGCTTGATAAAGTCCATGCCAAGTAGTCCGTTGACCTTCAACGGCACATCGTTCGGAACGATGTAGAACCAATGTTCCACGTTTAGCGCCGGTGTCTCTAACACAATTTTTGCTATGCCAAGGGGGGTGAATTTTTCTCCTGCAACACCCTGCAGTTCCACGGAGCACCTGCTCACCATGGTTTCGGGCTTGAGGCAGCCTTCCTTGATTATGCTGCACTGCGCTCCGGTGTCCGCTTTAAGGGTGAGTACCCCGGTTGTGGCCAACGGTGCATCGATGTCGAAGTCGCTGGCGGTGGCACTCGACGCCGGCAGCGTTACCTGCAATAACTGCTGCGTCGTTTTCTTCCTGCGCGCGGGTCTCTGATGGGCCGTAAGTGTATCTATTCTCATCGTTTCCAGCGGGCTGGCATAGGTATTCGATCGACTTGCACTTGCATTTACCGTGGACCTTTCATTCTTGCCCCCTGAGTCCCTTGGACGTTGGGGATGCTGTGAAGACTGGGCAGGATCGCTTTTGTTCTGCGACAATCTTTTCCTGCAGTCTTTCCACATGTGGCCCCTTTTTTGGCAATAGTTGCACACGACGTCAACGTTGTGAATGGATGTATTCTCGCTGGGCATCGGTAGGCTTACTCTTCCCGATCTGCGGGTGCAGTCTCGAGCCACGTGCCCAGGTTTTCCGCAGGTGAAACAATTTTCTCCCTGCCGGGGTGATGCGCCTTGGGACCTTCTGGGGTGGCTTAATACTCCACCTACCCCTCCCTTAGGCTGCACCATGTTGGTTATCTCTATGGCCCCAGCCACAGAGTCATGCAGCGTTTGGTAGTTTCTCGCACGCACCAGCACTTGCACCTGGCCGTGCAGGCCGTTCTCGAAGTTGGCCTGTGCGCTTCGTCGTGTGACGCTCTCGACGGTGATCTTTTGATCCTCCGTTTGCAACGGTTCGCAGAGTATTTCGGCGATGTCTACCGTGATTCTCTCCGTTCTTGCCGCATAGGCGGCGATGTCCTCGTTCTGTCCCTGCCGGAGGGAGCTGAACTCCATTTGCAGCGCGGCCAGGGACTTCCGTTGTCCGTACAACGCTTCCAACTCGCTCCTGAGTTGCGCCATGGTGCTGATGGTTTTGTGCTGCAGTTGTCTTGCTGCTGCACCCTCTAGCTTACTCATAACGATCAACTCGAGGAGAGTGTCATGCTCCTCCTCTGCTACCCTGCGGAATATCGTCTCGCAGGACTTTAAGAAGAGCGGCAATGCCTTCGAATCTTTGCCGTCGAATGTTTTTACCATTTTTATTCCGAGGCTGAGGCTGAGCATATTTGAGGGCCTCTGCGTCTCTTCGAACCGCGTGCGTCTCGGGGGCAGTGCGGGGGGCGGGATGTCCTCCATCCCTGCTCCTCCTAACCGTCGCTGGAGCTCGGCAATTTGCTCTCTTAGGAGTGGATGAGCTCGTACTCGTCCGCACCAACCTCGTTCAGCGTGTCGGCCAAATTCCGTCTTGCCGACGGCGTTTCTGCCTCCCTGAGTTCGCGATCAAGTTCGCGTTGGCCTCGATCGTGCTCACGCTGCAGCCTTTCATACTGGCGTCGCGCTCTTTCCATGTCGCGTTGGCTTCGGTCGACCGCCTCCAACCGATCGCGTACTCTCGCTGGTACCGACCGGGCTGTCGTACCGGTAGCTGCTGAAAAACCTACACGATCTATGGTTCGCATGTTTTCGATTTCTCGCTCAACCATGTCCTCGGTGATGCGTTCAGGCGTTTGCTCGCCAGTGGCCATATTAAGCAAGTCGTCGCTAGCGTTGCTGTCGAAATCCCCGAACGACGCACCCCTACGTGGGTTTACGCCAAACTGGGCCGTCAGTCTGTCCGCCAGGGCCCCTTGTCTGGACGAAGGGATTCGCCCCGACGGCGAGAGCTCGAATAGCGCCCTGCGCGCTTCGTAAACTATGTCTCCTACTGCCGCAGCTAAACCGGCTGTAGGGTCTACCTCTTCGCCGGGCAACGTCGTCTCTAGCGAATTGCCCCTATTTCTTGGTCGGGCTCCTCTAGGATCTGACATGCTTGCAAATTTCTCGGCTAACTCTACTTTAGAATATTCCCAAATATCTGTTCTACACTGGCTTCGACAAAATTATTAATTTTGTTTTTTCAAAATTTCAAAATATATTTTTCCCTGACTGGCTTTGATTTTTATCGGCAATATGTACTAATAACGTAACCGCCACTTACAGTATGATGATCTGGAAGGCGGTCCTTTCCATTGCGATGTCCTCGGGTGCTGTTCCTTCGGTGCTGTAGACCCGTTGTCTCGTAGCTTCCCTCGAAGGCTGGTCCAGTTATCCTCCCTGGTACCGTTGACCCGTATCTCCGTTGGTTCCTGGGTTCGTCCTTAGTGCGTCGCCAACGATTGCGCGACGGCTTCTTTTCGAGTAGCTGCTGTGCGTACTCGGTTGCACACTTTGTGCGGTTTTCCGCGACTTGACGTGACACCGTCAATCGGGACTTTAAACGGTTGACCGATACGTCCCCCCGCACCGACGTTCACTTCACGGCTTCGCGTTAGATTAGTCGGGTATTCACGAACTACACTGGTGTCCTTGCACGCGTCGTAGTCGTCACTTCAGAGTATTCTCAACTTTGTCCAAAACACTTTTGTCCTAATAAATCACGAATCACTTAACTTCGGCACATCCCACCGCTGCCACCAAATGTTATGCCGGTACCGAGTAATTGGATTATTCGGTAGTCGGTATAATATTAAAAGTTATTATTTTTTGGGATCGTTTGCCGATAAGGAGATGGATCTCGAGTAAAAGATGGAAACGCGAATTTATATAAAAGGAAGTATTTATTATAAGCAACGGTAACTTTCCGTTGCCTATTTATATATCAAAGTAAGAAGTACAATAATGCGTTGTTTCGAGTATTAAACGAGGAACCAACCGTTCTCTTTTCAATCTAATTTAATACTGTCCTTTCGTAAAGCAGTTGCTAACTGTCTTCACGAAAATCCCTTAATTCGCAATTTTAGCGTTAGCCTATCGCCGAACGCCAAGCGAGTCGCTCATGCTGCGTCGGCGTTCTTGGGGTCGTTCATACGATCGGGCATTGGACTTCGTTTCCTGTCTTGAACGAATTCCAATGTTACTTTGCAATGGAATATTCCCGAATATACTAAATACGGAGTGGAATATTCCGCGGCACAACAATCCCTAAATTTTTTTATAATTATAAAAATCTATAATAAAAACTTAAATAAATTTTTTATAAAAAATGAATTAAATTCATTTATTAAACAACTAGATATCTTAATAAATGAATAAAATTTCTTTCCTATTTAATTATTATTAATAATTATTTTATATCAATTAAATTAATTAAATAAATCTTATTAATTCGAGAATTAATTTATATAAAATTTAAATTTTTAATCAACCCTGATACAAAAGGTATAAAAAACTAATTTTTATTTTAATTATATAAATTTTAATTTAATTTAAATTTCAATTACTCTACTAAAAATACGATTTTTTTTTCTTCATTATACTAAAATTATTGTTATTTAACTCTTAAAATTATTTTTTTTTATATAATTAAACTTTTTTTTCTTAAAACAAAAAACACACTCATATATATATATATATATATATATATATATATATATTTAAATTATTTATATTAAATTTATAAAATTATAACCTATTAATGTAAATAATATATTTTTTTTAAACTAAAATTTATAATATCTAAAAACAATTTCTAATACCTTTACTTTGTTACGACTTGTTTCATTTTATATGAAAATGACGGGCAATATGTACATATTCTAAACCTTTAATCAATCTAATTAATCAATTAAATTTACATTTAAATCTTATTAATAAAAAATATTAATTATTAATTACATCAATTAATAAATTATTATAATTCATTTTATTTTAAATAAAGCTACATTTTGACCTGAAATATTTATATATATATATATAATATTATAAATTTAAAAAAATAATTAAAAAAAAATTTTTTTACAGAAATATATAAACTTAAAATTTAAATTTATCTTATCGTGGATTATCAATTAAAAATAAATTCCTCTAAATAGATTAAAATACTGCCAAATTCTTTAAGTTTAGTGATCAAACAATTAATACCTAAATAAATTAAATAAATTTATATAATAATAATAGGGTATCTAACCCTAGTTTATTAAAAATCTTCTCAATTTTGAATTCAAAAATTATTAATCTTTTAAAATAATCATATTTCACTAAAAATTATTTATTATAATTAATTAATTAATTAATTATTAATATAAAATAATAATTATTATAATTAATTATAATTAATTATATTAATTTATTAAAATAAATTATAATTAATTATATTAATAAATTAATTAATAAATTAATATAATTAATTATAATTAATTATATTAATTATTATTTTATATTAATAATTAATTATATTAATTAATTATAATTTAATTATAATTAATTAATTAATTAATTATAATTTACTTAATTAATTTATAACAATTGTTTAACCGCAATTGCTGGCACAATTTTAATTATTATAATAAAAAATATTCTAATTATAAATTTCTTTAATTATTAATATTTTATATTAAAATTATCATTAATTATTTAAATTAAATTTATACAAATATATATAGGCTACAGTTCTCACTGGTCCTGCTCGCGGAGAGTCAATATTTATACCACGTATTCCACTTATAACAACAGATTATTGTTTCGAATTTAAAAGACTACAGTTCCCAATAAAGTTATGCTTTGCAATGACTATAAATAAATCTCAAGGCCAGACTTTAAAAAACGCAGGGATAGATTTAAGAGAAGATTGTTTTTCACATGGACAATTACATGTGGCTTGCTCAAGAGTGAGCTTGTTGGATAATCAGCTGGCGCACGGCGATCGATATTCGCCGTGCGTCGACCTGTTGCTGTGCTCTAGCACACGTCGTTCGGTTGAGCCGAAGATAGCCGAGGCAGGGCTTCGCGAAGCCGAGGATGTGCCTCGTTGGCACGCCGCGTCGAGCGAGAGGATGTCTCTCTCGCTTGACTTCGGTTTTGCTCACCGGCTATCTCGCTCAACTGACTTCAGCGCTCAACGTTAATTTCATATTCCGCAGCCATATTGAAAATTCAGTCACTTTTGCGACGACATCGAGGAACAGCGCACCATTACCTTCGACTTTTCTCGTTGGCTTTTCGCTCAGGACACTCTCATCACTCTCAACAGGACTCAAAACTCAGGTAAGAGAACACCGTTACAATTTAACGTAATTCAATGACGGTGAGGAGTAAACTACACATCGGTACATTCTCATAAAGGTCTCACACTGTGGCGTGCTCTGCAGCGCGGGCTGCACCACGTTTTCACTCAATTATTAGCATGCTCGATTAATATAATTGTGTGTGTTTTACCAATTCACTGCACTTTCCCCCAATTAAACTTGCTGGGAGAGTGTTGTGAATTCAGTCTAATCATTTGTGCATCCTCAAGCTCACACTTCAGTGCTCTGCAGCGTAGACAGCATCACAGCCTGTCATAATAGAATTCCAAGTAATTGTCAGAATTGCATGTGCTAGCACACACTCTCTCTAAATTCTATTTCACCATCACATTGAGTATTTGCTGACAGGCAGTAAATTTGTCTACGCACTCATACATCTCACTGCGTTGTACGCCCGCAGCACTGACTGCGGTGCGTACACCGCTCTCAGTACTCACAGCACACAATTAATATAATTGTGTGCTGGTTCTCAGCTCATGCACTCAAATGCAGCTCAGACAATCAAATTCATTTTTATTATTCTTGGAATTTTGGTGCATTTATTTCAATTATTTAATATATTTCTAAATTTAACTTATTTTGGTTTCTTTGCGTCACATAAAAATAACTGGTTTTAAAATGTATTATCACATTGTGTGTGCGGAAAGAAATAAACCACTTTCTCTGTTTTCCATCTATGCGTTTGGTTTTATTTCACCCTGTCGTGAGTGAAGACTCATTATTTTCAATATATTTCAGATCTGTCAAATAACACCACAGGCGGATTCTCAAACATTTTGGTCCTTCGAGCCGGATCTTCGACTCTCGCACAGGGTAGAACCAGGGTGTCTACCTTCCGCGCACATCAACTCTTACGCTCATCTCGACTTGGACTCTGCAAACCAGCAACGCAGACGTCACATTTTCTCATCGGCCAGCATCACAGCGCTTCAATTTGGTAAAGTAGAACCTCTGCGGAGCACTTCGTTTCTTTTACTTGTTCGGCTTGTAACGAAGTGATCCTTGTACTCGTTGATAATTCGCGAAGTCAATGTTACCATCCGAGATAATTACTAGGCGTCGGCTAAATCGCAGCATCGAACTCGATCGCTGTGGATATATATCAGTTGTAGCATATACCGTAGGGCCTCTGTGCGGACTCTGTACCCGTACTGTGTACGGTAACTACAATTACGGTGTGCGCACACTCTGTACTGTACGATTTGGGCGACGGATCGCGTGCCCCCCAATAATTCTTCCCAGTCGCTGAAGAGCCGTCTTTGCGACCGTAACCATGCAAGTATCTTAAAATAATACATGGAATATCGCTATCATTTATATTGTAATCACATGCCGAGCAAAGGCAGTTTATATAGTTAAAAGAAACCGTACTGGAGAGAGAAAAAGTGAATTCGGCGAAATCAGGTATTTATAAGCTATTCAGAAGTTATCTCCGTATACATATATCTTTATCCCGCCGTTCAATCATTTCACATAGAATTCGCGAACGCTTGTGATCTGGGCATTGCATGTAATTCCTCAATTATGGGGGCTACAACAACTTAAATATTGTCGTTGTAGGGGTTCCAGTGGCTGGGCGTCAATATAGGCCGCATGTCTTCGCCAAATCATATTGAGGAATTTTCAAAGAAATTAATGTCGGGGAATATCCATGGGAGAAACCATAACCGAATACGAGTTTGACGTTGTGGGGGCCGTACACGAACCAGACCGTCGGTCATAGGGACAACGCGACTCCTGCGTCCGACCCTTTCCCCCGTACGTGCGGGGATCGAGCCTGGCGATAACGTGTTTATAGCTAAGTCGCTTACTTACTTCTATCCATCAATGTATGTATCTATCGATAATAATGTAGGATATATATGCCTATATGCCAGTTCGTAGAAATTGTCGCACAATTAATATTTCTTGCGTAACTATTTGTTGGTGTTAAGCAATACGCTTGCCAATAATCCACGATGCTGAAAACGTGGTAAGTTCGCGTGATTTGATAATTCTCATTATTGTAACAGATATAAAGCATAATAATCATCGTATTCTAGTGTATGGTCTGAATATCGATCGTTTGATAGATTGATTTGTATTTATTAAATATTGTGAATGAATGTGTTTCGTTGGTTTAGGTAATAATATTAGTTAGAGTTATTATATCTTGGAATCATTATTCGAATGTATGGGTGATAAGAATCTCAACTCAGTCGTGCCCTAGATATAGAACGACAACAAAGACTATACTAGTTGAAAGTGTTGATGTTTAATGAAACGGCTTATGAGAAGTCTCTACGTGAAAATAAATCTATTATAATTGAGTATACTCGATAGATCAAAGGAATTTCAAACGAGTTTGTTATATACGTAAGAACAAAATTTATTACAATTCATAAATTTACTACAGGCTCAAAGGGGCTCACAATGTCCGAGGATAGTCCTACAGGCAGCGGGGTGGCGCCTGGTGACCTTCAGGACAAGAAGACATTGTCGGCTCCGGATCCCGTCGCGGCTGCGAAGAGGACCCGGTCACCGGCTCGCCTATCAGGCGATCTGGTGATGAAGGTTCAATCTCAGCAGCGACGGGTGGAGGCGCTGCGATTTATCATGACCACCATTGAGGACCAGGAGGAAACTCTCTCCCTGGCCCCCCTCGAGGCGATGCTTGAGCAGGTGGACGAGCTCCATGGAGAATTCAGGAGGGAGCATTTGCTTCTTGAGGCTTCGTGGCCGCTCGCCCACCAGGAGCACGAATATTTTCAGCGTGATACGCAAACCTTCGAGGCCAAGCTCACCCTCCACAGCAAGATGGCTGCGGGGAGGATCAGGGAGAGACTCGGTCAGGTCCGGCCTGCTGCACCAGTGGTCACGGCGCCGGTGTCACGGACGAAGCTGCCGGACATCAAGCTGCCGACCTTTAAGGGCGACTATTCTGGGTGGCCGGCGTTCCGGGACTTGTTCTCGTCGTTGGTCATCCGGAACTCTAGGTTAGCCGACGTCGAGCGGCTGGTGTACCTACGCACCTGCGTCACGGGCTCGGCGGCCGCACTCATCGACGGATTCGCACTCACCGACGAATCTTTTACTTTGGCGTGGGACACACTGGTGTCCCGCTTTGAGAACAACCGGCTACTGGTGCAGGAGAGGTTGGACGCACTCTTCGCTCTCAAGCCTGCTGAGCGTTCGCTCGCAGCCACCGTAACGACCGTTTCCGAGGCCTACAAAGTCCTCACTTCGGTGGCAACAAAGGAGGAAATTTTCGATTGCATGATGGTACGACTGCTTGGTCAGCAGTTTGACCAGACCACACGCGAGGCCTGGGAGACGGCGTTAGGACGCTCATCAGAGTTCCCGACCTTTGCGAAGATTGAGGAGTTCGCGGAGACGAAGATTCGGGCTCTGGAGATGGCGAAGGCCACTCCAAAACCGATTAGCTCCGGTCGGACGTCTTCCGCGTGCCCTCCTCCCGCAAGGGCCGGGACTCAACGCGCATCGGCGCATCACGCAGGTGGCACGGCCCGCGGCGCTCCGCCATCAAATACCAACGCGTCCGCGTATCCATGCGACTGCTGCCGAAATTCTGGGCACTTCATTGTGATGTGCCCGGAGTTCCGTCAGCTTTCCGTGGCGGCGCGGCGCAAGATGGCGGAGAAGTCGCGGTTGTGCTACAACTGCTTGGGACGGCACAATGCTAATGCATGCCGTTCCACACGCAGTTGTAAGGAATGTTCAGGGCGGCACCACACCATGCTGCATCCGGCAGCGCCCCCTGCAACCTCTTCCAGCACTCAGCCTGCGCAGCCCTCAACGTCAACACAATAGGGTGTTGACGCAGTCGTCCACTCATCGGTACAGCTCACAAGGAAATGCTCAACATTATTAGCAACTGCACTCATACACGTCCATACATTGGCATCAACTCATCAGGCAAGACTTCTCATCGATGCTGGATCAGAATTAACGTTTATTACGGAAGAGCTCGTCCGTAAACTCATTATAACACGTAAGCACTCATCAATTTCGATCACAGGGATCGGTGGTAGTCACTCAACTCGCACACGTGGTTCGGTACAACTCACAATGTGCTCCATGCACACAAAAGAGAAAGTCACGGTCTTGGCTCACATTCTCGACACGGTTACAACTCATTTGCCATCTTTTGAGTCACCAGCTCGCACGTGGCCTCACATAGTGAAGCTGAAGCTGGCGGATCCGGACTTTCTCACACCACGACCGATCGATATTGTCGTTGGAGCAGATATTTATGGTCAGGTGATTAAACCTAACATTATCAAGGGCTCTTCATCTTCGCCAATTGCACAATTATCAATATTTGGTTGGCTCATTATTGGACCTATTAACTCATGTCAATCTGATGCACTCACTCTTTATCATGCTGCTGTGCAACTTGATGATCAGGAATTACAGAACGTGCTCACAAAATTCTGGGTTCAAGAAGAGCCACCAAAGGACACGATCGGTCAACTCACACCAGAGGAGCAGGCATGCGAGGATCATTTTCGCGACACACATCAGCGTGATTCCACAGGCCGATACATTGTTCGGCTTCCTCTTACATCTTCTCCTGCAAATCTGGGAACTTCATACTGTAGAGCACATCAGTGTTTGTTGCACACCATTCGAAAAATCTCAAAAAATGCTGAATACGGTCAGCTCTACTCAAATTTCATGGTCGAATATGAACAACTTGGTCACATGGTGAAGGCCTCGAAATCATCTACAAATGAAATTCATTACTATCTGCCTCACCACGGTGTATTGAGACCAGACAGTGTTTCCACCAAGTTAAGGGTGGTATTCAACGGTTCTAGCTCAACATCTTCTGGAAAGTCTCTCAATGACATCATGCACACCGGACCTAATTTGTTGCTCAATATTTCGGACGTTCTCATCTGGATCCGTCACCACAGGCACATCTTTGCCACAGACGTTACCAAGATGTATCGTCAAATCAAAGTTCATCCTGATGATTGGAATCTTCAGCGAATTTTGTGGATTGATGCTCAAGATAACCCTGTGCCGTATCAATTAACAACAGTGACATACGGTACAAAGGCTGCGCCATTTTTGGCAGTTAGAACTTTCATGCAGCTCACCAAAGATGAAGGTCATCGGTTTCCTCTCGCTGTGCCAGCTATCATGTTTGGCAGGTACGTGGATGACATCTTTGGAGGGGCGGATTCAACTCATGAACTTATTGAAATTGCTCAACAGCTCAAGGACTTGTGCATGGCGGGCGGTTTTCCGCTCGCCAAGTGGCACTCGTCGGACCGCACGGTCCTTGCTAATATTTCACCATCATCGTCAAGCTCAGCTATCTCAATGGACGACTGCGAAGCCAAAATTCTTGGGCTGACTTGGCTTCCTAGTGAAGACATGTTCACATTCTCATCCCGGTTCAACTCAGCTCAAGATAATTTCACAAAACGCCTCGTTCTTTCCGAGGTAGCTCAACTCTTTGATCCACTCGGTTTCGTCTCACCGGTTGTGATTAGAGCCAAAATACTCTTACAAGAGCTTTGGCTTCACAAGCTCAGCTGGGATGAACCACTGCCATCCCAGGTCTCAACACGATGGACTGCAATCAGAGAAGATCTCAAAAGCCTGGCCAGGCTCTCAATTCCTCGTTGGTTCAATACATGGAGCAACTCAACAGTGGAATTGCATGGCTTCTCTGATGCATCTCAATTGGCCATGGCAGCAGTGATCTACATCACTGTCGACTCAATGTCCACAGGAAAAGTGGCTTCACTTATCTGCTCAAAAACACGCGTGGCACCACTCAAGAAGCTCACCATACCACGGCTTGAACTGACAGCGGCACTGTTACTCGCAAAATTGGTTGCATACGGTCAAGCCACGCTCAAGGTCAAGGTCTCATCTACTATGTCCGAAACCGAGTATCACAGATACAAGAACTCACACCTACTGCTCATTGGCGTCATGTCGCAGGCACAAGCAATCCTGCAGATTGTGCATCACGAGGTATCTCAACAGCTCAATTGGCCTTTCATCAGTTGTGGTGGTCGGGTCCACCGTGGATGGTGAAACCGATTGAATTTTGGCCGAAAGCCTCAACTGATTCTGAGGATTTGTACAATATGGAAGCCAGGCCGGGGTTAGCTCTGCTCGCGGCGACTGTGACGCCAGAGTACCTTTGGGAACTCATTTATCGCTGTTCCTCACTCACAAAATTGTGTCGTCTCACCTCGTTTTGCGTCAGAGTAGTGGCCAGAATAAGGAAAAGGTTAGAAACGGCAGGAAATGCTCCTCTCACAGCAGAAAAGATAGCTGCAGCAAATGTTTTTTGGACACGAGCTACACAAGCCGTGTTTTTCAAACACGAGTTACAAGTACTGCAGTCAGGCTCTTCTCTTCCTTCCTCTCACCCCTTCAGTCGACTAACAGCATTCATTGACCAAGAGGGTGTACTCAGAGTAGGAGGTCGCCTTGCTCAATCAGCACTCACATATGAAGGAAGACATCCTGCCATTCTACCTCGTCACTCTCGATTCTCAACTCTCATCATTGATCAGGCTCACGTGCGGACTCTGCACGGAGGCACTCAGCTCACATTAGCCCAAATAAGGCTAACACATTGGATCGTGGGCGGAAGAGCTCCTGTAAAATCTCACATTTTACATTGCGTCGTGTGTGCTCGGCAAAGGGGAGTTCGGGCTCAACAATTGATGGGTCAACTTCCTCTAGCACGAGTCACTCCAACACGCGCATTCGCTCACACAGGAGTTGATTACGCCGGCCCTCTCACACTCAAAACTTGGAAGGGGCGAGGAAGTAAAACACACAAAGGCTGGATCTGTGTTTTTGTGTGCCTCACCACTTCAGCTTTACATCTTGAAGTCGTTAGTGACTACTCAGCTGATGGCTTCCTCTCAGTGTTCAGGCGTTTCTCAGCTCGGCGTGGCATTCCTCACATGCTATATTCTGACTGTGGCACAAATTTCATTGGTGCTCATAAATCAATACGTCAGATGTTCAGGAAGGCCTCTCAAGAACATCAAATCATTGCTTCTTTTCTCGCAAATCAGCAAATTGCGTGGAGGTTCAATCCACCTGCGGCACCACACATGGGTGGAAAATGGGAAGCAGCTGTGAAATCTGTTAAATTCCATCTGCGGCGAACGGTGGGTGATACAGCACTCACGTTCGAAGAACTCGCAACGCTGCTGGCCCAGATCGAGGCCATACTCAACTCAAGACCTCTGGAACCACTCAGCGATGATCCTGATGACTCATCAGCACTCACGCCTGGACACTTTCTCATCGGTGAAGCTCTTACCACGGTCCCAGAGCCAACGCTCGAGAATTTATCACTCTCACGGCTTTCAAGGTGGCAATTGTTGCAGCAAAAGGTACAACAATTTTGGCGACAATGGTCCGCTCATCATCTACAGCGGCAGCAGTCCATATCAAAGTGGCATCACCCTAATAATAACATAAAGGTTGGTTCTTTGGTTCTGCTCACGGATGAGCGCTTTCCACCGTGCAAGCGGCCACTTGCACGGGTCACGGCGTTGCATCCGGGCAAAGACGGGCTCACCAGGGTGGTGATACTTCGAACTGCTACGACCACGCTCACCAGGCCAATCTCAAAACTGGCTGTGCTGCCTGTTTCTTCCGACTGACAAAACCATAACTAATCATCAACCCCGTTGCTGATGGCGGGCGGAAATGTTGGATAATCAGCTGGCGCACGGCGATCGATATTCGCCGTGCGTCGACCTGTTGCTGTGCTCTAGCACACGTCGTTCGGTTGAGCCGAAGATAGCCGAGGCAGGGCTTCGCGAAGCCGAGGATGTGCCTCGTTGGCACGCCGCGTCGAGCGAGAGGATGTCTCTCTCGCTTGACTTCGGTTTTGCTCACCGGCTATCTCGCTCAACTGACTTCAGCGCTCAACGTTAATTTCATATTCCGCAGCCATATTGAAAATTCAGTCACTTTTGCGACGACATCGAGGAACAGCGCACCATTATCTTCGACTTTTCTCGTTGGCTTTTCGCTCAGGACACTCTCATCACTCTCAACAGGACTCAAAACTCAGGTAAGAGAACACCGTTACAATTTAACGTAATTCAATGACGGTGAGGAGTAAACTACACATCCGTACATCCTCATAAAGGTCTCACACTGTGGCGTGCTCTGCAGCGCGGGCTGCACCACGTTTTCACTCAATTATTAGCATGCTCGATTAATATAATTGTGTGTGTTTTACCAATTCACTGCACTTTCCCCCAATTAAACTTGCTGGGAGAGTGTTGTGAATTCAGTCTAATCATTTGTGCATCCTCAAGCTCACACTTCAGTGCTCTGCAGCGTAGACAGCATCACAGCCTGTCATAATAGAATTCCAAGTAATTGTCAGAATTGCATGTGCTAGCACACACTCTCTCTAAATTCTATTTCACCATCACATTGAGTATTTGCTGACAGGCAGTAAATTTGTCTACGCACTCATACATCTCACTGCGTTGTACGCCCGCAGCACTGACTGCGGTGCGTACACCGCTCTCAGTACTCACAGCACACAATTAATATAATTGTGTGCTGGTTCTCAGCTCATGCACTCAAATGCAGCTCAGACAATCAAATTCATTTTTATTATTCTTGGAATTTTGGTGCATTTATTTCAATTATTTAATATATTTCTAAATTTAACTTATTTTGGTTTCTTTGCGTCACATAAAAATAACTGGTTTTAAAATGTATTATCACATTGTGTGTGCGGAAAGGAATAAACCACTTTCTCTGTTTTCCATCTATGCGTCTGGTTTTATTTCACCCTGTCGTGAGTGAAGACTCATTATTTTCAATATATTTCAGATCTGTCAAATAACACCACAGGCGGATTCTCAAACAGAGCTCATCAAGCAAATTAGTAATACTAACACCAATGAGAAAAACAACTAATAAAGTGTATAAAGAAGTACTAAAATAAAGAATTTAAAAAAAACAGAAAAGAAGAAAAATAGTTTTAAAAATGTGTAAGAAACAATAGTGAACAATAAGAAAAAGTTGAAAAAAATGGAAAAGTGGAATAGGCCTATAGGGGACACCACTATAAAAAAAACGCGCCAAGCTATCTACAACGTGGTGGTGTGGAAAAGATAGCATTAAAAATTTTTAAAAATAAACATTTAAAAAAATACTGTTATCGTCAAACAGTTATTACAAACATTCAATTAAATTAAGTGCTGACGGGATGAAAAGAATATACAACCCAAGTTAAAGGTCCTAGAATTTTCATCCGTTTGGCTGGAATCATGGCAAAACCGTGATTTGAATAATTTGCTTTATTACGTTGGAACGCCGAAATTATTGGCTTGGGAATGACTTTGTGTACATTTTAAAATTTTTTAACGTTCCGAGTAATACCTCAAAAAGTATACCATAAAAGTTGTATCTTTATTCGCGGCTTTGTTACAAGCAATTAAAAAAAATTAGCTTTAAAGATACCCGTGGCGAAGCACGGGCGCTTATGCTAGTTATGTATAAAACCGTTGTCTGCTCGTTCTTTTTGTGCTGCTATTCGCAGCAGTAGCTGCTATCTATATACCGTTCCCTTTTGTACTGACTTTCTCATCGTTGATTCCTTTTGTCCCCTCTTTCTTATCGAGTGTTTCCTTTTGTTCTGACTTTCTCGTGCTACCTCCGTGGATATAATATTGCTGTTTAGAATTACATGATTCGTAAATTTTGCACATAGAACTGTATACATAGTGAAATAAAAATATTGCTTTATTTATGAGAAATAAAAAACTATCGTTATTTAGTTTACGAGGTCTATAAATATGAAACCGGAATTTGCCCTTAGATAGCCCTAGCTTTCAATGTAGTTACTGTCAAACCGGGCCATTGGCGCCATTTCCTTGTTGACATCTCTGACAAAGATGTTCAACTCACAACAATACAAGTTTCATACAACAGCATAGTTTGTAATAGCGTTGAACATGTCGAATTTTGTGCCTGGAAACTACGATTTGCGGACAGCATTGATTTTCTGTTACCAATTGAAGAAAACTGCTGCAGAATCGCATCCAATGCTTGTCGAAGCTTACGGTGAGCATGCTCTTGGTGAATCAAGTGTTTTGAGTGGTTTAAAAAAATGTTAAGTGGTGATTCTGACGTGAGAAACCAAGAACGTGGAGGACCACCGAAAAAGTTTTAAGACAGCGAATTGCAAGCATTGTTGGATGAGGATGACGCTCAAACACAACAACAACTCGCGGATCAATTAAATGTGACACAAGAAGTCGTCTCCATACGTTTGAAAGCCATGGGAAAGATCCAGAAGATGGGACAATGGGTTCCACATGAACTGAATGAAAGACAGCAGGAAAACCGAAAAACCACTTGCGAAATGCTGCTCGCCAGGTACAAAAGAAAGTCATTTCTCCATCGAATTGTGACTGGCGATGAAAAGTGGATATATTTTGAGAATCCTAAGCGTAAAAGATCATGGGTAACTCCAGGCGAACCATCGACATCGACTGCAAGGCCAAATCGCTATGGACGGAAGACAATGCTCTGTGTTTGGTGGGATCAGAAGGGTGTGATCTATTATGAGCTGCTAAAACCTGGCGAAACCGTTAATACTGAACGCTACCGACAACAAATGATCAATTTGAATCAAGCTTTGCGTGAAAAACGACCAGAATATCAAACAAGGCAACACAAAGTGATTTTGCTTCATGATAGTGCACCGTCACACACAGCAAAACTGTGTTTGGTGGGATCAGAAGGGTGTGATCTATTATGAGCTACTCAAACCTGGCGAAACCGTTAATACTGAACGCTACCGACTGTTGTCGGTAGCGTGATCGATTTGAATCAAGCTTTGCGTGAAAAGCGACCAGAATATCAAGCAAGGCAACACAAAGTGATTTTGCTTCATGATAATGCACCGCCACACACAGCAAAACTGGTGAAGGAAACGATTGAGGCGTTTAGTTAGAAAATATTTTCGCATGCGGCTTACTCACCAGACTTGGCTCCGTCCGATTACTACTTATTTGCATCGATGGGACACGCACTTGCTGAACAGCGCTTTACTTCTTACGAAAATGTACGAAAATGGCTCGATGACTGGTTTGCCTCAAAAGAGCAACAGTTTTTTTGGCGTGGCATCCACAAATTGTCAGACAGGTCGGAAAAATGTATAGTTAGCGATGGGCAATACTTCGAATAAAATATTTTTTATCATTTTCATACAATGAACGTGTATTTTCTATACAAAAATTCCGGTTTCATATTTATAGACCTGGTACATACGGTGTAAACATCAGGTTATACCGCGAGCACGCGCCTCATCAGCTAGTACAGGCGTGCCGCTTTTTATCAGCTCATCAAGGCCGCGAAAATAGCTGATGCCGCGGGTTCGGCGCCACCGCCGTCGCGGTATAAGCTTATTTAAGAGTCAGCTGATTGATTTTGATACACACTCATTGGAAACATCCATGGACAGCCGTGATAAGCGGTCCTACGGGCTGTGGTAAAACAGATTTTGTCAAAAAATTCTTTAAATACATGCGCGAAATGACGGATGTCCCGTTCGAGCGTATACTTTTTTATTATTCAGAGTGGCAGTCCGGGTATTCAGAGTACGGTGGCAGGGGTATGCAGAGTACAGATACAAGGCCTAAACCTGTGGTCATTGGCGATCTAATGCGCGAGGCATCGACCTATACCGTGGTCGATCTTTTCACCAATGGTAGCCATCATAAAAATCTTAGTGTCATCTTCATCACGCAAAATCTCTTCCATCAGGGTTATGGGCAGCGCGATATCTCCTTAAACAATAATTATATCGTGGTCTTCAAAAATCCGTGAGATCGCGCGCAAATTCAACATCTAGCATGCCAGGTATGTCGTGAGAATCAAAAATTTTTGCAGGAGGTATATATAACAGCTGCACCGCACGGCTATCTATTATTCGACTTGAAACAATCGACGCCTGATAATTGTCGATTTCGCGTCTGTATATTTCCCGATGATCAATACCATTACGTTTATGGGCCTTAAAAAACAATAAAGCTTCGCGATGCGACGCACGATGTACCAGTAATGCGCTTGTAATGGCGTTGCGCGGATCTCTCGATAAAAAGCAAATAATTATATTGCAAGCGCTGTGTTATCTGAAGTAAGAGCAATGACGTGCAATTTTGTGCAAAGCAGATGTAGCGCTCGTACGGTGTATATGCGAGTGTGCTCTAAACGTTTTACAGGGAAACGTGAGTCTGAACAACGTGCAAAAGAATCATCTTCGGAGGCTCGCGACAATTCCTCGACGATTAGCCGCCAGAAGGGGAAATTAGTGCGGTAAGAGGAAGATCATCATCGAGCACTGTGTCGGATTTCTCAAGTTGCTTCTTGTGCCTGTCATGATCTACACGAGCCATGGAATATGCCAGAAAGATGGTGCTTATTCCTCATGATAACATACATCGTCTCGAGGGTCTCGCCACTACTGCTACCACTACTACTACTATCTTCACTTAGTCGAGTACGATAATACAGTACTGAATATTCCGTTAAATTAAAAAATAGCAATACTCGATAGCCGCGACAATAAAATCGACGACGTTTTAATGAACAAAGTTGAATCTCGACTCAATGAAACACTTATTATCGATAGCGTACCAAAAAAATTTTAATCTAAAGCAATATCGTTGCTTCGCAATTTGCATCGCAGCGCCGAAGGTAAGAAAATTACATGGGATCGTAACGGTGTTGTTTCCATAGACGGTAGAAGAATTTCAAATTCCAATATCACTGATCTTGTTAACGATGCTATGCGAACTAGAAAACGCGAAAAATCCATCGGTCGATCTCACTTTGTCAAACTCCTGCGAACGATACAGATGCCACGCGAATTTATCGGCATTCCCGAGTTACTACACGAGCCTATACCTACATCATCCTCGACACCGCCGCGGCGTCTCATTTCACCACGCGATAGTGATAGTAGCAGCAGCAGCAACAACGGTAGCAACAATAACGAGGCCGAGACCGCGCACTCAAACAGAGATCTAATTCTCACGGTGGACAACGAAATCATCGAGGGGAAGGAGGGGGATGAAGAAGAGGACGAACAATTGCAAAACATCGCACAAGTAGAGAGCCAACGACACCCCAGTGAATATCGATCTCCCACACAGTTAGAAAAGAAAAAGAAAAAGAATCCATTTAACTGGTCATGGTTAAAATTATGAAAATTCTTCAAAAAATCTATTATAACACCGCTCATATTGCCTCCTATTCTCGAGCAAAAAATTTGGCCCAGGTGGATCGAAGAGTAGCGCGAAAAAATGTTTTACCATGGCTAGAGACACAGGATTCATATAACATGCATCGTCCCGTGCGACGACGATTTCCCTGTCGTACGTACAACGTCAGTAATATAGACGATGTATGGGAGGCTCATTTAGCTGATCTTCGCTCGATAGCTTCGTACAACGATATGTACGTATATCTGCTTGTAGTTCTCGACGTGCTGAGCAAATACGCGTAGCTCGAGACTTTGCGTGACAAAACGAGCGCAAACGTGGCCCGCAGTCTCACACGCATACTCGCGCGCATTAACAATCGTCGCCCACAGCAATTGCAAACTGATCGAGGCAAAGAGTTTATCGGCACTCCATTTCAGCAAATTCTCAAGAAAAAGAATATCGATTATCGCGCTGCTCCTAACCCCGATATAAAAGCCTCGATTGCCGAACGCTTTAATCGCACAATAAGAGAGCGAATGTGACGTTACTTTACATACACGCGAAATAAGCGTTACATCGATGTTTTAGAAAAATTTTTTTATGCATATAATCACACTAGACACCGCGGAACGCGTATTCCTCCGAGAGAGGTGACCCTCGAAAATGCGTCTATAGCCCGGGAAAATTTAGCACGGCGTTACGAGCGTAACATGAGAAAATCTAAAAAGCAGCATTCGTGAAAGGATATGAACGTGGTTGGAGTAACGAGTTATTCAAGATTCAATGAATATCAGTGAATCGAGAACCATTCGTGTATATTTTACACGATCTGAATAACGAGACTATCGACGGTATTTTCTACGAGGCAGAATTATCGCGAGTACGAGTCCCTCCGTCACCTGACAAGACGAAAGCGAAGAAGAGGACAAAGAGAAAGAACGCTCGAAATCACCGTCCCTGATAAATATGAGCTCCAAGGATAGCTCTTTCTTTGTCGTACTACCGAGCAACAGTAGTGTGCAGTATTTTCCGGATAATACGACGACGAAATTTATTACAGGGTGCGCCATCTCAATCTGGTCGATGGAAGTATTGAATAACTCTGACAGATTTTAACCGACCAGCGTCGTACAACACGTTTCGTATAGGTTATTTCAGTACAATTTCAACCATGTATCGCTATACGCCGAAAGAACCCGCCGAAATAGTTTCGCTTTACATTGAAAATAATCGTTCAGTTGTGTCAACTCAGCGTGCGTATCGTAAAAAATATCGCGGACGTTCTGCGCCCAAAGGCGACATTATCCGTCATTTAGCTTCAAATTTCATGGAGCACGGGTCTGTAGCGAATCTCCAACATCAAGCTCGACCGCGTCCAGGTCGTTCAAATGAAAATATCGAAGCTGTTCGACAGAGTGTTGCAGAAAATCCAAATGTCTCATACCGCCGCCGGTCTCAGCAATTAAACATCAGTGGAACCACTTTGAGAAGGATTTTAAAGCAAGATCTTCACATGTTTCCGTACAAAGTGCAGTTGACTTAAAGATTATTGGAAACTGACAAGCCGCGGCGCTCAACAATGGACTATTTGCGTCGGAAGTTCCCAGGACGTGTGATATCAAAGAAAGGTGATATTGACTGGCCACCAAGATCGCCGGATTTGACTGCACCGGACTTCTTCTTGTGGGGATTTTTGGAAAGTAAAGTCTATGCCAACAAGCCGAAGACCATAGAGGAGCTGAAAAACAACATTCGAGCCGAAATCGCAGCGATATCGCCCGAGACGCTGGCAAATACAATGGAAAATGCCGAAAAAAGAGCTCATTTTTGTCTCAGTAATAAAGGCGGACATTTGATCGATGTGGTTTTTGGAAACTAATCAAAATAAATTGTAATGAATCAAATTTAATAAAAAAATACGACTTTGTGAAATCTGTTGAAAATTCTCTAAGTTATTCAATACTTCCATCGACCAGATTGAGATGGCGCACCCTGTACAATACTACCAAGCCAGATACGTTTGCACGGAGAATGGTCTGTTTCTCTTCTGGAAATTGCTTATCCGATGACTCTTTTACATGTTCCTACTGTAGGAAATCTCGTAACTTTTGAGGATGGTGATTATGATTTATCGGGCTTAAATCTTTTAACACGGAGATGCGCGGATAGAGACCAAGTTCCACCTGGTGTATATCGCTCTATAGACCTTCTTTTGGAGAGTATAGATAAGTTACCTCACGTCGCCGGTCGTCTGCGCTTTAAATCGCTTCCGAGCGGGCAGGTCGAAGTAGCGCGCGTATGCGACGATCTACGATACCACGACTTTCGCGTATCGCCCGCTATCGGGAGGCTACTAGGATTCTCGGAAGAGGCCTGTAGGTCTGTATTGATAGAACCGCATTGCGAATACACAGGGTCGAGGCCTGCATCTCTCACCGGCGCTATACCAGGCAGCTTGTTTCTATACACCGATATCTGCGAAAGCTATATTACAGGCGATGTACAAAAACCCCTCTTACGAGTTGTTTCCATTGATGCTGACGACTGTCAGTATGATTCGATGAAAAATTAAATCGTTTCCAACGCCACGATATATACCTCTCTTGCGCAACAATTTACACACGTGCAGCACGGATGGAGCCGTGTCAGGTACGGTGGTATTAGCCATGTCTATATCGGAACGCCTAAGCAACGAGGACACGGTATCGGCAGCTTTCTCGGGGGCCTGTTTCGTCGAGTGTTACCACTCTTAAAGAAGGGCGCTAAAGGAGTTGGAAAAGAGGCATTGCGAGCTGGTGTAAACGTAGTCGGTGATATCCTCGATAGAAATATAACTGTGAAAGATGCTATTCGCGAGAGAGGGCAAGAATCAGGCAGTAATCTCAAACTGAAAGCCTCTGAAAAAATTGACACTCTCATGCCGGGTTCTGGTTATAAAAAGCGCAAAATTTCACGAATTCCTCATTCATCGAACGAACGTAAACCACGACGTATCTCCCGTAAAAATAAAAGTGTAATAAAGAGAAAAGTAATAAAGAAGAAGAAGAATAATAATAATAAGAAGAAGAAGAAGACTCGTCAACGAACGGTTGCAGTTATTTTTGGATAGCTGAAACAAGATGGCTTTTCTACACGCGCACTCGTGCGACTGTCTTAAATCGGAGCTTGAATTATTTTCACTCCCACCGATGTAAACAACTATCGAAGGCTCCAATTGGGTGTATTATAAGCCAATTTTTTCGCTAACAGATGATTTACTTATTGGATTTGTTATTCTTGGACAGGGTGATGAGTATATCTCGTGCATACTATGCTTAGTCTAAGAGTGAAAATAACATCTCCTACGGAAACTGCCGCGGGTACTCTCTCTTGCATTCTATATTTAATCAGATAGATGTATACCTGAATCAAAAACTAATTTCGCCTCCAAATAATGCCTACGCTTATCGATCGTACATAGAAACACTTTTGAATTACGGTCCAGCAGCAAAAAATTCGCATCTCACGAGCGTTCTCTGGTACGACGATACACCTGGAAAAATGGATGATATAACATCGGAAAATACGGGTCTTGTGAAGAGAAAACAATTTTTAAAGGTCGAAAAAACTGTAGACTTGCTCGGTCATCTGCATTGCGATATATTCAATCAGGAGCGGTTCCTATTAAACGGTGTCGAGATGCGACTACGGCTGGTGCGGTCTAGAGATTCATTTTGTCTTGTGGGCGATACAAAGAATGGTCCATGCGACTTAAAGATTCTCGAGGTATCGCTTCTCGTTCGTAGAACAAAAATAGCTACTGGTGTGCTGCTCTCGCATGCTAGAACGCTGGCAAAATTTACGGCTAAATATCCTCTTACGAGAGTCGAGGTAAAGGCTGTTTCAATACACTCCGGTGTTCACGGAGAGACTATCGATAATATAGTGCTAGGTCAATTGCCGAAGCGTATAATTATCGGTTTTATCGATAACAAAGCGTTTAACGGCGACTTCAGTATGAATCCATTCAATTTCCAAAATTACGAGATAAATTATCTCTCGATGTATGTAGATGGTGCTCAAATACCTTTAAAACTGTTACAACCTAATTGCACAAAAAATGATCTGTATGTGGATGCTTTTCAAACGTTGTTTTCGAGAATTGGAATACATTTCTTGAACGATGGTAATTCCATCGATCGCGATAATTATCGTGATGGATACTGTCTGTATGCTTTTAATTTGATACTCGATCTTTCGGCGAACAGCAATTCACATTGGAATTTAATAAAGCACGAGAGTTTGAGAATTGAGGTACGATTTGAGGATGCACTTGCTTCAACGGTAAATTGTGTTGTCTACGCGGAATATGATAATGTCTTTGAAATTGATGCCTCTCGTCACGTGATGGTGGATTTTACTGGATAAGCGAAGAAAAATGCCGATGTTGGAATAAAATTGTCTCGGATTAAGCAGCGTAGAAGCGGCTCTGTGAGTAACTAATTAGTCAAACTTGAGCATCTCTACAGATTAGACGTGAAAATGGATATCGTCGTGGATATACAGGGAATGCATGGTAAAGACTTGGAATTTATTCCGAAAGAAATTGCCATGGTAGCAGTGTATAGACCGTACTCTGCTCATTGGATCGTCGCACCACCGTGTCACTTTGCTGAATTACCGCAGCATTTGAGAAGCCAGAATAATTTTGTCTCGAAATATTTTCACGGCCTTGAATAGTACGAGGACGATGTGAGCTGTAAACAAGCATACGCTAACTTGCGTCAAATTTCGCGAAAATCAGGACGTATCTATACACGCGGTCACGAGAAGGCTATACTTCTTTGCGATATCACGAGTCGTGAAATTTCCAACCTGGAGGATGAGGAAGGCGCCCGATCGTACACATTTATGCCGAAATCTTTGTGAAAATGCTTCAGACACACTATGATAAACGATACAGCGTCTTCGCATTGTGCAATGCGCCAGGTTTAACAAATAAAAAATTGGCTTCGCGAGCACCCGTTTAAAGAAGAATCATACATGGGTGTTTGGTCGGCGGACGAAGTGGAAGCGAATAAGAAAGAGGAGAAATTTTCATCATTTAGTCGTGACACGATCGCCGATGTTGTGGAATAAATTTTGCATATATGGTATACCATAAAAGAGCAACCATTTTTTTGGCGTGTGTTGGAGAATCAGCTGGCGTACGGCGATCGATATTCGTCGTGCGCCTACCTGTTGCGGTGCTCTAGCACACGTCGTTCGGTTGAGCCGAAGATAGCCGAGGCAGGGCTTCGCGAGGCCGAGGATGTGCCTCGTTGGCATGCCGCGTCGAGCGAGAGGGTGTCTCTCTCGCTTGACTTCGGTTTCGCTCACCGGCTATCTCGCTCAACTTCAGCGCTCAACGATGCTTTTATACCCGCAACCATATTGGAAATTTGTCACTTTTTCGCCACGCATCCGAGAACAGCACACGCATTCTAAGAACTCTTGGACTATTTTCACGGACTTTATACATCGGACTCGCTCAACATCACGTTCACCAGGACTCATAGCTCAAGGTAAGAGTACACTGGTATAATTCAGCGCAAATTCACTACCAGTGAGGAGTAAATTATGGTACATCAGCACTTTGGCTCACTTGTGGCGTGCTCTGCAGCCATGCGGCACCACGCTCTCCTCACTTAATTTCGCCGGTATAATTAATATAATTATGCAGGTGTTTTATATTCACTGTACTTGTCTCCAGAAACTCTGCTGGGAAAGTACAGTGACTATACACTGCTCACTCGTGCATCCTCAAGATATGTTGTATTGTGCTACGCAGTGCTGATTGCGTAGCTTGTCTCATACATGTAGAGCACTCAAGCAATTTTAATTGCAAATGCTCTCATCGATTCACTGTAACCTCTCTTCAACAATTTGCTGAGAGCTTGCAGTGAATCACTTGCAACATCTTACGCACTCATTATTCTCCAGCGTGTCATGCTACGCAGTACTGACTGCTGTACGCACACTGCTCTTCTAGCTCAAGCTCAATCGCACTCAGCACACAATTAATATAATTGTGTGCTGTTCACATCATATTCAAAATTCAATTTGTTTAGTTATTTTATAATTTGTACTGTATTCCTAAATTTATATTCTGAGATGATTTTCTAAATTAAATTGTTGTGGTGTTAATTCTCAATTGTAGTATCCACGCATTTTTGTGTTTAAATTGTATGTCTACAAGATTGTTTGGAAGAAAGAAGTGTTTAAATTGTATGTCTACAATATTGTTTGGAAGATAGAATAAACCGCTTCCGCAACACAACAACTACTGGGTCTGGTTTATTTTCCTCTTGTCTCGAGTGAGTTTTCATGTTTTCTCAATATCTTCACAGATCTGTCAAGCTACATCGGATGGATTCTCAACAGCGTGGCATTCACAAATTGTCAGACAGGTGGGAAAAATGTATAGCTAGCGATGGGCAATACTTTGAATAAAATATTTTTTATCATTTTCATACAATAAACGTGTATTTTCTATACAAAAATTCCGGTTTCATATTTATACCAGGTCTATAAATATGAAACTGGAATCGATGGGACACGCACTTGCTGAGCAGCGCTTTACTTCTTACGAAAATGTACGAAAATGGTTCGATGACTGGTTTGCCTCAAACGAGCAACAGTTTTTTTGGCGTGGCATCCACAAATTGTCAGACAGGTAGGAAAAATGTATAGCTAGCGATGGGCAATATTTCGAATAAAATATTTTTTATCATTTTCTTGCAATAAACGTGTATTTTCTATACGAAAATTCCAGTTTCATATTTATAGACCTGGTATAACTTGCAGTCGATGTCGATGGTTCGCCTGGAGTTACCCATGATCTTTTACGCTTAGGATTCTCAAAATATATCCACTTTTTATCGCCAGTCACAATTCGATGGAGAAATGAGTTTCTTTTGTACCTGGCGAGCAGCATTTCGCAAGTGGTTTTTCGGTTTTCCTGCTGTCTTTCATTCAGTTCATGTGGAACCCATTTTCCCATATTCTGGATCTTTCCCATGGCTTTCAAACGTATGGAGACGGCTTCTTGTATCACATTCAATTGATCCGCGAGTTGTTGTTGCGTTTGAGCGTCATCCTCATCCAACAATGCTTGCAATTCGCTGTCTTCAAACTTTTTCGGTGGTCATCCACGTTCTTGGTTTCTCACGTCAAAATCGCCATTTTTTAATTTTTTAAACCACTCAAAGCACTGTGATTTACCAAGAGCATGCTCACCGTAAGCTTCAACAAGCATTTGATGCGATTCTGCAGCAGTTTTCTTCAATTGGTAACAGAAAATCAATGCTGTCCGCAAATCGTAGTTTCCAGGCACAAATTTCGACATGTTCAACGCTATTACAAACTATGCTGTTGTATGAAACTTGTATTGTTGTGAGTTGAAAATCTTTGTCAGAGATGTCAACAAGGAAATGGCGCCAATGACGCGGTTTGACGGTAACTACATTGACAGCTAGGGCCATCTATGGGCGAATTCCGGTTTCATATTTATAGACCTGGTAGACCTGGTATACGTCTCTCAAAGCGTATAGGTCATCATTTAATCATTGACTATGTGTTCAGTATGAACACTAGACAAATCTACGAGTCTGCAGTATCTACCACTTTCAACCGTCTGCGTATACCCAGCTGACAGAATTCCTCGTGTATGATCGTTACCGGCCGGACTCGTAGTTAACAAGGATAACCCCGACGGACCTGGAGAGCATTGGATCGCCATGTACGTTAACCATCATGGAAAAGGAATGTACTTTGATAGCTACGGGCTACCACCGGTTATACCACAACATCTCGCACGACTACGAAGAAACTGCAAGTTCTATCGGTACGGCCTCAAGCAGCTACAGAGTAATACGTTGGGTGTGTGTGGACAATTTTGTATCGCATTTCTGCATCTTATGTCGTGCGGCTTCACCATGTCACGATTGAATAATCTCTTTAGCGATAATGTAATGAAAAACGATAGAATAGTACGTGAATATTACAATACTTTTGCCTCTCGACGATCGGACAGTGATAAAAATACATTTAACGGTAGAGGAATCTCCGCGCGAAGATTACCGTGTTTGCAGGGATGTTACATTCGACGGTAAATGTGTAAAATCATTTAAATAAAATATTGATTACTTAAAAACAAATACATCGTCTTACTGTCTCTCTTATTTTATAATTATGAATAAATCATAATGGAGGTCTCTCGCGGTACGGTATCTGTTTGAGAATCCATCCCGTGTAACTTGACAGATCTTGAACCTGCGAATATATTAGAAAAATATGAGTCTTCACTCACGACAGGGTGAAAATAAAACCAGACTTGTACAGTGGCGGTCAAAAGTTTCCGGCCAGTTCAATTTTTCCCTGTCATTTTTGAAAATGAAAGTAAAAGCTGTCCGCACTTTTACACGAAGTAAAGGACGTCAAAACAACACTGATGATGTAGTAAACACATTTTATTTATGTAGCATTACGTTTCTAGTCACAATGAAACAAAATGTACCTGGACAAAAGTTTCCGTCCACAGAGGTTTTCTGTGTTTATAAACATCAGATCCATGCGTATCGACTCCCTCGTCTTCTTGTGGCAAAGGTGAGTCAGTCTGATGGCAAACATGGGCCAACACACAACTGTTCAACTGCGCACAAAAATCTTACGGCTCTCGGAGAAAGGAAAAACTTCGAAGACTATTGCATCGTTACTAGGCGGTGGAAAATCGACGGTAAATGATTTTCTTGCAAAATACCGCTTAGGCTGTGGGTTGAAAGACAAACCACGATGTGGTCGTCCAAGGAAAACATCAGTTACAGTGGACAGACTCATCAAAAGAAAGTTAACAGCAGACCATAGGAAAACAGCAACTGATATCGCTCGCGAATTGGAAGAAGAAGCCCACGCAAATGTGGGTCGATGCACAGTTTCTAGACGTCTGCATGAAGTTGGTTTACTGGGTCGTGTAGGTGTCAAGAAACCTCTCATAAGTACGAAAAATCAGAGGACCCGATTAGAATTTGCTATGCAACATCGAGAATGGACTCCGGAGGATTGGAGAAAGGTTGTTTTTTCGGACGAGTCAAAGTTTAATTTGTTTGAAAGCGATGGCAGACGATATGTGCGGCGTCCTGTTGGTGCGCGGAACGATGTCAAATACCAAATACCCACAGTCAAGCACGGCGGAGGGAACGTACTTGTGTGGGGGATATTTTCGGCCAATGGAATTGGTCCACTTGTGCACATTGAAGGAATAATGAACGGCCCGAAATACAAGGAAATCTTAAGAAACAACCTCCTTGCATATGCACATAACTGTATGCCGAAAAAATGGATCTTTCAGCACGACAACGACCCCAAGCACACTTCAAAGGTAGTGAAGGAGTGGCTGGGGTCACACAGGATTCGGGTGTTAAAGTGGCCAGCTCAGTCGCCTGACTTGAACCCTATAGAGCATCTATGGGAAGAGCTTGGACGTCGCATTGGAAACCGAAGTCACCCGAACCACGCT
Organism: Cylloceria caligata; assembly: GCA_963942595.1. Lineage (NCBI taxonomy): Eukaryota > Metazoa > Arthropoda > Insecta > Hymenoptera > Ichneumonidae > Cylloceria > Cylloceria caligata. Next base: position 20,972,028 of record OZ012704.1, read on the forward strand.
GATTTGTTGCAACATTTGCAGGAAGAATGGGCGAAAATCACAACTGATTCCATTGACAAGTTGATTGCATCAATGCCACGGCGTTGCGAGGCTGTAATCGCAGCCAGAGGGATGGCAACTAAATACTGAAGTGAAAGAAGTATCTAATATATATTTCTGTTCTTATTTCCGTATTCCTACCACTGTGAAAGAATTATTTTTCTGTATCGAAGAAATGGCCGGAAACTTTTGTCCATGTACATTTTGTTTTTTTGTGACTAGAAACGTAATGCTACATAAATAAAATGTGTTTACTACATCATCGGCTTTGTTTTGACATCCTTTACTTCGTGTAAAAGTGCGGACAGTTTTTACTTTCATTTTCAAAAATGACAGGGAAAAATCGAACTGGCCGGAAACTTTTGACCGCCACTGTAGATGGTATTTTGAGAAAGCGGTTTATTCCACCTTCCGTTGTACAGCATATAGTTTAAATATAATTTTGGTTATAGTTTTGAAATAAATGTTAAATGTTAAAATAAGTTAAATTTGTAAAACAAGAAAATTGGTATGAAATAATTGCACCAAAAAGTCAAAGAATTGAACTATATGAACAAAATAAATTGAGCAGAATATCTGGACTGAGAACCAGCACACAGTTATATTAATTGTGTGCTGTAGTTACTGAGAGCGGTGCGCTTGCTGAGAGCAGTGTGCGTGCTGCAGCCAGTGCTGCGGAGCATGCCACGCAATGAGATAAATGAGTGCGTAGACAATCCAATGCCTGTCACCAAGTACTCAATGAGACCGTGAATTAGAACTTACAGCAAGTGAATGCTAGCACATGAAAATCGGGCCACCGTTTCTAATTCTAGTGTGACAGGTTATGAAACAGTCTGCGCTTCAGAGCAGAATAATGTGAGTTTGAGGATGCACAAAATGATCAGACTGAATTCACAACACTTTCTCAGTCAGTTTAACTGGGGGAAAGTGCAGTGAATTGGTACAACACACGCAATTATATTAATCGAGCATGCTACTTATTGAGTGAAAAAACGTGGTGCAGCCCGCGCTGCAGAGCACGCCAAAGTGTGAGACCGTTAGTGTTGATGTACCGATATGAACCTCCTCACCGTCATCGAATTACGTTAAATTATAACGGTGTACGCTTACCTTAATTTGAGTCCTGGTGAGCAAAGAAGGTTGAGATGATCCGGTTAAGAAAAATGAAAATTGTCCAAGCCTTCCAAATGCGTGCGCTGTTCCGTGCGGGTTTTCACGTAAGTGTCCCAATATCCAATATGGCTGCGGAATATGAAAGCGTCGTTGGGTGCTGAAGTCAATTGAGAGAGATAGCCGGTGAGCGAAGCCGAAGTCAAGCGAGAGAGACATCCTCTCGCTCGACGCGGCATGCCTACGAGGCACAACCTCGGCTCCGCGAAGCCCTGCCTCGGCTATCTCCGCCCAACCGGACGCTGCGTGCTCGAGCACAGCAACAGGTCGACGCACGGCGAATATCGATCGCCGTGCGTCAGCTGATTATCCAACATTTGTCGAAGATCCGGCTCGAAGGACCAAATGACGCTTTCATATTCCGCAGCCATATTGGATATTGGGACACTTACGTGAAAACCCGCACGGAACAGCGCACGCATTTGGAAGGCTCGGACAATTTTCACATCTCTCAACCGGATTATCTCAACCTTCGTTTGCTCACCAGGACTCAAAACTCAGGTAAGAGTACACCGTTACAATTTAACGAAATTCACTGACGGTGAGGAGATTTAAATATCGGTACATCAACATAAAAGGTCTCACCCATTGACGTGTGCTGCAGTACGGGCTGCACCACGTTCTCACTCAATTATTTGCATACTCGATTAATACAATTGCGTGTGTTCATATCAGTTCACTGTACTTTCCCCCAACCAAGTTTGCTGGGAAAATACTGTGAATTTATTCCACTCATTTTGTGCATCCTCAAGCTCACTTTGCTGTGCAGTGCAGCGTTGACTGCTTCACGGTCTGTCATAGTAGAATTCCAGCACTCAATACCAGAGTTGCATGTGCCAGCACTCACTCTCTGTACATTCAAATTTTCTATCTTATTGAGAAGTTACTGGAATTAATCAAATCCATCTGCGCACTCACATATCTCATTGCGTGGCGTGCTCCGCAGCACTGGCTGCAGCACGCACACTGCTCTCAGCGAGCGCACTGCTCTCAGCACATACAGCACAATTAATTTAATTGTGGGCTGCAATATCTCAAAATTAAATTCAGTTTATTTAAGGGGTCACATCTACTCAGCGGCCGAAAAAAAGGCGTGTTTTTTTGATTTTTTTTTTTGGAAAATGGTTGCAGTTTTCGAACTTTTTTTTTCACAGTAAGGGGAATATCTTTGAGTATGTTTCATAATTTTTTTATTGGAAAAAATTCCTAAATGTTAATGATATAGTGTATCCGTCCGGACCGCTGTTCAAAAAAGGCCTTCCGCGGTGACCACTGTGACTGCCCAACCAATCATCTGAAATAAAAAAACCAAATAAATTTAGTTTTGTATAGTATTATCTAGTCTTTAATCGAAGGATTTGATAAAATATTAATTTTTGAAAAAATGGTCACCGATCGGAAGTGATGCTCCAAATTTCGGTAAAAAAATCACTCCATTTTTCCTCGATATTAAAAAAAGTACGCATCGAAAAAAAAATCATTCGATTAAAGACTGCCTTTAGATATAACAAAAATGTATGCAAAATTTCAGACAAATCGGTTCACTCGATTTTGAGATATCGTGGTCACCGCGGAAGGCCCTTTTTGAACAGCGGTCTGGACGGATACACTATATCATTTACATTTAGGAATTTTTTCCAATAAAAAAATTATGAAACATACTCAAAGATATTCCTCTTACTGTGAAAAAAAAAAAGTTCGAACCTGCAACCATTTTCAAAAAAAAAAAATCACAAAAACACGCCTTTTTTTGGCCGCTGAGTAGATGTGACCCCTTAAGTAAATTCAGTTTTCAACTCTCAGATTTTGGTGCATTTATTTTATATCAATTTTGTATTTTCCTAAATTTAGTCTATTTTGTATTTATTCTCATTTTCTATGATTTATTAAATTGCGTTATTTCATTGTTTGTGTGGAAAGTATAATAAACCACTTTCTCCAAATTCCATCTACAAGTCTGGTTTATTTTCACCCTGTCTTGAGTGAAGCTTCATTAGTTTCAATATATTCACAGGTCTGTCAAACACCATCGGACGGAATCTCAAACAGTATCATATTCTGTACCTTTTACTGCAGAGCAAGCGCTCCGCGAGGAGCACAGTGCAAAGCGGTACGCCCATGCAAAACCGCTTTCGTTGCATTCATAGCGTTGGACACCTAGTTATGATTCAGAGGAGGGTTTGTTATCTTCTGTTGGATAGTCAGCTGGCGCACGGCGATCGATATTCACCGTGCGTCGACCTGTTGCAGTGCTCTAGCACGCTGCGTTCGGTTGGGCCGGAGATAGCCGCGTCAGGGCTTCGCGGAGCAGAGGCTGTGCCTCGCAGGCATGCCGCGTTGAGTGAGAGGACGTCTCTCTCGCTTGACTTCGGCTTCGCTCACCGGCTATCTTTATCAATTGACTTCAGCGCCCAACGACGCTTTCGTATCCCGCAGCCATGTTGAAAATTTAGACACTTTTCGGAACAACCACGGGAACAGCGCACTCATCTCTGCATCTCTTGGACATTCTTCACCACTTTTCACCGGATCGACTCAGCTATCGTGCTCAACAGGACTCAAAATCAGGTACGAGTACATCGTTATAATTTTCTAATAGATTCAATGACGATGAGGAGTGATAATCCCATCGGTACATCATCATAATTGTCTCACTTGGTAGCGTGCGCTGCAGCACGGGCTGCACCACGTTTTCCTCACTCTATTTTGCCTGCTTGATTAATATAATTACGCATGTGCTTTATATTCACTGTAGTTTCCCTCAGTAAACCTACTGGGAAAATACTGTGAATATTTTCTGCTCAATTGTGCATCCTCAGTCTATGTTTGTAATGTGTCACGCAGTGCTGACTGCGTCACTGTTCTTGTACTCTATTCTCAGCACTTAAGCAACCAAATTGCAAGTGCTCTCATCTATTCACTGTGACTTCTCTCAGATAAATCTGCTGAAAAACTCGCAGTGAATAATTGCTATTCTACGCACTCATTGCTCTCATACCATGGCGTGCTCTGCAGCGTTGACTGCATCACGTTCACTGCTCGCGCACACCCAGCACACAATTAATACAATTGTGTGCTGCTCAAGCTTCATAATAAAATTCAAGTTAATTTATTTATCTGTAAACTCTCTGATTTTTGTGACTATTTATTTTTATATGATATCAATTTGCATTATTTCTAAATTTAACCTATTTTGTATTTATTCTCACTTTTACTTTTTTTCCAAATTATATAATTTTGTATGCCAAATTGTGGAAGGGAGAATAAACCTTCCTCAACATACCATCGACGTATCTGGTTATTTATCACCCTGTCGTGAGTGAAGACTCATATTTTTCCAATATATTCACAGATCGGTCAAACAACATCGGACGGATTCTCAACCATCTTTAAACCATGTGATCTCCGCCATCATCATCCTGAGCATTCAGTCTATTTTTAGCAGTGCACAACGAAGGTACAAACCGAGAATTTAACAATGTATCCGCGGTACGATAACTTCGCGTTAGCCATGGCTTTTGTGTGTCGGGCGATTTGCGGTGCGGGGGATAAGGCGATGTACCTGCGCACGGAGTTAATGTGTGCTGCGTGGCTAAAACTACAGGACGATTTGGAAAGTTTATATATTGATGGGTGTGCTGAGAGAAGCGGTTTCAAATTTGAGGACTTGTGTGCGGGGGCGACATGTGTCGTTGTGCGGCATCAAAGGGCTGTGCGCGGGAAGATTATCGACGTGGATCATGACGGGTGATGCGAGGTGCTGCTTGTCGATTTCAAGGAATTGATATACATCGATTGGCAGCAGCTATTTCATCCCGAGTCGCCGATTGGCACACTACCTGTGCTGCTTATGAAGTGTGTGGTATTCGGCCTCGATCATGCTATTGACGAGGCCGGATATCAAGACCTGACTGTGCGTGTCTGTGTGTGTATGCATACATACGTGTGTGTGCCATGGAGTAACTATTGTATCCGTCACGCCGGAGAGCTGTCGTAGATGCCGCCAATATAAGGGTGAGTTACAAATTTTATTCCAAGTATGTGTACACCTTTGCTCCATCCTGCATCCTTATCTCTACTCTTCCTTGTTCATCAGGGTGCCCATACCACCTCACTTTACCATCTCCACGTTACCGACCCTGGTTAAGCAGAGTGGGTAGCGCGGCGGTGGAAAAGTGGGATGGTGGGGGTAGCCGCGTGGTGGGAGAAAGAGTGGAATGGAGCAAAGGTGTACACATACTACTTATGTTGTTCGAGAACTCAGATGTTGGAGATAAGTGGACTGTAAAATTGTAGCAGGTGCATTAAAACGCAATACACAGATGTAGTTTACAGTGGCATTTATTGCTCCACCTGTCAACTGCTGTGGACGAAAACACAAATAATACAAGTTAAATGTAGAAAAGAATATAACAAAATAAGCGTAAAAAAGAGTGCATAAATATCGGTGAGCTAGTTACCACACACGATTATATTAATCGGTGTAATTTGATGAGATGTGCTGTCACGACCAGGCCTCGCGGTGAAGCTAACGCCGGGTGCACGACACGATTAGCCAATATGTTGATGCACTGGTTGGCCGACGTAAATATAGCGATGCTGATATGATGAATGTATTTTCAGAGACTGTAGGTCGGCAGAGTTGATCGATGAGACTTATATAGATGCACAGAACTATGATGAGCATGCACGAATCCCGGTATAGATGAAAACCGTGCAAGAGCAAAACGCGAGATGGCTACGTTATACAAAGCAGCCGTTGTCTAGTCAAGCAGTCGTAGAGCGCGTGCGCGTAGCGACCTGTTGCTTGGCACGCAGACCTAGTGCGAGTTTTCTGCTTGTGAGAGGTGCTGCCGCTAAGTAGTAACAGCAAGTGGTTGCCCACGCTAGCATGCAGTGCGCAGTCCAGCAACGCGTAGCAGAATGTTCAAGTATACTTAAACATTCCGCCCGCCATCAGCAATGTGGTTGCTGATTCCCCTCAACGTGATGTTCTGCTGAGGGAACTGGCAGCACTGCAAGCTGGGCGATGGGCGGTGTGAGCGTCGCCGTAGCTGTCTTAATAGTCACCACCCTTGTGAGCCACGTGCAAGTGGCCACTTGCGTGGTGGAAAGCGTTCATCCGTGAGCAAAACAAGTGACCCGATTTGGATGTTGTTGTTAAGGTGGTGCCATTTCGAAATCGAATTCGAAATAATGAGCAGACCACTGAGCCCAGAAACTTTGAAATTTCTGCTGTATGAGCTGACATCGTGAGGGCTTTGCGATCGCTAGATCCTTCAGAGATGGTTCTGGGATGGTGGTAAGTGCGCTGACAATGAGAAAATACCCTAGTGTTAAAGCTGACACATCTTCAGGATCGTCGCTGAGCGGTTCTAGAGGCCTTGAATTAAGAACAGCCTTAATTTGAGTCAGCAGTGTCGTCAACTACTCGTAGGTGAGGACTGTTTCAACCACCGTCCGACGGAGGTGATGCTTCACGGACTTCACTGCTGCTTCCCATTTACCACCCATGCGTGGTGCTGCTGAAGGGTTGAACCGCCATTGTACACGATTGATGCGATGATCATTGCAACGATGAGATGTTCAAAGAAGCATGATGAGAATAGTCGCCGCAGCTCTTTACTAGCTCCGACGAAATTCATACTACAATCTGAGCTGAGAGCGCGATGTATTCTTCGTTGGGCCAGGAAGCGCCGAAAAGCAGCGAGAAATACGTCGGTGGAGCTGTCAGTAACGCCCTCCATGGTTTGAGTGTGAGTGGACCTGCATAGTCAACTCCAGTCTCTGTGAACGGCTGTGCAGGTGTGACTCGATAGAGAGGTAGTTGACCCATCAGTTGTTGAGCACGGATACCTCTCTGCCGAGCACACACTACACAGCGCAAGATGTTCCAGCCTTGGCTGGAGCGCTACCCCCAATGATCCAATGAGCTTGTCGAACTTGCGCTAAAGTGAGCTAAGTACCGCCGTGAAACGTGCGCTTATGCGCCTGGTCTATGATGAGTGATAAGAGACGAGACTGACGAGGCAAAATTGCTGGATGACATGCTTCAAAGTTGAATGCTGACTGTTTGAGCCGTCCTCCCACCCTGATTGCGCCTTGTTGGTCGAGGTAGGCTGTGAGCCTACTGAAACGATGGGAGGTTGGCAGCAGCATTCCAGATAGCATCACTTTGAGCTCGTGTGAGAAAAAAGCTGCCTGGGTTGCCTTGACCCAAAAAATCTTCGCTTCATCGATCTCGCGTGCTGAAATGAGTATAACTGGTGTTGAGCCGGGTATCCTCGTAAGCCGTGCTATCACTCTCGAGCGGAGAGCTGTGAGCCGATACAATTTGTTGAACTGGCGAATACCTGTGCACCAGATCGATTGATTGAGCCATGATGGCCCCGTCTACCACAATGAATGAGCTCTGGGCTGTTCTGTAGTTGTGCCTCTAGTGGCACAGTCCGCCAGATTGGAAACGCCAGGAACATGTCGCCACTGAGCGCGCTCTGTAAGATCTTGTATTTGAGTGACTTGGTTCCTAACGTAATCTTTCCAGCGCGACGGATGAACTTTAATCCACGTGAGCGTAACTGATGAATCCGTCCACAGATGAGCAGATGCAATGTTCAATTTGAGTGTGGCTTGAACACTTGAGATCAGCTTGGCTAAGAGCAGAGCTGCTGTGAGCTTCAACCGGGACATGGTGAGCTTTTGAGCGGTGCAACCTTGGTTTTTGAGCATACGAGTGACGTCACTTTTGTTGCGGACGGTGAGATGACAGTGATGAATTGGGTCTGGGAAAAAGTCCGTGGCGTTTTTCCCGATAGATGGCATCAATTGCAAATAAGTCAGGAAACACAGATCACAGCGACACCACTAAACGCTCATTGGAAAGGTGACACTTCGAGCGTTACTTTAAGTGTATAAACATCGAAATTGGTGCAGTGGTTGCAAAGTTGTTTGTGTTTGAAAATGGAGAAAAATAATGAAATATTGCGGTATATTTTGCAATATTATTACGACAAAGGGAAGAAGGATGCGCAGGCTTGTGAAAAAATGTGTGCTGTGTACGGTGAAGGTACTTTATCAAAATCTGCTGCGCGGAAATGGCTCGCTTGCTTTCGTTCTGGTAATTTTTATGTGAAAGATAAGTGACGCTCTGGTCGTCCAATCACTGAAAAAGCTGATGAAACTCTTAAAAAAGTCCAGCAAGATAAACATATCAGCAGTGTCGATATTGGCATGGAGCTAGGCACTGACCACAAAACTGTTTTGAACCATTTACACAAAGCTGACTACAAGAAGAAGCTCGATGTATGGGTTCCTCATAAGTTGAGCGCGAAAAACATGTTAGATCGAATTAACATCGGTGATGAAAAATGGATCACGTACGACAATCAGAAGCGTCAAAGATCATGGACAAGGGATGGTGAACCATCACAACCGTTCGTGAAGCCAGGATTGACGGCGAAAAAGGTGATGCTGTGTGTATGGTGTGACTGGGAGGGAATCGTCCACCATGAGATATTTCCAGTTGGTCAGACGATTGATTCTCAACTCTACTGTAAACAGCTAGAGAGATTACGCCAAGCAATTGAAAGAAAACGGCCTGAATTGATTAATAGGAAAGGTGTTGTCTTCCATCATGACAACGCCCTCCCACACACTTCTCCTTGTTGACCCGTCAAAAATTGTGAGAGTTTGGTTGGGAAGTTTTGATACATCCACTGTATAGTCCAGTCGTAGCACCCTCTGACTATTATTTATTCCGATCTCTGCAGAACTCTCTCAATGGAATTAAGCTGCTTTCAAAAGAAGCCTGTGAAAACTACTTGATTCAGTTTTTCGACCAGAACTGATTTTCGTGCGGAAGCCACGTAAGTCCGAGTATTTTGATTGAGCAGTCGTCCAATATAATTTCTGCGCAAGATGACTCGGTAGCAGCGATGCTGGCCAGTATGTCCGAGTCTGTTGCGTGCCACTTAGCGAGCGAGTCTCCGCCCGCCATGCACAACTCCTTTAGCTGTTGAGCAGCAGGTTGGCACCAGTGTGCATGATGTCGTTTAAGGAGAACCCAGATGATGCCGCACTTAAGCCGTTGAACACCACTCTCAATTTTGTAGTGGTACTCGCTGGCCTGAGAACTCCATCTTGCGACAGATAATGATGCACTGCACGGGATGGTATTTTTGGCGATTTCTCTATATGACCGAGCTGCTCGTATTCTGCCATAAATTGATGGTGAAGTTGTTTGAATTCGTCATCTCTCGAGTGTCGTTTTAAACTCGAGACAGACAGTGATGAGCAGTCAAGAATGAACTGCCTAAGAGCGTTGCCGGTGATTCGAGCGGGATCCTGACGATATACTTCCCTGATGAGTCACGCCTATGCGTCGACTTAAAGTGATTCTCACACTCCTGTTCTTCAGGTGTGAGTGAGCTGTCAGTGTTGGTTGGTAATTCCTCTTGGACCCAGAACTTTATGAGAATTTCTTGCAGTGCTTGCTCCTCCTGTTGAAGGTGAGCATAATGAGATGAACTGGCAAGCGGTTCTGCTGAATTATTTGATCCAAGTACTAACCATCCGAACACCGACAGCTGAGCAATTGGCATTGACGGTATCCTGATGATATTAGGCTTGATGATGTCGATTGACCGAGGGCGTCGAAATTCTGGGTCTCCCAATTTCAGCTTGTTGATGTGTGGCCACGTCTGTGTTGGTATTTCTACAGATGGTAATATCACCGTTAAAGTTGTGAGGATGTGAGCATTCATGGTGACAATAGCGCCTGTGTGCTGAGAATGAAGAGTGAGCTGAGTCAAGCCGCGTGTTTGAGCTGATCTCTTGCCACCAATACAGAAGATCGGGATGGATGCGCGCTGATGTGTTAGTTTGAGCTGAGTGCAGAGGCTTTCTGCTACGAAAGATAGTTCCAAACCTGGATCTATGAATAGCCGAACTTGATGAGTTGACATTGATGTTTTAACGAGTGCTAAAGCATTGCGAGGAGTGTTGAGCAGTTCTGATTTCTGGACGACTGCACCTCTCTCTCTCAATGAGCTGCAGGTTGAGCAGACGTACCCGATGTTAATCGCCTTGAGCTTGTTTGATGAATTGACAATTGTACCGATAGTTGCAGCGATACTTCGGACAATGAGAAAAATTACACCTGAACTAAAACCTTGAAAAAATCATAAAAATATCCAGTTTACTTGTACCAGCCCAAAGCATAGACCCAGGAACCGTACAGAAAGATCGACACGCATGAAGCGCGGTTTAAAAAATTTATAGCAATGTTACGTCCGAGCACGGGCCTTGGACATTTTTTTCCGAGGCCCGTTATCGATACGCATGCACGTGCAAACACCGCCCTCGTCCCCTGGACTCATATGCGATACGCCCCCTTGCAGTCCCTGTCTGGATCGCGGCGCACGCGAGTCATTTAAGACTATCGCGCGGCGCGCTCTAGACAGGAAACAGCTCGGCGAAAAATAATATCTTGTAATATATCACATATTATTTTATATTTTCCGCCGTGCGGGAGTTCTACGTGGTGGGTTCGGCAACTCTGCGGCATAGTTCCAAAGTAGTTTATTGGCGTGTCGTGCGCCCGGGTACGTGAACCGAGGCGAAGCGGCCGGACAGTTAGTCGTTATCCAAGATTGCTAACAGGCAGTCGAGCCCAGCACACCATTGGTGCTCACCATTTAAATATTGTATCGATAAGTTGAACGTCGGTTCTGCTCATATTTCTGCTCGGTTCAGTTCATATTTCTACTCGGTGCGGCTCCAACTTCTAAGCGAAGGACCATTTACGGGTGTCGAGAACGGCACTATTTCGCATCGTTTCGGCGATCTAGAACCACTATCGAGAATGCCTGAATTACGAGTACTATGCCCGGTTCCAGAATTGATGGAATTAGTCCACCTAAAATATCATCGGTAAACCGTCAGTGAGTAAGTACTCAACCCACCATATATCAGGTGTAGTAAAAAGAAATCCATTATTTTTGCATGAAATTGAAGGCTTTAATTACCATAATTAGAATGATCCGATTTAGGTCAAATATACGCCGTTTTGTTCGATGGCTTGTTGCCATTTTGAAGGTAATTTTCCTATGCCTCTCTCATGCCTCGTCCCTATTGGCAAAAAATTGAGACAGTCGATTTTCACAAGCCTCTCTTGAAGCGAATTTTTCACCAGCAAAATTGTTTGCCATGGACAGGAACAGATGGTAATTACTAGGTGCCAGGTCCGGACTATAAGGTGGATGCATAAGAACCTCCCAACCAAGCTCCCGGAGCTTCTGGCGAGTCACTATCGATGTGTGTTGCCTGGCGTTGTCTTGATGGAACACAATTCCTCTCCTATTGGCCGAAGCTGGCCGCTTCTGGGCGATTGCTTCCTTCAGACGGTCCAATTGTTGACAGTACAGTTCCGAGTTAAGAATCTTGCCGTAAGGGAGCAGCTCATAATATTAGGTGTACAAATAAGTTTCCGCCGTTTGACAAAAGATGGCGCCACCAGTAAGTTATTGATAAAATTGTCAGATGTAAACGTCATTATCGTAAGGTTGGACATCAGGCAACAACATAACCTTGAACATTAGTGATTTTTTATCAGTATAATATATTCTTTTGTGTGCGAAAATGTCGAGTTTTGAGCCGAATAAGCGTCATTTGCGGGAACTTTTGATTTACTTCTTCAATTTGAATAAATCTGCAGCTGAGGCGTATCGATTGCTTGTAGAAGCATATGATGAGGCTGCCTTAAGTGAGAGAAGTTGTCGTGAGTGGTTTCACTTTCAAAAAAAAACTTTCAAAAAAAGTTTAAGAACGGTGAATTTGACATCGAAGACAAAGAACGTAGCGGAAGGCCGAAAGTGTACGAAGACGCGGAATTGGAAGCATTATTGGATCAAGATTCGTGCCAAACGCAAGAAGAACTTGCACTTACATTAGGAGTGACTCAACAAGCAATTTCACATCGGTTGAAATCATTGGGAATGATTTAAAAACAAGGAAATTGGGTTCCATATGAACTGACGCCGAGAAACGTTGAACGCCGATTTTTCACATGCGAAATGCTATTTGCCAGGCATAAACGAAAGGGTTTTCTGCACCGTATAGTCACTGGTGATGAAAAATGGATTCACTATGACAATCCAAAAAGGAAGAAATCATAGGGACCACCTGGCCATGCTTCAACATATACAGCTGAGCCAAATATTTCAGCTTGGTGTCGTGTATTATGAGTTGCTTAAACCGAACGAAACCATTACTGGAGCTGTCTACCGAACACAATTGATGAGATTGATTCGAGCACTCAAGGAAAAGCGAACCCACTACTACTCCAGACACGACAAAGTTATTCTCCTGCGTGATAATGCTCGTCCACATGTTGCGGCGCCGGTCAAAACCTATTTGGAAACACTCAATTGGGAAGTTTTACCGCACCCGCCGTATTCACCAGACATTGCTCCTTCTGATTTCCACTTGTTTCGGTCGATGGCGCATGATCTATGTGAGCAACACTTCACATCATATGAAGATACCAAAAATTGGGTCGATTCGTGGATAGCCTCAAAAGATAAAGCATTCTTCCGACGCGGTATCCGTATGCTACCAGAAAGATGGGAAAAAGTACTGGCAAGCGATGGACAATACTTCGGATAAAACATTAGGTACCGTAGTTTTACTATAAATTCCCAATTTTTTATTAAAAACGGCGGAAACTTATTTGTACACCTAATAGATGATTCCCTGTTAATCCCACCAAACACACAGCAAAACCTTCCTGGCCGTCAATGCTGGCTTGGCTACCGTTTCCGCCGGCTCACCGCGATTCGACCACGACCGTTTTTTCCTTGACATTGTCGTAAGTAATCCATTTTTCATCACCAGTCACCAACCGCTTCAGAAATGGGTCGATTTTGTTCCGATTCAGCAGCGATTCGCAGATGGAAATTCGGTCCATGAGGTTTTTTTTGCGTTAACTCGTGTGGCACCCATACATCGAGCTTCTTTTTGTATCCAGCCTTATTCAAATGGTTCCAAACGGGTTTTTGTGCAATCTTTAGCTCTTGGGCAATCGAAACAGTGCTTACATGACGGTCGGACTCGACAATTTCCATTTTATCTACATTTTCGACAATTGGCCTTCCTGTGCGTAGTGCATATTTGACATCGAAATTATCGGAACGGAATTGACGAAACCGAAATTGCACGTGATTGGCTGTTACAGTATCAGGACCATGAATACTATTCACATTTTCTGCCGCCTGGCTTGCGCTTTCGCCTTTATCGAAGAAAAACTGTAAAATATGGCGTATTTTCTCTTTGCTAGTGTCCATCTTTGACGCGCGCTCAAACAAAACTGAGTCAACTAATAATAATCACAAAACTGTCAAAAAAGTTTTTTTAGCACGAAATCTCATCTTTCTAACGCCACCTAGTGGAACCCGATCGGACTTATACAACGCGAGATACAGATAACTAAAGTCATCTATTGGAAAAATAATGGATTTCTTCTTACTTCACCTAATATTTGTTGGTCTCGTCTTGGTTATGGGGAAGAATCAACCACCATAGTGATTCAGATGACGATAGACAATCCAAGGTGAAATTTCTGTCGCTCAGGAGAGCATACATGACCTCTGTATACCCAGACGTCAAGACCGAAGTGACGCTTGAAGACGACAAGAAAGACAGTTGCTCAGACTGGTGAATAACAACTTTTTTTGGCCACAGGACTGAATTCATTGCTGATATATCACTCTGATCTAACGTTGGTAATATTCAATATTATTATGTACCACCAGTCTTGGGCACGGATGAGTTTTATTTACACGCTGTGTCTATTCGAAGAGTGAGACATTGGATTCATAATTTATATGTTGTTAAGGATTTTCGAGTCTATGTTAATGTTGTGGAGTTGATTTGATATATTTATAACAAGTTATAATATCGTATGTGAAATGTGAATGATAGTTTGACTCGCAAGGAAACGAGAGTCCAATATTGTAACATTGCGTATTGATTGAACCTGATGTATGTTCTCGTAGATGAACTTCTAGTCGATTGAATGTCACGAGTATAAATCCTGTTGACAAGTGTATATTTAACCAATGTTTTAATTTGTTCATTATTGCCTTTGTTGGGCTTCAATCTGAACTTGTGTAAATGAATAATTGTATGAATTGATATTTTGCTGCATGCATTTTCGGAACGATCCGATTGATAGCCGATAATGGATGCAGTATATAATTTTATATTTGACATTAGAAATCGTATAGATTTTTGGTTCAGCTGAACGGGCATCCAAAAGCCTGCACCTTTCTCTGTTGGGGAATTCATTCAAGAGAACTCAATCTGTTATTTGACTGGTTTTAATAATTAATGGGTCCACATTTTCTAGTGTTACGACAGCAAAATACTGAACAAAGAATGTAATTACCCTATCGGTTTTGTGTCAGGAGTACGTGGGATATAACCTCACTTACGAGAGAAATCAATCAGTAATCAAGGATCTTTTGCTGACCTACTCAATAAATGGTTTTATATTTGTGAACTACCATCTCTGTTATTATTTCTTACATATATTGTTTCGGTCTACTACATCCTACCGAAAAATATGGACGATTTTAAGCTTTTTCCCCTAGTATTTAAAAGAAAAGACGCGGGAGATAGTTAAAACGTTACAATCTTTTCTCTGCATTCGCCTGGGGATGAGATCATAATTGCCAGACGAAGATAAGGAGAAGTCAAATAGACTTTGCACAGGAAGAAGTGCTGAGTCCAGAATAAGCTACCCTCCTCTTCTCCTGCATGGGGTTTGAAAATCCTGTTCAGGCGAGAACGGCAGTCTTCTCTTGACAATCAGAGCAATAATCGCTTTTAGAGAACCTCTGCGTTGGTCCCCTGCATAGCACCATGTAATATCTCCGGTTTATAGTTTTGGGACTCCGGGATCCGTTACCGCGAGTGAAATACGAAACATTGTGAGTAGGGAGCGTCACACATCAGTCCCCCGCGTTACAGCAACCGAATTCCAAAGACAATTATAAAAGAAGATTATAAAACAATAACGTGTGGTTTAAAACTACCCGCGAAAAATATTATTGTGCATCACATTATAATTATAACGAAATTGTAAGTACGAGTTTTTGCAATTTTTTAATAAATACGAATTTTGATCTTTCAACCGGTAATATTGACTTTCCTGATTTTTTATTATTGCATACAACATTCCAGCATCGAGAGACCGAGCTCGTTTAGGGGCGGACAGCACAGCACCGATCCCACAAAAATAAAGAATAAATCCTGCGCTTCATGCAGGGATTTGTAACGTTTGAAGTTGGTTGCTAGTTTAGTAAATTCTTTTTGGCATCATTTCACCTTCGACCCCTCGATTTTAATTACCACTATGTCAAGTATGAGAAATTATCGCTTCAAAATAGAATCGCTAATATTCATCTATTCGACGGCACCGGAACCGACGTGCCTCTGAAGGAATTCCTTCAACGAATTTGTTGAGAGTTGATCACGACCCTAAAATCACGTTTGGCTCGCGGTAAAAATTTCGACTATTATTCGGGAGCAATATCGCGCGCGCGTACGAAGCAGAACGAGACAGTCGGTAAATTCTACGACCGGATGCGAATGTTGGTTGATGGTGAGCGTAGCGCGTGGCAAAAAGAATACGACGCTGACCCTCCCGCTCTAGAACGCTGATCCTCCCTCTGGCTACAATCGCCTTCTTTGCTTGCATAGATGCGTTACCCATTCATATAAGTGATGCGGTACAGAGCCGAAGACCATGGAGGACGCGTTTAAGTTAGCAGAGAGGCTCTCTATTCGAGCCGAGAACAGACGCGCTGGCGTTCACGATTCTTTGCGGCAAAAGTCAACCGAGCCATTGGTACTTTTTGCTAGGGATGACGCGGAATTTAATAAATCTCGTTCTCCTTCGCCTTCGTATCGGCGACCCCCTTTAATCACGGTGGCTCTGCCGGGCTCGCATTCCTCAGGTGGGCCTCGTCCAACGGGGATATTACAGAATGGTGCTTTCCGGCGTAGAAACCCGGGCAAACACTTGTTCTTGATGAAGACACGTTCGCGAACTCAGGTATCTCTGCCTACTTTAGATTGCGATTTGTCGGAGGGGTATCTACCACGTGTCGATGCACCAAAAGGCCTATTTTTAGGAAATGCTCTTGACAGCCAGAAAAACGTCATTTGCCACGTGCTAGTTGTAAATACTCGAGACGAAGACATGGGACTATCAGTTCCGCCGGTCGAGCTGCAGCCTTTCGTCTGACGAAAACGACTCCTTAGACGATGGGGCGCTGTCACCGACGGATCGAGTGGAGGCGATTTTAGGACCCCTGCGTCTCGAAGTTCGGAACGATTTGGAAAACACATATGACAGTTAGTCGAAGAATTTCCTGAATGATTCAGATAGCCAGGGGATAAGTTACCTTGTAGGAATTGGGTTTCTCATCGCATTCCCACGATAGACGAATTAGCGGTCAACACTCGACAATATCGGTTTCCTATTATCCATCGGGACGAGGTAGAGACTTAAGTCTGAAAAAAGATTGATAACCAGGTGATAGAAGAGTCTCAATCCCACAAATAATTCTCCTGTATGGATAGTTCTGAAGAAGGCGGATTCTCAAGATCGACTTCTTATGCGTATGGTGATTGATTTTCGCAAACTTAATGAGAAGACAGTCTCGGACGCCTACCCTTTACCGAATATAACGGACATTCTCGATTAGCTGGGAGAAGCTCAGTACTTCTCAAAATTTGATTTAGCAAGCGGCTTCCCGCAGATCCCTACGCACTTAGAGGATCGCAAGAAAACCGCATTTTCAACGCCTAATGGCCACTACGAATATGTTCGAATGTCAGAAGGTCTTAAGAACGTGCCAGCAACCTTCCAGCGTCTTATGGACAATGTGCTGCGAGGATCATCTGCGGGGATCAGGACACAAGCGCGATCGCCACGAATACGAGATCGAAGGTAGGGGAAGCACGAACGGTCGAGCACGAGGACCCAAGTACGAGTTCTGAATCTTCAAGGGTTCCCATACATCGACTGCATCGTAACATACTTCGCGCGCCCCTCCTTCGCTCCAAGCGGCAACTAGCAACTAAAAAGGCTCCCGTAGTAACTGCTACACGAGAGCCCGAGTTCGACGCTACGTTGCCTACTGAATTGCCTCCTGCCCCGCTCCCTCACGAGAGCGGCATCGCGGTTGCAATGACAAATCTTGCGGCCAACGACTCTGACGAAAACACGTCTAAGGCGGAGCATATCAGTGATCGGCCAGCAGTACCTGGCTGCCTACAGGACTCTTTTCAAAATTTTGAAAGATTCCTTAGGGAGCTAGAAGAAAAATTCTAAGCGCTTCGAGTAAATGAGGAGTGCGAGGGGGATCGAATAGATCGATTGTCGGAGGGTGATACAGTCGATGAGAAAACACGTGATTTACGCATCGATTTGAACACATATAACGAAAAAAAGGGCAATGCAGAGCTTGAACGACGCATTAGTATACTCTCTGAGCGCATGCAAGTTGTCACAGCGAGTGAGTTGAGCAAGGCTAATAAGCGAGAGAGAGACGGCGCTAGAGATGTGGTGAGTGAGACTTCCGCTCTCCCACCTCAGGCTGACACAATGCTTGCTGGGCCTCAGTACTCGCGGTTCTCGTTGCCTGCGCCGATTCAACGCCCTACTGCTAGGTCCACTCCGCTCCCCCTACTTCTTCATTTGTGACGCATGCACGAAGAACAAGGAGGAACGATGAACGATGAAGGACCGAAGCTTCTAACGTCTGGCTCCTCGGCTACTGCGAGCCGCCCCCCAGCGATAACGCCACTCGCGGCCATCATGCCCAGTCCTATCAGCCAAGGTATTAATTGTCCCGAAGAAATATGTGTAGTAGTGGACTCGGACTCCCCTGCTAAGTCTATGCAGGACGAGCCAAAGTCAATGGATGTACCTTTCAAAGGGAACGCCCACTCGAGTGTCAGTACCCGCGATGTCGCAAAGAACGCCCGCGCGGTTACTGGCACTCGAGAGAATTTAACTTATAAACACGACAATTACGCCCACTTCGTTCATACGGATGGAGAATTAACGGGGCCCATTGGAAGACTTTTGACCGATTTAGGATTAATACCAGGTGTACAAGTATGAAATGCGGATTTCAAACAGCAGATGACGCACGAATGCAGTTTGTGCTATAAAGATTTGACACTGCGCCATTTTCTTGTGTCATCAACAAGTGTCAGACGCGCACGAGTGATAAATTGGAAAAGTTTGTACATAGTGTTGTGTTGTTGTGTTTAATATGTCGAAATGTATACCGAACAAAGAGCATTCGCGGACAGCATTCATTTTTTGTTTTCATTTGAAGACAACTGCTGTCTGAATCATATCGATGACTTCGAGAAGCTTATGGTGAATATGCTCCATCGGAAAAAACGTGTGAACGATGATTTCGGCGTTTCAAAAGTGGTGACTTCGATGTTGCAGACAAGGAACGTCGAAAGCCGCGAAAAAAATACGAATATGTGGATTTGCAAGCATTGTTGGACGAAGAAGATTTGCAAACAAAAAAAACAATTCGCCAAGCAATTGGGCGTTAGTCAACAAGCTGTTTCCAATCGGCTACGAGAGATGGGAAAGGTTCAGAAGACCGGTAGATGGGTACCATATGAGATGAACGACAGGCAAATGGAAAAGCGCAAAAACACATGTGACATTCGCTCGGTACAAAAGGAAGTCGTTTTTGCATCGTATAGTTACAGGGGATGAAAAGGGGGTTTGTTTTGAGAATCCCAAGCGTAAAAAATCCTGGGTAAATCCAGGCGCACCATCCACATCGACCGCAAGACCGAATCGCTCTGGCAGAAAGACGATGCTCTGTGTTTGCATCGTATAGTTACAGGGGATGAAAAGGGGGTTTGTTTTGAGAATCCCAAGCGTAAAAAATCCTGGGTAAATCCAGGCGCACCATCCACATCGACCGCAAGACCGAATCGCTTTGGCAGAAAGACGATGCTCTGTGTTTGGTGGGACCAGAGGGGCGTGGTCTATTATGAGCTTTTAAAACCTAGGGAAACGGTTAATACTAAACGTTACCAACAACAATTGACCGATTTAAACCGTTCGCTGCATGAAAAAGGGCGGAATACCGAAAGAGGCAACACAAAGTAAGTTTTCTTCATGACAATGCTCCATCACGTACGGCAAAACTGGTTCGCGACACGGTGGAAGCACTCAGCTGGGAAGTTCTACCCCATGCGGCTTACTCACCAGACTTGACTCCTTCCGATTACCACTTGTTTGCATCGATGGGTCACGCATTTGCTAAGCAGCGCTTTGGTTCGTACGAAGATGTGAAAAAATGGCTCGATGAATGGTTCGCAGCAAAAAGGGAAGATTTTTACTGGCATTGTATTCACTAATTGTCCGAAAGGTGGGAAAAATGTATAACAAGCAATGGAGCATACTTTGAATAAAGCACTTTTTATCATTCTTCCAAATTTAACATTTTTTTAGAAACAAAATCCGCATGTCATACTTGTACACCTAGTAAATACCTCGGCAATAAAGGCCAAGGGCCTCGTCACGGGACAAATCCCAATCATGCCCAACTGTAAATACAATATTTACACCATGTTCGTAAAAGAAAGATATTGTGACAAAATGTCAAACGAAACGGTTAATAACTGTTTGAAAAATTTGAACAGCGTCCTGCAACATCAGCGCGTAGGCACCGTTCTAATATCCAGGTCAAGTGATATTATGGACGAACTGCCCAGTAACGAATTCATTACGATGATACACGAGCGGTTCAGAGGTGCTAATATGTCTATAACGATATGCTATGGCAAGATTATGCTACCCCCTCAGGACCAAAGGCGTGGTATAATTATGGAATATCACGAGAACCTAATAGGGGGTCATAAAGGAGTGATTCAGACGTATAGAAAAATTCGAGAACGATTTTATTGACCTTCGCTACGAAAAGAAGTTCAAAATTATATACGCTCTTGCAAGCATTGCCAGGAACAGAAACTGGTTCGCTCTAAGGTCCGTGAACCGATGTTAATCACGGACACGCCAGCTGACGTATACGACAAAAGGTTTCTCTCGACACCGTGGATCCCTCCCCCGATGACCCCGCCTGGAAACAAACATATATTGACTATGCAGGATAACTTGTCAAAATATTGCCTGGCGGAAGCTGTACCGGATCTGAAGGATACGACAATTGCTGAGGCCATGGTGCGTCGTCTAAATAGTCAATTCGGCGCCCCTCGGGCCATTCTTACCAATCGAGGACCTTCGTTCACTAGTAATCTATTGAATGAACTCTCTCGAATTTTTCATATACAACAATTAACGACGTCTGGTTATCGTCCCCAGACGAATGGTTTACTGAAGCGCAGTCACATAGTGTCGATAGAATACGTCAGGCATTATGCGACTGCTTACGACGATTGGGATCATTTATAGCCTTTCGCGGAACTCTCGTGCAACACGTGCGTCCACGAGGCGACGAACTTTACACCGTACGAGCTGGTCTATGGGAGATTGCCTCGTTTACCGAGCCAGTACCCCGTAGATCAGTGGTTCTTAACCTGGGTTCGATCGAACCCCAGGGGTTCAGTAAGTCAGTTTCGCCGGTTCGGCGGCGGTCAAAATCAGCCCGCCCTCATCGTCTATATTAATTATTATGTTTTTGTGTGAAAATCTTGTTTTAATGGTAAATCGTGTTTTATTTTTCTAATTAGGAAGGGTTCGGTGAACGCGCATATGAAACTGGTGGGGGTCAGTACCCCCAACATGGTTAAGAACCACTGCCGTAGATGAAAAGCTACAGACGTACAACTCCTTTTTGGCTGAACTCATGGGACGAATATCGAAAATTCGTGAAATAGCGGGAAATAATTCGATTAAAGCAAAGGACAATTTAAAAATTCATTATGATAAATCTGTGAAAGGTAGGTGACCGGACGTATGTCCTGAAGGAACGAAAAAGGGGCAAATTCGATGCAAGTTATTTTGGACTGTTCACTATTGTACAACTCTCGGTCAAGCATAATGTTGTCTTGGAGGCGGACAATGGAAAGAGAATTTGTAAACACATTGATACGATAAAATTAGCATATACTTAAAAAAAACTAAAATTTTTTTTTTTTCTATATAGAGAAAGAGAAAGTTGTTATTGAGATGATGGCACTAAAATACTGTAGGAGGGTACTGGATGCGTGTATGTATATTGTAACAGTAATTTCTTATCGTTAGCATTAATTTTTATTTCCCAGGGGAAATTCGAGCTCGATCACAAGAATAATTAATTTTAGACTTCTAGGTAGGTGAAAGTAGGGTTTATTAATGAAAACAATAAAAATAAGAATGTCAGTGTTCGGTTTCTTTGCACCGATAACCAGTACAATGCATTTATATTCGTTAATTCCTACGATTATTTTCACAATTCTTTTCGGGTATGCGTTCACGTGGATTATCGGTACACCCAACTCGGTAGTTTGTTATTGTTCCATGCGTTGGTAGTGAGCCTATCACTTGACGCACACACACACACAGCTAAACGCGTCGCTCTTGCTCTTACAGCCGATGTCGCGATCATACCTCTAGATCTCTTTATCTATCACCCGTTTCACTTCCCTACTATCCTCTTTAAATCGACTCGCTTATACATTCCTTGCCTATTCTACTGGTTTAAATGCTACGCGCTTTAATTCTAATTGCTTAAGCACTATCCGCCTAATTCTATTTAATTAATTCTATACAATTAATTCTATTCACTTAAAACCTATCTAAATCTAGATTAATGTCAATTTGTTCGATATTCCACTAACAATTTCTATATTATTTAAATAACTCGCCTGTCCTTCCCCTTTCTGTCGTCTTCGTTGTTTCACACTCACTGACTCGATTTTTTCGCTCGCAAAATCACGTATTTCAATCAAATGTTAGTGTAAGCGATTTTTAGAACTCCAAAATGCACGTATTACGAAAGCGTCTTTGATTACAAATGCCTTGGACTAACAAGGAAAGGTACTTTGGTGTCCCCCTCCGATTTTAATGCAACTCACGTATGTTGTAGAGCATCGAAAACTAAAAGACACGTATTTTTTTTTATCGGCGGAAAAACATTTTTAAGGGGTAAAATCGCCCTTCAAAAATAGGCATTTTGAGGGTGATTATGCAGTTTCACCCAGAAGGCGTCAACCGATTTTTATGAAACAAAAACCAAAATACTCCTCATTGAAGACAATAAAAATTCCACGTGAAGTTGAAGAAAAAAATTCTTTTTCAGGGGTGAAACTGCATAATTACCCCTAACTTTGAAGGGCGATTTCACCCCTTAAAAATGTTTTTCCGCCGATAAAAAAAAATACATGTCTTTTAGTTTTCGATGCTCTACAACATACGTGAGTTGCATTAAAATCGGAGGGGGACACCAAAGTACCTTTCCTTGTAAGAGAAAATGCACGTATCTCGGAACATCTTCGTTTTTTAATCACCTTCCACTAAGAGACTTGGGCTAAGAGAGTTTTTCCTTTCGCGCGGGCTCTTTTATAGCCTTCCCCTCTGTCTCATTCCCCTCTACATTCTCATCGGCTTTGATTTTTAAATTTAACGCAATTTCTTAATTTCTCGGCTATCCGTTGCCGCGCCACTCATCTTCCCCTCGCCACCAAGCGAGGCCAGCTGGTCGCTGATCTGCTGTTTACAGCAGCGAGGGAATTCCTGAGTTGTGACGTAGCTCGTTTTTCTCAAATATCCGGGTGCGATGGCCTAGTACCCGCAAACCTCGATACATTCGGACATAATTTCGCCTGTTTTGGCAGTGAAATATAATAAAGCAGGCTAGCGGGTGTACCTATGTTACAATATATATATGTAAGCTTGTGTACATAGTGGTATAAGATTAGGCTCAGAGAGGGGGGGGGGGTAGACAGTGAGATAGATAGTAAGATAGAAAGAGCCTACCGAGACGGATGTCTGTCGCCTCTCAAAACCTAATAGAAGTAGAATAAGCAATAGTGAATAAAACTGCATAGAGTGTAAATAACGTTTCAAAGCTTATACAATCTCTACGAGATTAATATAGGGAAGCACAAACATTAATTGTTGATTCTCTATACTTTTAGGTTAGTACAACACGTGTTCACATTACGATTAATATTATTACAATTATGTATGTAATAATAATAAATCTCTATACTTTTAGACGAATCAATCTGTGTTTTTGTTACTCCAAAAAAACCCAAGACATCTTATATATATATATAAATATGTATCTATGTATGCATTCAGTACAATAAAGATAGATATATGTGCATATCTCTGTGTTGAGAATTCAACAAGAATGTTGAGAATCCGTCCGGTGATGGCTTGACCGACCTGTGAATATATTGACGGAATGTGAGTACTCACTCGAGGCAAGAGGAAAATAAAACCAGACCAAGTAGATGTTATCGTGAGGAAGTAGTTTATTCTACCTTCCGACAATCTTGCAACACATACAATTTAAACACACAAGTGCGTAGACATTAAAAGTGAAAATTAACATCCAAAACAATTTAATTTAGAAAATCACCTCAAAACATCAATTTAGAAAAAAGTACAAATTATAAATGAATAAACAAATTGAATTTTGATAATTAGAATTGAACAGCACACAATCATATTGATTGTGAGCTGAGCTCGACCATGAGAATGCGGTGCGTGCAGCGGAATGATGCTACGCAGCACGACGAGCTAAGAACACTGAATGTGAATACATAAAATAAACTGGAAAGTGGAATTTAGAATTATACTGTGAGCAGCACACAATTACCATTTATCATCGAATTTTTCGTTTCTTCATATGTAAAACACACATCAAAACTTTAAACGCGTTTTTCTCGAAATGTCATTTTTCAAAACGGCACGCAGCCTAACTCGAACAATTATTATTTTTTTGATTTGAACTTTTGAAAATATTTAAAAAATAACATTTGCAAGAGGTCTACGTACGGGATTTTCGATAAGTTAATTTAAACATTTTTTATTAACAAATGATTGCCATTTTTGCCGAAAATTTATCATTTTCTGTTTAATTGCTCGCCAATTCTACAAAAATCAATATTTTTAAAAGCCTCTACGTATTTTTCTAGCTTTAACGATATAGATAACGGAGAATTTTTGTTTTTTGTTCCGGGTCCAAAATTATACCAGTTATGCTGCGTGCCGCGGTGCGCCTCGAATTCGACATGGCTGCGGAGAATGGCTCCAAGGTCGCCATTTAAAAATATTTTTTGATAAAAATTTTTTGTAATATACTTCAATATACATTCAAAAACTTTTTTGAATTATATTGAAGTATCACCTTTCCTTCCAACCAAAAAAAATCGTAAAAAAAGCGTTTTTTAGGCCGTTACAGCGGTGTTACCCGTTAAAACACGTCGCACATGACTCCAACTCATACGAGAGCCGATAGACACACCATAAGGAGAAAGTCATTCCCTGTCGGCTTCGTTGGAATAGTCAGTAAGTCACTATTTGGTACTCTGACTCAAGAAAATTCTGAGTAATTCAACGACCAAATTGGACGACTGTTTGCCGAATGAATCTCACGCACTTGATCGGAAAACAAACACATATGACAGCGTCGAGACTTCAAATGTTACATGAAGAAAACATTGTACGAGCTTAACGGGTGTTACATACGTTACGCAGTTAGAATGGAGATAAACATGCTACGTAGGAATGGAGCTCAGATGCAGTACAACCGCACGCTAGTGAATTACGCCACCCGCGTAGAAGCAAGAGTAGATCGAAGCACATAAGCAAGTGCGAATAATTGTCGCCTCTGGACGTGACAGCCGACTCGATCCGAGCATGCGGACTACCGAACATCTATTGGCCGAGGCCAAGGACGTACAGTACGAGCCAGCATTTACGAGTTTTCAATTACAATGAAATACGCGAGGCCCGAGACACTGGCCATTATTGCTCGAACAGATCTCACGTATCATAAGGAACGTATTCTGATAGTCGTGCATATACCTCTACTGGACCGGGTGAACTATCAACTTTACCGTATGCATACTTGGTCGGTTCCTCAGAGGAACCGCAAGGAAACTTGATTGGCAATCGTCCGTCTCTTCTCCACTGAGCATCTAGCTCTGTCAGCGGATCACTGTACATTTTTTCTCGCAGATTCCACGTACATTCCCTCATGTAGAACGACTGACCGAAAGTTAATTTGCTCGATGGAAACCCCGGTTCATGAAGCATCTACCTCTAACTTAAGTCGAGGCTGGAGCCGACGGCACCCGCCGCCGACGCCAACAGCTAGCCGGCAGCAGCCGCCTCCATCGCGGAGAGCACTGACCACAAGCTACCATCATCGCGTGGACGTGGAGAGATGCGGGGTGGGCATCCCATCAGCCCTCACTCTCACCTCAGTAGTGAGTGACAATATTAAAGTGACTCGAAGTGAAGTTATCTCTTTTACTTTTTACATATTTTTCGTTAAATTATCCTCCATGTACGGAATAAGTACATAGTGTTAGGTATAAGTTACGATAAGGTCGTCGGGGTCAACGACACCCCAGGGGGCCTGGGTGTTACGTTCGAGCACGGGCCTCGGACATTTTTTTCCAAGGCCTGTGATCGACACGTATGCACGTGCAAACACCGCTCTCGTCCCTTGGACTGATACGCGATGCGCCCCGTTGCAGTCCCTGTCTGGATCGCGGCGCGCGCGAGTCATTTAAGACTATCGCGCGGCGCGCTCTAGACAGGAAACGGCTTGGCGAAAAATAATATCTTCTCTCTGCATACGCCTGCGAATGATATCATCATTGCCAGGCGAAGACAAGGAGAAGTCAAATGGACTTTGCACTGAAGAAGTGCTGAGTCCAGAATAAGCTGCCCTCCTCTTCTCCTGCTCGGGGTTTGCCGATTCTATCCAGGCGAGGAGAACGGCAGTCTTCGCTTTTAGAGAACCTCCGCGTTGGTACCCTGCATAGCACCCTGTAAAATCTCCGGTTTATAGTTTTGAGACTGCGGGATCCGTTACCACGAGTCAAATACGAAACACTGTGAGTAGGGAGCGTCGCACATCAGTCTCCCGCGTTAAAACAACCGAATTCCAAAGACAATTATAAAACAATAACGTGTGGCTTAAAACTACCCGTGAAAAACATTATTGTGCATCACATTATAATTATAACGAAATTGTAAGTACGAGTGTATATGTGTGTATGAGTGAGTGCTCTTTTTTTAATAAATACGAATTGTGTTCTTTCGACCAGTAATATTGGCTTTCCTGATTTTTTATTATTGCATGCAACCGTCCAGCATCGAGAGATCGAGCTTGTTTAGGGGCGGACAGCACAGTACCGATCCCACAAAAATAAAGAATAAACTCTGCGCTTCACGCAGGGATTTCTAACGTTTCGCTACAAGGCCTTCAGCTCAGGACATAACGATACATCGTGGTTTCCTGCAAATAATTTATCAAAAACATAAAATCGGGTAGTTTGCGGTAATAATAAATTAAAAGAAAAAACCGAAAAGTTTCGATATCTATTAGATGTACAACTTTGCTTCCGCCGTTTTTTTCCGAATTTTGAGGCTTCATTGTAAAAAGCTGGTTAGACATTTATGATTCAAAGTATTGTCCATCGCTGGCCACTACTTTCTCCCATCTTTCGGGCAGCGTACGAATCTCGCGTTGAAAAAACTGGTCATCTTTTGAAGCGATCCACGAATCGAACCAATTTTTTACTTCTTCAGAAGACCGCAAGTACTGGTCACCCAGGTCGTGTGCCATTGATCGAAAGAAGTGATAGTCAGAGGGAGCAACGTGGAGAATACGGCGGGTGGGGTAGGACTTCCCATTTCAACGTTTCCAAGTATGTCTTGACCACTTTCGCAATATGGGGTCGAGGATGGTCATTCTGCAAAATCACTTTATCGTGTCTCTCGTTGTATTGCGACCGTTTGTCTTTCAATGGTCGGCTCAAACGCATTGATTGCGTTCGACAACGATCGCCTGTGATTATTTCAGTCGGTTTTAACAGCTCATAATACACTACGCCGAGCTGGTCCCATCAAATACAGAGCATGATCTTGGAGCCGTGAATATTTGGTTTGGGCGTCAACGTGGAAGCATGGCCGGGAAATGCCCATGATTTTCTTTGCCTTTCAAGCAACTGTTCACAAGCAAACAAACGCCGTTCAACATATCTCGGTTTCAACTCCTACGGCACCCAATTTCCTTGCTTCTGAATCATTCCCATGGCGGCTTTGAGCCATTTTAAAATTACTCGTTGAGTCACTTTCAATGATCGTGCCAATTCTTCTTCACTTTGACACCAGTCGTGATCAAGTAATGGCTTCAATTCTGCATCTTCGAAAACCTTCTCTCTTTCCTGCTACGCCGGTCTTCGACGTCAAAATTACCGTTCTTGAAGCGTTGAAACCACTCGCGACACGTCATTTCACTAATAGCGGCCTCACCATATATATTTGATAGCATTCGATGAGCCTCAGCCGCAGATTTCTTCATATTGAAGTAGAAAATTAAAACCTCCCGCAAATGACGAGAATTTGGCTCGTCAACTGACATTTTCAATCGAGAATAACTTTATAATGCAGACACAAATCGACTAATGTTTCTATGTGTTTTTTAAGTTGTACACCTAATATAATAAATTTATATAACTGTATATAACTACATGTAGATACAATATAATTCATATTTTACGGACCAACTCATACGGTTGAGCATAGAAGGCATAAAACTAGCAGAAAACATATTGAGTGGACCCTGCAATCTTAGGAAGCACATGCACAGATAGGGTATCGAAGAGAATAGTATGTACAAGATTGTGAAGGGGATCAGAAGACGCCTGTATATGTCACTCTCCGGCCCTGTTTGCGAAGAGACACCTAGAGCACACGGTTTTGAGGCTAGAGAGAACACCGCTTTTCCTTTGACTGGACCGCTAGCCTTCATGAGTGATTGCGGGTTATCATGGGGGGGGGGGTGTTATTGCAGAAGGATGTACCATGGGCCTATGGCCTAGGAGCGTGAGCAGCAATTCCCCGTTTAACTATTATTATTATTTTACATTTTTTATGAAAACAGCTCGGCGGAAAAAAATATCCTCCCTCGTTGCTTCACCTGAGAATGGGATATTTATTGTCAGGCAGAAGCGAGGAGAAACGGGACTTTGCAGTGAAATAAAGTGCTCAGTCCGCAAAAAACTGCCCGCTTTTTCTCCTGGTCGAGCATCACGAATTCCAGGCCAGGCAAATCGGACGGCAGCTTTCCGTCGATTGTTCATGTACTAGCTCCGAACGAAGCTCCGCGTATGTGCTTTGCTCAGTATCCGGTAAACCTTCGGTAAATAGTTTCTGTCTCCAGGACAGCGCCGCATATCAGTGCCCCAGGTAATTTAAGTGTTCTATCATTAACAATATATTTGATTATTTTACAAGACATTTTATCATTTTACAAGAACAATATTTTATTAATCGAATATTTTCGTACAGCACATAGTTAAGAGGTAGTTATTAATCAAAGTACTGCGGAACTGTGTGGACTACGATCACTAAATATGAAAGTAAACGTGCGAGAGTGGATGTGTGAATAATACGAATAAACTAAAACTGTTTTTATTCTAAAGTTGTTACGAGAGAACGCAAAAATATTGTGGGAAAATGCGGTACAGTTGAGAAAATACGTAGAAGTTTCCTGGGGCATTTTAGAGTCGTTTATTGACGCGATATATTTAAGAGCTCGATGCAGATGGTACGAATGTTTTCATGCGACTCACTAGTACTCATCGTTTCTGTAGAGAGCGGACTGTATGTATGTGTGCAAAGCTATGGCATTTTGTTACAGTCTGAAGATATTAGAGGTATTCAATCCTTCAGCATCACAATTGCTCCAGCATTTAAAGTTTGATTTTACCAACGAGACAGGCAAGAGCCTGTCGTCCCACAGTCGCTTGTGAGCGTTTCGCAGATGCCTCTTTTTACTTATATAACGTTTATACGCAGCGATGAATCCTTCAGTTAAGTAGACGGTGGCGATTTCCAAGTGGACGGCTGATGATGTGAGACACACGAATACTACGATGTACCCTTTATTCGATTTGGCACCGCAACCGCGAAATGTGCGTAGAGTAAGAGGCGTGACCAAGTTGCGCAAGGTTCTAGTGGCTGTCCCATGAGCTGTTGTCCAAGAGCAGCTCATTGTCAAACACACTGTTTGCAGCGATAAATAAACGCACGCATCGGAACACGGCCGACAACGATTCAATAACGGCATCTCAAGGTGAAGATAGTAACTTGTGTTCCTCCGTGGAACGTGTAGCGGTGAGTGTGGTCGATTACGAGTGTCAACAGTGCGGATTCTCGAGGCAAAATGAGTGGGTGTTTCTCGAGGGGTATCGAGTTCTGCCAACAGAGTTTTTGAAGGGTAATTCCCCGATTTCCCAACTAACTACTTTATTATTGACATCGATCGAAGCCTTATTTCCCACGTGAAATTCTGATATTGTGTCTCGCGGTATATCGAAATCGTTTAGTACGTGCAATTCTAACAATGTTCCCTGAATCTCTATATCCATTGCCCCTAGAGTGTACAAGGAGCCCTTCTTTATTATTCTGAGTCTGCCCCCGAAGCAACCCACAAATCTGATTTCTGTTTTAACTGTGGTGCATCTATTCTGACCATCGGTATGAAAGATTGCGTTTTCAATCGCTCGCGGATCGCACTTGTCGTGTGCTTGCATTGTCCGGATTGAGCGCTCTTGTGAATTCTCGGATCAGCCGGCGCCCGTTGCCGTCCGTGGTGTCCGTATCCTTGATTATTTCGGTGTGCCGATGTTAATAACATGAGGCAAAATCATGACCGGGTTTATTGCAGCGAGTACATTAGCTACGGTTTTGTGAGCGTGGTAGACCTGGATCTTCTGCTCTTAATACTGGGCAACCTTATATACATAGGTTGTCGTTATTGCGCGGCGGTCTGTTTTCGGATTTCTTAACCAACACCTTCACATTGGTTCACGTTGTCGTCAGGCTTTTTACAAAAGGAACACGTAAAGATTTCTGAACATTCCAGTTTGTTGAAAGTTACTTGTGGTCACGTTCCCTATTGCGCTTCTTGAAATCTGCATTTATTTCTTTCGAAGTCCTTTTTTTACCTTAATTACGGCTGAATATGCCTCGACCAAAGTGTCGTAGTCTTCGAGACTTAAGTTTATACGCAAGCTGGGATAAAACAAGCAATAAAACAATCGAGTGTTTCGCCCTCAATGACTTTAAGGTGTTTAATGTTAGCCGTCCCTTCGTAGTGGATTCCACCTCGAGGATCGCGGAGTAGAAGTCGTTAACTACTAATATAATCGATTATGTGCTCGACATTACCCTTTATTATATCGTTCTCCGCAGTATAGGTTTACCGATTTTGTGGCACCAAAAACCATTTTTAATGAATCTACAAGTTCCTTAACTGAACTGAAACTATCGTCTTTCATGGCTCCTGTATTATTGGGAACATGTTTTGAATGCGAAAGCATGCCCGCGCGGATTCCAAAAGCGAAATATTTTCTCCATTGAAAGTGCATACGCTTTCCAAGGCGTATAAGATAATTAAAAAATAATTGTGGCCATGCTGGGCTGGCGTTTGGAGGGTTCGGTCGCCCTAACCTATGGTTGACAGTCCCTTTTCCACTCGTACCCTGTTAACCTGAATGTACATCGGCGTGCATTCGTGTAAGATCCATTTTAAGTGAATTGAATTTTTGTAAAACCGTGTCGAGCAATTGCTCGATTCGGTCGTTATTGTTTGTTCTACTCATTCTCAATTCCTGAAACTTTTCTATGTTTAGAATTTCATTTATTGTTTCTCGTGCTTCTAATTCTCGATCTCTTAATGCTTTTTCTTGTGCATTCAATTGCTGTGTTTACGTATCAGTTTTTCTTGTAAGATTTTGAATTCCTCCTCGTTTAAAAAAGTTTGCTTTGTATTACGAGTTTCCATAATGACTGTTAATTTTGACTAGTGTGTGAGTTATAAATTATTTTAATTACTTTGTTCAAATTCTCAAAGAAGATAATGAAAAATGTCAACGTATTCCACCGCTGTCACCAGAAAATTACATATATCAACGCGTACACACAACATAACTACCTGCTATTTCAAACTATTTATTTCTTTATCAAAAACACGCACAGATTGTTCAGCATTACGATACACACCATTATATATATAGTCTCGCTTGCACCGAAATTGATCGGCTGGGAGGAGACTCTGATTAACTCTGAAAATTTGAACGAGAATATGCTAATAGAATGAACGAATTCCCCGATTTGTTATGATAGGATGAAGTGAGGTCAATAAATACCGGCAACGGTTGGTTCAGCTGTTCATGTTGATCACTCGAGGGTGATGGTCGGAATGTCCTTCACTTTATGACGACTAACTTCCTTCGACCCGTTGTTTTAGATGGTGATCCTTTGGCACTTGACGCAGGAACGGGGTGATCTGGAGAGGCGGGTTCTGAAGAAGCGTCACGAACGATGATTATAATATTTTGCCCCTTGTAAATTACGTTGCTGATTAAGCGAGATTTGATGGTGATTGAACCGACGCAGCGTCTTGTACTTTACTTTGCGTAGCAACGTTTCATCGGGCCACCTGTGTGATGGTACGGTTGTTACCCCGATAAGGTAGACACTCGGGATATTGTTCGCAGAGGGTCTCGAACCCTACTTTAATTTGTGCCGGTCACAGAGTGTTTTTAAGAGTATTCCCTAAATTCACCTTTTGGTCCACGATTTGGTTCAGGCGTTGAATCGACGAATTCTGAACTTTTGGCCACCACACCATCTAGCCATCAGTACTATCAGTACAGAAAGAAATGAGGTTTTGAATAAAGGGGAAGATGAAGACATCGAGCTTGTAATATACAGAGCTGTCAATGTATTTCGTCAAGTATCGCACAAATGCCGAAAACAGTAGTTGCGCAATGTTTCCACAGGGGATTTGCACTAAACGAGCCATCTCCACACGTGCAATGTTTACTAACGTTATCCATTGAATATTCAAAATTGAAAAATAAAGATCTAACGGCTAAGTCTCATACCGATTCCGCACTGCAACGTTACACTTATTGGCCGTGATGTTTTTCCCGAAACAGGAATTAACCTTTCGATTATTTTTTTTTATGAAACCGAATGTCAAGGCTCAACCTCCATTGTTTGTTGACGTAGAGGATTTGAGGTTGTAGGTTGAAAGATTTTTATTTAGTCACGATGCGCGATTGTAGTCTAAATTTATTGTTAAACGTTTCACTTGAACAATTGTAGAATGTATAAGTACTTACTGAGATTCACGGTTGACAGCTCAGGCGGTTTTACAAAGGCTTTGTGTATCGTGTATGGGGTTTGGCCCAGAGCATTCGAGTTGATGGCTTTGAGGTTCGGTGAAGACTAATTCTTTTAAATTCATTATTAGCGAAGATGCATTTGCTACGCTAACGAATCCCATGGCAGGTGTAAGAATATTCTCATCAAATTTTATCTCTTATCTTGTCGTTTTCGCTGAGAGTTATATCCAAATCTTACTTTAATATTCGGTTACATAGGGCCTCGGTCATTGTTACGAGAGCCATTTGAAAAGTTTCCGGCCTCATCGATATAAAGTAACTGTAGAAAAAAATGTCTTTCGCCGTCCGATAGATGACGTATGGAATCCGTAAAAATTTCACGTCATTCTGATCATTACTTTGTCTATGGCACTCTACCAAAGTTGTCAGCTTACGTTGTCTATCAACAATGGAGAAAATTGAGTATCGTGCAGTTATAAAATTCCTTCATTTGAAAGGGAAAAAGGCTCAGGATATATTAAAAGATGAGTTACACTCTGTAAACGGTGAAGCCTCCCCTTCATTTACAACGGTCAAACATTGGATGGCCGAGTACAAACGTGGTCGTACGAGCATTATAGACGAGGAACGTTCCGGTTTCCGAAAACCGCTACAACTGACGAAATGGTCGATTTAGTCATTAGTGCATCAAACTGTGATGGAAGAACATCGATTGACTGTTAATTGCTGAGGCTTGTGGGATATCATCTGAACGGGTGTGCAAGATTTTACATAAAGATTTGGATATGAGAAAATTATCCGCGCACTGGGTGCCGCGTGTTTGCGATCGACCAAAAGCGCATACCGACGGACATGTCGGTTTTTACGGTGAATGATAACCGTCGATGAAACCTGCGTATACCATCATACGCCTAAGACCAAACAACAGTCAATGCAGTGGAGGAACCAACTCCGAAGAAGGCAAAGGTCGTTCTTTCTGCAGGAAAAGTGATGGCGACAGTTTTTTGGGACAGCCGTGGAATAATTGTTATCGATTACCTCCCAAAGGGTGAAACAATCAACGGACATTACGCTACATTGCTGGATAAATTTGAAAAAATCCTGTCTCACCAGGATAACGCTCGGGTTCACACGTACACGGTCGCAATGTCAAAATTGAACGAATTGAAGTTTGAATTGCTTCCGCGCCCACCCTATTCGCCAGAGCTCCCAGCAACTTTTTCCTGTTTACTAATTTGAAAAAATTTCTCGGGGGAAAAAAATATTAATCAAATGCTGAGGTGGAAAATGCTGTAAACCAGTATTTTTCAGGTTTAGACAATCAATTTTTTTCTGACAGTTCAAAAGGATGGGAGAAACATTGGAACAAATGTATCAAGTTGCAGGGAGACTACGTCGAGAAATAAATTTTGTCTTGATTCGAAATTAGTGTTTTTCTTAAAAAGGCCGGGAACTTTTCAAATAGCCCTCGTATCACATATATTATACATCCTGCCTTGGTAGATTAAGTATATCGAGTAGTCCTGCAATAACATTCCTTGTAGGGGTACTCTCGTTCGTAGTGGTTCTCACATTTATTATTATATATGGTCTATCGTTTTATAAAAACCATGCTTGAGGGCATTAGAAGTTATCCTTAAGAGTATAACTTAAGCTTAATTATAATATTCATTATTACAATACCCTTGGAGTATTCAAGTCCACGGGGGAACAGGCGTGCACAATCATAAGGATGTAAAAGTGTTTTATAAGCAAAGCAGGGGTATCAGAGCGTCCTCGCTGATCAGGATAGGTAAATACGGAACCCCTTAATTTACTTTTAAAAATGTCCAACTACTGAACCCAACAAATAGTTCAGCACAGTGGTTTGGCGTCCCACGGAATTGGGTAATTTGGGGTCTTAGAACAGGGGTGCTACTCCCATCCCCCTCTGATAATCAGTTCTCGAGATATTGTAAAAGTTTTGAGTTAAGGGAGAAAAAAGCAATTTATCATTCTGTCTTTCTCTTACTCATGGTGCTCCCTATCTTCATTTACTATTCTCTATTGCTCTCCTATACTTTTCTCTCACTTTTCTTACTTCTTGTTCTTTTTACACTCGCATTTGTACCATCGCTCTCCCTCTCTTCTCTCTATGTAAAATCCTCTGCAAGCGTCCATCGCACACCAGAAACTCCGAACTAATTTCTAGCAAGGTTTAATATAAGTCTTATGGTTTCCAAACAACCCTATGATAACTAGAAGAGCCTAAAATTACTGCATACATGGATATAACACAGAAACTGTTCATGGATCCACATTTATAAATACGTAAAATAATATGCAAATATAGTACATCAATATGTTTGTAAAAAAGACGCTGGACGTGACACACAAATGGATTAATTTGCCGAACCTCGACATTATTAACAGAGAATATATACAAAAAAATCTACCAAAGTGCGGACACTATTGAAACCGCGTACATGATCCGGGTAATTTTCAATTTTACTATAGGCATGAAAAGGGGGACTTTTGTGCATGTATTACAAAAAAATCCTTTTTGTAACACGCACGAAAAATCCCTCTTTCCGTTCCTGTGAATTGTGGCGCTTTTTAGTAAGGCGTGCGGAAAAAATACTGCGCATGCGTAAATCACACTAGTTAATTCTTAACACTCGTTACTTTTTCACACGCTTTCACCACGCTATAGGCATGAAAAGGGAGTTTTTGTGCATTCATTGTAAAAAGTAGTATGACAGCCGTACGAAAAAATGAAAACTCGACGAAGTGTATGAACTAGACCCACTCGCCTTTAGCTCGTGCGACTAACTTAACAAGCTTCGTCGAAACTCCGTTTTTCGTACGTGTCACAAAGTACTATTTTGTCCATTCGGAGAGCTGCGCCCCTATACCCCTCGGTACTTCATCCAATCGTGTACGTGTTTATTTGAATTGCACTTTTTATACATATTTTGCAAGTAATGTGATACTCGAACAACAAAGCGGACACTGCCAAAGTGTAGGAAGTCGGCTGCAACCTTAGTCGAAACCCCGCTTTCTAGCACTTGTATCACATAGTACTATTATATTTAATCGATTATTTTGGCACCGATGCTTTTCTTTGATATCAAGTAGTTTCGATTTACGATCATGAAGCTTAGACGATCGAAAGGAACAAAATATTGCGTTATGTATTAATCGATAGTTTATTGATCGACCGAGTATGACACCATGATATTACAATAACAGTAAAGTATGATAAAAAGTGATATTAATCTAAATCGGCGCAGACCAACAGCAAAATAATATGTTCTTTCCATATGGGGGAATCAATTTCACATGTGTTTTTTTGTACAGTTTCAGCAATTGCCACCTAATTGTTGTCCATTGTTAACAGCTGGCACCCTCCCATTATATTCGCCTCACTCTATTTCTTTATTTCTTCTATAAGTAATTTTATTTAAAAGATTTTTTCACATACCCTACCCTATTTGTAGTAAGATATGGAACCATTTATCTAAAAACAAACAAAAAAAGCATTCTGTAAAAATTCATTTTAAAGCCACGAAAATTAAATGAATGTAGGAAGTAATATACCATTGTTGTTTCCATTACCCATCACTATTGTTTCGTGTCATTTTTTTCATGGACTTTCGAGGTGAATTGTCTGCTTTTTCTAGTCAATAAAATGTTTAGATATTTAACTGCGAATGAAATTTGAAGAAAAAAAAAAAATTAAATATTTTATGACATAAATAAATAGAGTTACTTGAAGCATAAAGGGAGGGTCGCGATACTGATAAATTATCAAGTCTAATTAGATCGTTCTTATTATCCTACGGAAGACAGTACGAGTTCAGCAACGTCGAGATCCTGCGAGCGGACGGAGAGTTGCATCGTAACCTGTCCGTTCGACAAAGCCAGCCTGGCGCGAGCGAAGATCTCTTTGCCGCCCCTGAAGACCCCATAAAGGAGGAGAGCATGACCAACGGAACCGGGCTGAACGCGATCGCTTCTTTCAGCAACTTCGAGGCCCAGAAATCCTATTAGACTCTGAACCGCGCCTTCAAGCGTCGTGACGGATGCTCCGAGCGCGAAGGTATCTTCCACGCATGCGAAATTTCGCGTATCCGCGGAATCCCAAGCTGTGCCAAAGTCCAAGCCTCTTCTACCAGATCCACGCATTTGATCAGCCAACGTGATCTCCAGATCTTCCAACTACGACAAAATCGTAAATTGAATTTTCAGGTGCATGCGAATGCAATCGTTAAAAACTTAAATACAAACCATGTATTCGTCATGATATCCTTGCTCGGTATCGGGTAGGCCAGTAGCGGAATCACAGTCCCGCGCCATGAAGCGCAGAGTTGACGGAATGGTTGCTACACTCGTGTGAATGTCTTCAGGATACACCAATACCGTATATGCCGTTCCAGGTTCATTGTACGCGAGTCGTGGACAGGGCACCTCACATACAACCGTGTAACTGGAGGAAGAGCAATCTGTATTCACTTTTTTTCTCCTTTTTCACATTAAAGTACTAGTCGCGAATTATCGAAAGACCGTTAACCCGGATAGAAATGCAAACCGGCACCGCGTGCCTAGGCATGCGGTAACGACACGGTGCTGGCACGCCGTGCTCTCGCTAATCTCCGAACTGCAACTGTAGCAACACTGTGGTGACGCCTGTGGTATGCAAAAATTCGTTATCTCTTCGTTTTAATTAATAGTTAGGCGTCGTGAGCGCCTTATTCTCACCGTAGCCGTGTCCACCCTTCATAAATAAATGATTAAGTTTTATTGATTGCTTATCGTTGTAACCTTCGAGTTTGGAGAACAAGACAGTAGAGCGAGCTAGTGGTAATCCCGATCGGTTACGTCAACTTGGGAGAGTAGTCCCCAAGTGTGTTGGCGATAACTTCGTAGTCAAATACAGATTAAGGTAATGGATTGTGTGCGAAAAACGCTATTCATTCTCTCCAAAATTTATACCAACTATACTTTTATCATATTTCATTAATATATATATATATATATATATATATATATCAGCACGATATCTTAAAATTTGCAAAAATTAGAGCTATTTGATGATTTTTCGAAAAAAATTCCAAAATTTATAAAATCTGAACCGTTCGGCCGATGTTTCCCGAATTCCATACGAACCGTCATTTTATGATACTATATTTATATTTAAAAACTTAGCCGGAAATTCTAAAATTTACGGAAATTAGAGCGTTTAGAAATATTTGTAAAATTGAAAAATGCCGTAAAAAGTGTAATTTTTTTAGAACTTTCAACAAAGTGAATTGCTGTGAATAAAGAGGTTGTATAGATTAACATCTGTGCGAAACGGCAGCGCAAGTAGCTGAAACCGTTCTCGAGTTATAGACATTTCAATTTTACAGTGCCAGAACATACACATGCACCCACACGCTCGCGCACAGCCACCCATCCACCCACCCACCCACACACACACACAAACGCGCGCACATATGCCCGGACATTTAATCTAAATCTGATTTTTCTACGGTTTGCGACATTTTGAACACATTACATTGAAATCTAGAAACACTTTTTTTTCACTGTCACAAAGCTGCCGAAAAAGACAGTACACTGTTTTTTTTCTCTAAACTTGAAGTCTACAATGTTAAGGAATCAATAAAACTTCGTATTTATTTATGAAGGAAACGGCTCCGGCGCGAATAAATCATTTATGATGTCTAATTGACAATTAAAACAGACCAACAATGAATCTTTACATACCAAAGCGCGTCGCCAGCGTTGCCACGGCTGCGGCTCGGGGAACAGCGAGAAGCATTACATTTCTGACTCGGAAGTTACAATGTATTAGTGGTGATCACCGATATTTACAAACATAGAAGACATTGCGGCTATTGTCGATATGTACGAGGAGATTATCATTTTCGCTATACGAATTTCAATACGTATAAACAGCCCTGATCAGAACCAGATCCTGAACTCCGGATATCTGGAGTTACGGTTCAAATTCAGGCCACGGTGGAATTTTCTTTACAATTCTTTGAATTTGTCAATTTCGCCGACGCCGATTAATTTACGGATTCTCAAGACGAAGTGTTACATGTCGTATGTCTCCATGGATCACTATACGTATGAGAAAGATACCAGAATTTTCGCATCGTGAATCAAAATTGGGAGGGTTCACTTTCTATAATTTAATTTATATCAAAAACAGACATAAAGCTATTAATCAAGTCAATTATGTATTTGCTTCCCGCCTTCAGGTGACCTGCAAATAGACGTGGAACCTGCTCTCCATACACACACAATTTCATCGTAATAATGCTACTCACGAAGAATTTCGTAAACTTTTTTTACACAAATCGCTTTGGCTATACCTGCTCCGTGTATGATCGACTATGGTTCAAAGACGATTTAGAAAGACGATTCATAGCAAAAGGAAGTTTAAATTAAATAAATCCAAATAATAGCAGCAATAATACTTCAATTTACAACACGTGTAACCAAGCCCTCAATAGAAATGTCATTCCCATGATTCTACGTACAACGATTTAAGATACATGCCAATTTATTTACCACCACTAGATTTGGTATTAGAAAGACTAATTTCTCTAGGAATTCCGTTTATGCAAATTAGACGGCCGATACACGTACAGAGGCAGTATGGAATTTATGGGCAAATCATTAATGCACCAGTATCTGTAAATAAAATGGTTAAACATTTACCACGAGATATTGATGACGGCCATTATATTAACGTTTACATCAAGAGGAAAAAAATGCACAAGACGACCTATCTAATAGGTTTGGTAAATAAAAGAATACTTCGAATATAGCTGCAATGCTTGGTTCAAATTCCACTTTACCTCATGTACGATATTAAAGTAAATGAAAGCTTCTTCAATAATAATGGTAACGTTAGAGACATTCTAAGAGATGAAATGAGTGAAAACATACCGATCAAAGAAAGCCTTAAAGATGACGAATATCTGCGGATAATACCTGGAGAACATAACCTTCCACAAAATATACTCTTCGACGAACACACAGAACTCTCAAAAGAATTTATTTGGGTCATTTTTGAATGCTTAGAGAGGGTATTAATTATTTAGCTTTCCTGCGATCGATACCAAATTCTACTTGGTACTGGGTAGAGCGAAAAAGATATCTTCTCGCAACGATTTGACAGCTGATAAAACCTGCAATATTTCTCACTTTGATTGCCAATGAAATCGGATGGAATAATTTACTACAAACGTTGTACATATTGAAAAATAATGGAGCTGAAATCTAGGAACAAGCATCTGCCAAACTAGATTATATTTTAAAGACTTGTGCAATTTATTTTAATAAATTGGTCAACATTTTAATGACAATCCTTCAGTCAAAGAAAAACAGTCGATTCGTTATTTATCATGTGGTCAATTCTTTTAAATGAATCGAATTTCAACATCGTGGTAGTCCGCACGTACATATACTATTATGGCTCAATAATGCCCCACAAGATGCAATTGGTACAGACAAATAAGGCAGTATTACAATGATTCATGAGTTCATATCAGTTCCTTCCGCAAAAGCTTCTGGAAAAATTAAACTACAAACTCACAAGCACACATTTTCATGTTGCAAAAAAAATCAGTGCCAACCATAAAAAATGGCAATTTGATGCTCCATTTATGCCACGCAAATTCACGACAATATTGAAACCAATTTTTGTTATGCTCTACGTTTTAAAATGTTGAGAATCAATCTGGAGAATAATGATTGTACAGATATCGATTCATTTTACGAACAAAATCAAAATTCTTTAGATGAAGACTATTTTTATATTCTTGAAGATGGAATTACGCGACCCAGAGTGTTTTTGAATGACTTCCTACTAAAAAATAGAACAATCTCTTCAATCCTTTCGTATCAATATTTTCGTTTTCAATAACTGACAATTAAATACTAATTTCCAGTTCATCACTGAAGAATATTCGTGTGCGGCGTATGTTGTAGAGTACGTAGATAAAACTAATATAGGCATCAACAACTTACAACGTTAAATTTTCGGAATCAGAAATGAATATCCTGAGCGCAACATAGTTGAGATAACTAGAAGAATGAGTGTAAGTCTAGTTAATACGGTTGGATTGACAAGCCAAGAAGCCGCGTGGTATCTACTTCGTGAACCGATGTCCAGAAGTTCAGTCGTCATAGTCTACATTTTTGGACTTTGTATTCAACGAAAAGAACCACGCATCATTCGTTAACGCAACTACGATATGGCATCCGATTTTAATTAATATAAAAGGGAAATGGTTACTTTACATTTGCGAAATGAAGAAACAGAAATTCTAGCAGAATCGAAATTTATCGGAATTTACGACGAAAACGAAGATCTCATTTTGCAACGTCACAAAGAATTCGAATCGGATTTATACATCACGAAAACCATCGAAGTTTGTCGTCAATTATGTCGTGAAGATGGATTACAGGACGATAATGATAATGGCGAAGTTCGCGACGTTGCTACGAGATTTCCTGACGCAAATTCATTTCAAGTACTATATGATAATCCAAACTCGGACGTGAGCAGTGATTTACGCTTGGCGACGTTGAATGAACATGGGGCAATTGCTTAAAAAAGAGAGAATCTCATGCCTAATAAAAATACTGGTAACAATAGAGTAAATTTTGGAATAATGGATATTATTTTGATTGGAGATTTACGTCACTCACAGATTGGGGTATCCGTTTCGAGTTACCCCAATCTACAAACGGTTAAAGACTCGAATTACGGGAAAGACTCAAATTCCATCATTGTGGCGAAGCTTGTAATTCTAGGAGCTTAATCAAGTTATGCGACAAGCCAATCAAACATATTCAACAATATTAACCAAAATTGGCGATAGAAAAATATTGGACGAAAACGAGTTGGAACTAATTGTATCAAGCTTTTTCTCCAAAGAAGAGGCTGACAGACTGCATCCAATCGATCTGTTAGTGAGTATAATCACAGAAGTTTTAATTGTGCAGCTGAAAAAGCCACTTCAATAGCAACAGATGTTCA
This sequence comes from Cylloceria caligata, assembly GCA_963942595.1. Taxonomy (NCBI): domain Eukaryota; kingdom Metazoa; phylum Arthropoda; class Insecta; order Hymenoptera; family Ichneumonidae; genus Cylloceria; species Cylloceria caligata. Next base: position 21,013,717 of record OZ012704.1, read on the forward strand.
TATTGGTTGTCAAATTGCTGAGCAACAAGCCTCTGTGCATCAAAAATTACACAAAATGTCACCTATTGATACTGGTGGATTGCCATATGATGTCATATTCGTCATCAATAAATCATACATATTAAAGATTAATATTGATGAATCGGACGGATTGGCGGATGTCGAAATAGTACGCCTGTGGCTACAATTCGATGGTTCACCCAAAACTAGTCAAAAAATACGAAGGAAGGCTGCTGGGACGATATAACAAAACAACATCAGACGCTTGACCGTACCGATAGAACGCAGATAATCCACCATTCCATTGGTGCCGAATAAAACGGTTCTCGTGAAACGGAATTATTTTTCCGTAGTTTTGGAATGTGCTATAACAATACACAAGTCTCAGGGAGGCACATTTAGTGAAATTGTGTATGATTATCAAAGAACCCACACTCAACAGCTCGTGTACGTGGCATTGTCACGACTGACGAGTATTCAGGGTTTATTTATTGTTACTAACAATGATGATAGATCTTATCATGGGCGCAGAGCAGCAACATTGGTAGTTCATTTAGAAAATGAATTTTAAAAACTGTCTTTAAATCTGCCTAAAAACCATAGGACCATTACTAACAGATTTTATTGGTACGAGAACAAGGTTATCAATTTTCTCTTTTGATTACCAAGTCTACGCGTTTATATAACAGATCTCAAAGAAGATAAACTTGGAAAATTATGCAATTTTTTTGATTCTTTCAGAGACATGGGTAGGTAATAACGATCATATTGATGTGCCAAATCTTGATCTTGTCATTAAATGTAAATGCCCTGAAAATCGAACAAGTGGTGCTGCAATTTACCACAATAATGGTGGAACTTGTCTTATTACTCCCCAAATAGAAATAATTGCACAACAAACAGAATCATTGTCCGTACATCTGTGTAACGTCGGGGAAATTTGAGCTTGTCAGCACCTATTGGCAAATGGACAATCAGTTTTAATTGTAGCTATACAGGGTGGCCGGTTTATCTGAAGACATTGAAATATTTCGAAAACTACGCATCGGATCAAAAAAAGTTCTCAATAAAATTTGTTCGCCTGCAAGGGGGTCATCCAATGATACCAAAGTCGATCCCTCACCCCTACCCCCTGGGGTGGGGGTGGGGGCAACTTTGAAATCGTATGGGAACCCCTATTTTTTATTGCAGATTCGGATTCCCCATAAAAAAAATAAGTAACTTATATCGGAAACATTTTTTTTTCGATTCGTGATAGATGGCTTTGTATTCGTAAGGGTCCTGATTTTTGCGAATATCTCGAGAAATTACACATCGGATCGAAAAAAGAAAAAACACATGTTTAATTTTTCAAAAAGCTATTCAGCGATACAAAACTCGATCCACCTTCCCCCCCCCATCCCTACCCCAGGGGGGGGGGGGCAACTTTGAAATCGTAAATGGGAACCCCTATTTTTTATCGCAGATTTGGATTTCCCATAAAAAAATAAGTAACTTTTATCTGAAACATTTTTTTTCGATTCGTGATAGATGGCGCTGTAATCGCAAGAAACCCGATTTTTGCGAATATCTCGAGAAATTCCCACCCCCACCCCAGAGGGTAGGGATGGGGGGAGGGTGGATCGAGTTTCGTATCGCTGAATAGCTTTTTAAAAAATTAAACATGTGTTTTTTTTCTTTTTTCGATCCGATGTGTAATTTCTCGAGATATTCGCAAAAGTCAGGTTCAATATGCGAGTGATATAGAACTAAAAAAAAAACAGTCAATACGTATAAGTATTACGATTTTGCCTCACTTTAAGACTATGTGAAGCATGTATGGGACGAGAGATATAACAAACGGCGTTTAAGGTGGTGAAGTGAGAAACACTGAGAATACGTTTTACATCGACTTAAGGTGAAATGATTTACGATTTCGTTTAATATTTTTGTAAAAACGTTATCGGAATTGCACAAAACGTTAGAATCACATTAAAATTACTGGACGATCAGCGTTCTTACAAACTTTGGAGAAAAAAAAAAAGATTTACAGCCATTTTTTACAGTACAGCTTAGCCAATAATTAAATTATAAATACTTTTGTAAAATTAGAAAAAACGCGATACGTCATAAACTTTGTACATCTATTTTGTACTGATAGACAGTTGCTATCGAAAATAAAAAAAAGGTTACATTTTTTAAGTGAAGCAAGCGTGTATCATTTCATGTTAAGTCGACATGGAACAGTTATGGATGCAAGAGTGAAAGAAGTAATCTTGCGATCCCGAATTTATCCACCACGGGTGATCTGTCGGATTAAAGTCGAGAACGTCTTCCGACACAATTGTTAGACAGATAGATGGCAACGTCCTTGGCTTTTATCCGACAAATCAACCGCGACAAAGAAATTCAGATTACAGTCTCCGTTGTTGATCGAGTAATACCACATCCCTTAAGATGTGAACCATGTATGTGTACGAGGGGGAAAGATCTAATCTTCCGATCCTGAATTTGTCTGGCACGGACTATTTCAGATAATTGTCGAGAAGGTCGCTCTGCAGAACTGTTAGACGGAGGGCGCGGTTCTCAAGTTTCATCCAACAAAACAACCGTGAGACAGATATTTTTATTAGAGTTCTTGTTATTGACTGAGTAATAGCTCAGCGTCTTAAAGCGATGTGCTAGCCCTCAGACGGTAAAAAAAGATAAAATGCGATACGATTGATCTTTCAGATAACAGAACGTAACGGTAAACTGCGTCAAACAATTCTACAGTTCGCCGTTCTGACTTTTTATCCAAAAGATCAATCTTGGCGGAGAAATTGCGATGGGAAAATTCTGCTATCTCTCTTGCACGTATGGTGTTCTGAGAGAGACAGGCTACGTATAGCACATCATCTAAGAAACGAAAAACTACCTAAACTGAATTACTACGAGCGCCTCTCGCGAAATTCATACAGCTGAGCTATCGGCCATGACTCGCGAATTTATTTTTCGACATTATTAACAATAGTTCCCGTACACAGTTTAGATACTTTTTCGCTTCTAAATCACAATTGGAATGGGTGTACCGTGGGAGTTATTGTACTGGCTTTTCAGTGACACGTGGCGTTTTGTCATTATATGCTCGAAGTTCTTTGAAATAGTGATTTGTCCATTACAGGCAACTGCGAAAAATAAATCCATTTTCCCCCGAATTTTAACAATTTGGCGTGTCACCGAAGGAATTCATGTTCTCGCACTCTACTGACCAAATTTCATTGAATTCTGTTCACTGTAGTTCGAGAAAGTGTGATCCAAAAATTAGTTGAGGTGGAGTCAGTCTTTTGCCTCAACTTAAGGGGAGGTAAAACCCACTCAGTTGGTAAATAAGACTGTAAACAATAGTATTTAGATACCGCAGACATTTCGGAAAAAAGCAAAGTGTCACCACACGCGGAGTTTAATTCTGCGTATGGTGACACTTTGCTATTTCCCGAAGTATCAATAGTTTTTGTATGGCGATGTATGGAAAATTAGCAGCTATCTCTCTCGTACTCCTATCACGTTTTACATGATTCACTACACGATGTTCCGTGAGACATCGGTATGCTTTCTCTCACATTCAATCAAGTGGTACATGTTCCGCCTCCCCTTGCGATGATGTGAGCCAACACGGTCAGTAACAACTATAATTCCGGTTTCCAGAGCTGTCGGACCTTTTAGAGAAGAAACAAATTGGATCCGACTGCATGTGTTAATTTCGTAGTGAGATTCTGTTTCCTGTGGACAGAAAACTTTTATCACCCTTGAAAAGAAGCTTATGTACAGTTTTCTTTCACAACCGTATTGTAGGTGGGGCGGGGGAGGTGTCATCACTTTAAATATTCTTCGAATAGCCAGAGCAAAAATTAATCATTGATAACATCAACAACGATCATCGTTCAATGATGCTGCTCCTTCATTCCTTTTGAGATTATATGATCACAGTATTCTCTACCATTACAGTAATTACTAACTCCACAAAACTTATTAGTGATCACTCGATCTCACTGATTACTGGATCAAATTTGTGCATGCACGTTAAAAATTGGTATAGCGAGAACAGTTATCTTGTCTTACAAGTGGACAATAGACGCAACGCTTTCTATATTTGTCAAGGAATTATTACTGACTCTTCGGGTGCTTCGACAGCGACTGTCACGTCCTCGAGAAGCTGGTCTGACAGAGTATTGAGGCAATCGAACTGTAGTACAAGGTATTCGGCAAACGAGTGCTTAACACACTTGACGTTGTACTCGGTCTCAGACTCGGTGAGCTCGACGATCGACGAGGACTTGAACAGTGCGAAGTCGTGGATCACAGAGGCCAACTGAGGAATCTGGGCGAGCTTCTCTGCGTAACTCTCTTCCCTGGTAAGTCTGGGCTGTTGCGGTTTCGCTGACAGCTGAATTTCCGTCGGTATCGCCTCATCGACTGATGGTGCTGGTGGTACCTGGATATGCAAAAAAAACTTACAAAGTACATTTCCACATTGCTTCCCGACGTTTCTCTGTGATTCATCAAAACGTCTACCATTTTTTTTCCTAATATGCCCTATCCCGTTAGCAATAAAATATCTAATCATTTTTTAAAAACAAAAAAACATCACAATTTTTCCACGACAATTCATGAAAAAATCCTATGAAGAAAAATTGATTGATATGACAGCAAAGAATGGAACAAGTATGTGTTCATCGCTTTCTTTATTAATTTAATATTCCTGACTTTTAAAATATATTTCCGCAGAAAATAACTTGTTTTTATAAAAAAAAAAAAATTAATTTGAAAATATTTTACTGCTAACAGGGTTAGGGCAGTTGAAAAGATAATTAATTTTAAACCTGCGTGGCCATTTGGGGTCGATGTGACCTTAACTTTTACACTGAAATCAATGCAGTCAATGAGATCCTAAGTGACCATGGAGGGTAAATAACGTACGGGACTAATATACGAGCGTGAGTTAAAAGTACAAGAAGGTTTGCGGCTCTATCTATAAATATGTTCATCAGTTCGGATTTTCTTAGAAAAAGCGATTTGTACAGCAATATTTTTGAAAAACTCTTAATTTTATAAATGTTGACTTCATTAATATTACTCCAAATCAATCCCAATTTCCATTTTATCCTGTTTAATATTGATATAAAATGTTCCTTCGATTAATCATGATTTGTCAGAGTGAGCAAATAATGGTTATTTTAGGTAACATTATAAAAATTCTAATCTTCATAACATGTGAACCCTCTATCGATTCTCACCAAATTCAATATCAAAGATTGTTTAATGTTGATTCATTTATGTAGTTTTTGTCAGAAGATTGCAATTTCTATAAGCTACAGCGTTTACAGAAACTTTCAAGAAATTTAAAAACTCATGAAACACTCCATATAAATATTTTGATTCCCTATATTATTATAACGATAACCCAAGCGATTTCAGGATTATGGAGAATTACAGAGAATCATGAACAAATACACACACTTTTATTCGGACAATCCTTCTAAATATGATTTCTGGAGGTGTTAGACAATTGTAACACCTGATATTGATATCTTGAACACAAAATTCATGAAAACAAAGCTTCTTCCCAGAGCTTCATACATGACTGATATGTCTAGGGATGGTCAATATTCGAATATATTGTTATATTGTATATAAAAATGATAAATAATTATTATATATAAAAATATATTCAAAATACATTTCGATTTAAATAACCATTGTTGAAAAAGGCAATAATGAGATTCTAAAAGCATAATTATCTTATTTTCTTCTTTCAAGAAAAAATGTATGATTTGAGCGCTTCCATATAATTACTCATAGTTATTCGATTCGAAAAGTATTTTGAATACCATTTTATTCGGTTATTATCCATCCCTAAAACAGCCAAATAGTAATAAGGCATCTATAGTTACTAGCATCTATAGTTACGGATATCCAAATATCTGCAACTCAACAGTATTTCCACATGCATGCCCACTGAGATTGATAGATTTACAGAAACATTCTGTGGTGTAGATGAATAGAATGGTCTATGGTTTATTTTATTGGTGGCCTTTGTTAGTAAAAAAAAATTGCAAATTTGTGTTCGTATACTGAGCCTGGTTTATATTATGGACAAGTATAATAATTAAAGAAATAAAATAAAGTTTGCCAACGGGATTACCTGTAGTGAGTTCAATTCATCTGGGTTACCAGAATATTAGTGTAACTTCACAAGGACCTGAAATCACGCGTGGAACCGATATGCCTGCAGTCTTGTAGCGGTCGTTTCATCATAGATGACGCATGAATATCCAGAATCATGGAACTCAACAGTACTTCTACACGCATGTTTATAGAAATTTGAAGAGTTCAACAAATATTCTGTGGTTCAAGATGAATAAAATGGTCTATGATTTATTTCGTTGATGGCCTCTATTTATTTACTTGTAAATTATTGATTCTCCTAGTATATGAGCTATGCTTTATATAAAGACAAGTTTGCAATTTTCTTTTGTTAGCTGCAAAAGCTGTGAACGCAATACAGGACAAGCCGTTTTTTCTCGTTTTAACTAACAGAATATTTGTGTAAAACTGCAAATCTCGCTAGGCATACATGTGAAGTTATTGTTGAGTTCCAAGGTCCGAATATCCATCCACCAACATATATTTTACACGCATAATCTCAGGTCCTTGTGAAGTCACATGAATATTCTGGGCACCCAGATGAATTGAATGCACTACAATTAATCCCGTTGATTACTATTATTTCTTTTTTTTTACATTTGCATACTGGTCCATTATATAAGCTATGCACAGTATGCGAAAGCAGCTTTGCAATTTTGTTGTTGTTCTTAACAAAGGTCGTCAACGGAATGCACCATAAGCGGTTGTATGTATCTTGACCCGCAGATGTTTGTGTAACTCTACAAATCTCTGTGAGCATGCGTGCATAAGTACTGATGAGTTACAAGAAGCTGTATATTCGTGCGTTATCTGTAACGAAGCGACTGCTACAAAACTGCAGACATATCTGTTGCATGCATGATTTTAGGTCCACTAATGTAAACCCATTGGCGAGCTTTATATTATTTCTTTAATTTTCATACGAGTTTAGTATACTACGTGTACTGATTAATAATGATTTTGTAATCAAAGAAAGCACGATAATTTCAAGAGACAAATCAAAAGTGCTTTACTCAAAGAAATGTTCATCGCTAGCGACACATTTTCTACATCTTTCAGGTAATTTGTAGATTCCGTCCCAATAGAAATTTTCATGTTGTGTGCCATCGATCGGAACAAGTGGAGATCTAAAGGAGTAAGGACTGGTAAATATGGCGGGTGGGTTAATACTTCCCAGGCAAGATATTTTAACATGTGTTTAACTGCTTTTGAAGTATGTAATGGTGCATTATCATGAAGCAAAATTACTTTGCCTAGTCTTCTAGTTCATTCTGGTTTTTTACAATCAAAGTGTGGTTTAAATTGATTATTTGTTGTTGGTAGCGATCAGTATTATCGATTTCACCTGATTTTAGAAGCTCATAATACACCACACCTTCCTGATCTCACAAAACACAGAGTATTGTCTTCTATCCGAAGCGATTTGGCTTTGCTGTTGATATTAATGGTTGACCCGGATGAATTCATGATTTTCTGCGTTTGGGACTCTAAAAAAAAAATCCATTTTTTATCGTCAGTTACAATACGATGCAAAAAGAACTTTCTTTCGTGTCGTTGAAGGAACATTTTACTGATGACTTTTCGGGTTTCCATTTGTCTTTCGTTCAGTTGATGTGGCACCCTCTTTTAAAATCTTTTCCGTTGCTTGTAAATGATCGGAAATTGTTTGCTGAGCACGTTTAATCTATCTGCAAGTTGTTTTTTGAGTTTGACATGCATCTTCATCCAATACTACTTGTAATTGTTGGTCGTCATACTTTTTAGGTTGACCTGGACGTTCTTTGTCCTCCACATAGAAATCATCACTCTTACAGCGTTTAAACCAACGTTCACAAGTATTTTGAGATGCATGCGATGTATACAATAACTTTCAGCAGCACTTTTCTTCAAAATAAAGTAACGCATCAAAACTTCCCGCAAATTCTGTATTTTTTAGCACGAAATTAGACGTTTTTAAACGTGAAAGTATTAACCGTGATGTTAACACCTTCAGAAAATGTCACATATAAAGTTTCGAAGGTTATTGCCAATAGAACAAAATAGCATACATATCAATCCGCATATATGTCAAAATACGTGTAACTCCACCTATTGAAAAGAATTCCCATTATTAACCGGTACACCTAGTATAAGCCAGGCTCAGTATACAAAAAAAAACATTTTTTTTCGTCATCAAGAATGGCGGTCAATAAACGAAGCTATAGACCGTTCTATTCGTCTTTACCCAATGTTTGTGTAAATCTACAAATCTCTGTGGGCATGCGTGGAAGTACTGTTGAGTTGCGGAGATTTGGATTTCCATGCGCTTATTCTAACGTCTAAATATACAAACAACTGCATCCAACTTTGGCGGCCCCTCGTTATATTGCATGAATATTTTGTAGAAACAAAACGCACTATAGTATATATCTTTAGCTACTATTAATGAATACGCCTAACTAGTAGGAAATGTAGTCCCTGTCAAGACCTACTGCCACAGGACTGCCGCGTTTGCCAGTTTCAGCGTCATCAATTTTAATATTACTTTTTCCCTAAATATAATGAAAAAAGTGGTAATGACAGTTACAATTGATACTTTCATTGTTATTCCTTACTCATTACATGTGCTTTTTGCAATTTTCGCTTCCTCATTGTGAAAGTCTTGTTTTTTTAAATTAAATTTGGCACCAATATAATTTCAAAGTGAATAATCATAAATATGATAATACGCAGTTATACAGTATGTCAGAGAGGTAATTTTTATAAAATAATGATTAACAAATAAAGTACGCTTGTCATAGTAAAATACAACGGCCAATCTACATCTATCGCCAAGTAACAGTGATCGCAATACGCCACTTCAAATTTACCTGAGATATATCAAAGGATTCAGTCATCGGCGTTCTCATGTAGCTGCGAAGCGCGCGTTCTAGGCTCGGAATGGAAAGAAGCGGTGGATGTACGAGTTGAAGAACCGTAGGATCAGTTTGTTGCTGCAAGATTGGCCAGTAGAATGCGGCTCGATCTCGAACCTCGTCATCGGTATCGAGTTGACAGCGGGACACGAGTTCGGCGACATTAAGAAGGAGATCTGGACAGGCCGCAGCGAAGCGTGCCAGAGCAGTTACAGAAGCTGCTCTGACACTGGCACTCTCGAGAATTACGCGATTGTAAATGTAGCGAATATAGCGTGACGGTTGTTTGGAAGTAGGTCCCTCCTGGCCAAGAAGATGAAGTATCCGCACTGCGAGAGACGTGTGCTCGCAATCCTCGATGAATTCACATAAATGAGCGAGTCCAGCTTCTTTAGCCTCAGCATTGCCTTCCATAACGGCGATTATTGTGTCGGCTATCGCAGCTTTGTACTCGAGGCCTCCCTCGTCTCTCAACATAGCCGACAAAAAGTTCATGAGAACCACGTGCTTGCGCGGGAACTTGTGACAAAGAGCTCTGATTGCCTGAACCACGACTACTTTGAATTCATCAGAAATTTCGGAGACAAAAGTTGCGATTTGCTTCATCAGACGATCGACCGAACTCTCGGCTCCGGTTTTCAGAAGAGTCGTGATCGCGAGAGTTGCTATAGATCTGTTGGGGTCAGTGATAAGGTTTTCAAGATCAAGATTGCAGGCGGTTACCGCAGCTGGATGAGACATGGCGACTTTGTTTAGTGTTCGAACTGCGGCAAATCTTACTGCGGGTTTCGGGGAACCACAGTACAATTGCAGAATACTGATAGCCGAACCGATTTCGCGGATACCGCTTCGTCCAAGATTCACAATGGCGTGAGCAGCCTCATAAACTACCATCTCGGACTTGTGGCGCAGGCAGCACTCGATGAACTCGAGGAGCTCGCCACCCTCGTTTGCATCGTCAAGTAGCTTGCACGCCATTCTTATTAGCATGCAAGCGGCGTAAGGACTCTTGGGGCTCGTTCTCATGAGTTTCGCCACGAGTTTTATCACCGCGTGCTTGTCGCTTTTCCGCGCCTGATATAAAACGCCAAGAGCATGATATTGTACCATTACGTTGTCCGAATTAAGAGCTTCTTGAGCCTCGTTCGCCCATCTTCTTGCGACGTCGCCGGACACAATGGTTAGATGAAGCGAGGAGACCAGAGCAGCACTCGAAACCGCAGGTGAGCGATCCACAATCGCCTGCTTCATGTATCTCTCTATTGCGGCCAACATTGCGCCGTCGGTGATTGTGCAGAGAGCGCGAATTGCCGCCGCTCTGTAGAGGTCTTCCTTTCCTGTCATATCCTTGGTCAAGCTGGATGTCACGATTATCACGTCCTCAGCCACTGTGCTCAATTCTTTGATGCCCAGATAGACGAGACGTCTCAGGACCACATCCCGAGATTGAAATAATTTTGTCATAGCGAAGAATGCTTCTGTTGCCTCAGTTGTACCGAGCTGCTCTCCCTGATTCAACAGGTATAGAATTTTAGTCAGGATGTGGCCGCATTTTCGGGGATTTACAGGCGTGTCGTTGAATGTGCGTGCCTCCTGGAGCACCGTGGTCTTTTCCAAGTTTTGAAATGGGTTTCCACCTCCTACAGAAATGTATAATGTTAACAAATTATTAAATACTTTAGTGGACGAAAATAACAGCAAAGACTATAGTATAAATAACAGCCACACGTTCTATAAATTACTTTAGCTGGATCATTTACCACCATGGTAATCAAACCCATGACTATACTTTATTGAAGTAATAAACCATGAAGTAGGCAAAAAAACAGTATATTTTAGAGATCCCATGAAAAGACGGTATTCAACTCTTGCATGTAAAAATTATAATAAGTAGTATTATAAACTTGATTTTATTTGAATTAGTATTATAAAATAGGCATCCATTAACTTAGCATAGCTTAAATTTACGGAGCAACTAACAAGGAAGGATAGTTTGGTGCCCCCCTCCGATTTTGATGAAACTCACGTATGTTGTCGAGCATCGAAAACTAAAAGACACGTTTTTTTTATCGGCGGAAAAACATTTCTAAGGGGTGAAATCGCCCTTCAAAGTTAGGGGTGATTATGCAGTTTCATCCCTGCAAATAAATTTTTTTCTTCAACTTCTCGTGGAATTTTTATTGTCTTCAATGAGGAGTATTTTGGTTTTTGTTTCATTAAAATCGGTTGACGCCTTCTGGATGAAACTGCATAATTACCCCTCGACATGCCTAACTTTGAAGGGCGATTTCACCCCTTAGAAATGTTTTTCCGCCGATAAACAAAAATACGTATCTTTTAGTTTTCGATGCTCTTAAACATACGTGAGTTTCATCAAAATCGGAGAGGGACACCAAACTATCCTTCCTTGTAAGTAACAATAACTGAATTGCGAGTAGCAAAGTGTTGGACGCGTGAAACAGCTCACGGCAAGCATATACAACAACACTATGTCAATATTTCATTCTTATCCTGCAGTGAATTTTCGTTTTTAATTGCATTTTCTTCAAGAGGGTTTAAGGTGATGTGGTACACGCTTCTGTCGTTCTCTCTCACTCCTTCACGATTGCCAATGGTGGTTCCTCACTCACGCTCATGGTGACTCAATCAGTGCCATATCACCTTAATGTATATAATTTTTTCATTTTCTGACTTCTATCTTGGATTTTATTAGTTTAAATGTATGTAAACATGAGATTATTGCGTAGTTTTTCTTATTGAGGAACAATGATTATTTGCTTCGACCGCCTTTCGCTTGTGCGATATGTCACATGCGTGGCAACAACTATTGTCCGCTGCATTTTTCCGATTGCACTCCCGTACAATACCAGGTGTATTCGTTTTCACAACTGAAAGTATCGCCGGCGCTAGGATCGTGTGCAAAATAAGATAAGATAGGACGACATATACATTTTTCTCTCTTTCTTGCATATGGCCCCATCGCCGGCGGCAGATTCAGCCGTGAAAACGAACACACCTACCAATAACATTCTTGTCTACTAGATTCATATATATGTTTCGTTTATTCGGTATATGTTCTTATGCTTATTTTACGATCCGGCTACATTTTTTTCTGCATAAGGATTTTATTTAATAAAGTAGTATGGGCACGACTAGATAATTAGATATGTTGATACATTTTTTATTAATGTAGATGTTTTATAAAGGGTGTCCCAGCAAGAGCGCCGGATTTAAATTTGCCGCCATTTTGTTAATACGAGTTGTACGGTGATTTTTCTTTTACATTTGTCACGTACAGACCACGCGATTTAAGAATATGGAGAAGTATTCAAACCAACAACGTTTAATTATTGTAAAAACAGATTACAAAAATGGTGAAAGTTTTGCGAAAACAGTTCGCCAATTACGTCAAGTTTTTGGTCGCAATAATGCGCCAAATGAATCGACAGTGAGGCGTTCAATTACAAAATTTGAGACCAAATTTACGCTGATGGATCAGAAGATCATTGTTCGTCGTCGTCCTTGTCGGTCACTCGAAAATATAGCCACAGTAACGGAATCTGTGGCCGAGAATCCAGGAACATCCATTCGGCATCGTGGTCAACAATTAAACATTTCCAGTAGCACTATGCAACGAATTTTGGTAAAAGATCTGCATTTGCACGCGTACAAGGTTCAATTGGTGCAAGAAATCAAGCCAAGGGACCATGCGCAGCGCCGTGAATTTGCTGATTGGGTGTTGGAACATCATCAAATTAAGGCGGATTTTTCGAAGAAAATCATTTTTCAACTCGACGGATACGTAAATAAGCAAAACTGTCGGATTTGGGGTGCTGAAAATCCTCGTGTGATACTCAAACAACCAATGCATCCACCGCGAGTAACTGTTTGGTGTGCATTTTGGGCTGGCGGAGTAATTGGGCCGTATTTCTTTGAAAATGCGGCTGGAAATGCGCTAACTGTTAATGGAGTGCGGTATCGCGAAATGTTAACGGAGTTTTTGTGGCCCGAATTGGATGTAATTGATGTGGAGGACATGTTTTTCCAACAAGACGGTGCGATCTGCCACACAGCACGTGAACCAATGGTGTTACTGCAGACTAAGTTTCCACCCCGTGTCATTTCTCGATTTGGCGATCAACATTAGCCACCAAGATCGTGCGATCTAACACCGATGGACTTTTTTCTTTGGGGCTATGTGAAGGAAAAGGTGTATGCAAATAAGACTGGAACAGTTGAACTTCTTAAAGAGGAAATACGGCGCGTTATTGCTGAAATACAGCCACATTTATGCGAAAACGTTATTCAAAATTTCAACAAAAGAATAACCCTGTGCCAGAGGTTTTGTGGTGGCCATTTGCCTGATGTTGTATTTCACGGTTAATCGGAACTATTTTTCTTTATGTTGAAATAAAAATGTTTGCTTAATTAAAAAATAAATGTGTTTTTTCTTTAAAATTAAATCCGGCGCTCCTGTTGGGACACCCTTTATATGCTATAAATAATACATAGAAGATCATGGGCGTGAAAAAGGTTGCCAGTTATTTACACTACAATAATAAATTCAAAGTAGACAAAACTAGCATGATTTCTTATACAAAAGATGTTACGATTACCATTTTACTCTGTTTTATTTGTACTTCGCGATTAGATGCATACAAGAATAAAAATCGGAACAAGTTCCCAGGATTCAATATTTATATTTAATTCAATATAATAATACTTTTTTTTTTAGAAATGGGATCGTGCTACTATTATGTTTTCAAAATTCAAGTGCCGATATTTCGATATTATTATGATGCAACTCTCATTTGGCTAGCTACCGCGTCATTCCATTGTGAAATCTTCAAAAAAACAATTTTTTTTTTCATTTTTCGAAAGAACATATTTTTGAGAATGTACTGACAAAGTTTCTAGGCCTGATTTAAGGGGTTATACCACTCTAGAATTTTCGAAAAATCGATTTGTTTTTCATGATCCCTTAGGACCTCAAAAATGATGTCCCAAAAGATTATGGCCGGGAAAAATCTCTAAGTACTTGGTTTTCGAATTTTAGTACAAGGCCGCCTGGTCGGCAGCGAGCTTCTTTTGTGAGCGCTAGGGGGAAGGTACTTTAGGGGACCAGAGCAAGTATACGGCAGATGTTATTGAAATCATTTGTAGTATCAGGAATGTAGTATCAGGAATTGTAGTATCAGGCGATGGTTCGTGGAGAAAACGGGGATTTACGTCTTTGTATGGGTTAGTGACTCTTATTGGTAATAACTGTGGAAAAATCGTTAATTGTGTAGTGAAATCAAAATACTGTAAGGCGTGTGAGTATTGGGCTAAATAAGAAGATACCGAAGAATATGCGGAGTGGGCAATAAATCATGCGGAAGAATGCGCTGAGAATCACAATAGATCGGCAGGAAAAATGGAAGTCGATGTAGTTGTTGAGATGTTTCAGCGCTCTGATGCACCAGGTCAAATACACTCACTATATTGGTGACGGTGATTCTAAGCCTTTTAAAGGCATTACAGATGCTAATTGTAAGTCATATGAGGATTTCACAGTACTCAAGAAAGAGTGTATTGTAACGGTAATTTTTATTGTTATCGATAATTTTTATTTATCGTGGGAGTTCAGGCTCAAACACAGAACTAATTAATATTAGACTTCGAGGTGAGTGAGAATAGGGTTTATTAATTAAAGAAATTCTTCTATAACAAGTTATTTTGAAGTCCCCGGCATCTACTATCTAGGATAGTGCATTCGAATTCGGGAATTCCGACGATTATTTTAATATTATTTCGTCTTATTCACGTTCAAATTCTTGGTATTTTCGGACTCGAATATCTGTTACGTGTAGGTGTGTTGGTATTTCCCCAGTAGCTTCTAACATGCACTCACACAGCCACTCGCGTCATACTTACTCCTTGACAGAGTGTATAAACTCTGTTTATAATGCTTTCTCTTTCACACTTGTTTCACTCTCTATGTTTCTCTTCCACTCACACAATCGTGCAATTCTGTTCGTACTGCTGGTTTAAAATCCACATTATTTTCCTTGTTTCCTTACGTACTAAATGCTTAATTCGATGCACTTATTCTCTATGCCTAAACTTATTCCCTTAAGCCTATTCTCTTAAACTTACTCGCTTAAACGTATGCACCTACTGTGTTTGCCTTATAATCTAGCTTAATTTTAATTATTTTATAATTTATCTATTCTACGACGGGTTATTGCTTAATCTATATAGTTTTCTCGCCTGTCTTTTTTCTCTTTTCGCCGGCCTCGGGGCACCACACACTTGTTTTATTCTCTTGAGTGAGCAGACTCTACGGTGTGAAATATCTGAAAATAACTCTTGGATTTTCACTTTTTTTAACTAGAATCTTTAGTCTCAACTCTCTCTTCTCCACTGTTTGACTATCACGTCCCAAGAGAGCTCCTCTCTCCCCGCACCGGCCTTTTATAGGCCTCCCCTTGCCTCATTCCCCTCTGCATCGTAATTTTGAAATTCAACACATTTCCTATTTTCATAGCTTAGTCGTCGTCCCGCTCACCGCCTTCCCCTCGCCGCCCAGCAAGGCCAGCTGGTCGCTGACCTGCTGTTTATGTCAGCGAGGGAATTCCGGCGGTGTGACGTAGTTTTTCACATGAGTTCGATGGCCTAATGCCCGCAAACCTCTGTGCTTCTGTATCTATTCGAATTTCGCAGGTGTTTCTGCGTATCCCTCGGCTCTTAATACCGTTCGACATAATAAAGTGGTCTAGAGAGTGTAACTATGTTACAGTATAGATCACGTGCAAAAGCAATGGGCAGCCGACTGCGTAATTTGAAAAAGAAGAAAAAAGGTCTCGGTGGAAGGGGCAAATTGACTGGAAAACTTATAGACGAGCTATCTATCTGTTATGGATTAGGTCATTCGTAGAAACAGTGATTCAGTTGAGAACATGTATATGCGCTACACTGGATCATAAATTATCCACTGATGCCAAACCGCAGCACGATAAATGTCATATTGGAGCGGATTCACGGTGCTCATGGCAACTGGCTAAAGCTACAAATACTTTGGCTGAGTACAAACATAAGCCAGCTCTTTCAATTGAAGTCTATGAAGCTATCAAACGAGTCTATGAAAAACTAACCAGTGAAGATCTTCTATCTCGATGCATCGGCGGTTACACACAAAACAGTAACGAAAGCTTCAACTCGACTGTGTGGGCATTGGCCCCGAAATACATTTCGAGTGGTAAAACAGTCTTGGATGTATCTACGGATATTGCAGTTTGTGTGTACAATGACGGGTTATCTTCAATTTTACACATAAAGGAGGCAATGGACATGTGTTTGAGAATCCGTCCAGATGTAGTTGAGCGAATCTGTGAATGTATTGAAAATTATGAAGCTTCACTCACGACAGGGAAAAATGAAACCAGATTGCAGGATGTTTAGTAGAGAAGTGGTTTATTTGTACCTTCCGCACTTCAATTACAAAAAAAGGTTAAATTTAGAAAAATATAAATGATATAAAAATAAATACACCAAAAAAATAGAGAATAAAAAAATGTATATAAATAAATAAATTGAATTGAATGTGGTTTGAGAGACCAGCCAACAATTATGCTAATTGTGCTGTCTTTTATTATATGAGGACCAGCACACAATTATATGAATTGTGTGCTATGTGCGCTTGAGAGTGAGCATCACGCAGCCAGTGCTGCGGAGCATGCCACGGAGTGAGAAATGTAAGCGTGTAAAAGATCTGACTTATTCCCAGTAAATTCTCTATAAAGTTATATGAGAAAATACAGGGTATAAGTGAGAGCACTTGCAGTTGCACTGCTTGAGTGAATAAATTCACAGTACTTTCCCAGCAAGCTTGGTTGGGGAAAAGTACAGTGAACTAATATGAACACACGCAATTATATTAATTGGGCGAACAACAAGTAGTGTGAAGAAAAACCGTGGTGCAGCCCACGCTGCAGAGCACGTCAACGGGTGAGACCTTTATGTTGATGTACCGATGAGTTTTCCACTCCTCACCGTCATTGAATTACACTGAATTGTAACGGTGTACCTTACCTTGTGTATGAGTCCTGGTGAGAACGAAAATGCTGAGAAGATCCGGTGAGATGGTGAAAAGTCCGAGCGAGTTGGTCGAGGGTGTGCGCTGTCCCAGCGGGTTTTCACAGAAGTGTCAGATTTTGCAATATGGCTGCCTGATACAAAAGCGTCATTGAGCGCTGGAGTCAAATGAGTGAGATAGCCGGTGAGCGAAGCCGAAGTCAAGCGAGAGAGACAACCTCCCGCTTAACGCGGCATGCATGCGAGGCCCTGCCTCGGCTATCTCCGGCATAGCCGAACGCAGCGTGCTACACCGCAGAAACAGGTCGACGCACGGTGAATATCGATCGCCGTGCGCCAGCTGATTATCCAACATAGGAAATCGGTCCGAACAGCTAAGAAATGTGCCTGGAGATCGACAAACAGTGCATAAAGCTTGCAGAGAGATCACTGTCTGAAGTGGTAAAAGAGGCAAGGATCGCTTCAAGATCAAGCTGAAAAGAAATGCAAGAGCAGAATGATAATTTGGAAGGCCAATTGTATGGTGCAGGCATCGCAGATTAAAGGTATTGCAAAATTATTCATGATATTGTACTACTCAAAACTTCAAATGCGGTTATATCAAAACTGCATTTTTCAAGTTGGCCAGAAACACAACTCAGACAATTTTAAACCGATTCACTTGAAATTTTAAATATATCTTTAAAAATACATTGTTTATAGAACTACGTAGGATTTTTTTTTATATTGCATAGTTCATTTGTTATTAACAATTTTCTGACGATTTTTTAGGCAAATTTTCCACTTTTCACTTTAGAAGTGCGCCATTTGGCCAAAAATCAATATATCGAAAAAATCCTAATTACTTATATAGCTGTTGTTATATATAATCGAAAAAAATTCATTGGCTCATCATAATTAATAAATTGCAGGAGCTGTTTGTCCGGCCGTGGACCTTGGAAAAACAGAGACGTCGTCCAAAAACGCTGCACAGCCGCCATTTTGAAATTAATCGCTTCAAAAAAATTATTGTATACGGTCACTGATATGCATGATAAATACCCTTTTGTGTATTCTTGATTTATTTTGTAGTTTTTCTAAAAAAAAATCCCCAAGAAAACCTATTTTTTCCTATTTTTGCTTCCTCGCAGCGGAAGCTTTGTGACGGTAAAAAAATGTCCAGTTTCCAATGTCAACGTGTTCAAAATGTCCCAAAATGTCGAAAAATCATATTTAGAAAAAATGTCTAGATGTGTTTGTATGTCTGGCACTGTAAAATTGAAACGTCTATAACTCGAGAACGGTTTGAGCTATAAATTTTCGAGAGAATCGGTCGAACGATTCAGATATTTAAAAAATTAGATTTTTTCGAAAATTAAAAAAAAAATTATTGAATTGATATAATTTTAACAAATTTCGAAAAGTTGGGCAGAATTTTATAATATGAATAGAGTATTTCAAAAAGAATGTTAATATCGAATTCGGAGAAAATCGGTGCAAGGATTCAGATTTTATGAAATTCAGAATTTTTCAAAACAGGCTGCAATTTTTCTTTATTTTCACGAAGCCATGAAAAAGTATGTTGATCAATGTTGGTTTCCTTATGGAGGATCCTGTGCGAATAATCCAGAATCGTGAGGAAGCCATGCGCAAGGTTCTGATTTGTATTCTTGTTAAAAAAAAAAACAATGTTCTATAATATTCGAACACTTGTATCAATATTCACCAAATTTTTTACAAAATATCCCTGAATGTTATCAGGAGTACAAATTGAAAATGCGGGATTTTTTTCTATTTTTGAACGTTTATTCTGAAAAAATGGTAACAAATGAATTATTCAAAGTATTGTCCATCGCTAGCCACAACTTTTTCCCATCTTTCTGGCAATTTACGGATACCGTCGCGAAAAAATTCGGCCGGCTTGGCTGCTATCCAGTCATCGACCCATTTTTGGGCTTCTTCGTAAGAATGGAAGCGCTGGTCAGCTAGGCCATGTGTCATCGATCGGAAAAGGTGGTAATCGGAAGGAGCAATATCTGGGCTATACGGCGGGTGGGGTAAGACTTCCCATTTCAGCGTTTGTAGGTATGTTTTGACCGGCGCTGCAACATGTGGCCGAGCGTTGTCATGTTGCAAAATTACTTTGTCGTGTCTTTGCTCGTATTGTGGCCGTTTTTCTTTGAGTGCGCGGCTCAAACGCATCAATTGAGTTCGGTATAGTGCTCCTGTGATGGTTTCGTTCGATTTCAATAGCTCATAATACACCACACCCAGCTGGTCCCACCAAATACAGAGCATGAGCTTGGCGCCGTGAATATTTGGTTTGGCCGTCGATGATGATGCATGGCCGGGGTAACCATATGATTTTTTGCGCTTCGGGTTATCGTAATGGATCCACTTTTCATCACCAGTGACAATGCGATGCAAAAAACCCTTCCGTTTTTGCCGTTCGAGCAGCAGTTCGCATGCAAAAAAACGGCGCTCGACGTCTCTCGGCTTCAGCTCATACGGCACCCAATGTCCTTGCTTTTGGATCATTCCGAGGGCTTTTATACGATGGGAAATGGCTTGTTGTGTCACTCCCAATGAATCTGCGAGCTCTTGTTGAGTTTGACACGAGTCTTCATTGAGTATTGCCTCCAATTCAGCATTCTCAAACTTTTTCACTTGGCCCGGCCGCTCTTTGTCCTCAACGTCAAAATCACCACTTCTAAACCGCACAAACCATCTCTCGCACGTTGAAACCGATGGAACATGACTCGGATAAGCCTCGGAGACCAATCGATGTGCTTCAGCAGCACTTTTCTTCAAATTAAAGAAGTAAATTAAAACTTCCCGCAAATGCTGTTTTGTTGGCACGAAACTCGACATATTGAGAGCTCAAAAAAACTATGAATTTGACACTGCGACAAATTGACACATACTGAAAATTAAAGCTATAAGACGTAGCTTTGACATGAACATAGTCACAGTACTGCCTGATGCGTATAGCGTTAGTAACGCCATCTGTTATCAAACCCGCATTTTCAATTTGTACCCCTGATATCATATTACGTACATGCCTGAGATTTTAGCTTGTTTTGTCAAATATTTCGAAAGTACAAGCAGTGAAACCTTCAAAAAATTTAATTGCTATAAAATCCGAATCATCTCCCAATCTTTACGAAATATAATACGTAGTACCGATGAATATTAGTTGGACCCTGTAGAAAGTTTGAGATCAAATGGTCAATGATGACATGAGCTAGAGCGATCACAAAACATTGAAAGTCGTAGAAAATCCGACCCTTTTTATAGATGGGGCTCAAATTCAATATCGACCCTCATTTAACATCACTTTATTTGTAAACAACTATCTAGCTCGATAGCTAAACATTTGCGACGGCGCATACACTTTTTACAAAATATAATTTATTTTTTATAAAATCCGAACAGTAGTTCCATTTATTGTAATAAACAAAGAAACGCAACTGTTCTTTTATTGGGGTGACAAATTTCGGTTCGATCGATAAAGCCGTTCTTGAGATATGGAGGTTTGAATTCTGAAAGCCTCACACACAGGATGCGCGCGCGCGCGCGCTCGCACGCACCCACACACACACACACGCACGCACGCACGAAAACAAAGCTTCCTCTACGACGAAGCAATTTACCAAATTTCGGAATTGAAACTTTGACTCTACGCCATTTTGTTAATTTTTCATTAATCAAAATAATTCTGCTCTGGACGATAACTCTCATACTGATTAAAAAAGTTTTTGAATTTTTTATTTTAGATGTATACTATCTCCTGGATTACCTAAGGAAGTAGTTAATTGTTATTTAAAGGCGTACAGTTCAATGCTATAACTATTGAAAATTAACTTTTGTATTCTCAAAATCAGTTGTAATAAATATTGTTTGTATTCGAGGTATTAGTACCTTGATCGACCGACAGAGGTGTAAGAAAGAATTCCAATTTTATTCCCTTTTTCAGTTCTGTTCATTTTATCCGGGCGAGTTTTGTTTACTCGCATCAAACCGAATAGATATATAATTAGTAAAGGGGAACTACCGTGGGTGACAAATAGTATGAATTTTATTTTGAGAGTGCTCCGATAAATTGTCAAATGATGCTGTCAACTTTATTTGACTTTACTCCCTTTCTATTATTACAGACTCCTGCCCTCGAAACGGTTATCACACGTTATACATAACAAGTATTCTATACCGAAATGACCTCTGACGTACAAAGTTTTTCTCACTTATATAGTTACTCCATGAGGAAGTTTCTGCAAAACATCTTAATTCTAAATTAATGTTTATGGTATATTCGTACTAGGAACATATTAATCAAATATATCACATGGGACTAATGAGCCGATAGAATATTTCCATTCTGGGGAAAAATACAAGTGGATTGACTCGTTCACCTCGAGTCCGATTAATGCATTCGGATTGCGCAGACTAAAGCCGATATTAACAATATCCCAATTTCTCACAATAATGGGAGCTATCCAATATGTGGTGATCGATGCCGATACAGTAGACTAATTACTCCCTTGGAGCCGAGTATATATGACATTGGGAAATCATCGCCAACATAACTTTAGTTCCTTCATAATTTCATTCTCTGGTAATGGATTGCCTTACTGCCAACGCGCTACGCGTGACAATATATGCAAGTAATATATGCAATATTGTGACAATATATGCAATATTGTAATGTGCAAGAGGCTACCAAAAGCCGATAAAATATACTACGCAATTCATACAAATAATTAGTTGTACGGATCTCGATCAGAGGTTTTACTCTACGAACTGGTCGAGATTCGTACAACACTTATTTTCGTCGACTTTCAATGCGATCCGGAAACTCAGTTTAACAGTTCGACCCTGACAAGCTGTTGGTTGGACGGTGTCGATGGTCATTCGTGAGACGAACGGATACAGACATTTTTGACAAGCAGTCGAGACTGTCCTGAAGGTGCAAAATCGAACAGGACATGTAGGGACTCCAATAACATGAAAAATAAACCCATCTGGAGTTTGTACTTGGTTGGACGACGTCTAGCGTCGAGATCCGATGAACGACTGTCTAATAAACGTCCAACCGTCCTGATAATAATTGAAGACACAATAAATGGCATGGCGTAGTGCACAAGATGTGACATGGCTGTTTTACAATTAAATATCTACATTATCTTAAAAATATCATACCCGATAATTATATGCGAACATACGGTTTCGTCGCACATTTTTCAAAGACGATTAGAGCGCCGATGGCCCTTGATTTGCTTGATATTCTTTTGCCGATACGAAATAGAATTTATTTGATTTTGTACGGGAGGCTCATTGCGCGAGCAACGAGTGTACACGCTAAGTACCGTAGAGCCAAGAGCACAGTTTGGCAATTACCCGACAACTTATTCTCTAGTAATTACTACTGAGGGTGAAATTAGTATGCCAGATGAGGGAATTTTTCCCCTATCTCGCTGCCCGTGCGAGGCGCGTCAGGAGAAGGCTTGCGCCGCTCGTA
This sequence comes from Cylloceria caligata, assembly GCA_963942595.1. NCBI lineage: Eukaryota > Metazoa > Arthropoda > Insecta > Hymenoptera > Ichneumonidae > Cylloceria > Cylloceria caligata. Next base: position 21,036,349 of record OZ012704.1, read on the forward strand.
ACCAATCTCGTCTTGATTGCGCTTTACGCTGTCTCGCCTCACCCACTTCACAACAGCCACTGCGCGGGATTTTATGAAATAAGTTATGGAAGATTTTTTAATGGATATATATAAATATTATATAAATAAATAATGAAATTAAAGAATTATATAAAACGCTCACTAATTTTGCAGCCGTCAGCAAATGAATAGTGCATTACAATATCCAACACCAAATTGTAGTCCTTTACACGAAAGGTTCATTACAATTTGTTGAATAGAAAAAAAATTGTAATGCTCTACGTGGAGGTCGCTGCATAAGGACCCACCCGTGGGGCCGTTGCTGTGTTTGTATAACCAAGTAAATACAGACACAGGAAAGACCCCTCTCCATCCCTCCAACAATTGAACGTCTTATTTATTCATTAAACTAAGAGCAACAAATAAAATATGACTTGGCAAGAACAGTATTTTCTTTTCAAATAAATAATAAATAATGTTTTCAAATACAAAAATTAATAAATTTCTGTTTTTGTCTTAGGTTAATGGAATGCGTCATGAAAAAATAATAAAAGCCAAGTTACAAATTTGGAAAAAAATAAATTGCTATATATAATCAACGGTATTATATTATATCTTTCTAAATTAATGAATAATAAATAAATATATTTCTCTTTTTTTGTGCCGTTACTATACTGGAAGCTCTTTCCCTGCAAAGCAGAATCTATAAAATGACAAGCTATACTGTCATAACGCATTTATGTGTTGATATGCGAAAATGCACATGATTAACGATATTAACGTCAGCACGGATAAGTGATATTAATAGTGCAACATCAAATGCCAGAGAAGCTGGATAACGCTGTGGTAGCGTTCCAGACTGATAATCCGAAAATAGCAGATTTGAATCTCGAGCTAGTCAATTCGAAATTTTTTTTTCTCGCGGCGATTCACTTTTGAAAAGTGAATTGTTGCGACAAAAAGACGAAATCGAAAAATTTCGTTATACGGCCTACTAAGTATCCATGTCATTTACACTACAAGATTTATTTTCCCGATTGTTACTGAAAAACCGCTACAACATTATGAATTTCTTACAAATACTAATGAAAAACACATAAAAAGATCGACAGTTTCAATAATTAATAAAAGCAAACATTTTATTCATCGATTAAGAGTACACAGAAATAATAGTACAGATAATAATTGCATTCATTTATTTTGTACTTTGAACGTTTCATCAGCGCGCGGCGTAGTGTGTGACGTCACACGCTGCCTGACTGTTGATTGGTCGGTGCGCCGGGTGCGCGCGCAGTGGGCGCTAAAGCAGACCTAGTGGAGAGGGTACCCAAAAGGGAACAAGATTCCCTCATCTGGCATCACTGGGTGAGATTCGAGTTCGATCCTCGATCTTCGACTTTGACTGACTCGATGAGTTTGATAGGTGGCAGGCGATATGCGGCGGCAAATTCAAATAATATGTTATTATATTACAATGACCTTCAACATATTCGCTGATATAACATTCAGATAATCTTGACTCTGTTGGGAGAGAGACCTGGAAGAAACGATATGATTAATGACAATTCAAGTAGACCCACGTGCCTCATTATATTGATGTAAATTGTACCGATTGTAAGTACTTTTTATTTGTAGTGAATCTATTACATCGACTAATTGAACAGCATTGGGTCAGAATAAATCTGAATAATTGGTTCACTCCATAAGGACCAACATGTAAGTAAAAGAATTTGGCGGTCAACCTATCGGAGGCATTGGAAGGGTAGGGCTGTGGTAGTAGTACGAGGTCCTTCTTCAATGATACTTTAATGGTAGTTTTTTGTAATCTTTTACAATTTTGGTAGCTTCGATTGAGTTGTTCATTACCAATAGTGATTTGCTGTATTTGAGATATTGGCGGGATGTATGGGAAATCTAAAATTTTCTGCATCTCATCATGGGGACAATTATCTGTTTGTAATTCAAATGGGGTATATCCGGGACTCACATTTGTCGTACGATTCAAGATGCTTTTAATTTCAGGGACGATCCGCACCCAACGAGAATAGGTAGCTGCGCAATACGTCCGGAGGAGTCGACCCAATTCTCGCATGACCCTCTCGGTAAGGCTTTGGGCCTTATTGAATAATATCGCACCTTGATTGATTGTTCTTTAAGGTCCTGTGACCATTTTGGTGAAGTGAATTGAGTTCCATTGTCTGCGAAAATAGCTTGAGGTTTTCCGAATACTGGAATATAATGATAAAACAATTTGATTAAAATAATGTGGGTTGTAACCTTTCGGAGAGGATACAGCTTGACATATTTTGTAAACCCACCCAGCACGACGAACAAATATCGTGCTTTTCTCGTGGAACGTTGTACCGGTCCGTGAAAATCAACAGTAACATGTTGCCCTGGAGTGGTTGTGGGAATTCATTAAAATTCCCTTTCCATGGAATAATTCAGGCTTTTGACCCTTTGACATAGATCACAATGGCGCATAAAGTCGCAATGCCTCGATTCATTCTCTTCCAATAAAAGAACGTTCGTACGTGGGATAAGGTCTTCGCTATCCCCGAATATCCTAATTTTCGATGTATATATTGTTAGAATTATCAGTCATCTCTCAGGCGAATGATAATGTCTGGATAGGTCACCATCATAAAGTTGGTAAAATTTGTCATACTGCCCGTTCTTAACCTGGTTAATTAATCCTTGGATATCGTCATCCTGGGTTTGTAAGGTGCATATATACATTAGAAGCTTTTTCAGTTCTTCCGGCAGTTGTTCAATGTCTCGAACCACCTTGTCTGTCAATGTTGTTGCGAGTGGAATCATCATGGGTATGTTGGTTGCATTCAACAATCCCTTGATTGTCAGTGCATTTGGTTGCCCTGCTTCAAATTTCCCGACAGGGTGCTGACTGAAGAAATCAGTGACGATGTTGTCGCGTCCAGCGCAGTGAAAAACATCAAACGTATAATGTTGAAGAGTGGTGCTGCATTGTTTCAGTCGGGGAGTGTGATACATAGTGATGTTAAGAAACTGAGTCGCTTGTGATCCGTTATGATCTGGAATCGCCTACCAAAGAGATACTTTTGACATTTAAGCACTTTTTCGGTTGTGCCGTAGGTCTTTTCAGCTGCATGTAAACATCGTCTAACCAGCAATATGATCAGTTGATTTCCTTCAGAATCTGTTTGATATTATACTCCACTGATGCCGCGGTCCGATGCATCTGTTTGCAACCCGAAAATTGTGTCCGGTAGAACGGGGTGTAAGGTTACCACATTACTGGATTTGTTTTTTAAACGTATGTATGCTTGGCTATGCTCTGGGATCCATACACACGGAGACTTGCTCTTGAGTAAGGGCCTAAAGGGTTCAAGGTAATTTGCATGTCTTATGCTGAACTGTCTATATTACGTGCTGTTCAGTTTTCGCACCTACCAAGCACACACTCAACTCATGCACACGCTACACTCACAATCATCTGACGCCTCGCGTCATATGGTATAGCTCGCAGGTATGCTATATCGATTTATCGACCGCGCACTCAAGCACATTGTCCATCAGCTCAGATCCTCGATCGAAGCTCACTCAAGCGGCAGACGCTGCTAGCGTGGCCCCAGCGGCAAGACCACTCACAAGGCTTACTTTCCATCGCTGGCAGCGAATCACAACTCAACCAAGCTGTGACACACGTCCGTCCTCTTGATACTCTGCCTCGTGGTCGACGGATGTAGCCATTGTTCTCACTCGAGTCGCTCGCAGTACACGTTCCCGCGTAAACTCACAGAGATATTCAGTCGTTCCACTCATTTTAGTGTGCATTCAGTGTTATAGTGTATTACATTCTTGGTCAAATCACCCGTGTGTCAAATCAGTGTCAGTGCAAATCACAGCAAACCAACAGGACTAGTGCAGCACTCACATAAACGTCAACGGCGTGGTTCGTTCGTTGGCAGCAGAGACGCCATTCTGCCTCGCACCGTTCATTGGCGTCAGAACACTCACCAGCCTGCCGTGTGGCTTTACTAGAGCTCTACAATCAGACCACATCACCAGGATCAACCACACGGAATCAATAAGTCAACTCAGGAGCCTGAGAACCTACTCACCACCAGTACATCAACAACCAGGCCAGAACAAATCAAATTATCAGGGGTACAAATTGAAAATGCGGGTTTGATAACAGATGGCGTTACTAACGCTATACGCATCAGGCAGTACTGTGACTATGTTCATGTCAAAGCTACGTCTTATAGCTTTAATTTTCAGTATGTGTCAATTTGTCGCAGTGTCAAATTCATAGTTTTTTTGAGCTCTCAATATGTCGAGTTTCGTGCCAACAAAACAGCATTTGCGGGAAGTTTTAATTTACTTCTTTAATTTGAAGAAAAGTGCTGCTGAAGCACATCGATTGGTCTCCGAGGCTTATCCGAGTCATGTTCCATCGGTTTCAACGTGCGAGAGATGGTTTGTGCGGCTTAGAAGTGGTGATTTTGACGTTGAGGACAAAGAGCGGCCGGGCCAAGTGAAAAAGTTTGAGAATGCTGAATTGGAGGCAATACTCAATGAAGACTCGTGTCAAACTCAACAAGAGCTCGCAGATTCATTGGGAGTGACACAACAAGCCATTTCCCATCGTATAAAAGCCCTCGGAATGATCCAAAAGCAAGGACATTGGGTGCCGTATGAGCTGAAGCCGAGAGACGTCGAGCGCCGTTTTTTTGCATGCGAACTGCTGCTCGAACGGCAAAAACGGAAGGGTTTTTTGCATCGCATTGTCACTGGTGATGAAAAGTGGATCCATTACGATAACCCGAAGCGCAAAAAATCATATGGTTACCCCGGCCATGCATCATCATCGACGGCCAAACCAAATATTCACGGCGCCAAGCTCATGCTCTGTATTTGGTGGGACCAGCTGGGTGTGGTGTATTATGAGCTATTGAAATCGAACGAAACCATCACAGGAGCACTATACCGAACTCAATTGATGCGTTTGAGCCGCGCACTCAAAGAAAAACGGCCACAATACGAGCAAAGACACGACAAAGTAATTTTGCAACATGACAACGCTCGGCCACATGTTGCAGCGCCGGTCAAAACATACCTACAAACGCTGAAATGGGAAGTCTTACCCCACCCGCCGTATAGCCCAGATATTGCTCCTTCCGATTACCACCTTTTCCGATCGATGACACATGGCCTAGCTGACCAGCGCTTCCATTCTTACGAAGAAGCCCAAAAATGGGTCGATGACTGGATAGCAGCCAAGCCGGCCGAATTTTTTCGCGACGGTATCCGTAAATTGCCAGAAAGATGGGAAAAAGTTGTGGCTAGCGATGGACAATACTTTGAATAATTCATTTGTTACCATTTTTTCAGAATAAACGTTCAAAAATAGAAAAAAATCCCGCATTTTCAATTTGTACTCCTGATACATTTCTTGTGTATTCAACAGGTATTTTTTATGCAACCAATATTAAGTAATTAAATAAACATTGAATCAATTATTGTTACATACTGAGTGCATTTAATTATTTATACTTGTCACCAGGATCCTTAACCTTACTTTTCACATCTGTCACTCGACATGCTACGTGTGAATGTATCGACTTGTTACCAGTCGACAGGTTAAAAAATAATTTCAAACTCAGTCTCACGCTCATTATCATACATTTTTTGGTCCTTCGAGCCGGATCTAATTTACTCACACTCATTATCATACACGTGCAAACTCCTAAGAACTGTTGTAACTGTTTACGGTTCTTCAAAGTTTCGGATAATCTCGGGTTTATCGGAGTCAGGACGGATCCCATCTAGGGTGAGGACAAACCAGTACCAGCCGTTTTTAATCCCAAATGAATGCGGCAGAATTGACATAACGTAGACCCGTATGAAAATGCCGTGTATCGACGAGACGTCTTCTCAAATGGGATTTGCCAATAACCATAGACGAGGTCTGAATTGGTCATCAACTTTACTCCATGGTACTTCTGCACTAGTTCATCGATCAATATTGATATTGTGGTATCGTTTGAACTTCTATCGTACTAGGTTCGAGTGTCGTTAAATTAAATCTTGAGTCAACTTCGACGATTTGACGGTTCGAAAACTGTTTTACGCCCATATTATCTGTTAACAAAGGTTCAGTCCCCGTCACGGCGTCGGGAATATTGGATTCAATTAAATCATTCTCTAGGTGATGCAATGTAGACTGTCCGTCTTCTGATTTGCAGAACTGCACGTCTGCCAGGGTTTTTATATCCGTTTCAAAGCTACGGGTTGGCGGGATCGTATTCTGTGTAGCATCAATCACTTGCATGAACGTCACTCCATCCTCTTGATGTGACAGGATTCTGTTGACCGGCGCACGGTCAAACAACATGAGTTTTCTAGGCACCTGATATCCATTGATCGTGAGGGGTTCGTTATCGTAATTAATAATGGCCTTATCGTTATGGAACCAGTCATTACCCAAAATAACTTGAGAAGTTAAATATAGTACAATTAGAAATGTTGCTCTAAGCTGGCGCTTACTGACCTGAATGTCTACTTAACTCTGTCGTCGGACCTTCGTGGGTTTTTTGGCTACTGCCATAGTAATGACAAGATACGTTACTGATAACTCCGGCATAGCAAAATATTTTTGTAGGTACCGATAATATTCCTGGGACGCGCATGTCACATGACTACTGGTATCAATCAGGGCACCCACAATGACCTGTCCTGTATGTATTATTATGTGTGGGTTTTTACGAAATATTGAGGTACCCGTTTCATCATCAGGATCCCGAATGACGTCTGAATTAAGGTCCGCGAACACATCGAATGGACTCACTGGCGTTTGAGGAATCTGATTCAACTCGCCCTTCACTAGTTCAAAGTGCCAATCTGTACGGACGATACTTGGTGAGAAACAATAGGAGGAGGTGATATGGAATACGGCTGTATATACCCCGTATTACTAATTGTTGCAAGATCCGCGGCATTTGGAAGAATAGAGTTTTCCACTCCTATTTACGATATAGGAGGTGGTATCGATGCGTTGGAGACGATTGCAACCTCTTGTGGATTTGACTGACGTGTGTAATAACCGTGAAGGGTATTTGATCCGTGTCGAGGTGTGTAATGTGCGCGCGCCGGCTGTCTTAACCAGAATATCCCCCATTCCCATGAGAGTTTGGCTGCCCATTTCGGTCTCGATCTTCATTGACTATGCCTAACCAAGATAACCTATTTGACACTCCATTCGCAGGTACGAATGCAGTGTCAAGTATTCACTCTCGATTCCCGTATTTGGACTGGCGATTGTTGGACAATCCAATAGTTAATTTCATATTCTTCCATTTGTGGCTAGAGATACTGCGCCTTATTTACTTGTTTTAGAATGTGACTCTGCAGACTTCCATATTGCGGAGTATATTGACGAGTTACCCATTGAGGTCTAAGCCGGACACGAACCGAGGCGGAATTAAACTCATCCAAGAAAGCTACTCGAAAACCTTACCTAGATTTTTGGGTAAATACTCCTATTCGCGTGATACCAGGTTCGAACTAATCCCTCCAAACAATACCCAGTAACTAGCATTTTCGCATCCTCATCTACCTTTTTTATTAAAAAATATTGTTCTAATCTTTCTAAAAATTCTCGGGAGTTCTGTTTTTGTTCTTTATCGAATTTAGGCATTGGAAGCTCTAATCTCACCGAGTGAAAGCCACGCATTAGCCCGTGGATCATACCTGCATTGTCATTGACAAAATGGATTGAACACTCGCTAGCTTCAGTAATCTGTGAGGTATTATAGTTTTATTTTCTTGGGTCTCCGAGGGTTCATTCAAGACTGATCAGTTAGTCGTGGTTCGGTTCACGAGAAAAAACGAGGCAGACCATCATAATTTGAAATGGTTACATTATCATCCGTTGGTTAAGACGGGGACGCACTTCTAAACAATGGATGGTACAGTCTGTCAGCTGCCCCGTCAGGCTGAACCAAGAACCTATACGTTCACAGCGTTAGAATATCAAATATAGTCCTGCAATTGGAGCAGTTCGAAGCATGTACATAAACAATATCAATGTTAATAACAATTTACAAAGTCAGGATATAAGTTTCCTTTAATACAGGTAGAAAGTATAAATTTTATTGAAATTCCATAAATTCAATACAGGTAGTGATCCAGCCATTCTTTCTGATAAACTGGTTTCTCATGTTCTTTCCGTCAAAATATCAATTATACGTGTATAGTTATCACCACTTTATTTGATTAAGGTTACCACTTCATATAGTCATATCATACACCTTTTTAAGGGCAGAGATCCAAAAAGACAAATAATGCATCATTTTATGTACGAAATCTCACAATATGGATATGACAGCCAACGGTGTCATTAGACCGTAGATAGAAAAACTTGTTACTTAGCACTGGTGTGAAAATGTTCTTTGCTCATCCCAAAATGCCGGTAGAAAGCAATATTTTCAGCCTAACCTTAGGAGTATGTGAAGGTCAGATGGCTCACACGTTGTAGAAGACGGAAATCTTGAATTATCCCACGTTGGCGAATAAATAGAGGCGAACCCCTCAAGAAACCCATACTAGGCCACTCAATTTGGTTTTCATTTTAGTACTTACTCGCCGAATGCTGATTGATGATGGTAAAGTTATTTTATTACCATAGGTCAACTGATCCAGTGAAGAAATTGTACCCTCCAGTGAGTTGTGTATATTTTCGATATATCCGCATTCTCGAGCTCAGCCTAGCCCTCTTTGCTTGGAAGAAGGGAGTCATAGTCATGGAGGGGTCCCCCATTTCTTGGGGGGGACTTTCTTACAAACAAACTGTCATACAATATTACAGATATCTCTAAAAGACTGAGAGACAACATGAACCAATCAAGATGATTTAATGGGCTTTGTTTGAGAATGTTTTAGCATTCTGCTACGCGTTGCTGGACTGCGCACTGCAGGCTTGCGTGGGCTACTGCTTGCTGTTGCTGCTTAGCGGTAGCACCTCACGGGAGCATAAATTCGCACTGGGTCAGCGTGCCAAGCAACAGGTTGCTGCGCGCACGCGCTCTTCGACTGCTTGGCGAGACAACGGCTGCTTCGTATATCGCAGCATCTTGCATTTTGCTCATGGACGGCTTTGACCGTTTCCGTGATACGTGCGCCCTTATCATAGTTCTGTGCATTTTCAGTGTTCTCATCGTTCCACTCTGCCGACCTACAGTCACCACGAAATTTATCCAGCATATCAGCATTGATATATTGACGTCGGTAACTAGTTCATCAACATCGTGTCATTGGCTCATCAACATTGGCTCATCGTGTCGTGCACCCGGCTTCAGTTTCACCGCGTGGCCCGATCACGACAGCACATCTCATCGCTTACACCGATAAATATAATCGTGTGTGGTAACAAGCTCACCTCACTTTATTCCATCTTTTACTGTGTTCATTTTGATATATAATTTTCTATATTTTACTTGTTTTATTTGTATATTTTCGTCCACGGCATTTGACAGGTGGAGCAATAAATGCCACTGTAAACCATATCCGTGTACTGCTTATTAATTCACCTGCAATAGTTTACAATGCACTTCATCTCCATCATACTGAGTTCTCGAACAGGCTTATTATGTTATCGAATATGAATACGATTATAGATACCTTTGATTTGTTTGGGATAGGAAAGTTTAACCAACCAAAAAGCGTTAGGTCCATAAGTTAGGTCAATACGATAGGGTCCAATATATAGGTGAAAGGATTTCGAGGTAATCCCAGCTGACGCATTAGAAGGATAAGGCTGCCATATTAAAACCAGATCTCCAATTTGCAAATCTGCACGGGAGATGGCTTTCTGCGATTTTACCCGATTCTGATAACTACGAGTGAAGTCGGTCATTGGTAATAAGGATCTTTCGAGTGTGAGGTATATGCACTAACGGGCGAACTTCTAGAATATCATTCATTTCATCCCGTGGGGCGTGACCAAACTGAAGCTCATACGGATATAATCGGTACTTGAATGAGTATTAATATTTGATAAAGTTTCAATTCGGGACACTATTATTACAGACTCCTGCACTCGAAAGGTTTATCACACGTTATACACAACAAGTATTCTATGCCAAAATGCATTCTGGCACACCAAGTTATTCGCACTTATATACCAGGTGTACAAGTATGAAATGCGGATTTAAGACAACAGATGGCGCACGAATGCAGATTGTGCTATAAATATTTGACAAGGCGTCCTTTTGTTGTGTCATCAACAAGTGTCAGACGCACACGAGTAAGAAATTGGAAAAGTATGTACATAGTGTTGTGTTGTTGTGTTCAATATGTCGAAATTTATACCGAATAAAAAGCATTCGCGGACAGTATTAATTTTTTGTTTTAATTTGAAGGAAACTGCTGCTGAACCATACCGATTACTTCGAGAACCTTATGGTGAATATGCACCATCGCAAGATACGTGTGAACGATGGTTTCGGCGTTACAAAAGTGGTGACTTCGATGTTGCAGACAAGGAACGTGGAAAGCCGCCAAAAAATACGAAGATGTGGAATTGCAAGCATTGTTGGACGAATATGATTTGCAAACACAAAAACAACTCGCCGTGAAATTGGGCGTTAGTCAACAAGCTATTTCCAATCGGCTACGAGAGATGGGATAGATTCAGAAGACCGGTAGATGGGTACCACATGAGTTGAACGACAGGCAAATGGAAAAGCGCAAAGACACATGTGACATTTTGCTCACTCGGTACAAAAGGAAGTCGTTTTTTGCATCGAATAGTTACAGGGGATGAAAAGTGGATTCATTTTGAGAATCCCAAGCGTAAAAACTCATGGGTAGACCCAGGCGCACCATCCACATCGACTGCAAGACCGAATCGCTTTGGCAGAAAGACGATGCTCTGTGTTTGGCGAGACCAGAGGGGCGTGGTCTATTATGAGCTGTTAAAACCTGGGGAAACGGTTAATACTGAACGTTACCAACAACAATTGACCGAGTTGATCCATTCGCTGCTTGAAAAAAGGCCAGAATACCGAAAGAGGCAACACAAAGTCATTTTCTTCACCACAATGCTCAATCACATACGGCAAAACCGGTTCGCGACACGTTGGAAGCATTCAGCTGGGAAGTTCTACCCCAAGCGGTTTACTCACCAGACTTGGCTCCTTCCGATTACCACTTGTTTGCATCGATGGGTTACGCACTTGCTGAGCAGCGCTTTAGTTCGTACGAAGATGTGAAAAAATGGTTCGATGAATGGTTCGTAGCAAAAGGGGAAGATTTCTACTGGCGTGGTATTCACAAATTGCCCGAAAGATGGGAAAAATGTATAACAAGCAATGGAGCATACTTTGAATAAAGCACTTTTTATCATTCTTCCGAATTTAATATGTTTTTTCAGAAAAAAAATCCGCATTTCATACTTGTACACCTGATAGTTACTCCACTAAGAAGTGTTCTGCAAAACAACTTTATTCCAAATGAAAGTTTACGGTATTAGTCGTACCAGGAACATATTAATCAAATATATCACATGGGACTAATTGACCGATAGAATAAGATTTCCATTCTGGGGAAAAATACAAGTGAATTGACCCGTTCACCTCGAGTCCGATTAATGAATTCAGATTGGGCGGACCAGAGCCAATATTAACAATGTCCCAATTTCTCACTATGATGGGAGCTATCCAATATGTGGTGATCAATGCCGATACAGTAGACTAATTACTCTCTTGGAGCCGAATCTATATGACATTGGGCGATCATCGCCGACATAACATCATTCTCCGGCAACGGATTGCATTACTACGGAATTCATACAAATAATAACTTGTACGGATCTCGATCAGAGGTTTTACTCTACGAACTAGTCGGTATTCATACAAACAACAAGAGAATATTTATCATTTCACGCAAAGACACAAATAACGCACGGTACGGCACTTATCTTAGTCGACTTTCAATGCGGTTCGGAAATTCATTTTAACAGTTTGACTTACATTAATGTTTAAATATAATATAATATAAATGATCTATTATAATATAATAATATATTATAAATAATCTATTATAATATAAATATAAATGTTTAAAATAGATAGTGCATGCGCACGTTTCTTTATCATTGACACTTCCCACATTTTCGTTTCTGTAGGTGGATAAGCAACATCGATTTATGTATGTCGGAACAGATCGGGTCATGCGGCGAGTAAATCAGCTAAGACAGCGAGATACGCTGTCCTATTCGTTGGACGAACAGCTGTTAGAAGTTTTTATTTCGCAATGGTTCTCTGCATCAGAATTTTGGAGCGAGACAGTCAAGGCTTTGATGTTTCGTCTCACTTTAAACAAACCGATTGTCGTTATCTAACGTACGTATTATCGGGACTATGGATGTCGTTCGCTCCTGCATAGATGGTACTGCTTATTCTTACAATTAAACACTTCAGACGCGATGCACTCCGAGACCTGCACTCTTATGAATTTAATAATTTGGATAATTTCAGAGCTTTCCGACAGCGCTTCCGCGTTGATGACGGATGTAAAAAGACTGACGCGGACTCCCCTTTCACTTTCGCTGGCTTTATACTAACTCCCCTTGCCTCATTCTTTGTTGCCCTCGTTATCCGGCGCGTGCTTTCCTTGTCTTTCATATTCTTGCATTGTTTTTGTTGCTTGCGCACTTCAGGTGCAATTGTCCGCCTGTATGAAAAAACTGCCTCCTTTGGTCTTTGACATGCTGCCTCGCGGCATTCCTGAGCTCGCTCGGTATAACAGACAAGTTGTCGGCTTTGGATATAGGCCGCTGCTTCACCTACTTTTCTGTAACCCTGCTGATGTGCGGTACCGAATCGTGTATCCACACACTCAGCAGAAGCCTATAGCTGTGAACTGACTGTTGGTCGTTATGGTTGTGACGGGAAAATGAAGAGAAAAGCAGGTGGAAAATATACATTTAGAGGAGATTAGAAAGGAAAGAAGAAAATTAAAAGAAGGTAAGGTGACGGGGGTGGATGAGGCACTAAGTGAAATGTGGAGATTTGGAGGTGATAGAAGAGGTGACTTCGAAAATATATGGGAGAGGAGAAGGTTGGTCAGAGGAATAGAAAGAGGGCATAATAATGTAAGTAGTGCAAAAAGAACGGGAAGGAAGAGTTAAGGGATATAGAGAAATATCTCTAATACTGACACTGCACAAGATGTACACATCGGTTTTGTAAAAAGGTCGAATAAAAAAGATTTTCGGATAAAATAATTTAATTCACTACCTCTAATTTTATCACAGTTTTATTTCAATATCGTAAATTTTCATCTATCTTACGTTATACGGCTACCTCTGTTACTTGCTTCGTCATTATCTTGATTTCGCTTTAATTTTGTTAACTTTCTTATTCGTTATTACGGTTTTATTTCAATGTTGTTAAATTTTCGAAACTTTCACCTTTAAGCGTGATAAAAACGAGAAATTAAGAATTCACATCTCAACCGCTTTGTTCCCTACCAACTGAGTCTTTCATGTATCGTGTTCATCGCCGCACACAAACATTTCCCTTGCAAAGAGCGTTTGCACACTCAGAAAAATTATAGATTTAATTTACGTTTTGTTTAAGAGAAGAGTAAAGCTATGAGGCTTCAGTTTTGAATGAGAGGACTGCTATGGAATGCTACTGCAGTGCTGCAGGTGGACACCGAATATCTGTGTTTGTGGACTTTGGATTCCACGGGAGCACGCCGGAGAATGGGCCAAAATATAACCGAGCCACTTCCCTCAAGGGGATATCCTAGTGTAAAATTTTCGAAAAATCAAATTTGGTTTTTTTTTCTTTAAAACATACTTTGAAGTGTTTAGAATAATATGCAAAAGGTCCCATGTAGATATTCCAAGTACTTCTTGAGTTATAGCGTTTATAGCGAAGGAAGAATTTGAGGCGCAGGTAGACGACCGAACCTGTCCGTCTGGTTAGGCAGAACGTCGGGCAGCGAGATCCCGTCCTTCTATCGAATATCTACGAATAACGGTTAGGTTTTTGAATATGCCCTATAGAAATGAGTCACCCAAAATAGTTTTGTCGTCTGAATAGTATATATAAGTGTAGTATAGCGTCTCGATAGTGAAACAGTCAGTTTGCTCTTTACTGTGCCACAATACACTTCTTTTCATAGAATCCCAAATTGCTTACAATGTATCGAACGTTCCGTGATAAGAAGGGTGGGCGTTCAAGTTCTGGACGGCCTTGTCGAAGCAAAAAAAGACCAGCGATACCCAACCGACATTCATTCGAGCGAGAAACTGAATCAATATGTACCTCCGCGAAAAAATTAAACACGTTCGGTGGAAGTGCCAATAAGTCCAGGTCACGAATATAGCTTGATAAACTGTGTGTCACTTTTTTCAATGCTAAGTGGAATGGCTAAATGCAAAGAGTACGATGGAAATCTAACGTTTAGTGAATTAAGTACTCGTGGACTTGGTATCAAGTTGGTCGTCAATTGTAATAACTGCGAACCACGTTATATCAACTCTTGCCCGTTGATAAAAAACGCCTACGAAATCAACAAACGTATTGCTTTCGCTATGAGACTTCTTGGTGTTGGTTATGAAGGTCTCACAAAATTTTGCGGTGTAATGGATCTCCTTAAAGTTTTCAACGAAAACGTCTATGACTGTATAATTGAGAATATTCTTTGTGCGTCAAAAGCAGTCGTCAATTCTCTTTTTTCCGAGGCCGCTGCTAAAGAGAAACTAGTTGACCGCGATTGCAGAAAATGTAGCCGAACCGGGCCTCATAGTTTCGGGAGATGGAACGTGGAGTAAACGAGGGTTCTCGTCGTTAAAAGGGGTCACAACTTTGATCGGCCATTACACGGGAAAAGTTATTGATCTTATTGTAAAAAGTTTCTTCTGTAATTTAATTGATTTCTCAGAAAAAACTAGTGCTCAAACTTTAAACGCGGTTTTCTCGAAACTACGTTTTTCAAAACGGTGTACACGATATCTCAGGCTGTGATTGATGAATCGACTTGAAATTTGGTACACATGTTTAGAGGAATACACGTTTCGACGTGACGGACGATTTTGCCAATAAGTTTTTTTTTTTGCAATATATATTAATAATAAGAACACGCATATATTGCTCTGAAAATTGCGATAAAGTTCAGGAATTTTTTTCTCGTAACCTAAGGTGAAAAAAGGAAAACCTCTCCGTCACGTCATAGCTAATACCATGTAGTTAGTGAGGCATTTTTTTTTGTTTCTAACCAGCCATTTTTGCAAAACCATGTACACCGACCGATCGCGCACGGAAAATATCAGCCGACGCGAAGAAGAATAATGTGTGAAAATTTAAATAGTTTTTGATGAAAATTTGTATACATACTCCTTAAGTTGTAAATAAAAACATAATCAAAAATTAAAAATATTGCATTTGTAGTTTTGCCGAAATAAATTACCAAAAATTGGCCTGTTACGACGTTGGTTACACTAGGATATCCCCTTAAGACTTACCAGCCTGATGCTGGGGCATCGAAGAAAGGGGATACCCCACGAAGAAAGGGTCTAACAAGGGGACCTCTAGGTACGTGGAACACCGATTCGGACCAAATTTTTTTTACAGGTAGGTTGCACCCAGGGGTGCAATAGGTGCAGGTAATAAGACACGTTTCTCAGCCGTTTTCGAGATATAAAATATTTAAAATTTTCGAGCGTCCATATACTCTCTATGTACTCTCTGCGTTAAATCATATTCAACAAGAGCGCGTAGCGTAGTTGTTAACGTCTCCGCTTCGTAAGCGCTGGATCGCCGGATCGAATCCCAGTGCGGACTTTTTTTAAAAATTACTACTATTAATATTATTATTAAATCATTTCTACGGCAACTAATATGCGATTATATTAATATTTCCATAAAGGAATGAATAAATATTTTTTATTGTTGATCATTTTGGTGTTATAGGGTTTACAGAGGGTTTTCAGAGGAGGGTTTACCAACGTGCACTGTAAAGATCATTCTACCAAAGTGCACTCCGTTAGTGCAACCGTGCGATGTATATTTCTACCGCCAAGTTAAAATTTTTATCAAGAAACTTCAGAATTGTTCTTATATTATCGAACAGGATAGGGAAATTAATTCTAGGGAAGACTGTATCAAAATTCAATGTATTGTTCAACATCAACTGTCTTCTCCGATATTTTGCGACATGTTACGATACGCTTGGTTCGCTGCCAAATTATATGGCGACAGCAGATCTTTCCTAAACGTTAACGAGGTTTGCTTCGCGATTGACGTCTTGAAAAATCCTTGCGGATGCGGAAACTCGGCATTTATTACGTGCGCCCGATGCCGAAATAATGATTGTTTTCCATATTTTTATGATCACTACCACCCGAGTTCTTGTAGTTGCGATAACCAATGAAAAGTTAATAAAAAGATTGGTTATTCTTTTAAACTCGTGTATCCATTTGTCACAATTCTTTCCCTACCTTTCAACCAAAAAATAAATAAATAACAAAAGCTGCTCGTTTTTCCGCGTAACACCAAAATGATCCACAATAAAAAATATTTATTCATTCCTTTACGCAAATATTAATGTAATCGCATAGTAGTTGCCGTAAAAATGATTTAATAATAATAATAATAATTTTCAAAAAAATGTCTGCGCCGGGATTCGATCCGGCGATCCACCGCTTACGAAGCGGAGACGTTAACGACTACGCTACGCGCTCTTGTTGAATATGATTTAACGCAGAGAGTATATAGAGAGTATATGGACGCTTGGAAAATTTTAATATTTTATATCTCGAAAACGGATGAGAAGGGTGTTCTATTACTTGCACCTATTGCACCCCTGGGTGCAACCTACTTGTAAAAAAAATTTGGTCCGAATCGGTGTTCCACGTACCTGGAGGTCTCCTTGTAAGAGCGACGAACGAAGGGTTGAATTGGTGTTGCGCCGTTAATTGTGAGCTTAATTGCCGATGCACTATACCCACGATTTCCCGCGAGAGGGAACGCCATACCCTTCCGACGTCGCGACTGGATCCAAAGAGAAGATATTCGGGAAACAGTCGAATTCACTGTTTGAAGAGAATGCGGAGGAAAGAGGAACGAGTAACGATATACGATGCATGACATTTTCGTTACCTACACCACCAGGAAGTACTTATCATGCAACATGTACATTCAAATTGCGCGCAGGCCTTTCGCGAGGACATGAAACTCACTATCGCAAAAGGACGCGAGGATACCTGAACTCGCACAAAAGAAGCCAGATCGAGCGCGGGCTTGCAAGGTACTCAGTGAGTGGGGGAGCGGTCCATCGATCGACGGCACGAGTCACCTCTCCAGAAATACTTCCGTACACCCATCGTGCGTAGAAGTCGTGCTACCTTCACCACTTACATTCAGCTGTTATACGACTCAGGTAAAACTCAGCCCCTTAATTATTCTATAAAGTCGAAAAATCGTTACGCGCCACCTCCCCTCTCTTGAGGAATTAATTGTTAGTTTTTGTTTCAGTTGAGCATATTCGATGTGAGAGTTTAGTAATTGGAGAGTAGTGGAGAAATGAATTTTTGGTTAACTATAGATCAATCCCTCTCCTGAATTATTTTGAAATTATTCAATTCAACTATCTCATGTTACTAAATTTTTTATTATTTCATTTGCTGTATCTAATTGAGCTCGGAATTATGGACTTCCGCGTGGTTAATTCAATCGTGAATTATTGCCTTTTATTTGTTTTCTGAAGTTATGGGTTAGTGTATCTTTTCTATTGTATTGAATTATATGTCAATCTAGTAGAATTAACGCTACCTAGTCAGAATCCATAAAATTTAAGCATCTAAACTTGAGTATTGAGTTATTAGATAAAAGAGTCATAAGATATTGGTAGCTTAATATTTTCGTGAATATTTATCGTGCATCCCTGCCAGTGTGTGTCACGTACCGGGCGAACTGCTGTCTATATCTAGCTCTCTTGATCACTCGTCTCTTTCCAGTACAGTATCTCGATCTTAAGCTTTTTTTCAGTATACTTCGTGTGTGGCTTGGTATTATTGTTTTCGCTCTCTAGTTATCTCTTTTTCTTTCATTGTACTTGGTTTGCGACTTGATATTACTGTTTTCGCTCTCACGCTATCTCTTTTCTTTTCATGATATTTAGCTCACTCGATATTATAGTTGTCGCTCTCTTGTTGTCTTTCCTTTTCATTATATTTCGCTTATAATTCGATCTTATTATCCTCGTTCTCTACCTGATATTTTCGAATAATTTAAGTAGTATGTGGACGCCTTTGCTCCATTCCACTCCTATCCCCACTATCAAACTTTTCGACCGCCACGCCACCCACTCTGCTCAACCAGTGTCGGTAACGTGGAGATTGTAAAGTGATGTGGTGTGGTTACTCTGGTGAACAAGGAAGAGTAGACATAAGAGCAGGATGGAGCAAACGAATAAAATAAAAAAAACACACGCACACAAACACGCGGGCGTGCGCACATGGCCGTTCATTCTCTCTCTCTCTCTCTCTCTCTCTCTCTCTGTCTCACTCACCCACACATCAGCATCCGCAGCTAAGCATCCGGGCAATATGTACTAGCCGCACCGGTAGTGTACTAAGCGGCGGCTCGGGGTGAGATAGTTGTGGCCAGTCGACGTATATCGATTCCTCGAAATCAACCAGCAGCACCTCGCGACACCCGTCATCATCCACGTCAATAATTTCCCCGCGCACAGCCCTTTGATTACGCACAATGACACAGGCAACCCCAGCGCACAAGCCCTCAAACGCAAATCGCTTCCTCTCAATGAACTCCTTAATATATAACCTGTCCAAATTATCCTCCAGCTCGAGGATTGCAGCGCACATTAGCTCCGTCCGCAGGTACACAGCAATGTTATTCGCATTCTAAATCGTCTGACATACGAAAGCCTCGGCTTGCTCGATGTCTTGATATCGCGGATACATTTTTTCTACTTTCTGAATCATAACTAGGTGTGCAGCGCTTTGAATGCAACGACAGCGGTTTTGCACGTGCGTATCGCTTTGCGTTATGTTCCTCGCGAAACGCTTGCTCTGCAGTAAAAGGTGCAGAATATGATACCATACAGAGAGGGACTTCAATTATAAATTGGTAAATTATAATATAATTATATATAATTATAATATAAGAGACACAGTATGACGAGGCATTTGTTTTTAATTAATCAATATTTTATTTAAATCACTTTACACACATTTAGCGTCGCATGCAACATCCCTGCAAACACGGTAATCTTCGCGCGGAGATTCCTCCACCTTTAAATTTATTTTTATCACTGTCCGATCGTCGAGAGGTAAAAGCATTGTAACATCCACGTAGTATTCTATAGTTTTTCATAACATTATCGCTAAAGAGATTATTAACTCGCGACATAGTGAATCCGCAGGTCATAAGATGCAAGAATACGATACAAAATTGTCCACACACATCCGACGTATTACTCTGTAGCTGCTTGAGGCCGTACCGATAGAACTTGCAGTTTGGATCATGGCGATCCAGTGCTCTCCAGGTCCGCCGTGGTTATCCGTGTTAACTACGAGTCCGGCCGCTAACGACCATATACGAGGAATTCTGTCAGCTGGGTATACTCCAACGGTTGAAAGCGGTAGATACTGCGGCTCTAGGAGATTTGTCTAGTGTTCATGCTGAACAAATAGTCAATGATTAAATGATGACCGATACGCTTTGATAGACGTATATATGCTGTAACGTGGCAAAATATTTAAGCGCTACGTCCTCCTCGCACGACGGCTGCCAACACGATCTCGCAGGGCTGTAAGGAATAATCGCCATACTCTATTTAATTATTTCCGTTTTTTTTGTATTTCTTTTTCTTAAATTGTACGACCGAGGGACGGAGAGAAAGAGAAAGAAAGAGTACTGCACACACATCTTGACGGCTTCGGAATCCAATCACCCCTTCGTAGGAGGAAGGATACAGATATTTTCCATTTCTCGCTGCCGGGAGATACCGCTGTCCAGCCCGACGTTCATCGGCAACCGATACGCTGCTATCTATCATCTACTTGCAGCAGTCCAGCTGTCTCATGGGGTTCATCGGCGGAACGAAGCTACTCTCAGTATTATCTATTGCTAATTTATGCGTCGTCCAGCTGAGGCGCTAGAGCGACACCGATTCCCCCAATTGACCGAGTTCGGCTCGCTAAGAGGGGATCATAGTTCACGGGCACGCGTGCCGGCCGGATCTCAGGGCTTTTTCCCGGTTACCGTCGAGCGAATAGGACGTAGTAGCGAATATTATATCGTCCCACTCTACCGTTGGTTTCGTCAAAATCGGTCACCACCTATCGTGGGTACCAGGACATATCCTCCGAAACGACGAGGAGTAAATCGAGGAGAGAATCTTGCGGCCCTACTTTGAGTTTTCCCGGATCTACAAGGAACATCGCTGCAGCATCGCCCCGGTGAGCTCTCTTACTCTCTACGGTCTTTCGTAATTTCTATTGCCGATCTATATAAATGATAAATTAGAGCCTGGTCGTACCTGCGATTCTGATAGACCACGCACAGAGTACTATTCGTATCGGGACAGACTGCATCGAGTAGAGTGTAACATCGAGGTCGTTTGGCGGTTAGAGCCGGGAAGAAGTCACCTCGTTCGTTGTTCTTTTCTTGGTTACTGTTCTGTAGTCATTTTGCTGTAAGGCAGCGCGCGTGTTGGTACATCAGCCCGTGGTCGGATTGTATTTGAGCCGTGTCGCGGACTTTCAGGAATAATTAACACTTATAGATTTATATTATTGTATTCGTCTTATTTTATTTTATTTATCTCTCTTATTATATTGGACATTATTTTATTTCTGCGAATGCATGCAGTGCGTGCTCGGCCGTCGTCCCGTGTTTGTACTTGATCGCGAGGGATTAGTACGGTTCGAAGCGTATCTTGCGATGATAAATAGTTCGTTCGTTGTTTTCGTTGTTACTGTTCTGTAGTCATGTGCTGTAAAGCCGAAGCATTTTCGGAAAGATTTCGGCATAAATGTGTACGATGGTGCACCCACTTCAACCTCCAAGTTGGAAATTTCACGACTTGTGATATCGCAAAGAAGTATATCCTTCTCGTGACCGCGTGTATAGATACGCCTTAATTTTCGCGAAATTTCATGCAAGTTAGCGTATTCTTGTTTACAACTCACATCGCCCTCGTACCATTCAAGACCGTGAAAAAATTTAAAGAGAAAATTATTCTGGCTTCACAAATTCTGTGGTAATTCGGAAAAGTGACACGGTGGTGCTACGATCCAGTGAACAGAGTATTTCTTTCGGAATAAATTCCGAATCTTTACCACGCGTTCCCTGTATATCCACGACGATATCCATTTTCAGGTCTAATCTGCGCAGATGCTCAAGTTCGACTGATTAGTTACTCACAAAGACGCTTCTACGCCGCTTAATCCTAGACAATTTTATTCCAACATCCGCACATTTTTTCGCTTATCCCGTGAAATTCACTATTACCCGACGAGAAGTATCGATTTCAAAGACATTATCATATTCCGCCTAGACAATACAATTTACCGTTGAAGGAAGTGCATCCTCAAATCGTACCTCTATTCTCACACTACCGTGCTTTATTAAATTCCAATGTGAATTGCTGTTTGCCGAAAGATCGGGTGTCAAAACAAAAGAAAACAGACAGGATCCATCGCGATAATTATCGCGATCGATCGAATTACCATCGTTCAAGAAATGTATTCCAGGTCCCGCAAACAACGTTTGAAAAGCATCCACATTTCCGTAGAAGGAGATGTTATTTTCACTCTCAGACTAAGCATGGTATGCGCTTCATCGATATATTCAACGAATCATCTGTTGTCGAAGAAATTGACTTATAATACACCGAATTGGAGCCTTCGATAGTAGTTTACTTCGGTGGGAGTGAAAATAATTCAAGTTCCGATTTAAGACACTCGCACGAGTGCGCATGTAGAAAAGCTATCTTGTTTCAGCTATCCAAATATATCTGTAACCGTTCGTTGACGAGTCGTCTTCTTATTGTTCTTATTATTATTGTTCTTCTTTATTACACTTTTCGTTTTACGGTAAATACGTCGTCGTTTATGTTCGTTCAGTGAATGAGCAGTTCGAGAAAATTGGCGCTTTTTATAAGCGGTCACCCGCATGAGTGTCAATTTTTTCAGAGGCTTTGCGTTTGAGATTATTGCCGGATTCTCGCGCTCTCTCACGAATAGCATCTTTCGCAGTTAAGCTTCTATCGAGGATATCACCGGCTACGTTAACACCAGCACTCAATGCCTCTTTTTCAACTGCTTTAGCACCCTTCTTTAACCCTTTGCACTATTTTCACGAGTCTGACTCGTGATAAAAATTTTAGGCCAAATTTGAATATCACGAGTAACGCTCGTTGTTTAATTTCATGTCAAACGTGAATATCACGAGTATGGCTCGTAATTGATATTTCGGTCCAGACATGAATATAACGAGCCGTACTCGTGGTCTTAATCTCGGGCTAAACAAGAACGTCTGAAGTTAGGCACGGCTTGTTCCGAATTTCAGCGTAGTGCAAGGGGTTAAAAGTGGCAATACTCGGCGAAACAGGCCCCCGAGAAAGCTGCCGAAACCGTGTCCTCGTCGATTAGGCGTTCCGATATAAACATGGCTAATACCACCGTACCCGCAACGGCCCCATCCGTGCTTACCACCGTCAACATCATCCATAGTGGCGTAATCAATCGTGGGACCTTTTAAAATGTAGTGTCACATGCAACGTTCCCTTTTCCAATGGTATAGGATTTCCGAACTCGTCATTGATATCGATCTCGATAGTGTGTAAATTGTTGCGCATGAGAGGTATATTTCGAGGCGCCGAAAACGATTTAATTTTTATGGAATCGTCATGAAAGTCGTCAGCATAAATGGGGACAACTCGTAAGAGGGGCGTTTGTACATTGCCTGTAATATAGCTCTCGCAGATATCGCTGTATAGAAACATGCTGCCTGGTATATCACCGGTGAGAGATGCAGGCCTCGGCACGGTGTATTCGCAATGCGGTTCTGTCATTACAGACCTACAGGCCTCTTTAAAAAAACCGAGTAGCCTTGCGATAGCGGACGATACGCGAAAGTCGTGGTATCGTAGATCATCGCATACGCATGCCACTTCGACCTGACTGCTCGGAAGCGATTTAAAGCGCAGATGACCGTCCACGTGAGGTAACTTATTTATACTCTCCAAAAGAGTGTCTATAGAGCGATATACACCAGATTGTACTTGGTCTCTATTTATGCGTCTCCGCATTAAAAGACTTCAACCCGATAAATCATAATCACCATCCTCAAAAAATATGAGATTTCCTACACCAGGAACATGTAAAAGAGTCATCGGATAAGCAATTTCCACAAAAGAAACTGACCATTTCCATGGCAAACGTGTCTGACGCGGTAGTTTTGTGATAAATGTTGACGTTGTATTATCCGGAAAAAACTGCACACTATTGTTGCTCGGCAGTACGACAAAGAAAGAGCTATCCTTGGAGCTCATATTTATAAGGGACGGTGATTCCGAGCGTTCTTCCTCTTCGTCGTCTCAGGTGACGGAAGCACTCGTAGTCGCGATAATTCTGCCCCGTAGAAAATACCGTCAATAGTCTCGTTATTCAGATCGTGCCAAATATACATGAATGGTTCTCGATTCACTGATATTCATTGAATTTTGAATAACTCGATACTCCAACCGTGCTCATATCCTTTCACGAATGCTGCTTTAGTTGTACTGATACGCACCAAGTCACCAACACTGTATCTAGGCCTTTTAGGTTTTTTCGCGATACGCTCGCAACGTTGAGCTAAATTGTATCGGACTTTAGAGGCATTTTCTAGGGTTACCTCGCTCGGAGGATTACGCGTTCCACTGTGTCTAGTGTGATTATAAGCATATAACCTTTTTTTGTAAAACATCAATGTAACGCTTATTTCGCATGTATGTAAAGTAACGCCACATTCGCTCCTTTATCGTGCGACCCAAGTGTTCGGCAATTGCGGCTTTTATATCGGACTTACACGCAGCCCGACATACCTGGCATGATAGAGTTCAAGTTCAATTTGCGTGTGATCTCGCGGATTTTTGAAGACAACGATATAATTAGCGTTTAAGGAGATATCGCGCTGCTCGTGACTCTTATGGAAGATATTTTGCGTGATGAAGATGACACTAACATTTTTATGATGGCTATCCGTGGTGAAAAGATCGACCACGGTATTGTCCGCTGCCTCGCGCATTAGATCGTCAATGACTACAAGTTTAGGCCTCGTATCAATCAAGTAGTCTGCTGCTTGCGGTAAAACCTCGCGAAATTCGACTTTATCACCGTACTCTGGATATGCTCGAACGGGACATCGCATCGCGGTTGCTTACATATCTCACATACATGATCTTGTGATTAACCTGTAGCATACCCGTCACCTCAATCTCCGGACTCGTTATTAAATGCATTAGCTCCGAGGGCGTGAAAACGATAACGGTTTTCGAGAGATTCTCACGTTGGCCAAACTTTTCCCAGAATGAATTAAGCGCCAATTTTGCGAGCGATCGTAAACCGGGATTTGGCTGCAGAGCACTTCGCCTGAGATATATACCCTCAGACTCCTCGTACAACGCTATGAAACGCTATTGCTTCCTCGCCATCGTTACACTCTGCTGGCGGTCCACTCGCCTCCTGTTTTATTTTTAGAAATGTGTCGATGTACTGGGCAAAATGACCGACTCGCCTCGTTGTCGAGTCATACTGCGTAACAAGGTATTGCAAAATTTCATCGATACGCGTCACCTTATATCCGAGCGAGACAGCTTTTCTCAGCTCGTCCACGACCCATGTGCCGTCAAACGCTCGCTTAGTCACGTCATCGTTAGCGCAGCCCGTGGATGTGGCCATGTCTGTACAGCATGTTCTACACAGGGGAAACAGTAGTTTTCCATGCATGCGAACAGCCTGTACGGGCAGATACAAATCGCGCGGTGCTACTATGGTGCACTTCACGAGACTCTTGATGACACTTAGATCGTCTTCAGGTCTTACAAGTTTTCGACATTCGTCACCTACGTACAATTTAGGATGTCGAACGGGATATTTTCCATTCGTACACAACCATGGATACAGCGAGCATACATCCACTTAAAGTATCTGCTCCCCAAAACAAAATGTTCGGTTCGACCGCGTGCATCGCGTGGTTCCAGAGGCGTCTGCTTGATCATGGAGTGGTTTTTCACGTATAACGATATTTTCTCGTTATTCTCGAGTAATCTGTCAAAATCGCATTCCCATATCTCGCTTAGAGTGTATTCTCTCGATCTGATTTGCCCAGAAATAAAAACGGTATGCTCGTATAGCTCATCCATTGTATCACCGAATTTCGTTCGAGCATTTCTATTCAAGCGATAACATTGCGGACATCCATGCCAAAAGCACCCGTGAAATTGAAGAACGTGATGGACCCCCGCCTCCACGTAGTAACCATCGACCGCCGGTAGGCCAGGCGGATGACGATATTTTCTCGTGCGTCCAGCATGAGCGATAACGCAGTTGCGCTCGCGATTGAGCCATACGACAGCTTTGCGCGACTGCTTACCGCCCTAGCGGTACCCCCCTGGTGGTAACACCGCAATGCGATCCTTCTGTAGAAAATTCTTTTGAAATACTCTCATATATGCTGATGGTATCGTTCAAACTTCTGTAAACGGGCACACGCTTCCACAGCGTATAAGTAACACGGGAAAAGCTAGACACGTGCGGCTCAAAACCGTAACATCTGTACGACAATGTTGCACAAATTCCGTCGCAAAATAAAATTTACAATCGACGCGATTCGATTCTTCCTCATACCATTAAAAAATCGCTCGCGGTCCGTTGAGAACATTGTATCGGGTGAGTAAACATGCAGAGCCGGTAGAGGACCTGTGTAATTCCGATATTCCGATGTATTGAATAAATAGGAAAATGTACCTTTTGCTACCTCATCTGCAAACCCGAAGGCCTTAGGTAAGCGCTAAGAGCCATGGGTAAATAGTTTGGACTATCGAGAAAAATTACATTGCCAATCTTCATCGAGACAATCTTCGTACCATTCATATACAGAGAGAGAGAGCAGCTGTGTTTTTTGCACTTCGATTTGATATCGTAGAATAAAATCCCCGTCGAAACCTCTTGCATTATGAGCAATACAGATGCTCTTTTTAAAATTCTGCGATAATGCCAATTTCATGAGTTCGTGTCAATTTGCCATCGTGCAATTGTTCGTGTTGCCGCGTCTCAAAATCATAAAACAAAAATCTCGTCGAAGTCTTGCCTTTTTTCTTTTCCTTTGGCGCCTCTGGTTTCTTAAGAGGTGCTATAAAACACGCATGAGTAGTCTCTGCCTGTATGTAATACAAAACGATATAACACATACATGCATCTTTTTATCTGTGATTTTAATCAGACGCGAGCACCCTCTGCCGATTTTCAATGCTTTACAGACATTGCACCGTCTATATTTACGAGACGTAATACCCGCGGAGCCCTCACCCTTGTGATGAGATAAGCAAAAAGCGCCAAAGAACGAACTATTACAGCCAGCGCAATACTCAGGCTGAGAGTCTCTATTACCGCTGCGATAAGTGGATTGACACCGAGCACATTGATAGCTGCAGTGATGCTCGAATACTCGCTTATACTTAGAATTACACTGTGTGCAGAACCCCCGACTACCTAGCGCACCAGCGAGATTTAATATTGGCTGAAAGTAATGAGAACGCTCGTAATAGCGTATAAAGAGCGTATGATTAATTTTTTATTTAATTAGATTAAATTTTTTATTTGATGCTAGCTGTATACTAGGTATATAAATTGTGTAACGTAAGAATTACGAACTTTTATTGATTCTAGTCCTCGAATCTCTCGACTGCACCCGGGAACCGCCGACGAATTTCGTAAATCAAATGGATTGTCGGCGTTCTCGGCACAGTGAATCGTGCAAAGCGAAAAACGTTTGGGTCCTACTCGTACCTAATTTTTTCATTTTTACTGTTATTATCCGCGTATTTTTTTTATTTTTGCCAGCGTATTTGTATTATTAAAAGCTCACATGAGTCTGCTGGGTCTTCCTCCTCCTCCTCGTCATTCTCTTCACTCTCCAATTCGTCCTCCGTCACGTCCCCCTCCTCCAACTGTTCTTCTTTTTCTTCCTCATCGTCTGTATTGCTATTGGTATCATCGCTTAAACGGTATTATCGCGACGGACCTGCGGCGGCTCCATCTGGTTCTTTCGTAGGACCGACCATTAAAAGACCGCTTGTTGGCTTATATCCGCAGAGCTGTTGGGTAAAAATGATCCAACGATTCCTGTCACCATCGTCGTCCCTGCTATGGTCATCAGAATCGGTTCTACCCTCCTCATTGAAATCATAGGTGTCGGACATCATTTCTCCTTCTTCATACCGTCGAACTATATTAAAATCTTGTGAAAAAAAGGAAATAAAAGAAAAGTAAATAACGCAGTATATTACTTACGTCTTTCACTGAGTACGGGCTGCATAGCAGGCTCATTCAGTCACCCACGTCGACGAACCATACGCACCACCGAATCGATAATTATTTGATTATCAAACAGTCCAATATTATGCGCGTCAACTAAATCGCACTGATGACACTCGCACAGCATACCGCGAATCTTATGAACAACCGCTTGCTTCGGAAGTTTCCATATTGTGATCTATAAATTTCTTCTCCTCCATCGCGAATTCAACAATGGCGTACGCTTCAATATAAACTCTATTAATTTTCTTATCAATGAGCGTTTAACCACCCTGACCATCATTGTGCTGTTAGAATAGTATCAACCATAGTAAATCAGACAATCAACTAGAAATTTTTCAAAGCGGCACGCTTTTATATATATTCGTTTCATGTACTAAGTTATCGAGTTTCACCGATGAATGTCATATTGTTTTCATCTAATCTCAAGGCACTCGGCCATGAAGAAAATCATCAAATTTCGTCGACGAATATTATTTATTTTTCATGCCACATCGTATCTGTATGTCAAGGTGTGAGTATGCACATACGTGTGCCAGAGAGTTTGCAAGTGACTTCAGATATATTTGCTACTGCAGTTACTAGGCTATTAAAGAGAATGCGACAAATGTCAAAGGATATTAGTGAGTCATTTTTAGTCGTATGATTTACAGTATCAAAAATAGCGACGATGCAACTAGGCGGTGGGGGTAATTTGTAGAAAACGGGGTATGAACGCCGCCGACGATTCATTCGAAAAGTTACAGTCTACGAAAAAGCAACAAAAATGGCAAATAACGATATCGCCCTGTATAGCGAACCCCGTTATATACGGTTTAAATAAATTATTCGGTAAAATAATCGTCACCGGTCTGAAGTTGAACTCTTCGTGTCTTACTCCAGTCGTGAAAATATTGTCGAAAACTTTTACCGGAATTAGACTCAGTGCCTTACACACCGCATTACACACTTCTAACCTCGTGTTACCAGCACAGAGTGTTGTCGTTACCAGGAATCTGGAGAATCGAAACAGAAACGCTTCCGAAAATACTCTGCAAACATCGTTCTGCAGCAGACGACATTTGATATGCTAGTCAAAATAAATAGAAGAATTGATATATATGCAGGCGCTAGAGAGCTATAGTGAAACGATTTAGCGGTGTATGAATGAGGTGGTATCATATATCCGTGAAAAGATAGGTGTCAGTGAAACGCCTTGTGCAACAGCGTATGAAATCACCGGTTCCAAGAAATTCTTTCAAGAAGCGCTCGAGCACATCACGACCTTGCTAGCGCCGAAGGATACGGAACTTATGAAAATTATTTTGTTCGAAATAATTGTGCGGTTCCGTGGTCATATCGTTGATCATGCATCAGGTGTTGCGTTGCGAACGCATTGATTCTCCGTGGGTGCAGCTATTTGTGATAAAGACACGGTTGTAAATATTTGTATGTAGTGTACATTTCGCTCGAGATATTATGAAGTATACGCTGAGGACAGTCATGGAGAGAGAAAAAAAATGGGGCTGTCTCAATCCTAAAACCGAAGCATCAGCAAAGGTCTGCGACAGAAAGAAGACGGAGCTCTCGCCTTTGTTTCATTAACACAGCAGATCATGGAATACGTGCCGATGTCGATTAGCAATGAAGCAGCGGAGCTTGGTAAGTAAAAAATTTAAAATAATTTAAAAATCGTGATTTAAAAGCATGTAATATTTATTTTTAATTGCGAAAAATAATTTCTTGTAGCAGCCCCTACATATAAACCAACACGGAGGGCCCGTTATTCGTGTTATGGAGAACGAGAGGAGGATACATAAAATGTGCAGCTAGATCTAGCTTCGAGAAAGAAAAATGTCATCCGCATTTGTCGTCGGTGGCAGCAGGTCATCAACACTGCCAACTTTGTATAATGAGTCGAGGCAAATCAGGTAAGACAGTACTGATTCTTCTGTGCACGTTGTTTTTATTGATCCGTGCGATGAATCACATACTTGTTTCATTCTTTTTTTCAGAAGTACACTGTGATGACAACGCCTCCCAGCGAAAAATAATTGAAAAGTAATATTACGAGTAATAATACCAATTAATTCCGTGTAGTGATCAAAATAAATTTAACGGTGGAGGAATCTCCGAACGCGGAGTACCGTGTTTGCAGAGATGTTGCATACGATGGTAAATGTGTAAAGTGCTTTCCATAATATATTCATTAATTAAAAAAAAATACCTGATCATACTGTGTCTCTTAGTTTTATAGCGTAGTAATTAGAAAATTATAATTGAAGTTTCTCCCTCTCTCTCACTCTGAGTGTGCGAGGGATCATATTCTACGCCTTTTACTACAGAGAAAGCGTTTCATGAGGAACACAGCGCAAGGCGATACATGCTTGAAAAACCGCTTTCGTTGCATTGAAAGCGTTGGGCACCTAGTTATGATTCACAGGAGGTTGGTATCTTTATTCCCGTGTTACTCTCTCTAGCAGCATCTCGAGCATTCATTCTGTCTTCGGCATCCCACACGCAAACAATAAAAAGCAATATGTATCCGTGATACAACAAGGAGATTT
The DNA here is from genome assembly GCA_963942595.1 of Cylloceria caligata. Classification (NCBI taxonomy): domain Eukaryota; kingdom Metazoa; phylum Arthropoda; class Insecta; order Hymenoptera; family Ichneumonidae; genus Cylloceria; species Cylloceria caligata. The sequence continues at coordinate 21,066,502 of OZ012704.1, forward strand.
AAGCGATTTGGTGTCGGGTGATTTTAGTCGAAAGTGTAATGAGCGTGTTCCTGCGTACCCAGAAAATGTGCAATGCGTACGACGAACTGTATGAGATTCTACGCAGCGTGTATTTAGTGGAGGGTCGAGGAAGGCACGTTGGACTTACCTAATTCTATATCGGAATATTCTGTATTGTGCTTCGTTTCAGTAGTGTTTCCGCGGCGAAGTGGTTTACCCGTACTTTGATGGGTATTTCGAGGTGTTGTTAGTCGATTTTGGCGAGACCATTCACATCGACTGGTCTCACCTATTTCATCCGGAGCTTCTAGCAAGTATGCTGCCGGCTCTTGTCATGGAGTGCTCGATATACGGGCTCGAGCGCGTCGATGGTGAAGGCATTGAGCAACTTATCGAAGAAGCGTGCGATAGCGATGCATTGAACGCTGTCATGATGCCACACCTTGCCAGTGTGAACGCTCCGCGGGTTCACGTAAGGAACGGGGAGCGCGCAGATGTGGCAGCGGGTATTATAGAGGTCCTCGGTCATGAGATAGACATCGGTTACGCCATCGATGCCATGGACGAGGGCTTTGACGAGGTGACCCTCTCGGACGCGGACGTAGAAAAAAATAAAAGACACGGTGCTCTCTCTCTGTGTGTGTGTGTGTGTGTGTGTGTGCGTGCGTGCGTGTGTGAGTGAGTAAGTGAGTACATTCGAGCCACAGGAATGTAATGTCGCAGCGGAAGGAGGGCGGAAGCCGACAACAGCTGGGGTGGTGAGTACATGATTTTATTCATTTTTCCACGTATGTGGATGCGTTTGCTTCATCCTGCTTTTATCTCTAATCTTCCTTGTTCACCAGAGTACCCACACCACCTCACTTTAACATCTCCACGTTACCGTCACTGGTTAAGCAGAGAGGGTTGCGACGTACTGACTGTCTTATAACGTACAGTGCACACAGCGAGGCGTCACTACCGCGCGTTACATACACTAAGTAGACTGGCCTATACTCGGCAACTCACGACGCTCGGTACGCACACAACAAAGCACTGCTACCGAGCGTCACTCACACCATTAGGCCGGTACATCGGAGACCAAATCCCGTTATTCGTTCGAAAAGTACCAGTAGAAAATTAAAAACCAACGACCAATTTCAAGAAGACCAAAGCTACCAGTGGGTTACAGGAAGATGGGCTACAGGACCGCCACCAACTATAGTTATACCAAAAGCATGGGCCAGCCGGAGGAGAGACTGGTATAAAAAGACCGGAATTTCGGCATTCGGGGAACAGTTCTGTTCACAGGTCCCGCCAACACAGAAGTCCAGCTACCAGGAAGGAAGAGAAAACGAGCCCTTGCTAGGTGCAGCCGCACCGATAGCTGGAAAGCCCAGCTGTAGAACCTGACACACATCTTTGACGGGAAGCAGCTGAGTCGGTGCTGCGTTCGAGGCCAACGCACCGGAGACCCAAACACAAACAAAGCGGTCTCTCTCTCTGGTAGCCGAGGATCGAGCAAGCCAATAGTCTACTCTCTCAGACACAAAATAATCTCCGCAATATTTTAAATAACGAAGATATAATATCTCCATATTAAAGACCAGGAGATTATGATAGCGTTGTAGTTAGGAATATAATCAAAATAATACCCAGGGAAAATACACAGGGCGATAAGACAACCGGGTACGATCCTGATATAGCTGCGCATGCACTAAAAATGCATTTCACTGACGCCAGAACGTAGCAGCGGTCAGGTGGACGCGTGAGTCGGCCTTAAAAAAAAAAAAAAAAAAAACACCAGCCGGGAACTCCACTCCCACCAGCGGGCTTATAGCGATAGAAGCGGGTATTGAACAACTCAGCGGTAGATTCGAGGTTAGTCAGGATCCCGCAAGCAACGGCCGGCTAGTTACCGACGATACGCATGCTAAATCTGTTACCCATGGAACGCAGCGAGTAGACAAATTTCTCGACCGACATTTAACTTCACTATTATAAATTATATTATCAATTAACAAATACTTTTGGATAAGAGATTATATAATTATCAACGTTCTCTCTCACATATTAATAATTGAATGATATATCACCATTATGAAATATATTCTCTAAATTCTTCAGCGTACACGATTGTAATTGCACACGAGTGCCCGGGAATAATCGATTGTAAGGCGCGTGGTAGCCATAATACTAGGAGAAAGGGTTAGACAATTGAATTTTCTATTCATTTTATGTATCACAAAATTCTATCTCTGTTTTTCTTTGAATAAACCCTACTTCTACCTACTACAAAAGCCTAAAATTACTTTCCTTCCTGCTTGAGTCCGAACAAACCCTTTAAGGGTAATGCTAACGCTTAATACCGTTACAGGGTAGCGCGCCGGTGGAAAAGTGGGTTGGTGGGTGTAGCCGCATGGTGGGGGAACGAGTGAGAATAGGAATGGGATGGAGCAAAGGCGTTCACATACTACTATTGTGAAAACGTGCTACCTCGCGCTTAGCTTATAATTGCTACCTAATTCGTGCGTTATAACATTAAGAAGAATACTCGCAAATTATCTGCTCTTTCACTCATTGCTTGGCAATTCTCTGGTGGAATGCTTGCTTTAAATTGTTGTAAATAATCACGTTTTCTCGTTTTACTTTTATTATAATTACTTCTTGCTGATGTGTGTTTATGTCATTATTATTGTCATTAGAATCCTCATATTTCTATCATGTTAAACGATGGATGGCGCGCCTCGATCTCCTTATCGAGTGCAGACCGGAAATACGATGATAAATCCAATGGTTTCTCGAAGCTTCACGTTATCATTTATTCGGTTATTCCCAGGCCCTCTACCATATATCAGCTCGTGGAACCTGAGCCAGCCGTGGATCATATGGCTTTTCACCTCGTTTTCGCTCTATCCAGCTGTGGTCACATCGTCAAAGAGGGAAGATTAATTAAAGTCGATACTAAATCGGTGGTACCTAGGTACCTGGCGCTCAACCTCTCACTGAGACAAATCGTCGAAGCTATCTTTTATTAAATTTTTTTCGACGTGCTCTCTCTCTCTCTCTGTCTCTCTCTCTCTCTCTCTCTGATCGTGCGCTACCTACCACGTTCGCTATGTTTGTTGTTTGGTCAGTTTTTAAGATTTGGAAATTTTAGGATAGTAGTCGGTAAGGAAGTTACGGTTGTGAGTTTTTCCGTGGAGGAAATTCCTTTCACAGTATTTAGAGAAACCGGGAGATGTGGTAAAGCGGCAGGTAATAGAAAGGGTTAAGGCAGGAACAGTGATGTGGCAGGCATAGGATTAGGAAAGAGGACCTTTGAAAATAACCGGTGCAGGAGGATGTGGCTATTTGACACAATAATGTGTTTGGTTATGGGATACGGAACGGAGACGGAGATGGGAGGAAAAAAAGGACATCGAAAGGGTACAGGAAATATATGAAAAGGGTACAGGAAATAAACGAAGAGGTATAGAGAGGAAAATTGAGAACGAGAGCAAACAGGAGGACGTTGGCGTATGCGGAGAAGCTGGAAAAGGGAGGAAGCGGACTAACAAGGGAGTGCTGGAAGGTTAGGAGGAAGGAAAGTGAATGTGAGTAAAAATGGGAAAAGACATGGAGTGCCTATAGATAAAGGGGGAAGCAAAGTATGCGACGTAAAAGGAGGATAGGAGAAAGCAGGAAAGGGAGAGGGTTAAGAGCTAGAACTTCAACAGTCGGTACAGAGAGGTGGTGGCAAAAAGTATTCCAAGATATTTGGAAAGAAGATGGTCCGGAGAAAAAGGCCAATTTAGCGAGGTTTAGGTTAGGGAATGAGATGAAGAAAGATAGGTATTGGAAGGAGGGCGGAGTGCGAGTTTTTAGGATTTGCGAGGCGAAGGAGACGAGGAAAAATGTTATAGAGAGGTGCAGGGGTGAAGAGTAAGACGGGAGGGGAAGTAGAAAGGAAGTAGAGATACTGATTGAATGAAGGAGCTGAGAAAAAAGAGAGAGGAGTCGGAAAAGAGCAGAATAAGAATTTGTAGTTTAAGTAATTACATAAGAGGCACGGGAGAGAGGAACATATGGAGAAGCGAGATGGCGAGAGCGAGAAAGAACTGTTGAAGGAAAGGGTCAAATGGCGAGTGAGCATGAGGGATAGCGGCGGTAGCATAAGAAGACTGAGTTAAATATGTAAGATAAGATGTAAAGAACGATGCAAGATGTTGAACGAGATAAGATGTAAGATGTAAGTGACGGAGATGGGTGTCATTAATCAATAAAGCATTACATATGAGGGCCATTTTGTTCATACAGATGAACGATTATAGTAGGAATGACGGCCATCTTGTGGCATTTGGACATATACAACCGTGCTTCACATACACTTTTTTTTAAAGGGGATCTTTCTGAAATCTCACCTAACATATACAATCTAGGACGAAAATGGAGGTTACGATGCACAGAATCTGTGAACCCAGTTCTGTTAAGACATCTTTAGCCAATTTGGAGAATATCAGACGCATAGAAATTAGCATATTCGATCGGGAACAAAATGAATGTCGTGGCTATAGTGTAACGTAAAATTGCTCCTCAACGTACCACGTTACCTATAGCTGACCCAAGCTATTTTTCCTTCCTTTTATTTTCTTTTACGAGTTGGGCGCCAGGCGCTTACGCGCCGGAAGGAAAAATAACGAGATGTTAGGCCAGACTCAACCCAGGCTAGCTACAGCTGTTCGAGGCAGAGTGGGTGGTTCAGACTGTCAAGCCAAAAATTATCCTCGAATAAAAGGCGAATAAAATCCAGTAATACAGATGAAATGAGTCATTAACGTCGATGAATAAAATAAATCAATAAAATAGGGTCAATAAATACCCCTGACCGGAACAATAAACAGTCAAATTAATAAAACAACACCAATAAATAATTTACACAACGTTAGCAGGTACGGGACTTACAAAGGCCACTCGGGCAACTTCTTTATTTCTTAACAAACAATTACGAATTTTCAATAAACATTGATAATGAATTCAAACAGAATGTCCCGTAAACGTAACTCTTTAACAATTCATAAACTTAATTATTCTGGCATATTTTATCCCGGCACTCGTCTCGGCTCTCACTCTCTCCCATACACGACCTATATTCAGACGGTTGCGATAAACGACCAAAACACGGCCTAGCAAAGTAAACTTGACAGGTCGCCTCGCAATTCGGCTCGCGATACGGCCTACACCGAACTAATCCCACATACATCCAACAACTATAACTACGGGACGTCGGAAGGTCACGTACGCGAAGCCTTTACTGATTCGAACCTCCCAATTATCACATTGCAGGCCGCAAAATCGAGAAAGTATCGTGAACCAAAATAAAAATATAAATCCCTAAATTATTCCAAATAACGGATTACAAAAGTCCAAGCGAGATACGTCTCGAGCCGTACCAATCCCTCGCGACCAAGTTCCAAATACGGGACGACGACCGAGCACGCACTGCATATGCTCACAAAATAAAATAAAGTAATGTCCGGCATAAGAAAAATAAATAAAGTGATCCAAGTCCATATAAAATCAATTGTCCGGTAAAATCCGCGACGCGGTCTATCCCGTTCAAATCCCTCACACATTCAAACAAACACGGGATAACGGCCTAACGCACGCACGGCTTTACAGTACACGACTACAGAACAGTAACAACGAACGAACTATTTATCATGGCCAGATACGCCTCGAACCGTACTAATCCCTCACGATCAAGTACCAACACGGGACGACGGCCGAGTACGCACTGCATGCGTTCGCAGAAATAAAACAATGTCCAACATAATAAGAGAGATAAATAAAATAAAATAAGGCGAATGCAATAGTATAAATCTATAAGTGTCAATTATTCCTGCAAGTCCGCGACACGGCCTATGACATTCCAATCCCTCCTATACAATCCGACCACGGGATGATGTATCAACACGCGCGCGGCCTTACAGCAAAATGACTACAGAACAGTAACAAAAAAAAACAGAATGACGAACGAAGTGACTTCTTCCCGGCTTTAACCGCCAAACGATCTCGATATTACACTCTACTCGACGCAGTCTGTCCCGATACGAATCGTACTCTGTGCGTGGTATATCAGAATCGCAGGAACGACCAAGTTCGAATCGAACTTTCCAAAGAATTTAAAAAAAATAATAATCAAATAATGGCGAAAGACCGTAGAAGGGAAGAGAGCTCACCGGGACGATGACGATGCGATGTTCCTTGCCAATCCTTCTTAACCCAAAATCGTCTCGAAATTCTCTCCTCTCGATACCATCCTCGATTTACTCCTCGTTGTTTCAAAAGATATGCCATTGTACCCACGATAGGTGGTGATAGATTTCGACGAAATCAACGGTGGAGCGGGACGATATAATACTCGCTGCTACGTCCTGTTCGCTCGACGGTAACCGGGAAAAAGCCTCGAGGTCCGTTCGGCACGCGTGCCCGTGAACTATGACCCCCTCTTAGCAAGCCGAACTCGGTTAATTGGGGGAACCGGTGTCGCACGATGACCGCGTCTAGCGCCTCGGCTGGACGACGCCAATATTAATAGCAGATAATAACCATGTGTAGTCCAGTCCGGCAGGTGAGCCCCGTGAGATAGACTGGTTATTGCTAGTAGATCAGATGACCGAGAATAGATAATAGCATATTGGCCGTAGATGAACGTCGAGCGGGACGGCTGTAGATCCCGACCACGAGAAATGGAAAATGTCTGTATCCTCTCTCTCTCTCCTACGAAAGGGTGACTCGATCCCGAAACCGCCAAGAGGTGTGGGCAGCCCTCTTTCTTTCTCTTCCTCTCCGCTCCTCGGTCGTACGATTTTAAGAAAAAGAAATACAAAAAAAAAACAAAAAAAAATTATTTAGAGTACGGCGATTACGCCTTACAGCCCTGCGAGATCGTGTTGGCAGCCGTCGTGCGAGGAGGACGTAGCGCTTGAGGATTTTGTCACGTTACAGTAGATACGTCAATAATATTTCAATTTTTCGATCTTGAACATCCGGATTTATTGCGCTATTCCGTGGTCGTTGTCGCACCCCCTGGCTTTTCACACACTTTAGAGGGTTGGAACGGAATAGAATGGATTCGTTGGAAAAGTGAGAGAGAAACGGTGACAGAATGCAAAGAAAACGTAGATATATACTATTTTTCTGCAGAATATTATAATATATAAATACAATTGCGGGTATAAATGCAGTATTTATAGGGTTTTATAATGTAAGTTCACTTACATTATAACTTACATTATATTCATTATATTCACTTACATTATAAACCTATAATACTATTTTTTACCTGATTTTATTTTCTTAATACTGAAAATGTTTGTGTTAGTTTTTGGTTTTGTTTACTTTGACTAGGTTTTATTTCATAATTTGATATAGTCACTTAACCCCTAAATGTTCAAATTAAAGTTTGTAAGTATTTCTGGTTTTCTTTCACAACTAAACTTATATTAACCCTTTGCACTCCGTTGTCGCCGTATTTGCGACATTAAAGCCTCTATGCCCTACTAGGCTGGAGTGCAAAGGGTTAAACTGTCCACTTATTTTTATCATCTTTATTATGATAATTAACATATTCTAAACATAGGTAATGCGTCATAATTTGACTTAGTTACATGAAAAAAATAATCATTTATGTGTTGAAAATGAAAATGTTGTCATATAGAACGTTATCAGCAGCCTACTTTTGCCTATAAAAATCAGGCAAGTATACTTTGCCTACAGCTACGCATGGTCACAACCATGTCCTTAAAACATTACAATGAGCAGCAGTTGACTTTTGCCAATACTAAGAATCTGGTAAGTATGCTATTACAACTACACATGACAATAGCCATCTCCTGATTTTGATACAGCTGCTTATAATGATTTGTAGCTTTACGACGCATTATGAGCTGTGTAACAGGACCTGGAGATGCTCTTTACCATGCTGAAGTATTCAAATATACTTTTACTTTTTTACAGCCGCATATTTTTTTATATACTGTTATTACAACTTTGTCACTGTAAAAACTTTGAAAAACTAGGATATTGCAAGATACATCTTTGAATAAAAAAAAATATTTGATTAGGATATTGATACATATAAAACACATTAAGCAAATATAGTGATGGGGCATGGTTTTTATTTGGCTATCAACATCCCATTCTAGTTGTTTGTAATTTTATGCATGTAATCTAAGCTGTGCTACAATTTTATTCTGAGCAAGTAACTATTGGTCACCAAAAGTAGATATTGACAGAGAATACATAAGTGAATTGAAATATGTTTATAGTGACGAAGCTGTAAGAACAGTATGTAAAAAAAATGTGGCTGTAGAAAAGTATATTTCAATAGTTTAGCATGGCAAAGATCATCTCCATGTCCTGTTACGCAGCTGATTATGCATCATAAAGCTCCAAATCATAGTAAGCAGCTGTATCTGAATTAGGAAATGGCTATCATGCATAGTTGTAATAAAAACTTACTCACCAGATTCTTAGTAGTGACGATCACTGCTTATTGCAATGATCTTTGCCGAGTTGATATAAACTTTGCAAAAAGTAGTGAAATCCCACAAAAACACAATGTGTAAAAGGTACATTTATGTAATCTATATTTTACATGTATAATAAATTGTGGAATTAACTACAAACATCCACAGTACGTATTGTCAAGTACATGTACTGTAATAATCACACTTGGTCGAGTTTTATTTATGTAGTGACATCAAATATTGTAAATTAAAGACAAAGAAAATGTTATGATATAAATAAAAAATTTGTTGTTCGTGAAATGGAATTAATAAAAAAATTAGACTTAAGTGCTTGGCGAGTTCGTATGCCTATTCGATCATTCAACAATAAAACGGTTTACTGCAATTTATAAACACGCCAAATACTCTAGTCTAATTTTTTTTTAAATTCAATTTCATGAAAAAAAAAATTTCATATCATTAAATTCGTTTGTCTTCCATTTACAATATTTAATGACAATATATGCTACGGATGTTTTCAGTTTATTTCACAACTTTTTGTACATGTAAAATACAGCTTACATAGATACTGTCTCCTCTTTTTACACATTTTGTATTTGTGACATTTTATTGACAATTACCGGCCGATGGCACCGTCTTCGCCTTCTTCGGAGCACTTTCGGTCGGTGAAGTCCATTGTTTTGATTGCTTCTTTGTCTCTGGTGTATAGTGATGGATCCATATTTCGTCCACGGTTACGTAACAACGCAAAAACTCAACAGGATCACGCTTATAGATCGCCAAACACGCTTTTGAATCAGCTACACGTTCTCTTTTATGGTCGACAGTGAGCAAACGCGGCACCCATCTTGCGGCTAACTTTTTCATACCCAACTAATCACTCAGGATTGAAATCACTGAGCCATATGATATGCCTGTGGCCTCAGCAATCTCACGCACTTTTAGTATCCAATCATTTAACACCATATCGTGGACTTTTTCAATTGCTTCTCGTATGACGACCTCATTTGGACGACCTGGACGTTCATCGTCAACAATGCTCGTACGACCGCGTTTAAATTCAGCTATCCAATATTTAATGGTTGATAACGAAGGTGCAAGGTCCATATAAACTTCGTCTAGCTCCGCTTTGATTTCATTGTTCGATTTCTTTTTGAAAAAGAAAAATCGAATCACTGCACGATACTCAATTTTTTCCATTTTTGTAAAAACACAAAAGTTGTTTGTCTTTCGATATCTGTCAAACTAAACATCGCAGCGAGCTGAAACTTTCACGACAGTCATGTAAAGTATGGCACTACTAAACGTCGCTATTGATTTCTTTCCTCGACCAACAGATGGCGCAAGGCTGACTATTTATTGATTGACCCTCGTAGAAGAGGTGCAACCCTGGAATATATCTATCTAGGTATAGCAGATCTTTTGTCATGAATATATTAAGTACTAAATTTCTTGGAGTTGACTTTCAAGCACTTTACACAAGTCCCATAAGCCACTCTTGTAAAGCTAGCAGACGGAAGTCCCAAAAATGGATTTACTATATACCTAAATAAGGTGCTTTTTAGGTGCTAATTAGGTGCTAATTTGGACAATTTGAAAAACTCTCTGCTAGCTTGATACCAAGCTAGCAGAACGTTTTTCAGGGTTTGCATTATTGCCAAATATCTTTTAACAAGAATTGAATGATTTTTAAGTGCTTTACAACCATATAAAATTTTACCCCGAAATCCACCCGAAAATATTATTTTCCAATTAAATTGAATTTATTTCAAATAAAAAATCCGTAAAAATGTAAAATTAATAAATAGCCGGATTTATTATGTGACATCATGTTCAACGAATCAGGTACATTGGAAATACGATAGACTCGATTTTAGTGCTCCGCCCCCGTGGCCGCAAAACCCACCCTCTTCACAGGGAAACTTCTCGTTGAATTAAAATATTTTTGATAAAGATAATTGTTGGAAATTCAGCTGGCGCACGGCGATCGATAATCGTCGTGCGCCTACCTGTTGCGCTGCTTTGCTACACGTTGTTCGGTTGAGTCGGAGATAGCCGAAGCATGGGCTTCGCGAAGCCGAGGATGTGCCTCGTTGGCACGCCGCGTCAAGCGAGAGGATGTCTCTCTCGCTTGACTTCGGTTTCGCTCACCGGCTATCTCGCTCAACTGACTCCAGCGCTCAACGTAAATTTCATACTTGCAGCCATCTTGGAAATTTTGACACTTTTTCGCACGCACCGGCAAGAACAGCACGCATCCAGACTCTCGGACTGTTTCATGGATTTATACATCGGACTCGCTCAACATCTCGCTCATCAGGACTCATTTGCTCAAGGTAAGAGTACATTGACATAATTTGGTAGAAATTCACTGTCAGTGAGGAGAGAAATACGGTGCATCACCACTTTGGCTCACTCGTGGCGTGCGCTGCAGCACATGCAGCATCATGCTTTCCTCACTTGCTTTAGCCGGTATAATTAATATAGTTATACCGGTGTGGTCTATTCACGGTGCTTTCCTCCAGAAACTCTGCTGGGAAGGCACAGTGACTACACGCAGTTCATCTGTATAGCCTCAGTGTCTGGTTGCAGTGTGCTAAGCAGTACTGATTGCGTAGCGGGTCGCACACAAAGTCACTGCGCTCAGATACAGGCATTGTACATTCTCTCATTAATTCGCTGCAATCACTTTGCAATACAGTGTTGAGTGATTGCAGTGAATTACGCACAATGTATCGCACTCAAGGCATCGGCGTGTCGTGCTGCGTAGCTGTTGCTACGCTGCACGCACCGCTGTCTCAAATTCATATTCAGCGCACAATTGATAATTGTGTGCTGCTCGCAGTATAATTCTAAATTCCACTTTCCAGTTTATTTTATGTATTCACATTCAGTGTTCTTAGCTCGTCGTGCTGCGTAGCATCATTCCGCTGCACGCACCGCATTCTCATAGTCGAGCTCAGCTCACAATCAATATGATTGCGTGCTGCTCAACACTATTCACAATTCAATTTGTTTATTTATTGGCATTATTTGTATTTTGTTTAACTTTATATTTTGGTCGATTTTGCTAAATTAATTAAGTTCGGTGTCAACTTGCACTGGTAGCGCACACAACTTTTATATTCAAAATTGTATTTTTATAATTACTATGGAAGGTAGAAATAAACTACTTCCTCACGATAACATCTACTTGGTCTGGTTTTATTTTCCTCTTGCCTCGAGTGAGTACTCACATTCCGTCAATATATTCACAGGTCGGTCAAGCCATCACCGGACGGATTCTCAACATTCTTGTTGAATTCTCAACAATAATGTTGTCCTGTTCTTGCACGTACGAGGTCTATGCAAAAAGTATCGCGAATTTAGTGTTTTTTCAAAAAGTATTTATTTATTCATTAATATCTAATTTGTCCCCTTCAAAGTAATTCCCCTCGGATATAATACATTTATGCCAACGTTTTTCCCAATCCTCGAAGCACTTAAAAAAATCATTTTTTGTGATCTTGTTCAGCTCCTCCTTCGATGCCGTCTTTATCGCTTCAATCGTGGCGTAGCGTCGTCCTTTCATGGGCCTATTCAGTTTTGGGAACAGGAAAAAGTCACAGGGGGCCAGGACTGGGGAATACGGTGGCTGTGGCATCATTAGAGTGTTTTCATGATGCACCACGCCCCTGCAATCGAAGAAAACTGTGAGCAAAACATTCACATTCAACTGAACTTGGCGCGCTTTTTTCGGTCTTGGCTCATGCGGCAGCTTCCATTGCGATGATTGAGCTTTGGTTTCCACGTCATAACCATAAGCCCATGATTCGTCACCAGTTATGACCCTCTGGAGCAAATTTGGGTCGTCGCGGACCGAGTCCAACAGCTCCTTAGCAATGTTAACGCAACACTGTTTTTGTTCGAAATTGAGCAATTTTGGCACGAATTTCGCGGCGACCCGTCTCATGCCCAAATCATTGTTAAAAATCGAATAGCACGAGCCAATCGATATGTTTAGGTCCTCAGCAACTTCTCTAACGGTGATTCGACGATTGGCCAATATTATTTTCTTCACTTCATCAATGTTTTCGTCTGTTGTTGATGTGCTCGGGAGTCCGGCATGCTTTTCGTTGTTCACATCTTCTCGGCCCTCTGAGAACATTTTGTACCACCGATAAACGGTGCTTTGGTCCAAGGTAGCTTCACCATATGCCACAGTCAACATTCGGAATGCGTCCGCGCACTTAATTTTGCTTTTCACACAAAATTTGATACAGATTCTTTGATCCATTTTTTGGAATAGGCAAAAATCGAACACAAGCGAAAACACGTCCAACCAAAATAGCTGTCAACAATTAACTAAACATTCAAAATGGCCGACTTTGTCAGCATAAGTAAGGGACATGAGTACCAACCTAACGCCACAAAAAAATCGAAAATCGAATATACGTAGCCCGCGGAAATTCAAAATTCGCGATATTTTTTTAACAGACCTCGTATATATTGTACGATTTAGGTGCTTTTGAGAAATGCATCGCCTGATTTTAATGCTCCACCCCCTCTGTCACAAAACCCATCCTCTCGTCAGGTAAGCTTGTTAAAGTGAAATACTTTAAATAAGAACAATATCGCCCAGTTCTTGCACATATTTATAGTATGATTTAGGTGCTTTAGATAAATGAATCGCCTGATTTTAGTGTTATACCCCCGTGATCACAAAACCCACCCTCTTGTCAGGGAAACTTTCGTTGAAGTGAAATACTTTAAATAAGAACAATATCGCCCTGTCCTTGCACGTATATATTGCAACCACTTTTTCCACCTTCTTCGCCTCCATCTCGCGCGGATGGTCACAAAAGTCCGTGATCCTGCGTGCTGGGCGCCAACCTTGGGAAATAAATTATTTCCTGAGACAAATTTAATTCGGACACGGAATACGCGGGGCCGGCTTGGCTTCGCTGCAGCCTTGGCAGTTGCTAGAGGGGATGGGTCAGTCAGTGGTGGTTCGCACGGAAATAAAATCTCGATTGAACCAAATGATTAGCCGAGAGCCAAAATGGCACTTTCGGAAGCACGGTCGGAAAGCGACAAATGGTAACTTGCTGGATTCCCATAAAATCAATTTGCCTTACACCATTTTACAAAAGCTCTCAGACTGGTGACAACATTTAACCGAAAGTAATTAGATTACACACGATAAAAGAGTTGAAAAGAAATAATGACATAAATACAATGATTGAACGGAATACGATAAATAAAATTAACGCAACCAAACCGAATAAATGAAATCGCATAAATCGCCTCGAATAAATAAAATAGAGTAAAGCGCACAGAGTGAATCATATGGAGAAAATCTCCCGAAATAAATAAAACCGAATGAATAAAACAGAATCAATAAAACGGAATAATTAACTCAGAACAAATGAAATAGCATAAATAAATCGGATTAAACAAAACAGACAGTCAACTAAATAACACATAATATTTCGATTTTCGCTCTCAACTTCACACAGAGACTCACGCTCCATACGTAAAATCTGCAGCGCCCAAATTTACAATAAAATATTAACAATAACAAAAAAAATGGAACCCCTTCGGCGATCCTGTTATTGTCGTGAAGCGAACTCTTGTAAATTTTGAAATACCGGGCGGTAGCTGTTTGACCGCTATATTCAAAAAGACGTTGGATTTCCAACACGACAGCGTGTCGTCACGACAATATCGCTCGAGTTTTCTCAACAAAACTACTGGAGCTAACTCCCACACTGAAACCAGAGACGAACGACGGCCTTACCGAATGGTTGCAGTATCAGGATCCTCTCGAGAAATTCTCTCACAGCGGTCCAGAATCGCGGGGGGTAAGCGTCGGTTCTCGTCGTTCAGACACGGCAGCGTTACCGATTTCTACGTCCTCGTTATACAAAATACGGCGCAAGAGTTCTTGATAATACGTTGGCTCTCGTTGTTTGAGCCGATAAACTCCCTCCCCATAAATCGTAGCCACCAATAAAATTGAAAGTATGGTAACGGTACTACTTGCGACTGGGGTTATTATCCGAGCCAGCAACGGCTCTAGCTAGAGCTTCGATGCCTCGTACGAAGCCGCAGTCAGAAGCGAGCGATAATAGAAAAACAAAGACGCCGTATCGCAGCGAAAATTCAAAAAGCCGCTCGAGATCGTTGCATATTCCGGTCCCCCTGAAATGCTGCGGGGATGGTCTCCGCGTAGTTCTCGCGATGAGAGCGCTGACGTCATCGACGGGGCTACGGCTGCTGTACATGACAGCAACGGAGACTCGAGATCGCTCTTCTCGCTGTTATCTTAGCGTCCTCGCTTATCAGTTCCCTCGCTTATCCTCGTTATCAGGCTCCCGCAGCTGACCTTCTTGTCGATGCTGATCATTTCGTGCTCGGGCCATCACCCGCTCGGGAGAATTATAGCAACAAAAGAAAACAAAAGAAACACGAAATGAATATTAGTCGCTTCGCACGCTATATATTTCGCCCTGTTGGATCGCCTTGGGGAGACTCTCGGCCGAACGAGCAGGTGCATCGTGGTCAGCCCTACTTGGTCCGATTTTGTGACGGGTTGCACAAATACCCCGTCACAATACATTCAGTGACAAGAGGGTGAGTTTTGCGTCCACGGGGGTGACGCACTAAAATTGAGTCTAGCGTTTTTCGAATATAGCTGATTTGTTCAACATAATGTCACATCATAAATCCGGCTATTTTATTAATTTTACATTTTTACGAATTTTTAATTTGAAATAAATTCAATTTAATTGGAAAATAATATTTCCGGGTGGATTCCGGGGTAAAATTTTATATGGTTATAGCACTTAATTCCTGTAAAAAGACATTTGGCGATAATGCAAACCCTAAAAATCCTCTGCTAGCTTGATATCAAATTGCATTTTTGGCTAAATTAAAGGAGCACTAAAATTATAAACTTAGCACCAAATTAGCACCTAAAAAGCACCTTATTTAGGTATATAGTAAATCCATTTTCGGGACTTTCGTCTGCTAGCTTGACAAGGGTCCATAAGCCCACAATGATTTATATTGAAATATCAATACAACATTTGAGTGTGAATAAAAATAACGTAATACACCATGCATAGTATAAAAAACTTTAATGCTATTTTTTTAGGGGGCCAAATATTTCTGAGCCAAAACAAATAACAGCTTACTGCAAAACTGATAAACACAGTGGGAAACTACTCCCGTTTGACCAAAAAAGTTGGCATCCTTGAAAAAACAGTAGTATTTTCTGTTGACCAGGCCAGGTTTGCGAGAGGAATGTGTCACGTCACTTTAAGGTATCACAAAATCTCAACACTTACACACATTAGCTGGTTTCCTCTCACTTCACCGAGAAACACCACTTAGTTATATGTCTTTCACCCATACACATTTTATTCCTGTTAATGGGAGGCTTAAATCACATAATCTATGATTTGAGAATCCACAAGTATGAGAAACAGAGCAAACAATTTTTAACACATTTTTCTTATCATTATTTGAAGGTGATGTGTAACCCCTCAGTCGGTAACAAAAACTGTAATGATGATTTCTCTATTACGCTTGATCTTTTAAATAAAAGAGAACAGAGAATTGCAGCTTACAATTCTACAGTTCACCGTTCTCATTTTTTATCAGAATGATCATTACTGGCGGATAAATTTGTTATGGGAAAATTCTGCAGAGAAAGATTTCGCAATTTGGTGAATCTAAATCACATCTAATTTGTGCTGCTATGTTGTAATGCTATACAGTTTTTAATTTTTAGGACAAAATAATTTTAGATATTTGTTTTCCATTTAGCCATGGCTGTATGTAATCAATCTGTTATTTGTGCAGTCCACTGCCCAAAATTTATCCAATTCTGTTCAGTGTGCTACAAGAAACGAATCTCAAAAATTCATTGTGATAGTGTGTTTTTTGCCTCCCCTCAAGGCAGGGCAGAAGACTCAATCTAGTTTGTATCACCCGACACCTTGTATTGTCACTTGCACACTGGCAGCATGGAATGTATTTTATACAGTACCTTAAGGCAAGGCGAAACATCCATACTTATACGGATGGGCTGTTTCTCTTTGACTCCACCATGAGTGCCATAGCAGCCTGTCATTTTCACACTCATGGGTGGAGTATATAAGGCTTGCGTTGCCTTAAGATATTGACACACCAATTTACTTAGAGCTCGTTAATATTTGGATAACGAATTTGCTTTTGTCTAACATTTCAACTAGCATTCAGTAAATTGGGTTACAGTTTCAGTTACCAATCACAGTTTCTGAAGGTGTGTCACATCACCTTAAGTGAGGCTTGATACCGACAGTTCACTTAAAAAATTTCAACACATTTTACTGAAACTGAGATTTTTGTAGGGATATCAGAACAATGAGGTTTACTACATGAGTACACATGACACAGAGGAGGTCCCACAAATCTGACATTTATCAGAAAATCTGGGTATTTGAAAAATGTGTTGTGGAGCTGTCTGATGCTCTTGCGGATTCTTGGACCATAGATCACGTGACTTAAGCTACCCCTTGAAGGGAGGAGAAACTGTACGGATGTGACAGATGTAATTAAATAGCGGTTCATGACAATGTGAGAAACAACTAATCTGTGTAAATGTTGAGTCTCGTTTTAGGACATACACAGCTTAGTGAGAAAAAACATGAGAATATGTTACACTGATTTAAGGTATGGCAAAACCTACATACTTACACTCTTACTCTTTCACTCTGTCCTGTCCGCCATACTAGCCTGTGTCTTTCCAACTCAAGGGTGGAGTATAGAGGTTTCACCGTGCCTTAAGGTGATGTGGTACAAGCTTCTGTTCTCTCTCACTCATTCATGATTACCAATGGTGATATCTCACTCGTGCTCATGGCGGCTCTGTCAGTGTATCACATCACTATAAGACAAGGCGAAACCTCCATACTTACATAGAAGTGCTGCTTCTCCTGCACTCCCCTTAAGGGGAGACGAAACCTCTATGAGTGTGAAAGAGGTAGAACTAGTATTGCGAACACAGCGGACTGAAAGAGAAGCAGAACTTCTGTGTAAGTATGACGGTTTCGCAACGACTTAAGTCGTCTTTCGTGAGTACAATACAGATTGTACAAGTGCAGTCAAAATTCGCATTCGTTTGAAGCGAGCATCACAAGAGAAAGCCTCTGACGTGGCTGTCAGGCATATCGGCTATAAAAATTGGTGCAACATTTTAACAAAATACAATAAATATGTAATTACCATCTTCCTCCTCCTTCTTGTCACGCTTAAAGGCGTTCATCGTTTTTTTTCACTTATTGAAGATATTTGATCAAAAATAGAGACACGTCACGTTTCAATTAACGAACGCGTCAGACATTACCAGAGAACAGAGATGTATATGGAAGCACAGGGCCCGTGTGATTTGGCAGAGAAAAAGTAGTTACGAGTCCCGCCTAAAGACTGCGTGGCGATGTACCGATGTGAGATGTGACACACGTATAAAACGAATCTCATGGCACGCCCCTTTTGCCCCTGTCGTCTCTCTTGCACTCATGGCTACAACAGTCTACCATGCATTCTCTCCCGCACTAACGGTGTAACATTAGAGCAATGCTTGAGCGGGAGACTCGTGAGATAGTCTACCGTTCTCTCACACTCATGCATCGATAATGCTAATATTTGGAATGATCGTGTTTCACCTCATAAGCGTGGATCAGTTATCAATGGAAGTGTCGTTTAATAGTTGTATAATAAAAAATGAAATACTCAATAAACTCTGACGACGTTTACACCAAGTAGACTCATAACGTTTCAAGTACTTTGATACAATGTAGATACAATGGATTAATGGTCGAGCGCACTAACGGGCGGTTTCTTTCACCATGAATTAGGTGATCCCAGTTGGATCCCTGGATTGTTCATTTATTTTTCTTTCAGGAGAAAAAATCATTTCTTTCCGATGTAGAGAATATATACAGTTTTAGAGAGAATATGGTATGAAATGGTATTAAAATCCTTGCAATCGGCTTTACATCGGATATCATATCATTATTAATAATCTAAAGAACAGCTTTTCTAGACAACACAGTCAACATTGATTCGATAATGTGTTGATAAGAACTTATTATTATGTTTATATCAATTTAGCTGAAGAATCCTTTTTCCATAAAATATCAGATAAAGTAACGATACATGTAGTGCCACATTTAATTGGACATACATTACGCATAAAAAAAAGGATAAACGTTACCATCAGTCCGACCATTTGTTATATTTCCTGTAACTAAAAACAAAAAAATTACAGTTGTAAGAATCGAACAGGGATCGCCCAGTTACCGGGATAAAAGAGACACTTTATACCGCTCGATCATAGATTCATTGCACGTAGGTGCTGCGTAATTAATTGATTGTCAGCCCGCTTGGTTTGAACGCCTAATATATGCTTGCAGAAGTGTTGAGAATTCCTGTGGTGTTGGTGGATTGAATTTGAAAAATATCGAAAAAGGATGAGTTTTCACTCAAGGCAGGTGTGAAATATCCAGACCAAAAGATGTAGGTATTAAAATTGGTTTATTCTTTATTCGACTTTCACACTACAAAAAAAATATATAAAAAATAGCACAAATGAATTTAGAGTGAATATTGAGGAAGAAGCACATACAATTGTATTACTTGTGTGCTGAAATTTATGAGGTGAACGTGGTGCAGCCTGCGCTGCAGAGTACGCCAAGAGATGAGATTTATGAGGATGCACAAATGAGAAATGATAGTACCAATAAACTCTGAGTGAAATTAAGTGGGAAGCACATATAATTACATTAATTGCGTGCTGTAGTTTTTGAGGTGAAACATGGTGCAGCCCGCGCCGCAGAGCACGTCACGAGTTGAGACTTATGAGGATGCACAGTTCAGATTTCTCCACCTCACCGTCATTGGATTTATATAAATTGTAACGGTGCACTCTTACCGTGTTTTGAGTCCTGTTAAACATGAATACGTTGAGTAGATCCTGAGAAATTGGTGGAAATTTTCCGAGGTGAGAGCAGAGTGTATGAGCTGTCCAAGCGGTTTTCACGAGAAGTGTCAAAATCTTGCAAGATGGCTGAGTAGTACAAAGGCGAGTAGAGAGGGTCCAAGATAGAGAGACAGGGGGGCGTGGCCTATCTATATTTCTGCTGGCTTGTGATTGGTCTCCCGCCTCCACACCCCCACTTCTCTCCTGCATCTGATTGGTCGCCCCACCCTGAGCCCCCGACTGACGTGCCACCTAGACGACACATGGGCCATCTGTCGGACGCTCGTTACCGGAGAGTTATTTATTGTAAATATTCGACACGAGGTATGTTACCGGCGGGCGGTAGTGGGAGGTTTGATGCAGCTATCGATAAGTACATTGGGCCCTACATGTGACATAGCAGATTGGGCCCTACCAGTGAAAAAGAAGAAGAAGATTGTAGTTTGACATCGGTAAAAAGATTTGTGTCCGGTCATGTCCTACACATCTGAGGTTTTGCTTTTTTTACTATTTGACACTAATTAAAATCAGCTAAAATAATTATGCTAAGTAAAAACACATGTAATTCTTTTGAAATTTGATAAAAACTGTTTTGTTTATTTAAAAGATTATCAGACATATAAGAAACACTTAACTCATTTTCGCAGAGTTCATGATTTATAATTACAGCCTGTACAGTTCCTGCGAGCTGGTGCTGGACCGTCGATATGCGTTCTCGAGCCTGGTGTGTTGTGATGTAAACGGCACGGCAGGTACGTGGAAACCTCAGGGTCATTCTTGAGGTGTTCAGGTAGTTTGCCCCACAGAATAGATATTTTTGCTCCCCAATATTTCAACAGCAGGGGTTTCGGGATGTACTCGAGCTCCTGTTTGGTGAATTTCCAAGGATCCTTGGAGCAGTCGATCACGAGTATACTATCAATGGAATCCATTATGGTCACGAAAAGAGTAAAAGATGATGATTTCACCAAGACGTTTCCTCTTCAACTAACCTTTTCTCACCTGCTATGGTTATATATACATTAGGTCATCCTTCCACCACTCTTTATTATATTACAGCGCGCACGCGTTATTATAGGAATAGGGCATCCGCAGGTGTTTTCTCATGGTATACAAATACTGGCTAGCGCATCCTCCAACTGTATTCTTATTTCATCGATACGCTCCTAGAGTTATATATATATACATAGACATCAGGTTTGTGTCATAGGGGGAAAACGCATCATAGGTTGGGGTGATTTTCGAATAATAATGAGACAAAATATACAAGATGTAGAATTTATTCATAGTATTTTACAAGTAGCATCCAAATCGTTCTCTACAAGTTTGTACACAGGTGTTTCTATTACGTCCGTATCCCATTATATTATTGTTTTTTATATTTTTCATACGTTTTATTTTACGGTTTGAATATTTTAATCGTTTGTAATATTGTGCAGCGATGCGATCATTTTTCAACCTGTTTGTCGTAAAATGTTCAGTAAAAGCATCCAGAGTATTACCACGAGCCATAAAATCAAGAAACATAAGGCAGTATTCGCCACACACTTTAGACTTAAGTGATTGAAGGGGTTGTGTGTTCCACTCGTAGCTTCGACAGTTTCGCCGTAGACGGTTATGGTGTTGCTTGATGAGTGGGGGCAATCCATAACTATCGAAAAAGATTCCATGGCCATTTTTATCAACGTAAGCAGCCACCCAGTGTCGACCCGGTAGATTATGATCGTCTGTGTTTAATACCAATGCTGCGGGTCTAGACCAACGATTCGGTATGCGATCGGCTGGGAATACTCCTCTCGTCTGAGCAGATATTCGTTGTAGAGCATCGAATATCTGTAGACTGTTCATACTGTTTGGACAGCTGCTGTTGACGGTGGGGTTGCGATTGGCGACGTCTCTGTTGATGATGATGATGATGGCTGCGTGTTGGTGGTGGTGGTTGCGCTGATTGCTGGTTGTGTGCGTTACGTGGTGGTGGTGACGGTAGTGTAGTAGGTGGTATGACTACTTGTTGGTCTCGGCTTCGGTAAAGTACCGTTATTTCATCGTTAGCCGGTACACTTCCACCGTGCAACGGTACCGCGGTACTGACACATGACGGCGTGATATCGTTGAATATATACTCTACGCTTAAACTTTTATTTATAACACTTTCTTCAATCGGTGTGTCGTAGTTTGGTGATTTTTGGTTGGTTTTAATCAATGTTGATTTATCGAGAGGTTGCGAATAAACGGGGCTCACTGCATCGAGTTCTTTGAAAAGGAGCCAAGATCGGATTTTTGCCACGTTATTTAAAGCACACTTCACATTGTCTTCTCTCGAAACACCATGATGGATACAGTAAACGTTACTGATGGGCATATTTTTTAGAGACGGTCCCTCGTATTCTTCCAGATTGATGATTTCACGGCCCAGAACATCACGTAAAAGCTCGGCTTTCTGCAAGCCTCTTGTGTAAATACGTAAGGCGTAACGACACATCGAACGCAGATTAGCGTAGACTTTTTTCAATGGTGTATCACCGTCAAGCCATTCCAGTCCATGTTGAAAACACGTCAGTTTATTGTTGCTCGTACGTACTTTCCTTGGTAGACCACCAAAGTCGTATGGTGGTGCGACAAGCCAGTGACCATAATGTTCCTCTTGAAGAGTCGTCACAGCTATCTCCTTTGGTAGAAAACGGTTGTTTGCATCGTAGAGTGCTTGAATATCTACTATAACGTCCATTATGAGGGTTTGATGTAGACTGATACAAGATGCAGCTGCGTAGACGCGTTTTAAATACTAGTGACACGCGCGCGCGCGTGGTGCCCTCTCACGCACTAAAATCTGTAATGACCTGTCGTGTGGAATCTATTTCTATTACATTATCATACTCGGCGTATACCACACAATTCAATGTAGATGTCAACGGTTCTGCAAATCGTACTTCGATCCTTACACTGCCGTGTCTTACGAGATTCCAATGACCGAAGCAACTTGCTGATAAGTCTGGTGTCAAATCAAAGACATACAGGCAGTAACCTTTCGGATAGTCACTCCTGTTAATATCTAGACCCTCATTCTGAAAGTGTATACCGGTACCGCTAAAGAGTGTGTGATAACTGTCTATCCAGTTTTCGTTGCCACCAAACGACGGTTGAAGAGGTTTGCTAGGTATTTGTTGACCATCGACGTATAGAGACAGGAAATTTATCGAATGATTATTAAAGTTAAATGGGTTTAACGTTGTACTGCCGTTGAATGCACGGTTATTCACAAACCCAAGAATTATTCGTTTAGGCAATTGACCTAGAATAACGTTATCCAGAGTATCGCCAATGATACCGCTATGCATCGTGAAAGCTTTAACCTCAACCCTTGTTATAGGATACTTTGCGGTTGTTTTTGCAAGCATTTTGGCATGAGCTATCAGCACACCTGGTGCAATTTTCGCCCGACGGACGAGTAATGTTGCCTCGGTAATATGTAATTTATGTGTCACACCAGCAGTAGGAGTCTCCATAAGACAAAATTCGTCTTTTGAACGTACAAGGCGTAGCCGTACCTCTACACCGTTCAACAGAAATTTATCCTGATTAAATACATCACAGTGTAAATGTCCAATCATATCTAGAGTCCGTCCATTCTTTATATACTTTTCACGATTATTCAGACCAATATTAGGGCTATTCGATGCACCTGGTAGAGTGTCAAACATACCGGGTGTGTCAGCGTACCAAAGTGCGGTCGTTAAGTGTGAATTCTTAGCAGCCGGTCCATAATTGAGTAACGTTTCAATATATGCTCTGTATGGGTATGCATTGTTCGGCGGTGCCACAAGTTTCTGGTTAAAATATACGTCTACCTGATTAAAAAGGCTATGTAGAAAGTTATTAACAGGTGCTACGTTGTATTGTGATTCACCTGTTGGTATAACCTTAATATTTACAATAATCATTGTATGAGCCAGATCCAGGTATTCTTCACCGTGACCAGGTATGACAAATTCCAGAGGGCCGTCATCCGTGAGGGATGACACAGGCTTGTAGTGTATCCATTGTGATGCTTCTATAGACGTCTGCGTTGGAGGTATGGTAAATAAGTCGAGCTCCGACTTCATACATTCGCACGAGTGCGAGTGCAAGAACGACATTGTTAGACGTTTCCAAAAATATCGCTGGTCTTTACTCGTTTGCGCCTACTGCTACTGCTTCCTATACCTCTCTTTCTCTTTGTTGTTGTTGTCCTCTTCTTTTTATTCTTTGGGCTACCACGATGTTTCTTTGTAGTAGTAACACGTCTACGTCTCGTTGACTTTTTCTTCTTCTTCTTCTTCTTTATTCCTATCGCCTTTTTCGAAATAGCAGTACGTCTTTTCGGTGTCGTCCGCGTATGTGACTGTCCTGATAACGACTGCAACATGCGCGCTGTGCCCACAGTGTTATATCCTGAACCATCCATGAGAAGAGAAATTTTTTCATTGGCTTTTCGTTGTAAATTATCTCCAGATTCGGCTGCACGTCGTCGCAATGACTCCCTGAATGGTATTTTGTGGCCGCTCACATCCTCGATAACGTGTAAACCCGCGCGAATGGCTTCTTTCCCTATAGCCTTAGCACCTCTGGTCAACAGTGGTAAAACACTTCGAAATAGACCCCCGAGAAAACTACCGATACCGTGACCGCGCTGATGTGGGGAGCCCGCAAACACGTTACCTATATAACCGTGTCTACCCCCTATTTGATTCTCATAATACGCCGTATAATGAGCACACATATTGTCTAATTGAGTCGTTTGAAATGAAGCGTGAGCGTTAACGTTCCATACTCGAATGCAATAGGATTACCCAGATGATCTCTTATATCTACCTCGATCGTTCTGAAGCAATTGTTGAGTAAACCCATGTAATTTGACGATGCGAAACTTTTTACTTGCGTTGTACCATACGTGTAGTTTTTTGTATTTAAATTTACAATCCTGAGTAGTGCTGTCTGTGTATCACCTACCGTATACGGTACACAAATATCTGTGTAGACAAAAAGTTGATCGGGTAGAGCCCTATTTATACAGGCTGGTACTCGTCCTACGCGTGGAACGCCTCGCATAAGCTGCAGGTAAAGATTCCCTGGGGTTTCTCGGTCAAGCGCCAGTTCTTCGTGTTTCTCGAAGCCCAGTATACGCGCTATTTTACTACTCACTCGTAATACACCGGGGTAGCCTAGAGGCTCAGGACACGAGTCTGTTACCTCAGCCTCAATGGCAACGTAGCCTTTGGCCCTTTCAACATTTACAATTTTTATACCTGCTTCTCGCAGCCTTGGTAAATCATTGATATGTTCCACAATTTCCTCATGACTTTTGTACAACCCTCGAGGTATTCGGTTTGTAGTAACTTCTTTATTCTCACAAACCACCCAACCGATTATCGTATCGTCTTCTTGTAAATGCGTCATTGTACAGGGTATATGAATTTCCGATAAGCCAACGACCCAATGGCCCTTTAACGATATTTCGCGTGGCAACTGAGTTGTAAAATGTGTTGTCGTATTTTCGGGAAAATACTTCATACTGCTGTTGCTCGGCAGAACAAGAAAAAAATTATCATCGTCATGCATTTTGCATAAATTTTCATTTATTCGAGACCGTGAACGCTTGACGCTGGTATCCACGAGTTAAATTTTGCCGGATATCCCACCCAACTCACGAAAATTTGTTTTTTCGCACCGCGTCCTTTTGTCCGTAAAACTTGATCAATCTTGAATTCTTTATTCTTCTCCATACGTTTCTCATGAACACTCGTCAATTCTTCGGGGTAAAAGAAACCATCGATAGTCTCGTCTTCGAGATCGCACAATACATACACATACAAACCCTGTCGATGTAAAACTTTTTTGATACGGAAAATCTCTTCACTCCAATTTTTCTCGTAACCTTTTTCGAAGGTACCTTTAGTTCTACTGATTCGAACGTAATCCCCGGGTTTGTATTTATACGTTGTGAAACGTCTCTTTTCACGTCGCTTCACAGCACTAATTGTCATATTACGCATTGCTGTATCGGCATTATGCAGTGTCACGGCAGCCGGCTGCATTTTTATGGTTGAATGTATAGCATGATTGTACGCATAAACCATTTGTTGTAGTATATCGATGTAACGATGAGTATTGCGATGTGTGAAGTAACGCCACATCCGCTCCTTGAGAGTGCGATTAAAACGCTCGACAATCGAGGCTTTTACATCAGGATTACGAGCGATGCGAAATTGTATGTTTTCATCTTTGAGAAATTTTTGGAGTTCACTGCCGAGAAATTCTTTACCGCGGTCGGTTTGTAGTGAAACAGGTGTACGTCCCTCGTTACGCTCGAGAATACGTTTAAAGGCTTTTGTTACCTCGCGCACCGTTTTGTCCTGCAAGGGCTCGACCCAGGCGTATTTGCTGAGGACGTCGATCACCATAAGCAGGTAGGAGACGTTGTCGTTATAGCTCCTCAAAGAACGTAGATCCACGAGATCAGCCTCCCAGACATCGTCAATATTTGTAACATTATAATACAACCGTGGAAAGACGCGTCGCACGGGTCTATGAATGGTATAACTATCCTGCTGCGTCAGCCAGTCGTACGCAGCGTCTGCTTTATTTGAGCCACTGATCAAACGTCGCGCACCAGCGTATCCAGCTGGATGTGAGGGGTCATAGTACACTTTTTCGAAAGTCATCTTTCACCTCTCGTTGTACAACTTGTTCTAAATCTTTATCCACTTTTGAAACGTTTTTATTACTTTTGTTTTCCGTCGTTTTGAAGAAGGGTGTATTTCGCCGCTGTCGTCGTCGTCGTCGTAGTCGTCGTTAGAATTATCGTCGATCGCACTCACATCCATAGAATGCGTATCGTTATGCTGCAACGTCTGATAATCTTTTCTTGGTCGTTTAGTACCTCTGGATATACCTAAATCCCACAATGCACTGTTTCCTACGAATTCACGTGGAACGCTCTTTGCTCGTAGACTAACGATGAACTCTCGTCTACCTGTTGCTTTAAAGTTTTTTCTACCTCGTACAGCATCGTTTATAAGGTCGACAATATTAGAATTTGGAACGAGAACACTGTCTATTGTCACGCAACCTTTTTTGTCCCATCTTATGCTTTTTGATTCATCATTCGTGGGTTTGCGTAGAAACTTTAATAGCGCAGTCGCTCGACGTTTATACATATTTGGAACGCTATTAACGATGTCAGTATCATTCGTGGATTCTGTATTATTCAACTCAGACGATGTTTCAGGCGTGGATGATAGAGTCGGTAGTGAAAACAATTTATTTTTCGAACCAACGAGATATAGATAACGCTGTAATACTTGTAAATACTCTTTCCATTTACTAGCGGCATCTTCACCATGCTTGTTTGATTTTAAAATTTTGTATAACTCAGCGTCCAGTCTTGAAACAGGATCACCCTGTGTCTGCACTGTTTTCTCGTTAGCTACTGATGTATGATCATTGCCAGAACCACGCATAGGAATTTCGTCGCAACGGGAGTCAGTATCGGTATTACCATCGTTTACCTCGGTCATTGGTACTAAAAACATTTTTTTCGCATACATTTTTCCCATTACGTAAATGGAGTATGCGAAAAAAATGTTTTTAGTACCAATGACCGAGGTAAACGATGGTAATACCGATACTGACTCCCGTTGCGACGAAATTCCTATGCGTGGTTCTGGCAATGATCATACATCAGTAGCTAACGAGAAAACAGTGCAGACACAGGGTGATCCTGTTTCAAGACTGGACGCTGAGTTATACAAAATTTTAAAATCAAACAAGCATGGTGAAGATGCCGCTAGTAAATGGAAAGAGTATTTACAAGTATTACAGCGTTATCTATATCTCGTTGGTTCGAAAAATAAATTGTTTTCACTACCGACTCTATCATCCACGCCTGAAACATCGTCTGAGTTGAATAATACAGAATCCACGAATGATACTGACATCGTTAATAGCGTTCCAAATATGTATAAACGTCGAGCGACTGCGCTATTAAAGTTTCTACGCAAACCCACGAATGATGAATCAAAAAGCATAAGATGGGACAAAAAAGGTTGCGTGACAATAGACAGTGTTCTCGTTCCAAATTCTAATATTGTCGACCTTATAAACGATGCTGTACGAGGTAGAAAAAACTTTAAAGCAACAGGTAGACGAGAGTTCATCGTTAGTCTACGAGCAAAGAGCGTTCCACGTGAATTCGTAGGAAACAGTGCATTGTGGGATTTAGGTATATCCAGAGGTACTAAACGACCAAGAAAAGATTATCAGACGTTGCAGCATAACGATACGCATTCTATGGATGTGAGTGCGATCGACGATAATTCTAACGACGACTACGACGACGACGACGACAGCGGCGAAATACACCCTTCTTCAAAACGACGGAAAACAAAAGTAATAAAAACGTTTCAAAAGTGGATAAAGATTTAGAACAAGTTGTACAACGAGAGGTGAAAGATGACTTTCGAAAAAGTGTACTATGACCCCTCACATCCAGCTGGATACGCTGGTGCGCGACGTTTGATCAGTGGCTCAAATAAAGCAGACGCTGTGTACGACTGGCTGACGCAGCAGGATAGTTATACCATTCATAGACCCGTGCGACGCGTCTTTCCACGGTTGTATTATAATGTTACAAATATTGACGATGTCTGGGAGGCTGATCTCGTGGATCTACGTTCTTTGAGGAGCTATAACGACAACGTCTCCTACCTGCTTATGGTGATCGACGTCCTCAGCAAATACGCCTGGGTCGAGCCCTTGCAGGACAAAACGGTGCGCGAGGTAACAAAAGCCTTTAAACGTATTCTCGAGCGTAACGAGGGACGTACACCTGTTTCACTACAAACCGACCGCGGTAAAGAATTTCTCGGCAGTGAACTCCAAAAATTTCTCAAAGATGAAAACATACAATTTCGCATCGCTCGTAATCCTGATGTAAAAGCCTCGATTGTCGAGCGTTTTAATCGCACTCTCAAGGAGCGGATGTGGCGTTACTTCACACATCGCAATACTCATCGTTACATCGATATACTACAACAAATGGTTTATGCGTACAATCATGCTATACATTCAACCATAAAAATGCAGCCGGCTGCCGTGACACTGCATAATGCCGATACAGCAATGCGTAATATGACAATTAGTGCTGTGAAGCGACGTGAAAAGAGACGTTTCACAACGTATAAATACAAACCCGGGGATTACGTTCGAATCAGTAGAACTAAAGGTACCTTCGAAAAAGGTTACGAGAAAAATTGGAGTGAAGAGATTTTCCGTATCAAAAAAGTTTTACATCGACAGGGTTTGTATGTGTATGTATTGTGCGATCTCGAAGACGAGACTATCGATGGTTTCTTTTACCCCGAAGAATTGACGAGTGTTCATGAGAAACGTATGGAGAAGAATAAAGAATTCAAGATTGATCAAGTTTTACGGACAAAAGGACGCGGTGCGAAAAAACAAATTTTCGTGAGTTGGGTGGGATATCCGGCAAAATTTAACTCGTGGATACCAGCGTCAAGCGTTCACGGTCTCGAATAAATGAAAATTTATGCAAAATGCATGACGATGATAATTTTTTTCTTGTTCTGCCGAGCAACAGCAGTATGAAGTATTTTCCCGAAAATACGACAACACATTTTACAACTCAGTTGCCACGCGAAATATCGTTAAAGGGCCATTGGGTCGTTGGCTTATCGGAAATTCATATACCCTGTACAATGACGCATTTACAAGAAGACGATACGATAATCGGTTGGGTGGTTTGTGAGAATAAAGAAGTTACTACAAACCGAATACCTCGAGGGTTGTACAAAAGTCATGAGGAAATTGTGGAACATATCAATGATTTACCAAGGCTGCGAGAAGCAGGTATAAAAATTGTAAATGTTGAAAGGGCCAAAGGCTACGTTGCCATTGAGGCTGAGGTAACAGACTCGTGTCCTGAGCCTCTAGGCTACCCCGGTGTATTACGAGTGAGTAGTAAAATAGCGCGTATACTGGGCTTCGAGAAACACGAAGAACTGGCGCTTGACCGAGAAACCCCAGGGAATCTTTACCTGCAGCTTATGCGAGGCGTTCCACGCGTAGGACGAGTACCAGCCTGTATAAATAGGGCTCTACCCGATCAACTTTTTGTCTACACAGATATTTGTGTACCGTATACGGTAGGTGATACACAGACAGCACTACTCAGGATTGTAAATTTAAATACAAAAAACTACACGTATGGTACAACGCAAGTAAAAAGTTTCGCATCGTCAAATTACATGGGTTTACTCAACAATTGCTTCAGAACGATCGAGGTAGATATAAGAGATCATCTGGGTAATCCTATTGCATTCGAGTATGGAACGTTAACGCTCACGCTTCATTTCAAACGACTCAATTAGACAATATGTGTGCTCATTATACGGCGTATTATGAGAATCAAATAGGGGGTAGACACGGTTATATAGGTAACGTGTTTGCGGGCTCCCCACATCAGCGCGGTCACGGTATCGGTAGTTTTCTCGGGGGTCTATTTCGAAGTGTTTTACCACTGTTGACCAGAGGTGCTAAGGCTATAGGGAAAGAAGCCATTCGCGCGGGTTTACACGTTATCGAGGATGTGAGCGGCCACAAAATACCATTCAGGGAGTCATTGCGACGACGTGCAGCCGAATCTGGAGATAATTTACAACGAAAAGCCAATGAAAAAATTTCTCTTCTCATGGATGGTTCAGGATATAACACTGTGGGCACAGCGCGCATGTTGCAGTCGTTATCAGGACAGTCACATACGCGGACGACACCGAAAAGACGTACTGCTATTTCGAAAAAGGCGATAGGAATAAAGAAGAAGAAGAAGAAGAAAAAGTCAACGAGACGTAGACGTGTTACTACTACAAAGAAACATCGTGGTAGCCCAAAGAATAAAAAGAAGAGGACAACAACAACAAAGAGAAAGAGAGGTATAGGAAGCAGTAGCAGTAGGCGCAAACGAGTAAAGACCAGCGATATTTTTGGAAACGTCTAACAATGTCGTTCTTGCACTCGCACTCGTGCGAATGTATGAAGTCGGAGCTCGACTTATTTACCATACCTCCAACGCAGACGTCTATAGAAGCATCACAATGGATACACTACAAGCCTGTGTCATCCCTCACGGATGACGGCCCTCTGGAATTTGTCATACCTGGTCACGGTGAAGAATACCTGGATCTGGCTCATACAATGATTATTGTAAATATTAAGGTTATACCAACAGGTGAATCACAATACAACGTAGCACCTGTTAATAACTTTCTACATAGCCTTTTTAATCAGGTAGACGTATATTTTAACCAGAAACTTGTGGCACCGCCGAACAATGCATACCCATACAGAGCATATATTGAAACGTTACTCAATTATGGACCGGCTGCTAAGAATTCACACTTAACGACCGCACTTTGGTACGCTGACACACCCGGTATGTTTGACACTCTACCAGGTGCATCGAATAGCCCTAATATTGGTCTGAATAATCGTGAAAAGTATATAAAGAATGGACGGACTCTAGATATGATTGGACATTTACACTGTGATGTATTTAATCAGGATAAATTTCTGTTGAACGGTGTAGAGGTACGGCTACGCCTTGTACGTTCAAAAGACGAATTTTGTCTTATGGAGACTCCTACTGCTGGTGTGACACATAAATTACATATTACCGAGGCAACATTACTCGTCCGTCGGGCGAAAATTGCACCAGGTGTGCTGATAGCTCATGCCAAAATGCTTGCAAAAACAACCGCAAAGTATCCTATAACAAGGGTTGAGGTTAAAGCTTTCACGATGCATAGCGGTATCATTGGCGATACTCTGGATAACGTTATTCTAGGTCAATTGCCTAAACGAATAATTCTTGGGTTTGTGAATAACCGTGCATTCAACGGCAGTACAACGTTAAACCCATTTAACTTTAATAATCATTCGATAAATTTCCTGTCTCTATACGTCGATGGTCAACAAATACCTAGCAAACCTCTTCAACCGTCGTTTGGTGGCAACGAAAACTGGATAGACAGTTATCACACACTCTTTAGCGGTACCGGTATACACTTTCAGAATGAGGGTCTAGCTATTAACAGGAGTGACTATCCGAAAGGTTACTGCCTGTATGTCTTTGATTTGACACCAGACTTATCAGCAAGTTGCTTCGGTCATTGGAATCTCGTAAGACACGGCAGTGTAAGGATCGAAGTACGATTTGCAGAACCGTTGACATCTACATTGAATTGTGTGGTATACGCCGAGTATGATAATGTAATAGAAATAGATTCCACACGACAGGTCATTACAGATTTTAGTGCGTGAGAGGGCACCACGCGCGCGCGCGTGTCACTAGTATTTAAAACGCGTCTACGCAGCTGCATCTTGTATCAGTCTACATCAAACCCTCATAATGGACGTTATAGTAGATATTCAAGCACTCTACGATGCAAACAACCGTTTTCTACCAAAGGAGATAGCTGTGACGACTCTTCAAGAGGAACATTATGGTCACTGGCTTGTCGCACCACCATACGACTTTGGTGGTCTACCAAGGAAAGTACGTACGAGCAACAATAAACTGACGTGTTTTCAACATGGACTGGAATGGCTTGACGGTGATACACCATTGAAAAAAGTCTACGCTAATCTGCGTTCGATGTGTCGTTACGCCTTACGTATTTACACAAGAGGCTTGCAGAAAGCCGAGCTTTTACGTGATGTTCTGGGCCGTGAAATCATCAATCTGGAAGAATACGAGGGACCGTCTCTAAAAAATATGCCCATCAGTAACGTTTACTGTATCCATCATGGTGTTTCGAGAGAAGACAATGTGAAGTGTGCTTTAAATAACGTGGCAAAAATCCGATCTTGGCTCCTTTTCAAAGAACTCGATGCAGTGAGCCCCGTTTATTCGCAACCTCTCGATAAATCAACATTGATTAAAACCAACCAAAAATCACCAAACTACGACACACCGATTGAAGAAAGTGTTATAAATAAAAGTTTAAGCGTAGAGTATATATTCAACGATATCACGCCGTCATGTGTCAGTACCGCGGTACCGTTGCACGGTGGAAGTGTACCGGCTAACGATGAAATAACGGTACTTTACCGAAGCCGAGACCAACAAGTAGTCATACCACCTACTACACTACCGTCACCACCACCACGTAACGCACACAACCAGCAATCAGCGCAACCACCACCACCAACACGCAGCCATCATCATCATCATCAACAGAGACGTCGCCAATCGCAACCCCACCGTCAACAGCAGCTGTCCAAACAGTATGAACAGTCTACAGATATTCGATGCTCTACAACGAATATCTGCTCAGACGAGAGGAGTATTCCCAGCCGATCGCATACCGAATCGTTGGTCTAGACCCGCAGCATTGGTATTAAACACAGACGATCATAATCTACCGGGTCGACACTGGGTGGCTGCTTACGTTGATAAAAATGGCCATGGAATCTTTTTCGATAGTTATGGATTGCCCCCACTCATCAAGCAACACCATAACCGTCTACGGCGAAACTGTCGAAGCTACGAGTGGAACACACAACCCCTTCAATCACTTAAGTCTAAAGTGTGTGGCGAATACTGCCTTATGTTTCTTGATTTTATGGCTCGTGGTAATACTCTGGATGCTTTTACTGAACATTTTACGACAAACAGGTTGAAAAATGATCGCATCGCTGCACAATATTACAAACGATTAAAATATTCAAACCGTAAAATAAAACGTATGAAAAATATAAAAAACAATAATATAATGGGATACGGACGTAATAGAAACACCTGTGTACAAACTTGTAGAGAACGATTTGGATGCTACTTGTAAAATACTATGAATAAATTCTACATCTTGTATATTTTGTCTCATTATTATTCGAAAATCACCCCAACCTATGATGCGTTTTCCCCCTATGACACAAACCTGATGTCTATGTATATATATATAACTCTAGGAGCGTATCGATGAAATAAGAATACAGTTGGAGGATGCGCTAGCCAGTATTTGTATACCATGAGAAAACACCTGCGGATGCCCTATTCCTATAATAACGCGTGCGCGCTGTAATATAATAAAGAGTGGTGGAAGGATGACCTAATGTATATATAACCATAGCAGGTGAGAAAAGGTTAGTTGAAGAGGAAACGTCTTGGTGAAATCATCATCTTTTACTCTTTTCGTGACCATAATGGATTCCATTGATAGTATACTCGTGATCGACTGCTCCAAGGATCCTTGGAAATTCACCAAACAGGAGCTCGAGTACATCCCGAAACCCCTGCTGTTGAAATATTGGGGAGCAAAAATATCTATTCTGTGGGGCAAACTACCTGAACACCTCAAGAATGACCCTGAGGTTTCCACGTACCTGCCGTGCCGTTTACATCACAACACACCAGGCTCGAGAACGCATATCGACGGTCCAGCACCAGCTCGCAGGAACTGTACAGGCTGTAATTATAAATCATGAACTCTGCGAAAATGAGTTAAGTGTTTCTTATATGTCTGATAATCTTTTAAATAAACAAAACAGTTTTTATCAAATTTCAAAAGAATTACATGTGTTTTTACTTAGCATAATTATTTTAGCTGATTTTAATTAGTGTCAAATAGTAAAAAAAGCAAAACCTCAGATGTGTAGGACATGACCGGACACAAATCTTTTTACCGATGTCAAACTACAATCTTCTTCTTCTTTTTCACTGGTAGGGCCCAATCTGCTATGTCACATGTAGGGCCCAATGTACTTATCGATAGCTGCATCAAACCTCCCACTACCGCCCGCCGGTAACATACCTCGTGTCGAATATTTACAATAAATAACTCTCCGGTAACGAGCGTCCGACAGATGGCCCATGTGTCGTCTAGGTGGCACGTCAGTCGGGGGCTCAGGGTGGGGCGACCAATCAGATGCAGGAGAGAAGTGGGGGTGTGGAGGCGGGGGACCAATCACAAGCCAGCAGAAATATAGATAGGCCACGCCCCCCTGTCTCTCTATCTTGGACCCTCTCTACTAAGGCGTCATTGTGAGACGGTGATTCAAGCGAGAGAGACAGCCTCTTGCTTGAGTAGCATGCCTGTGTAGCGCTGCCTCGCCTATCTTCGCGACAGCCGAGCGCAGCACAGCACCTAAAAGCAATAGGTCGATGCACGGCGAATATCGATCGCCGTGCGTCAGCTGATTTTCTAACAAGAGAATTAAAATTTACATTTTTTAAACTATTATTAGTAATCATTGATGAGATAGGATATTGGCGGGGAAAATTAATAAACGCCGTTACGCCTTGTGCATAGTAAAAATAATCTCTTTATTTATTCGGGTGATGCTCACAGGCGTCTGGTAGATTGATACTTCATATCGATAATAAAAGATGGCTGATAGCACCACCCATGAGTGTACAGTGCAGGAGTTTTAATCTGAGTTTAGACTCTTAACAAATATACTATGAAAGATGCAGTTTCTTTTACGGTTTCGCTTACTTTGTAGGATAGTTTCATGAATACAAGCTAGAAATATCATCGTCTCAACCATTGGAAGTCCGTTAGAGCGCGAGAAACACACCATCACCCCAAGCGCACACTGCTCATACCATAGTAAGAGGGCGGAACTAACCACGTGGGTATGTGTTTAGGCATTGCAATAACGTTCCATATTCATAGAGGACGTTAAAGACAATATACTATAGTAATTTGTATTTTATAAAAATAAATGTTCAATGTTCAGGTTGATTTGATTAAGCGTATATTTATTGGATCGATACACAAACGAATGCGGTAAGTTATTATGTTATTACAGAACGTGGTTAAATTTTACGTTATTGCTATGCACGTCGCTACGTATTGTAGCATCCGAGAAGGTGTATCCACCGGTAACGTAGGATGCGGCCTGAATCGCGCTCACAGCGCTTACGATGCACAAACTGCTAACGTGCGGTCCGCTTCAATGAGCGTGCTAACGTCTGTTTGCAGTTCTAGTAATTCGAACCACTCGTGAGCGTGCTTACTCGTTCGACATAACCTTACAAATCATCATGGCCTATCAACTCGAGAAGTTCGTTGCACTTCAAGCATTTTCTGCAATTGACGAAAGTGACGACAGCGATACAGAAAATATAATAGAACAACATTGTTGGATAATCAGCTGGCGCACGGCGATCGATATTCACCGTGCGTCGACTTGTTTCTGCGGTGTAGCACGCTGCGCTCGGCTATGCCGGAGATAGCCGAGGCTGTGCCTCGCATGCATGCCGCCTTAAGGGAGAGGTTGTCTCTCTCGCTTGACTTCGGCTTCGCTCACTGGCTATCTCACTCATTTGACTCCAGCGCTCAACGAAGCTTTTTACTTCTTCAACTGATCATTCGTAAAGCTGATGCACCGGTGAGTCTCTGCGCAACTCCTGTAAAGCTGACGCACCAGTGAATTTCTATATAACTCATGCACATCTGGATGGTCGATGAGTTTGTCAGCTGTACAGAGACCGAGTTTATACTTATAGGATCAGCGATATCGAGCACTAATTCTGTGTCTGGGAGAAAACCGATCTGCTCTAAAATGCAACTTCTCTTAACATTGTGGGTGATGTTAACGCCAGACTCGTACAGGTTTTACTTTACCGATTGAATCAATGTTTTTACTCGGAAACAAAACTATTACTGATTTTTGAAATATTATTAACATAGATCTATTTGTGACCGGTTCAACGTTGGAAAAGCCACTGCCATTAGAAGTGTGCAGAGAGTGACATATGCTCTTCATTCTTTGGCTCCTCAATTCATCCTATGACCAACAGGGGACCGAGCTACTCAGGTTATATCCGAGTTCGAGGCAAATAGTGGATTTCCGGGTGTTATTGGAGCAATTGATGGGGTGCATATCAGAATAAGAGCGCCTTATGAGGATGGAAATTCTTACTTAAATAGGAAATCATATCACTGAATCTAAGTACAGGTAATATTTGTTCAGTTGTTACTTTGATGGCTTAGTTTTGTAAAAGCTTGTTTGAAGTATTGTAATTAATATTTCAGACGTTCTGCACACGTGATTTATCGTTTACAAGCGTATTGGCTGGTTATGCTCGATACATCGACAATCTAGATCTGTATTTTCCGAATGATTGTCACATAATTGGTGATGCAGCATATGGAATTCATTCCAACGTGATGGTTCCTTTCAGAGACAACGGACATTTGACACAGACCTAAAAAAATTTCAATTACTGTCTCTCATCGGCAAGAATGTCGATTAAGCGAGCTTTTGGGCTGTGGAAAGGTCGTTGGCGTAGAATGCTCGATTGCTTACCGACGGATAAACTTGAGAAAAATTCCCAGTATTTATTAGCTACGTGTGTTTTTCACAATATTTGTATTTAGAGAAGCGATATTTTCCAATGTGAAGAAACGTTAAAAATAACCGCCAGACAGCGACTAACGTATAATCAAAAAGTTAAAGGAGATGCTAAGCGTGTGAAAATAATGAACGAATTGCTAGTGAGGACCGTTTAGAAATGTACGAAGCCATTGATTTTGTAAATTTTACTATTCTGTATAAAACCATCAATTTTATAATATGTATTGTAACGTAAATTTGGACCTCAACGCACCACGTTACCTATATCTGGTCCGAGCTATTTTTCCTCCCTTTTATTTTACTCTTTCGAATCGGGCGTCAGGCGCTTACGCGCCGGAAGTAAAAATACCGACGTGTCTGACCAGACTCAGCCAAGGCTAGCTACAGCTGTTCGAGGCAGAGTGGGTGGTTCGGACTGTCAAGGTGGTCATAAGTCCATAAATTAAATTAATCAATAAAATCCGTCAATAAAAACAAATAAAATCAATAAAATAAAACAGAACAAAACAAACAAATAAGATCAATGGAATAAAATCAATAACAAATAAATAAAATGAAGAGATAAAACAAATAAATAATTCGGACAACAACGCAGTTACGGGATTTACAAATGCCACTCGGCAGATCGTTTATTTAATTAAAATGACTACTGATCTTCCAACAAAAAGAACAAAGGAAAATATAAATAAAATATCCCGTAAAATTAACTCTGACTTTTAACATTTCATAAACTTAATTATTTCGGGAAGTACAAATTATCCCGTCGATGACTCTGTCTCTCACACACTCTTATCCTCACACCCGACGTAGATTTAGAATATTCGCAAGAAACGGCCAAACGCCTGGACAGGATAAAACAATAGGTCGCCTCGAAATTCTGCTCGCGATACAGCCTATACAGGACTAATCCCACATACACACAATAACGCTATACCCACGGGACGACGGAAGGTCACGTGCGCAAGGCATCTACTAGTTCGAGCCTCTTAGCTTGAAAATCGCAGGCCAGCAAGACCGAGAATAAGTCGGGAACTAAACAACGATAAACGAACCCCAAAATTATATTAAATACAACAAGAAAGCCTAATTAAATAGCTGACGTCCAAAATAATAATAATATCAATAATAAATAAAGATAATAAAAGCCACGAATAATTTGACAAGCGAAATACTCTTCGGACCGTATTAATCCCTCGCAATCAAGTACAAAATACGGGACGACGGCCGAGCACGCACTGCATAAGCTCACAGAAATAAAATAAAATAATGTCCAACATAAGAAGAATAAATAAATAAATAAAAATAAATAAAATAAGGTAAATCGATAAGCGTCAACATAACTAAATAGGCGGAGTTAACGACACGTAGTCCAAAGTAATAAATTAAACAAAAGAACAATAAATAAAGTAATATAAGTCAATATAAAGTCGGTTGTTCGGTAAAATCCGCGACGCGGTCTATCCCGTTCAAATCCCTCGCAATCAAGCATACAACGGGATAACGGCCTAACGCGCGTGCGGCTCAACCATCAGCAAATACAAAAAAAAAATGACTAAGAAACGAAATGACTTCTTCCCGGCTCTAGCTGCCAAACGATCTCGATATTACACGTTAACGGACGCAGTTGGTTCCGATACAAATGTACACTCTGTGCGTGGGATACAGAAGCCACAGATATGAGCCCAAGCTCATATCGACTTGTCAGTCGATAAACAATAAAATCAAATAATGACAAAAGACCGGTAAAGGAAAGAGAGCTCACCGGAACGATACGGCAGCAATATTCTTCGTAAATCCTCGATAATCCCAAGATCGATTTCTCACGATTTTCTCCTGACTTAGTTTGTTCCCTCAACTCGGTTCTCGATACGATTTTCCAAGAGAGGTCCTCCGGTATGCACGATGTTGACATAGATTTCAACAAGACCAACAGTTGGGTGAGACAGCCGAATTACGCTTAGCGCTACGTCCTGCTCGCTCAACGGTAACCGGGAAAGAGCCCTGAGGTCCTGCCGGCCAGTGATGCCAGATGAGGGATTTTTGCCCCTATCTCGCTGCCCTCACCACGCTGCCCGTGCTAGGCGCGTCAGGGGAAGGCTTGCGCCGCTCGTAACAAATCTCGTCTCGATTGCGCTTCACGTTGTCTCGCCCCACCCACTTCACAACGCGGGCTTTTATGAAATG
This sequence comes from Cylloceria caligata, assembly GCA_963942595.1. Taxonomy (NCBI): domain Eukaryota; kingdom Metazoa; phylum Arthropoda; class Insecta; order Hymenoptera; family Ichneumonidae; genus Cylloceria; species Cylloceria caligata. Next base: position 21,105,604 of record OZ012704.1, read on the forward strand.
AGTTATGGAAGATTTTTTAATGAATATATATAAATATTATATATATAAATAAATAAATGATGAAAGTAAAGAAATATATAAAACGCTCACTAATTTTGCAGCCGTCAGCAAATGAATAGTGCATTACAATATCCAACACCAAATTGTAGTCCTTTACACAAAAGGTTCATTACAATTTATTGAATAAAAAGAAATTGTAATGCTCTACTCAAATTGCTATATATAATCATACGGTATTATATTATATCTTTCTAAATTAATAAATAATAAATAAATATATTTCTCTTTTTTCTTAAGTCTATGCAATGCATTATACACAATGTTATATTCATTTTTATTCACATTTATTTTTACGTAACGCGTTCGATTTACTTTATTTCCAGTTTTTTAACGTACCCATTACGATCTTTATTTATTTTCATTTTTATTAATTCGTGTTTATATTTTTATATTGTTTATTTATTTCATGACCGATTTATTCCCGAAGAACTATTTAATTATAATATCACAAAGTTTGGTGAAGGCTTGCGCCGCTCGTAACCAATCTCGTCTTGGTTGCGCTTTGAGCTGTCTCGTCCCACTCACTTCACAACAGCCACTGCGCGGGTTTTTATGAAATGAGTTATGGAAGATATTTTAATGAATTGTTACGTCCTGGTTCCCCGTAATATCCTACGTGAAATTTTTTAAATTTTATTCTATTATTATAAACATGTATTTTACATATCTTATATATATATATATATTATAAACACGTATAAATATATACATATATATATATATACATATTGTTACGTCCTGGGTTTTAACGAGTGGACGCAACGACGGAATAATATATATTTATCTCCATTTTGAGCCGGAATGTGCCGGCTCGGGATTGGAGGACGGTTTTTGGTGAGGGGCGGATTTAAATGAATAGATAAATAAAGTTTATTGGAACACAAATAGATGAGTAAAAGAGTAATGATCTGAATTTGCACAATAAACAGTCTTTTGACACAATAGTCTTTATATGTAGATGTATTTTAACACACTAAACCAGTAAAACAATATATATTGTAGCACGAACTAAACTTGATTAAACAGTCAATGAACGGCGCGCGGCACAACATTATATATATATGTTAAAATAGTCAATAAATGGCGCGCGGCACAATAACACAATTTTGAATGGTAAATGTCTTTGTAAATAGGAGGTAAGTACGGGCCCGTGCTGTTACGAGGACCGACCGTCGTGGTCGGCCCCCGGAGATGAACTAACTAATCAAAATGAATAAAGCAGTGCAGAAGGCACGCGTAATAATTATTTGCAGGGCGCAGCGCGTCTTGTCGGTGCGCCGCGTCCCGTTGGTTAGCGTGTGAACGCTGACCTAAGCAAATTATTAGCGGATGGCAACGTATCACGCCGACGCTCCGCGTCTCGCCGGCCAGCGTGTGAACGCTGACGTTAGCAAAAAGAATGAATAATAAATCGAATATAAATTATTAAAAATTCAAAAATTCACAAAGGGGGTTGGAGACCCAGGACGTAACACCTCCCCCGTTTAGTTGGATGCTGTGCTTGGGCTCTGCATCCATGAAGCCGCGGGCGAGCATAACGGACTGGGTCCTCCCTCGTTGTGTGGTGGATGGGGTCTTCGGTTGTTGATTAGAAGTCTGGCGTCTTAAGTCTTGACGATGAATCTTCTTGATGACGTTTTCGTCCTTTCATTGGATTTAGAGTATTGATATTGGTTGCGGCGACGGTTTTTGCACGACGGGTGTGAACGCAGTACTCCCCACGAGGAATTTTCTGCGCCTTTATGGGTTCGCAGTCACCTTTGGAGGATATTTTAAATGCGCCACCCCATTATTATTATGGGTGTGAGCACAGCACTCCCCACGAGGAATCTTCTGCGCCTTTATGGGTTCGCAGTCACCTTTGGAGGATTCACCAACCTGGTCGTGGAACTCTTCTAATGGTGAGTTCCCGCCTTCTTCGGTGGTGTTAAATATTATTTTATTTTCGCCACCCCGTGATGACTACCGTTTCGCCGTGAAAATTCTTTCGGCCATCTTGAGTTTTAATTTTTCTTCTCGAAGGAAACAAGATACGAGTGAATACCGCAATCGCGAAGCTCCTGAAGATTTTGATCTTCTTGAAGATCCCCACTTCGCTTTCGTTTCCGCCGATCACCACCGTACAATCCCACCGCTGCCACCAAAAATAATACTCCTGTTACGTCCTGGGTTTTAACGAGTGGACGCAACGACGGAATAATATATATTTATCTCCATTTTGAGCCGGAATGTGCCGGCTCGGGATTGGAGGACGGTTTTTGGTGAGGGGCGGATTTAAATGAATAGATAAATAAAGTTTATTGGAACACAAATAGATGAGTAAAAGAGTAATGATCTGAATTTGCACAATAAACAGTCTTTTGACACAATAGTCTTTATATGTAGATGTATTTTAACACACTAAACCAGTAAAACAATATATATTGTAGCACGAACTAAACTTGATTAAACAGTCAATGAACGGCGCGCGGCACAACATTATATATATATGTTAAAATAGTCAATAAATGGCGCGCGGCACAATAACACAATTTTGAATGGTAAATGTCTTTGTAAATAGGAGGTAAGTACGGGCCCGTGCTGTTACGAGGACCGACCGTCGTGGTCGGCCCCCGGAGATGAACTAACTAATCAAAATGAATAAAGCAGTGCAGAAGGCACGCGTAATAATTATTTGCAGGGCGCAGCGCGTCTTGTCGGTGCGCCGCGTCCCGTTGGTTAGCGTGTGAACGCTGACCTAAGCAAATTATTAGCGGATGGCAACGTATCACGCCGACGCTCCGCGTCTCGCCGGCCAGCGTGTGAACGCTGACGTTAGCAAAAAGAATGAATAATAAATCGAATATAAATTATTAAAAATTCAAAAATTCACAAAGGGGGTTGGAGACCCAGGACGTAACACATATATATATTTTTTTATACTCACCCCATACATATAATTTTATACGAATATCTTACATATAATTTTATTCGTACATTTTATACGCATAATTAATACGTACACCCCGTATGTACGCGTATTTGATGCATGTAAGTATATGTATAGTACGTACATGCACATATACATTAACACATATTTTCAGACGCTCGCTGGGGTATAAGCGAGAAACGCTGAGCAAAGCATCGCGCGATAACCACCCGTGCGACTTTGTTTAGTCCCACGACTAGAGCAGAGCATAGTTATTGAATATGACTCCGTATCTAGCGTAGCAACGCACAGCTTCTCTCGCACCCTAAACGGGATAAGGTTACTCGCCACATTCCAATGTTATCCATTGGCGAGTAGCCACTTCAAATCTTTAAGCTAACGTAAGCAGTCCCACGTACCGGGCCGTGGTGTTTGGTCCAGGCGACCGTCGAACGGAAGTGATAAGCCCGACACCCGGCCGGGTTACGCTGACAGGCCGGTGAGGCTGCGAGGCCCGTTGTTCCGATTCTTAGAATCTAGACAGAGACCCGCGGGACTAGCAACTCTGCACTTTTGAGAGTAGGCGACTGGAGGGGCATTTAGCCACCATATCGACAGTCGTTGTCTTAAAAAGAGGCAGTGCTCATCGTGCGGGTCAATTAGAAACATCGCTCTCTAAATTAGTTACACAGCTCCAGAAATTGTTGGTGCATTTCGAACTTTTATTCAAACATTTAATATTGTGCGTCCGGAAATTGTTCGCGCATTTCAACATTTTATTTAAACATTTAATATTGTGCGTCCAGAAATTGTTCGCGCATTTCAACATTTTATTTAAACATTTAATATTGTGCGTCCAGACATTGTTCGCGCATTTCGAACTTTTTATTTAAACATTTAATATTGTGCGTCCAGAAATTGTTCGCGCATTTCAACATTTTATTTAAACATTTAATATTGTGCGTCCGGAAATTGTTCACGCACTTCGAACTTTTATTTAAACATTTAATATTGTGCGTCCAGAAATTGTTCGCGCATTTCAACATTTTATTTAAACATTTAATATTGTGCGTCCAGAAATTGTTCGCGCATTTCAGCATTTTATTTAAACATTTAATATTGTGCGTCCAGACATTGTTCGCGCATTTCGAACTTTTTATTTAAACATTTAATATTGTGCGTCCAGAAATTTTTCGCGCATTTCAACATTTTATTTAAACATTTAATATTGTGCGTCCGGAAATTGTTCACTCACTTCGAACTTTTATTTAAACATTTAATATTGTGCGTCCAGAAATTGTTCGCGCATTTCAACATTTTATTTAAACATTTAATATTGTGCGTCCAGAAATTGTTCACGCATTTCAACATTTTATTTAAACATTTAATATTGTGCGTCCGGAAATTGTTCACGCATTTCGAACATTATATTCAAACACTCAATTCGCGCGTCTCGAAATTGTCCGCGCATGTCAAACATTTAATTTCTGCGTGACCCAATAAACAACGGTACCGTACAAGGGTGTTCCGTGATATTCTTTTATAGACCCACCCGATACGTCCAAACATCTCCAAACCCGTCTACTTTACTGTTTTCTGTTGCCAAGCCGGCCGCGATTCCTCTCTCGTGGGCCAGCTACTTTGTGTGACGCTTGGTCGTAGGGCCCCCGTGGCCTTTGACTTTCATTTCTGACTAGGTGATCTGGAGTGCGACCCTCGTTGCACCTCCAGATCACATGCTGTTTGGTCCCGCACCTGGTTGCGAGTCTGCAGCACCCTACACCCTGGTGGCGCTTGGAAACTCGCGCCGGGGGATCTTTGACAAGGGAGCGTGGCGTCAACTAACAGTTGCACACCCTCCCGTCCTCTTTATTTTACGAATCCGCGTGGTACCTTAGGGTCCTACACGCGGATTCCATTTTTCTTCTAAGCGGTTCGCGCGTCCACGCTCGATGTGGACGCCGATCCTCTAATTGTGTATCCCCAAACTCCCGCCTACTTTACTGTTTTCTGTCGCCAAGCCGGCCGCGATTCCTCCCTCGTGGGCCAGCTACTTTGTGTGACGCTTGGTCGTAGGGCCCCCGCGGCCTTTGGCTTTCATTTCTGTCTAGGTGATCCGGAGCGCGATCCTCGTTGCACCTCCAGATCACGTGCTGTTTGGTCTCGCACCTGGTTGCGAGTCTGCAGCACTCTACACCCTGGTGGCGCTTGGAAACTCGCGCCGGGGGATCTTTAACTAGGGAGCGTGGCGTCAACTAACAAGTTGCACACTCCCCCGTTCACTTTATGTTACGAACCCACGTGGTACCTCAGGGTCCTACACGCGGGTTCCATTCTTTTTTCGAGGAAACTCCGTATGACCACAAATAAAGTGGACAACGGCGTCTCCCATTAACCAATCCAAATCACCCAAAATTAGATGGGCAAAACCCGCAAGCGTTCTGGGCGGCAACTACGAGAAAAACAGGAGAGAACCGCCGAGACAGGTGAGTCGGGAATCGTGAGCCCCACCCCGAATCCGAATCAAGGACTTTCAAACGTGACGATACAATTGCGTGACTGGCCCGACGGTAAGGGCGGGCGAACCCTGAAACGGGTGCAGTGGCCGCGATTCGGCCTATGGTCGTAGAGCATTGCACCGTAAGGCCCGATGAGGAACGACAGGCAGGACCATCTGCGCCAGCTCAAAACCCGCAGCCTGACCCAGGAAACTCCTCGGACACTACTGAAACCAATTCGGACGACGACGACAGGATCGTCGTCCCCGATTAACTGCTGCGGAGCATCACCCACTAGTTTTAAGGTGAGTAAGCACAATTTTTTACCTCGGAAAATAAAATATATCGACAGATCGACCGTGCCCCAATCCCGAGACAGCTCATTCTGTCCCGAAATGGGGAAAACAACATATTATCTCTTCCTTGCGTCCCTGCGTTAAAACCCAGGACGTAACATGAATATATATAAATATTATATAAATAAATAAATATATAATGAAATTAAAGAAATATATAAAACGCTCACCAATTTTTCAGCCGTCAGCAAATGAATAGTGCATTACAATATCCAACACCAAATTGTAGTACTTTACACGAAGGGTTCATTACAATTTGTTGAATAAAAAAAATTGTAATGCTCTACGTGGAGGTCGCTGCATAAGCACCCACCCATGGGGCCGTTGCTGTGTTTGTATAGCCAAGCAAATACAGACACAGGAAAGACGCATCTCCATCCCTCCAACAATTAAACGTCTTATTTCTTCATTAAACTAAGAGCAACAAATAAAATATGATTTGGCAAGAACAGTATTTTCTTTTCAAATAAATGATAAATAATGTTTTCAAATAAAAAAATTAATAAATTTCTGTTTTTGCCTTAGGTTAATGAAATGCGTCATGAAAAGTTAATAAAAGCCAAGTTACAAATTTGGGTAAAAATATATAATCAACGGTATTATATTATATCTTTCTAAATTAATGAATAATAAATAAATATATTTCTCTTTTTTTATGCCGTTACTATACTGGAAGCTCTTTCCCCGTAAAGCAGAATTATACGACCTACTAAGTATCCATGTCATTTACACTACAAGATTTATTTTCCCGATTGTTACTGAAAAACCGCTACAACGTCATGAATTTCTTACGAATACTAATGAAAAACACATTAAAAAATCGAGAGTTTCAATGATTAATGAAAACAAACATTTTATTCATCGATTAAGAATACACAGAAATAATAGTACAGCTAATAATTGCATTTATTTATTTTGTATTTTGAACGTTTCAACAGCGCGCGGCGTAGTGAGAGACGTCCGCGCTGCCTGACTGTTGATTGGTCGGTGAACCGAGTGTGCGCGCGGCGTAGTGTGTGACGTCACACGCTGTCTGACTGTTGATTGATCGGTGCGCCAGGTGTGCGCGCAGTGGGCGCTAAAGCAGACCTAGTGGAGAGGGTACCCAAAAGGGAACAAATTTCCCTCATCTGGCATCACTGCGTGTACGCTCGATAATGACGTCATAACATTCGCAGCGCAAACGATGAGCACTGAAAGCACGAATCGGACCGCGCGTTAGTACGCTAGTATGTACGATGTGAGCGCGATTCGGACCGCTCCCGTACTGTAACTAAAGACACTTGTCCCCAGAGTGGTCACCAGAAGATATGGTGTAAAACTAGTTGGTCCATAGGTAGAGGCGTGCCAGTGGGTGTAATGCCAAAGTTACTGATGGTGGCTACAGTACACGAACGTAATCGCGTGCCCAGATAACGGGAGCATGCCATCCCTATATCTAGCTACTCACTCTTAACCTGTACGTCACACCTTTTCCTATTACTCCGATTTGCATTTATCTATTTTGGTCATTATAAAAGTCTTACAAATAAAAGGTATGACTATTTATTTATATCGTATACAACAGGCATACCATAAACTTATACACGATCTATGAGGCATACCGATACCGACAACGCTCGCAGTGGCTAAGGTAATCACTAACCGATCACCCCAAAAAGTCTGCTAAATGCTCCTATAAGGCCTGCGCTTCGCATTAAGGATGCATGAGTGTGAGAGAGAACGGTAGACTGTCTCACCAGTCTCCCGCTCATGCATCGCTCTGACATTTACACCGATAGTGAGAGTGACTATGCGTGGTAGACGGTCAAGCATAAGTTTTACGTGCGTGTCACATCGATACATCGCCACGCAGTGTAAAGGCGGAAATCGTAATTACTTTTTGTCTGTCAAATCATAAACGATCATGTCTGTCAAATCATAAACGAGCCCATGTATTGTACATCTCTGTTCTCAAGGCTAGAAGTATGTAACGTAAAGTAAGGAGAAAGAGTATATATAACATATGTAGTGATGTGTTTGTATCCTGTATTAAAAAATATATATAAGGTAACGATTTCGATAAATCTTTTTGCGTTAAAACGTACAGCAATAATTGTTGTCGTATTTTTATACTTTCCGCCAATTATCTAGTACGTCCGGGTAACACAGCACTTAAGAATTTGCTTTGTTTTTGACCTTAGCTACGGTTAATTGGTCAGGGATCCGGCCTAAGATTTGATGGATTATTTATATTTCAAGTTCGAGTTTTAAATAAAAGTTAAACCGTGAATCGGCGATCGGGATGAATTTAGCCTTCATATACGTAGATTTTTTTTGCCAGTCAGTTACTCTCTGGCCTAGCCATCGATCATGAGAGAGATAACGAGTGTAATGATGTTGGTCTCGTCCGCTTCGTATCGGTATTGAGTTGAACTGTAACAAATTAAAGGTTAACTTACGTTTCCTATGATGTTTTCGCTTTTTCTTTTCCCGCATCTTTTTCTCGAGCTGTCTTATACGGTCTCGAAGATCCTTTTCTTCGTCCTTTGCGCTTTTCTTCCTCATTTTCCTTAAAACTTTTTCTTTTTTTTTCACGAATGTGTGGTTCCTTCGGCACCAAAATGAAGAATGAGGCTAGTATCCGAGAATGGCCACCGCGAAGGCGCAGAGGAGCCACCATTTCGGTTTTTAACTTCGAATAGGTGGTAATATCGGTACAGAGTGGAGGACTACCAAGTGATCTCGAGGATGAGGCACGAAATACAATTGAATTTGTTATGATTCCATTTATTTGCAGAATTTCTCCGTGATTTATAGCAATATGTTCACTCACAAATCGTTTCTTTAAAATATTCGGCCCGGCTCCTGTATCAACCATAAGAGTGATAGGGGATATTACTTTCGATGTCGTTATCATAACCATCGGAATACTACTTTCTCGATGCAATTGTATTGTATATTAAAGATTCAGACTACTCGCGGTTGAGGGTTGGAGCTGCGATTGAAATAGTACGGATCGGATGCATGTTCAGCGGAGTCTCCCTGGGCGCACCCGAACTCGGAAGACCACTTCGGTTTCCCGTACTTCCATATATTGCTTCGTTCTCCCTTCGAGCGGGACACTCACGGATGAAATGACCGAATTGTTTACAACAAAAACATGGTCCTATCGAATTGATGGGATTATTATTGAAATTATTAATATTTCCACGATTTTCCGATCGTGGAAATATTAAAAGTTGTCATTTAAAGGTTGGGAATGGTTGTAACGATATGCATAAATATACGCCTCGTGGCCTTCTTTTTTACATATTGGACACCGAATATCGCTAGGATTTTGGTATCGGAGATTAAATGATACCTGTGCTTGCGGTAAAGACATTAATTTGGGGGTGACTGAGGATGAACGAGGACATCTATTCGCTGTGTGTCCATGATTTTTACAAAGGTGACAAAACACAGATGTATTTTCCGACTCCTTCCTTTCAGGAGGAAAAAAATTATTACAACGGTCGGCAGTGTACCCGCGCTTATTATTATACATACCTGGCATATAGTAAGCAGAGGACCGCCAAGGGTGGATTTATTGTTATTCGAGGGGGGGGGGAAGATTTTAAGACATTTGTCAGCCAAGTGTCCAGGTTTCTGACAGATCTGACATATGCTCGGTCCTTTATCGACATTTTCCCGAATTTTGTGAACCAACAGCCAACGCTTGGCTAGTCTTCTGTTTCGAGCATTCTTTAGCATTGTGCCCTTTTTTATTGCACAACTGGCGATACACTTCTTCGCTTGCTACCACGTGTGCTCCTCGTTTCACCTCGGGTTTAGGGACCCTTGGACTTGACGTTACTTGCTCACCGCTACGCAAGGCTGCTTGTGACACTAAACTCTTTTCGGTATGCACTGCTAGCTTTATTAATTCTTCGAGATTATTATTTGGAGTTAATCGTTGTTCAATTATTATCCTCGCTCGCATCATAAATTTCAAGTATCAATTTTTCCAAATCTCGTACACGATTCGAATATGCAATAACAGACTGACTTTCTCGCTGATATATTGATCCTAGTTCACCTCGCAGCTGATATACGTTTCGCGTTGGTGCATAAATATCTTTGAGAAATTTACCCAAATCTTCTATCGTTTCAAAAGTTTTCCCCTGTATAATGCGACGGGGTTCGCCAATTATTTTTATGCGGACTGCTTGTACTAAATTTGATTCAGCGCCTGGCCCCATCATAGCCATGGCTTCCTTGCATCCTTGGATAAACATACCCAATGACAAAGTATGACCGTCATAATTCGGTATGACAGCCAGGGCATCTCGAAGAGACAGCGTTTGGTTAGTATTAACTGTTGTGCCGCGGAATATTCGTACTTCGTATATTCGGGAATATTCCATAGCAAAGCAACATTGGAATTCGTTCAAGACAGGAAACGAAGTCCAATGCCCGATCGTACGATCGACACCAGGAACGCCGAAGCAGCATGAGGCGACTCGCTTGGCGTTCGACGATAGGCTAACACTAAAAACGCAAACTAAGGGATTTTCGTGAAGACAGTTAGCAACTGCTTTACGAAAAGGCAGAATGAATTTAGACTGAAGATAGAACGGGTTGGTTCCTCGTAAAGACTCGAAATAACTTTTTATTGTACTTTCTTACTTTGACTTTTAAATAGACAACGGAAAGCTACCGTTGCCTATAATAAATACTTCCTTTTATATAAATTCGTGTTTTCATCAATAACTCGAGACTCATCTCCTTATCGGCAAACGATCCCGAAAATAATTACTTTTTTAATATTATACCGAATACCGAATAATGCAATTACGCGGTACCGGCATAACATAACCATAATGAAAAATTCACTGGCGGTATTTTACTGGGTTTTTTATCTGGACTCGACCTTTTTCCCGTGGGATGGGAGGAGTAACCAGGGATAGCAGGTTCGCATTCGGATAGCAGGTGTACATTTTTCAACAAATTCTGAGGCACATTGTGGGAAGGTTAAATTCTTGATTTTGTTCGAGAATTCAGTAGATGGAAAGAAGTGGACTGTAAATGTATGCAAGGTGAATTAATAATCGGTACACAGGTGTAATTAATGCAGCAGACACAAATATACAAATAAACAAGTAAAATATAGAAAATAATAGACTAAAACGAGCACAGAAAAGATAGAAAAATATAAGAATTAAATGTGGTGAGCTTTTACCACACACGATTATATTAATCGTGTGTAATCGTTGAGAAGATCTGTCACGACCGGGCCTCGCTGTGAAGCTGACACCGGGTGCATGATAAGATGAGCCAAATATTGATGTACTGGTGTGCCGACGTCGATATATCACTGCTGATATGATGGCTGAGTTGTAGGGACTGTAGGTCGGCCGAGTTGAACGATGAGAACTTTAATTAAGATGCACAAAACTTTGATGAGCACGCACGGACACGGTGACGGTGTAAACCGTGTAAGAGCAAAACGCAAGATGGCTGCGTTATACGAAGCAGCCGTTGTCAAACCAACCAGTCGTAGAGCGCTTGCGCGCAGCGACCTGTTGCTCGGCACGCAGACCTAGTGCGAGATTTACAGTTTCTGCGTGCTGCTGCCGCTGAGTGGCAGCAGCAAGCAGTTGCCCATGCTAGCCTGCAGTGCACAGTCTAGCTACGCGTAGCAGAATGCTCAAGCATTCTCAAACAGATTTTATCTCAGATTTTTCACAAGTATTGCTTCTTCCTTTTGGAATGGACAGCGTTTTATTATGACTCACTAGGGGTTGTATACCGATGGGTGAGTCGAATGGGGGAGACCACCCTGCAGGAGTGTAAAATATGTCGCTGGAGTTGGAAAGGCCTAACGCAGGCGTGGGCTATGTCAATTTGGCACACGACTTTGGAAAATCCAAATTTTTTAAAAATTCTTATAGAGTTTTGTTTGTAGTTGATTGTAGTAAATTTTTGTTCGTTTGTTGTAGCTCCAAAAAAAAGTTATAGGATTTTGAAAAAAGCGCTGCACCTGACTTTGTTGGCACTCTAATTTTGCAGTTGATTCCAAAAGAGAATCGTTTGTAGTTGAATGGAGTGAAAGAATTTCCGTTTGTAGTTATAAAAAAAGTGATAAATATTTTTTTTTGTTAGCATTTTTTTTATAAACAAAAAAACTTACTGCAACTGAAAAAATGGCACTAAAAACAACTACAAACGAAACTCTATGAGAATGAGAAAAAAAAATGTCGATTTTCCAAAGTCGGGTGCCAAGTTCACATAGCCCATATGTCAGCCATAGAGACACATCTTCCCTATGACCTTGTTAAGCATAAATATTCAAATAAAGTGACTAAATATTACCAAACCTATTCGAATTTTAGTACCAGAGGGATCGGTATAAATAAAATAAAAAGAAAAAAGTTACAAACATTTTTTGTTATTAATTTTTTTTTATAAACAAAAAAAGGAACTACAGATGAATAAAATTTTACCACAAACGACTACAAACGAAACTAAGTTATTACAAACGAAAAAAAGGCCACTACGAACGAAACCAAGCTACTACAAACAAAAAAAAAACGACACTACAAACAACTAGAAGGTAAACGAAGTTACTACAAACGAAAAAAAATTTACTACAAACGAAACTAAGTTACTACAAACGAAAAAAATGCCACTACAAACGAAACTAAGATACTACAAACGAAAATAACGGCACTACAAACGACTAGAAGGTAAACGAAGTTACTACAAACGAAAAAAAAGGTACTACAAACGAAACTAACAAGGAAAGGTACTTTGGTGTCCCCCTCCGATTTTAATACAACTCACGTATGTTGTAGAGCATCGAAAACTAAAAGACACGTATTTTTTTTATCGGCGGAAAAACATTTTTAAGGGGTGAAATCGCCCTTCAAAAATAGGGGTGATTATGCAGTTTCACCCCTAAAAATGAATTTTTTTCTTCAACTCCACGTGGAATTTTGATTGTCTTCAATGAGGAGTATTTTGGTTTTTGTTTTATTAAAATCGGTTGACGCCTTCTGGGTGAAACTGCAAAATCACCCCTGGACATGCTATTTTTGAAGGGCGATTTCACCCCTTAAAATGTTTTTCCGCCGATAAAAAAAAATACGTGTCTTTTAGTTTTCGATGCTCTACAACATACGTGAGTTGCATTAAAATCGGAGGGGGACACCAAAGTACCTTTCCTTGTAAGTTACTACAAACGAAAAAAAAGCCACTACAAACGAAATATCGCTACTACAAATGAAACTAAGCTACTACAAACAAAAAAAACGGCACTACAAACGACTAGAAGGTAAACGAAATTACTACAAACGAAAGATCGCCACTACAAATGAGAGATCGCCACTACAAACGAAACTAAGCTGCTACAAATGAAAAAAACGGCACTACAAACAACTAGAACGTAAACGAAGTTACTACAAACGAAACTAAGTTACTACAAACGAAAAAAATGCCATTACAAACGAAACGAAGCTACTATAAACGAAAAAAAATTACTACAAACGAAACTAAGTTACTAAAGGGTGATTTTTTAAGAGCTTGAGAACTTTTTTTAAAAAAAAAACGCATAAAATTTGCAAAATCTCATCGGTTCTTTATTTGAAACGTTAGATTGGTCCATGACATTTACTTTTTGAAGATAATTTCATTTAAATGTTGACCGCGAATGGGCCTTAGAAAAGTTGGCAGAAAATCCGCTTTTTTATCGACAAATTTTGTTCAGCGATGAGGCTCATTTCTGGTTGAATGGCTACGTAAATAGGCAAAATTGCCGCATTTGGAGTGAAGAGCAACCAGAAGCCGTTCAAGAACTGCCCATGCATCCCGAAAAATGCACTGTTTGGTGTGGTTTGTACGCTGGTGGAATCATTGGACCGTATTTTTTCAAAGATGCTGTTGGACGCAACGTTACGGTGAATGGCGATCGCTATCGTTCGATGCTAACAAACTTTTTGTTGCCAAAAATAGAAGAACTGAACTTAGTTGACATGTGGTTTCAACAAGATGGCGCTACATGCCACACAGCTCGCGATTCTATGGCCATTTTGAGCGAAAACTTCGGAGAACAATTCATCTCAAGAAATGGCCCGGTAAGTTGGCCACCAAGATCATGCGATTTGACGCCTTTAGACTATTTTTTGTGGGGCTACGTCAAGTCTAAAGTCTACAGAAATAAGCCAGCAACTATTCCAGTTTTGGAAGACAACATTTCCGAAGAAATTCGGGCTATTCCGGCCGAAATGCTCGAAAAAGTTGCCCAAAATTGGACTTTCCGAATGGACCACCTAAGACGCAGCCGCGGTCAACATTTAAATGAAATTATCTTCAAAAAGTAAATGTCATGGACCAATCTAACGTTTCAAATAAAGAACCGATGAGATTTTGCAAATTTTATGCGTTTTTTTTTTAAAAAAAGTTCTCAAGCTCTTAAAAAATCACCCTTTATAAACGAAAGATCGCTACTACAAACGATACTAAACTACTACAAACGAAACTAAGCTACTACAAATGAAACTAAGCTACTACAAACGAAACTAAGCTACTACAAACGAAAATAAGCTACTACAAACGAAACTAAGCTGCTACAAACGAAACTAAGTTACTACAAAGTTAGTTTCGTTTGTAGTAACTTAGTTTCGTTTATAGTAATTTTTTTTCATTTGTAGTAACTTCGTTTACCTTCTAATCGTTTGTAGTGCCGTTTTTTTCGTTTGTAGTAGCGATCTTTCGTTTGTAGTGCCGTTTTTTTTCGTTTGTAGTAGCTTAGTTTCAAATATTAATCAATCATTGGTCGTGTATATGTTATTATTAAATTCTGAATTTCTGCGACAATTCCCGTCCACTTCTTTTCTACTAAGATGGAAATTTGGTAAATCGCAACTCAGGGTCTGAGTCAGCGTTACCTAGATTCCTGCGTTATCGATCTTTTTTGGTCGAAAGATCTCAAACAATCGAATCCCTAATTTTTGTCAACTCTAATTGCCTCACTCATTCCTTAAGAATTAATGAAGCAACCACAATTGACGGTTTTTAATTTCTAAAGAAATCGTGAAAGTATCACCACAGCCCGGGAACAAACCGGGAACTCCAGAATTCTAGCCTGGTACGTTAACAATTACGCCACCGTGGCTCTGGTGACATCAATTCACGATCTCTATTTTAATGTCAGTAATCAAGCAAATATTAATCAATCATTGCTCGTGTATATGTTATTATTAAATTCTGAATTTCTGCGACAATTCCCGACCACTTGTCTTCTACTAAGATGGAAATTTGGTAAATCGCAACTCGGGGTCTGAGTCAGCGTTACCTAGATTCCTGCGTTATCGATCTTTTTTGGTCGAAAGATCTCAAACAATCGAATCTCTAATTTTTGTTAAAACTCTGATTGCTATCTTGCAGTGCTGTTTTTTTCATTTGTAGTAGCTTCGTATACCTTCTAGTCGAGTGTAGTGCCGTTTTTTTCGTTTGTAGCAGTTTAGTTTCGTTTGTAGTAGCGGTCTTTTGTTTGTAGTGGTATTTTTTTCGTTTGTAGTAACTTCTTTTCTTTTGTAGTCGTTTGTGGTAAAATTTTATTTATCTGTAGCTCCTTTTTTTGTTTATAAAAAGAAATTAATAACAATAAAATGTTTGTAACTTTTTTCCTTCTATTTTATTTATACCGATCCCTCTGGTACTAAAATTCGAATAGGTTTGGTAATATTCAGTCACTTTATTTGAATATTCATGCTTAACAACGTCATAAGGAAGATGTGTCTCTATGGGTGACATATGGGCTATGTGAACTTGGCACCCGACTTTTGAAAATTGATTTTTTTTTTCATTTTAATAGAGTTTCGTTTGTAGTTGTTTGTAGTACCATTTTTTTCAGTTGCAGTAACTTTTTTTGTTTATAAAACAAAATTACTGACAAAAAAAAAGTTTATAATTTTTTTATAACTACAAACGGAAATTCTTTCACTACAATCAACTACAAACGATTCTCTATAGGAATGAACTCCAAAATTTGAGTGCCGACAAAGTCGGGTGCAGCGCTTTTTTCAAAATCCTATAACTTTTTTTTGTAGCTACTTCAAACGAAAAAAATTTTTCTACAATCAACTACAAACAAAACTATTTAAGTATAAAAAAAAATTCGGATTTTCCAAAGTCGGGTGCCAAGTTCACATAGCCACAGGCGTAGTGCCTATGGGGTTCGGGATAGCTATGACTGGTGTATCAGTACCTGCTGTCTCGTGTAACGGGCTGCAACTCGACGTCTTTTACAGTATGTTCGGGAGATGCGGTAATCTGAACTGGAATTTCGTTACGGGGATCTCTATATATTACAAGTGGTAAATATTGGTGACCAGGTTCTTCCAAAAACCCAACTACAGACAATAAATTATTTCCCGATCTCGCCGTAAGTGTTTCTTGCACTCGGTTCGTAAATTGCGCAAAACCTTCTGAATTATTTGAAATTTCTTGAATCTGTACGGGACTATTTGATGTACTATTATTATCAAGATTGTCTGATAACATTTCTTCAGTACTTGAAGAATCACTTGCTTCTTCGAATTTATTTCTGTTTTTGTAATAACTAAATGACTCGACGTTAATTCCAAAGATTGTATATGACTGTCTTCGTCTACTTTAATCAATTCCAGATTTTCTCGCTTAAAGTTGCTACTTTTCTCTGTATCTGCAATAAATTTCCCCGTTGGATTCGTTGTGTAGGGAGTTTTGGGATGCGAACTGTCAGTACTTCCGTCGAAAAATTCTTCAACTGTCTCAAATTGGGATCCAGGAGGGTTGTATATTCGAGATTTCCTTTTTCGGTCTTCAGGATAATCATGTATCATATTATCATCAAGTTTTACCTTTGATCGAGTTGAACGCATACCACCTAATTAATATTATTGGTTGGATCTAATCGTTCCTCGTTGTTCCAAAGGTCCTTGCCCTTCTCTTAATTGTTTTTATTTCTATTTCGTGAAAAATGAATAGACCAGCGTATTACAAATGCTTCAATTCTGCGGGAACAATTAAACACCAACTCTCAAAATTGCGGTAAAAAGGAAAAAAGTGGATTTTATGAATTAAATCGATTTATAAAAATTCAGTAGTAAAGAATGATAATTTTTCATGAAATGGATTGAATCGTTAAAATTCGATAAAAAGTAAAAAATCAATATCCATAAATTAAATCAACTCTCAAAAATGCGGTAAAAAGGGAAAGATTGGATTTTATGAGTTAAATCGATTTATAAAAGCTCAGTAGAAAGGAATGATAAATTTTCGTCAAATGGATTGAATCGTTAAAACTCAATAAAACGTAAAAAATCAATTTCTATAATTAAAATCAACTCTAAAAAATGCGGTAAAAAGGGAAAAGGTGCATTTTATGAATTAAATCGCTTTATAAAAGCTTAGTGGCAAACAATGATACTTTTTCATTGAGTCGTTAAAATTCACTAAAAAGTAAAAAATCAATTTCTATGATTCAAATCAACTCTAAAAAATGCGGTAAAAAGGGAAAAGGTGAATTTTATGAATTAAATCGATTTATAAAAACTCAGTAGTAAAGAATGATACATTTTCATGAAATGGATTGAATCGTTTAAATTCAATAAAAAGTAAAAAATCAATTTTTATGAAATAAATCAACTCTTAAATATGCGGTAAAAAAGGAAAGATTGAATTTTATGAATTATATCAATTTATAAAAGCTTAGTAGCAGAGAATGATACATTGTCATTGAGTCGTTAAGACTCAATAAAAAGTAAAAAACCGATTTTTATGAAATAAATCTACTCTCGAAAATGCGGTAAAAAGGGAAAGGTTGGATTTTATGAATTAAATCGATTTATAAAAGCTTAGCGGCAAAGAATGATAAATTTTCATCGGATCGTTAAAGTTCAATAAAAAGTAAAAAATCAATTTCTATGATTTAAATCAATTCTCAAAAATGCGGTAAGAAGGAAAAAGTTAGATTTTATGAATTAAATCGTTCTATAAAAACTCAGTAGTAAAGAATGATACATTTTCATTGAGTCGTTAATGTTAGGATGAGAGTTTATCGTAATCGTATCTCCCTCGCCTGCGAGCGCCGGTAAAAGGAAAGGGAGAGGCGTAGGTGCGACTGCGTCGCGGCCAAGCGAAAAACTTAAGCGAAGTCGCGTCGAGCTCTCTTACTTCCGGCATGAAAGTTTCAGTGAGAACACACGTTTTTTATTGTTCCTTTATAATAAAAGTTTATTTCTGTTTTCTAATCGATATTAATCCGTGTCGTGTATTAATCATTGGTTTCCTAAAATGTATTCCTATATTCCCTGAAAAATTCTACAGGTTACGGGCCCAGTAGTTTTGAGTGGAAAGGAAATCTGAGCGATAAATTCGTTGAGTTGTTCGGCAACAGGTCGGTCGTATAGCGTGGCACGCGGCAGCCATTCGGTGTTTTTTTCGTGCTAAGAACCGGGTCGTGCGGTTTATCGGAAATAGCGTGCGCGGTCGAGACGGTTAAAAATGTCGGACAATATTTTGGTGAGACATATCGAGAAACTTGACGAAACAAATTTCCTAACATGGAAATTCGAGATGGTGGCTTTGTTCAGGGTAGCGGGCGAGCACAATGTCGTGAATGGCACGGATGTGTTAGCGGCGGATGTTACGGCAGCGGTAAAGAACACGTGGGAAGAAAAAGACGCGAAGGCAAGAGTGTTAATTTCAACGACTCTCGAGAGATCGCAGTTAATATCTTTGATCACCTGTGAAACCACAAAAGCAATGTGGGACGCGCTGTGCAGCCAATACGAACAAAAGTCGGCCTCGAGCAAATTGTCTTTGTTAAATAAATTTCACGCGTATCGGATGGAATCGGGTGATACTGTAGTGCAGCATGTGTCGAAAGTTAAGAATATGTCGCTGCAATTAAAGAAAATTCTTTCCGGGCTGCCACCGAGATATAGCAGCTTCTAAACGGCATGGGAAAATGTCGACGAAGTGAAACAAACGATCGAAAATTTAACAGAAAGAGTTGTGCGAGAGGAACAGAGACACGGGTCGAACGGTGACACGGTCGAAGTGTTAATGGTTGGTAAAAACAGTGGCGCGAAAAAAAAAAAACGGTGGATTCTAAAGAAAAAGGCAAAAAGGGCCCTAAAAAGCTCAAATGTTTCAAGTGTCATGAAAAGGGACACTTCGCGAGCCAATGTCCGCTAAAGAAACAAAGTCGTGGAGATAAAGACAAAGACTCAAGTAAGTCGGAAAAATATGTGATTATGGCCGCGGTAAAAGAGAGTGAGTCGACGACGCGAGAGAAGCGTATCGGTATCTCGGCGACAAAAGTGAGACGACTACTCGAGGTCGATAAAGCAGATGGCTGGATTGGCGACAGTGGTGCCTCTCGGCACATTTCTCATCGGCGCGATTGGTTCGAGACTCTCCGCACGGGCTTCGGCGGCACTGTGCTGCTTGGCAACGATGTTGAGTGCAAGATCGAAGGAGAGGGAAATATCAGCCTCGAAGCGTTTGTTGACGGTCGTTGGAATAGCGTAAGAATCGAAGATGTTCTATATGTTCCGGAGATCAAGAAAAATTTACTTGCAATGGGTACGTGTGCCGCAAAAGGCTGCTTTATCGGGATTGACAATGAACACGTGACAGTATCGCTGAAGGATGAAGTGGTTATGGCCGGCGTAAATCAAGGTAACGCGGTTTATCGAATGCTCGTCCACGTGGTGCCACCAAAAGAAACGATGGAAATCAACGATGTCATTGGTCGATTTAAAAACATGGCACGATCCTTTGGGACAAGTCGGAGCTCATGCACTCCAGGACATGGTTAAGATCGATCTTGTGACCGGCGTGAAGTTGAAAAACGTCGATAAGTTTTTTGCGAGCCATGCCAACTGGGAAGGCGCACCTAAAACCGTTTCCGGAAAAGTTAATTTCGCGTGAAATGAAGCCGGGTCAGTGCGTGCATACTGACGTCGTCGGACCGATTCAGGTAAGATCTCAGGGAGGCGCGAGTTACTTCGTAACATTCATAGATGAAGCCTCGAGTTCTTGCCATGTTTATTTTCTGAAACACAAGGCCGAAGTGTTTGAAAACCTTAAGATTTATGATCAGCTGGTCGAAAACAAGTTCAGGTCGAAGCTAAAGACAGTGAGATCCGACAACGACGGCGAGTATAAGAATAAAAGGATGACAGCGTATTTTAAAGCACGAGGAATAAACATGGAGAATTCGGCGCCACACACACCACAACAAAACGGGAAGGCGGAAAGGGCGAACCGAACGATATTCGAAAGCGCTAGAACGATGATCCGTAGGAAAGATATTCCGAAGACGTTGTGGGCTGAAGCTGTTAGTGCAGCTGTGTATGTGCTTAACAGGACAACGCATTCAAGCACAAAATGCATCAAGACAGCGTACGAAGAGTGGACCGGAAGGAAACCGGAGCTAAGTCACGTGAGAGTCCTCGGATCGACGGCGTACGCTCATGTTCCCAAACAGTTTCGAAAGAAACTCGACGACAAATCAAAGAAGTTGATACTGGTGGGATACCAGGACGAGTCATCAAATTATCGGTTGTATGACCCATCAAAGAAAACGAAAGTTGTGTCTCGCGATGTCGTGTTTAACGAAACTGGAGCTGGGGAGAGTACGAGTGTAAGTAACTCCGAAAAAGGGGCACTGAGAATATCACAAGAAGTCGAAGCGGTTGAGGTTTCGGACGAATCGGACGACGAATATATACAGAACGAAGACGTTGTACAGGACGTCGATGCTGTACCGGACGAAGAAGCTGTACAGGACGACGTGGGACCACAGCAGCAAGTGCCTGGACGAAAACTCCGAGATCGAAGCAAACTTGAACGACGAGGTTGGTTGCTTGGTTACGAGCTTGATTGCGCAGAGCTCAAGGTGCCGGCAACGTTCAAGGAAGCAGTGAGTGGACCTGATGGGCCAAAATGGTCAGAAGCTATTGATCAGGCATTGCAAACTCACGAGAGGAACGAAACCTGGACGATAGTCAGAAAGAAATCCGAGCACAAGCGGATATACTCAAAATGGGTCTTTAAGGTCATTAAAAAAATCTAACTTCACTCAAGGTGATGCGGACCAGTGTATATTTAAAGGGTGTGTCGATGGCATTTCTAGCGTTGTTCGTCGATGATGGCCTTGTGGCCTCCGAATCAAGTGGAGTGCTGAATGCAGTGATAGATTGTCTGAAAAGCGCGTTCAAGATAACGATAGGAGACGCGTCGCGATTTGTAGTTATGCAGATTGAACGAAATCGTGCCGAGAAAACGATGTTTGTTCATCAATCCGAGTATGCTGAAAAGATCTTGAAAAAGTTTGGTATGTTGGATGCGAAATCTGTATGTATGCCTGCTGATCCGAACGTTGTATTGTATCCAGTAGAAGACGAAGAGGAATGTATGAATGTACCGTATCGTGAAGCAGTCGGTTCATTAATATTCTTGGCGGTTGTGTCGCGTCCGGACCTGGCGTATGCGGTGAATTCAGTATCGAAGTTTCTGAATAAGCACAGTCGTGCGCATTGGATGGCTGTAAAGCGTATTTTCGTGTACTTGGTCGGAACGATAAATCGCGGAATACTCTACAAAAGTGGAGGAAACGAAATGGACCTTATCGCCTATTGCGATGTCGTTTTTGCGGGCGATATAGAAACGCGTCGGTCGACCACCGGATACGCTTTCATGTTTGCGAACGGGTTGATTTCTTGGTCAAGTCAACGACAAAAAATTGTAATGCTGAGCACCACGGGGTCAAAATATGTGGCTGCTACAGCTGCGGTACGAGAAGCTGTTTGATTGCGAAAATTACTCGAAGAAATCGGTTCGCGTTGTGATAAATCCACTGTGATTTGGGTCGACAATCAAAGCGCTATGAAGCTTGCGAAAAACCCAGAATTCGATAAGCGTACTAAACACATAGATGTGAAGTTTCACTACGTGTGCGAGAAAGTAGCGAGTCGTGATATCGAGGTAAAATATGTACCTACTAAATACCAAAGAGCGGATATATTTACGAAGGCATTGTCGAGAGTACAGTTTAACTTGCTGTGTGTTACGTCCCCAAATATGCAACACTCTTGACGTCACTGCGTGGCTCAACCAGAGCCGCTGCAGTGGGGGCTCAAGATAAGAAAACGGGGAAACGGGCCCCTCGCTCGTTTGAGATAAGGGGTAAAAATCCCTCTAGTACATCGGGTGCGTGGGAGATGGCAAGACCTAGCCAACCAGCACCGGAATCTTGCCCTCTTCAACCCCTATCACCACATTAGATAAGAAATATTGTAAGGGCAGACTCTTTGTAAGGCACCAGGAGTGTGGGAGACGGGAAGTTCCTAGCCAATTAGGCCAGAGGAACTCGCCCTCTCCAACCCCTGGGAATATCACTGGAAGGAGCATCGACATAGTATAAAAGGGCCGAAATGTGGCTCTTTTAGACAGTTCTCTCCGATCTTCAAAGACCATTAAAACTCTTCTAGCCAGTGTCAAAGTAATAGTGAGTAAGGAGAAATCCTTGTATATTTTTAGTGATTACCCTCGAATCCCTAACCTCGGCGAGTAACGCAGACTACTGTGGACTCACCATTCCAATCTCTAACCTCGGCGAGTAACGCGGACCACTGCGGACTCACCATTCCAATCTCTAACCTCGGCGAGTAACGCGGACCACTGCGGACTCACCATTTCCTTAAATCTATTCTGAACAAGGAGTAACGCGGGCCACCGCGACTCTACGTTTATATTCCTTTTCGTGGTATCTGACCGACTCATGGGAAAGCAGAAGCGTGGAGGGCGCAAAGCTGCGTTGAGGAAACTCCAGGCCCAATACCAGGGGTATTCTAAACTCGGACAGGAAGTATATTTTACAAGCGAGTATTTAGACTCCATTAACTTAACCTGCAACACCCACCCTAAATACGAATTAATTAAAATAGACTACGTGATTAGATGTTTAAAGCCTAAATTCATTCCCACAACGGATCCGCGATTTAACTTTTATTCAAAAGTGGAACAATTTAAGAACTAAATTAATTCATCAAATGGTTAGCATGGATCCCTGACCAATTAGCCGTAGCTAAGGTCAAAAACAGGGCAATTGAATAAGTGTTCGTTACCTGGACGTAACATGTGTGAGATGTTGTCGATTACGAGTACTCAAACGGTGAGTGTGTTGGGATGAGAGTTTATCGTAATCGTATCTTCCTCGCCTGCGAGCGCCAATAAAAGGAAAGGGAGAGGCGTTGGTGCGACTGCGTCGCGGCCAAGCGAAAAACTTAAGCCAAGTCGCGTCGAGCTCTCTTACTTCCGGCAAGAGAGTTTCAGTAAGAACACACGTTTTTTATTGTTCCTTTATAATAAAAGTTTATTTCTGTTTTCTAATCGATATTAATCCGTGTTTCGTATTAATCACTAATTATTCACTTTCTATAAAAACAAATAAACAAACCTTACATTATAAATAGGAGAGCTTTCCATTCTAATCTTATATAATAGTTATATAATTCACTACATACAATCTGTTTCAGGTCCATATATAAATTATTTCATTTTTATAAAAATAAACAAATAAACTTACATTATAAATATTAGAGATTTCACTACTAAATTTAAATAATCTAATATATATTTCTGTAGGTCTGTAGGTCTGTATGTCCAGCCATAGCTCCCAGAGTTTTGAAGCTGGCCCTGCCCAAAGTGGTTGGTTGGGTGTGTATTGACCCTGGCCACAACATAGGGGGGTCATGACCCCGATCGGGGTCCCGGGGGCGGCTCGGGGGGCAAAAAGGTGTTTCTGGCACTACACAAAGTACCCGAAGGAGGCATAATTTCAAAAAGTGTAATTAGAAAAAAGTGATCAGGGTATATGGTTTAAGAAAATCAATGACCTCAGATCCAAGGTCAACGGTCACTTATTGACCTTGACTAAAATTTCAGGGGATGGATTGATAATTGAGCAGATTGTCAGCAATCACTGTCTCCGGGATATAAAAATCTTAAATATTCAAACTGAGTTAACTAAAAACATGTTTAAAGGGCAAAAAATGTGACAGTGATTTCTGTCAGTTCCACAGAGGTCGCTGTCCAAAAAGTTGAGGTAATGGAAGAATTCAATAAAAAGTTGCCTCTCTTACATTTATAAGTAGAGTGTACCAGTGTTATCCAGTGATCAAAGCCACAAACGTTTTGACCAATACCAAACACATCCTAACCACAAACACAAGCCTGTAGCTTTGCATTAAACTATCAGTTCTTTGTGATTGAGGCTGTCATCTTAACAGGTTGTGCAAAGAAGGAGACTGTTTTCATTCCCCGCATTCCTGTCATTAATGAAGATGTTGTTGGTTTCAAAAGACTTCAGTTTCCAGTCAAACCTTCTTTTGCCATGACCATTGATAAGTCTCAAGGACAGTCTCTTAAAGTAGCTGGAATCCATCTTGAGAGTCCCTGTTCCTCTCATGGGCATCTGTATGTAGCTTACTCTCAAGTAGGTTCTCCAAAAAATCTCTTCATTTTTGCACCAGGAGGCAAGACAGTAAATATTGTTTATCAAGAGCACTTTAAACTGTGGGGACAGAAGGAAAACTGTAAACCCTCAGCTCTGAGCATTAGCCATTTAACCCGGGCAACGCCGGGTACCCCACTAGTAGTCATATAATTCACTACATACAATCTGTTTAAAATAAAAATATTTATTATTTAGATTCTATAAACACAACCAAATTAACCTTACATTATAAATATTAGAGATTTCACTGCTAAATTTAAATAATATTCGTTTAATTCACTTTATACAATCTGTTTCAAATTAATATGTTAATTCTTTAATTTCTATAAGAAACAAAGAAATAAACTTCACATTCTAAATATTAGAAATTTTACTGCGAAATTTAAATAGTAGACATATAATCATTGGTTTCCTACAATGTATTCCTATATTCCCTGAAAAATTCTACAGTTAAAATTCAATAAAAAGTAAAAATCGATTTTATGAAATAAATCAACTCTCGAAAATGTGGTAAAGAGGGAAAGGTTGGGTTTTATGAATTAAATCGATTTATAAAAGCTTAACGGCAAAGAATGATACATTTTCATTGGATCGTTAAAGTCCAATAAAAAGTAAAAAATAAATTTCTATGATTTAAGCAATTCTCAAACATGCGGTAAGAAAGGAAAAGTTATATTTTATGAATTCAATCGATTTTTAAAAACTCAGTAGAGAAGAATGATACATTTTCGTGAAATGAATTGAATCACTAAAACTCAATAAGAAGTAAAAAATCGATTTTCGTGGATTAAATCGACTTACAAAACTACGATAAAAAGGGAAAAGTAATAATATTTTCTTTTCAGTCGATTTTTTACAAAATTAGTTTGAACAAAACTAACACTCTAAGATCCCGGACGAGCCCCCAGAATTTATTACGTCAAGATCGCGGCCTATTTTACGAAACCCACGAATTTAACAGAGATGCACGTTTCGGTGTATATTTTCCGTGCTCTGGTCAAGGAGAATAAATCCTACCTTTACCACATCCGACGAGAAAATACCGAAGATGCAAGCCCGTTTTTGAGTCTAACCTCGCGGAAAATTACTCGGGATAGGACTGGAGTGCGTTTTGTTCTTTGTTGGGGATAATCACTTCACGAATAATGGGGTGGGACTTGAATGACAATTTCGCGCGGAGCAAGATTTCACTTTAATTGGTAAAAGAAAATTGTACTTACGGTTGTTTGTTACTGTGGTTGTTGCTGTTGAATGTTGGTTAGACGTAGACTGGTGAAGTCGGACAAACTCAAAATCGAACGTATGCGTTGGTGCGTATTAATAATTATTTATTGAAATAAAACTACATGAGGAGTCGAATGTTGCACGTTCAATATTCCCGACTTCGCACGCGTTAATAATTCCAAGTACGGTCGATTTCTGTATTCTGGATTCTTTGTCCAGTACTCTTTACCCGTACTCTGTACTACATGAAACTGTACTTTTTACTAATGAAATTGTACTTTTTACTATTCGAAATTGTCGAACTGTGAAACTGTACTACTTGGTCCCCGGAAAACTGTGTCTCCGGACTATTCTCGCGGACTTTTATAGGGCTCCTGAGCGTCGAAAATTCTTGTCGTCAAGCGGGTTAAAAGAAGAGAAGGGATAAAACCCTATCTTGATTATAAGAATTTCCCCGTGGTCTATCTCAACCATATACGTATTTATTCTCCTTACCCCGCAGAGTAGCTTCGCGAGATGCAGAGCTATAGATCTATGCAAGTGCATCGGTATGGCGCGCTCTGATGTGTCCGCGCGATGTGATACACAGAGGACCACGCGATTAGGTGAGGGAATGCGGTCGAGGCGCTTTTTCCCTGAAAATGAGACGATTTCTACCACCCCGCTTCTTGGCCTACTCTCAATAGAGTTTCTTAGGCTAGGTAATATCCTTATGCACGCTTCTATGTAGAAGTGTCTATCGTAATGGCTCAGAATTGCAGCGTTTGTACGGAACTTAACTAAATCCTTCGCATCAAACCACTAGTAATCATTTTGTCACAGATTCTGTAGTTAACTTATCGTATGCAAGCTGATTTTTTGCGATAATCTCTAATTAGTATAAATATTTTTGTTGAATTATGGCTTATTCTAATCGTTATTGGTTGTTCGTTTCATTCGTAATGACTCTACTTATAGTTGCGCCCTTTTTGTTAAATAACTTATTAGTGAGAGAGAGAGAGAGAGAGAGATTGATTGATTGATTGATTGATAGTTTATTTATGCCTTGGTCAACCTTTGGCAACATGAGTATTGTTATGCCGGTACCGAGTAATTGGATTATTCGGTAGTCGGTATAATATTAAAAGTTATTATTTTTTGGGATCGTTTGCCGATAAGGAGATGGATCTCGAGTAAAAGATGGAAACGCGAATTTATATAAAAGGAAGTATTTATTATAAGCCACGGTAACTTTCCGTTGCCTATTTATATATCAAAGTAAGAAGTACAATAATGCGTTGTTTCGAGTATTAAATGAGGAACCAACCGTTCTCTTTTCAATCTAATTTAATACTGACTTTTCGTAAAGCAGTTGCTAACTGTCTTCACGAAAATCCCTTAATTCGCAATTTTAGCGTTAGCCTTTCGCCCGAACGCCAAGCGAGTCGCTCATGCTGCGTCAGCGTTCTTGGGGTCGTTCATACGATCGGGCATTGGACTTCGTTTCCTGTCTTGAACGAATTCCAATGTTACTTTACTATGGAATATTCCCGAATATACCAAATACGGAGTGGAATATTCCGCGGCACAACAGTATATTATCAATGAAATTATAATAAAATATAATTAATATATGTTAATGATTATAATAAAATTAGAAAATAACCAAATAATAAATCAAACATAATTAAGAAATAACAAAGTATCAAAATTCAAATTATAATCGAAGTAACAGAATATTAGAATCAATATAAAATCAAATAACAATGTATTTATAAAAACATATTAAAATAAAAAATATCAAAATAACAAAATATCACTAGTCAAAATCAAAATATGTACCATTTAATATAATAAACCAAAATTCTAGAATTAACAATGTAACAAAAAATGTTAGACCAAATCTACATGGTCAAACAGATAAGCATATAGACGTGTCTTCAAGATGTCTAAGCTACGACGAAGTAACAGTTATCGGTAAAGAATTCCACAGAGAGATTCCTGAGATGGAAAACGCTTGTTGATAAGTCGTTGTCCGATACAAAGGTGTAATAAATATGGACCTTGGTCTCCTCTCAGAGCGCTGAGACGTTCCACCCTGACTTTGGAAAAACTCGAGAATATAGGCTGGTGCTTTTTTACCGATAACATTGTACATAGAAATACCGAGACAATAGATGCGTCGTCATTTAACAGTAAGCCAGCCAAGTCTACGCCAGTATTTATGAGCCGTATTTATGAGCCGTCGAGTGTCGTGTTCAGTTCTTCAGTTAGGCCATGATAGACTAGACAACAATAATCTAAAAGAGGGAAAACATGAGAAGTAATCAGCAATGTTCTTAATTCATGCGAAAGCGCAGTTCGATGGAATTTTAATCTCTAGATGGTAAAGTGAACTTTTTGTGAGATATTTTTGACTTGAGTTCGCCACGATAGGTTGCTATGTAGCATCACTCCTAAGTTTCGCACCTCATTAACAAAAGGGATAGTCGTATCATTTAAAGATATGGGCGATACTGCGCTGAAGTCGAATTGCCGAGAATAGGAATTGCTGCCCAGTACAATAATTTTCGATTTGGGTATATTAAGTTTCAAACCGTTACTAGCAGCGAAGTCAGCAATGGCATATACATATTCGGATATTAATTTCAGGCCTTCGGCTATTTGGGATGGTAGGCGGCTGAGGTAAATTTGTGTATCATTAGCGAAAATTATGTGTTGAGAATGATGAAGAACACAACCTATGTCGTTGATGAAAAGCGAGAAAAGTAGCGGACTAAGGACCGAACCTTGAGGCACTCCCGAGGTAGTAGATAGCCAGGAAGAGCAACTACCATGCTCATCTACCACCGCTTGTGTCCTCCCTGTCAAATAAGAAAAAATCCAGTTAAGTACTGGTCCCGCAAACCCTATTTTCTTGAGTTTCAAAAGAAGTGCCAGATGGAGGACAGTGTCAAACGCATTACTAAAATCAAATAGGATTAGGATGGTAATATGCCTTTTATCTATATTTCGCCTGACATCTTCACATATGCGCAGTAGTGCAGATTGTGTACTATGACCGCTTCGATACCCTGTTTGACGTGGGTCAAATATTTTATACTCCTCAATCCAATCCGTAATCTGCCTGTGCACTAGTCACTCAAGTACTTTCGACAGCTCACCAAGATTCGCTATCGGTCATGTATCAGACGGAGAGAGGGGTGTTTTAATCTTGGATAATGGGCGAAGATAAGCTTTCTTCCAACACTTCGGAAACTCGGACAATTGTAGTGACATATTAAAGATATTTGTCAGTAATGGGCATGAAGCCTGGATTGATTTGATTACTGAGAATAGCGAAATTTTATCAGGACCAAACGTAAAAGACTTAGAACTAGAGCAAGATGTAATAACGGAGGAAACTTGGTCTGCAGTAATTTCAGTAAAATGGAATACATTTTGTGGTGACTGAACAACTGAACACAGAGTACTGAACTCACTATAAGAACATGGCGGTAGTTGACTGGACACAGTTGATTAAAAAGCATTAAGTTCATCCGGTTCAAAGAAGTTGAGCGGAGATGGACGTGAAGACTTAGCTAGACCCAGTGTTGCTAGCATCTTCCATAACTTATATGGTTCAGTAATATCAGTCAATTTTAGAATATAATACTGATTTTTAGCTTGTTTTACATCATTCTTAAGTTGGTCTCTATGCTCTCTGAAAATAGATAGATCTAGAAGGTTGTTTGATCTTCGTGTTCTAGTACCAGGTGTATGCATAAGTTTTTTCCGGTTTAACTAAGAGATGGCGCCAGCGAAAAGTACGCAGCGTATTAATTTGACACATACGTCATTTTGTTCGTCTGACATTAACCTACAAACACACACAAGTTGAGTCCGCCAAAAACTAGCGTCTTTGTTTTATCGTTCAGTGATCATGTCGAGTTTTGTGCCTGAAAAAGAACATTTGCGGCACGCATTGCTTTTCTTATTTAATCAAAAGAAAAAGGCTGCTGACAGTCAACGTTTGCTGGTAGAAACATATGGTGAACACGCTCCGTCGATTAGAACATGTGAGACATGGTTTCGACAATTTAAAAGTGGTGATTTCAATGTGAAAGACAGTGAGCGCTCTGGTAGACCACAAAAATGCGAAGACGAGCAATTGCAGGAGTTATTAGATGATGACCCAACTCAAACTCAACGGCAATTAGCAGAAGCATTACATGTGTCACAAGAAACAATCAGCAGACGTTTACGAGTAATGGGGAAGATCAATAAACTCGGTAAATGGGTCCCACACGATTTGAATGAACGTCAAATAGAAAATCGCAAAGTCACTTGTGAAGTGCTGCTCCAACGCCACGAAAGGAAATCATTTTTGCATCGAATTGTGACGGGTGACGAAAAATGGATTTATTTTGAAAACCCGAAGCGGAAAAAATCGTGGCTTTCACCTGGCGAAGCCGGTCCTTCAACACCAGGCCAAATCGCTTCGGCAAGAAGACCATGCTCTGTGTCTGGTGGGACCAGAGCGGTATTGTGTATTATGAACTCTTGAAGCCCGGCGAAACCGTTAATACACAACGCTATCGCCAACAAATTATTAATTTAAACCACGCATTAATCGAAAGACGACCGGAATGGGCCAGAAGACATGGCAAAGTGATTTTGTTACCCGACAATGCGCCGTCTCACACAGCAAAAGCAGTGAAAGACACCTTGAAATCGCTTGGATGGGACATCCTTCCGCACCCGCCGTATTCGCCAGACCTGGCGCCATCTGACTATCACCTCTTCGCATCAATGGGGTACGCGCTCCCAGAGCAGCACTTCAGCAATTTCGAGGAAGTTGGAAAATGGCTCGACGGATGGTTTGCCGCAAAAGACAAGCAATTTTTCTGGCATGGTATTCATGAGTTACCTGAAAGATGGGCGAAATGTGTAGAAGCCGATGGCCAATATTTTGAATAAAACAAAAATTAATTTCCCTTGAAATTAACGTGTTTTTTTTTACCAAAAAACCGGAAAAAACTTATGCATACACCTGGTATATAATCAATTTTTTAAAGATATGCGGTCTCTCAAGTTTTGTGAGAGCCAAGGCGCAGGCGGTCGACATACACGAAGAGTTTGTAACGGTGCATAATTATCTAAAGATCTTAAAAATGTCTCTGAGAACGTATCAACAATCATATCAATACTGTTTGGTGATGTATGTCCTCTTAAATTATCAATAAAATTTAACTTTGGATTGCAGTTACGAAGAATGGGAATATTGAAACTATTTGACAATGAGTCGCAAAAACCTGTGACATCTAGATTTTTATAAGCACGGCGAGTGATAGTGCGATTGATTATGGGTTTAGTATCAAACTTGTAATGCAGTTCTAACAGGTCGTAACCCGCTATGTACGGTGATTTTGACTTTACAAACGATCGTATCTTATCTTCGCTATCGATAATGAACACATGAATCCACGAGTCTGAGGTCGCAGTATGATGAGTCGGTAGTGAATCAACAATGTGAAGCGAGTGTGAGAAAGGTAAATGACGTAGATATTTCGACTCATAGTTATTACTAGTTAGATCACAGTCGAGATCGCCCGCAATAATAATATTGTTATAAGCATGAGAAAAACAAGATAAAGATTGCATGAAATCTCCAAGCATTCGACCTTTCGGTCGTCTATACACAGATGCGAACAACAGTTTCTCTGAATTTGAGGCTATAGTTTCAATAATTAAATATTCTGGCCCATTCGAAAACTCTATCGGTGAAGATGTCAAAACTTTAGCTTTAGGGACGAATGAACATAGCATGCGACACCACCTCCTTCTCTACCTTCACGATCGGTGCGTATAAGAAAGTAATCATTTATTCGTACTAAGTCATCTGAAACATACGAATGAAGCCACGTTTCACACACAGAAATAATGTGGAAAGCGCGCTCAGCAATTGTCGATTCAATGAGTTCCATATGTCCTTGCAGTGAATTAGCATTGAATTGAGCAATCTTTAAACATGGGGACGACAATAATCTGCAGGCGTAACAATGCTGATCGATGGTTGACCCTCGCTTTTTCTAACATAAATTACTCCCGAGCGTGTCCACACAAATTTGTATTTTCTTTCAGCCGCTCGTGTTTTTGTAAGGCGTAATAGATTATAGAGCGTTGGAGGAAGATGCTCATTTACATATATTGAACGACGTTGGTCTGTATCAAAAACTTCATTAAGCGGTAGGTTTTTTTTGGCTCGCTTTTTGCCGATGATATATTCTCTAACTTGTTGCGATTTTAAGGTCACTAAATAAATGTTAGGAATACTGTGATTTGCATTAGATGTCATCGGTGCTGAATTGTTCTGTCCTACAATCGTGCGATTTTTTTTTTGTCGAAGCTGCGAATTTCTAAGACGTCACTTAGGAGATTCGTGACACCAAGAGCATGAAAAACCTTCTCGACAATAACTTGAGGTGTGTCTTCAATAAATGTTGGCACTCCTGATATGGTGCCTTCTGCACGCAATAGCGAAGAAGATGAAACAGATGTCGAAAGCTTTTGAGGTTGATCATCTATCTTCGATACATGATTCGACAATAATTCCAGACGTGATTTCATCGAGTGGTTGTCGATCTTAATGGCAGCTATCTCCTTACGGGTACTCTCCGACGCGAGAGAGAGAGAGAGAGAGAGAGAGAGAGAGAGAGAGAGAGAGAGAGAGAGAGAGAGAGAGAGAGAGAGAGAGATGATTTTAGGTAAAAGCGAGAAGAAGTGTCGGTTTATTGATTTGGCCTTGATGATGAATGGTGCGAGAAATCCGAGTGGATCGTAGAGTTGTGCTATTTCAGATAAGATGATTAGCTTTGTGAGCTTGGAACTTGAGTATGGGGGCTTTGAGTTGAACTTGAATACGTCTTCGTGAGGTATCCATGACAGGCCGAGTAATTTGGTGCTGCTATCTTCGAATGAGTGTGAGTTTGATGGTGAGTGGTGGTCGATATGCTCGATGAATTGCTCGTTGCTGCTGTGCCATTTTGCGAGAAGGAACCCGCCCGCCATACAGAGCTGGGTGACTTGATTCGAGATTTCGATGAGCGTTTCAAGCTGATCTGCTCCTCAAAATATGTCGTCAACATATCTGCCTTTGATGAGTGGTTCGATTGCGAGCGCGAAGCGATGACCTTCGTCTTCAACTAGTTGAAGCAATGAGCTGATTGCTGAGAATGGTGCTGAGCGAGTTCCATACGTCACTGTAGTTAGGTGATATGGCACCATGTTGAGTTGGTCATCTGGCCACATGTTTCATTGCAAATCCCAGTCGTCCGGATGAACTTTCATTTGTCGGTACATCTTTATCATGTCTGTCGAAACGATAAGTTTGTGCTGTCGGATCCATATGAGCACGTCTGAGATGTCACCTTGACATTTTGCTCCAATATGCTGGATGTCGTTGAGTGATACTTGCGACGTCGTTGGGCTGGATCCGTTGAAGATGACTCTTAACTTTGTAGTGGTTCGATCTTCTTTCAGTATACCATAATGAGGAAGGTAGTATGGAGGATGAGCATGAGTTTGTTCTGACAATCGATCCGCCGAGACCCTCAACCCTCCTGATGCTACAGCATTATGTGCCAAGGTTGTCTCGGTTCCACGATAGTTATGAACGAAATCGCTCATTTGAGTTGACTGATGGTAAGATGTACACGTATCATGTGACCACATTCTTCATACTCTTCCATGAATGAGTTATATATATAAAGTGGTGTATGGGTAATTTGTTGAGAGTTTCTTAATGCGTCGTTGTAGACATCGTTGAGCAGTGATTTTTAAGTCTCTTAGACTCGATGGTGATGATTTGAGCAGGATTCGCACGTTGTATCGTCCTTTTTCGTCTCGAGTTCGAGTCGTTTGAAAATGCTTTTCACACGCTTCTTCGTCTGGGGTGATCTTGTGATCTGTCGTCGATAATGTTTCTTTTTTGAACCCAGAACTGCGTGAGAATATTTTGGAGTTCCTTGTTTGATGATTCGACTACTATGTGGTATGAGTTGCCCGGTGTTGAATAATT
Organism: Cylloceria caligata; assembly: GCA_963942595.1. Lineage (NCBI taxonomy): Eukaryota > Metazoa > Arthropoda > Insecta > Hymenoptera > Ichneumonidae > Cylloceria > Cylloceria caligata. The sequence continues at coordinate 21,139,220 of OZ012704.1, forward strand.
CTCTGGGATTGGACCAAGAATAATCCACCCAAATATTGTTGCGTGTGCAATCGGTAAGACGTCTGAGTGTTTCTTGATACCAGGCTGGATGATTAGCCCATATGAGTCAGCCCCGATGATGATGTCTACTGGTCTTGGTGTTAAGAATTCAGGGTCTGCCATTTGCAATGATGACTGTGTGGCCACTCCTGTGGTTGTGTGTGTACTGATGGCAATGTACTCGTCAACTTGATGAGTATGTGAGCTGCAACGGTAACACCTTGTGATGAATGAGTTGATCGTAATGTGAATGTGGTGTTACCTTTTGTTTGCGTTGATCTCGTGTTTCCAATGCCGATGACTGGAATTGATGAGTGTTGACGAGTAAGCCTATGATCTGATACGAGGTATTCTGAGACAAAGGTGAGCTCTGCCTTCGAAGCCTGCCTCGTACACCTTATCTGTAACATAAGCGTGAGTAAGAAAAGCACGTTGCATGTCTCTCCCATTTGATTATGCTCGTTACAAAACCACTGCCAAGTGCGATTCAAAACCTCCAAATGGCCTTTGAGTTCTTTTACAGCGCATCCTGGTGAATTTTGGAGATGGTCGTGCAGTTGATTAATCATCGCAATCCTTGCGTGTTGCGATGCCGACCTTATAATCCATGAGGTTAGCTTGATTGGTACTTGGTAATAGCGATCTTGAGCGTGGTTTTTGTACCATGGCTGGTACATTGAGTGTGTTGATAACCTCTGTTGCACCGTCATGTGAGCCACCTTCCTGCGAGGATTTACTTTTGTCTGACAGCGATTTCTTATCGTCAGCCATGATTTGTACTGGATGAGCCTGGGGAGTGATTTACAATAATTGATTAGCGTACTTGGGTGAGTGTTTTAATATTGTTGAGTATTGTCTTGTCTCGATGCATGCTGAGTTGCGCAGTCTGTAGTGTATTACGTGTGCTGATTGGTGATTTGTGCGAGTATCGAGGCATAAATTTATATACTTGACCAGGATTCGACTCGAAGGATAAAAAAATGTTTGAGAATGAGTGTGAGTAAATTAGGTCAGACTCGAGAGACCAAAAAATGTTTGATAACGTTAAAAAAAAAAATGGTTGAGAATTCTACGATTGAAACTAACTGGTGTAAAAAAAGCACTATCGGAAAAATTGAAAAGTGCGCAGAGTGGGCGATTAGTCAAATAAGTCATAAATACTGGGTATTGATGAGTGTACTCCTTTGCGCAGTGGAACTGTACTAATTGAATAATACTAAGCTGTTGAAAGACTGTCTCAAGTCAGCAGTTGCAGAGAGTATTGGGTTGATGCATTCGCACGGAGTGCGTCAAGTGACAGCGGAGACTATTAATATTAAGGATCCTGGAAGTGAGTCCTGTGAATGGTCTTGCCGCTGGGGCGACGCTAGTAGCGTTGGCCGCTTAAGTGAGCTTCGATCGAGGATGCAAGTTGATAGAAGATGCGCTTGAGTGTGTTGGGTCGATAGAGTATGCCCGTGAGTAGTACCACATGACGCAAGGCGTCGTATGGTTGTGAGTGTATTGCATGCACGAGTTTAGTGTGTGCGTGATAGGTGCGAAAACTGAACAACTACTAAATGTTAAAATTATTCCACCAGCTACTAGCACCGCTTTTTGCTTATATTAAGACCTCGTAGAGCACAGCCGGATGAGAATTACTCATTTTATAAGGCAAAACGTGAACATTTTTCAACTCAGCGACTGTATAATCAGTAGGTTGCTTGGCCGTCATTTTGCTTCACTCGCAGCGTCCCGATGCGATCGTTTTCAATACTACCGAGAACGTTGCTATGCACACTAACGAGTCACGAATTTTTACACGCAGTGAAATATTCGTTATGACCCTCACGCGCACACAGGAGTTAATACCGTAATCGATCATGATTATGAATACTTAGCACACAGCTTTAATTATTCAGTTTCAATCTCCGCGATGATCAATAACCAAGTACAAAATTTAGCACAAAGCAAAATTCGCATGTCCTTTTTCGGCGACAAATGGCCGCAATTACTTTTTTGAACTTCAGTATGTGCTCATTGTCCCGCGCATAATACGCGTTGAATCCCACTTACAAAAAATACCTACATGTATTTGTTTTTAAGTTACATTATTATAATCAGCTTCGTTGGATAAATCCACATAAATGTATTGTGACATATTTACACGCGCTATCCGGTTATGTTATATTCATCTTATTAGGAATGATTATTTTCAAGCGCGCGGTAGAATGTGAGCACTCGGTCGTTGAACTAGAGCAGAAGTAGGCAAAAAACACCTGAAGTCATCACGTCGGAATCTCCTCGTCGTTAAAAACAGCGGATCAGCGACCGGCTGACGTCGCTTGGGGCGAGGGAAAGGCGGTAGGCGGAGCAACGGCACTTTGAAACATTACAGAAAGACGTTACATTTAAAGATTAACAAGAAAGATCAGAGAGAGAGAGGAATGAAGTGGGGAGACTAATAATATGTAAGAGACTACACAAGAGAAAAGCGAGAACCACTATAAGACACAGATCAAACAGTGCGAATCGAAAGACTCTTGCCGAAACCTAAGCAAGTTACTCGTGAGAAGTGATAGGAGTTTGAGGGATTGATAGATTGAATGAGTCAAAGCGACTTAAACAATTAAGAAGAAGAAGAAAAAGAAGATAACTAAGCGAATATAATAGAATAATTTAGGGAATATCGATTAAGTTTTCATAATTAAGAAACCGATACTAGGAATTAAGTAGAAGATAGAAGCTAGGAATATCAATTAGCAGCCCTAAATCAGTCCATCTCAACTGAAGAAGACTGGTTAAGGGATAACTCAGTAGATTAATTGGAAATTAAGCAGAATTATAGGAAACGAGGATAGTTGGAGACTCATCGTAGGGGTCGATACGTCAGACCAACAACTAGGTATTTGGAAGTGTGCGTTTACGTAATTGTAAAGAGGAAGAGGAGAGAATCACAAAGAGAAGAAGGAGGAATTTGTAAGATTCAGCAATAACCGTAGAAAGAATCAGGATACTATAGCCACTAAGATAGAGGAATAAGTATTTGTGACATGCTATAAAAATTATCATTTGGAGAAAATTGTTTGAGGTGAACAATTAGGTGCGGAGAATTAGAGGCTCACGGTGGAATGTGATCCGAGGGAAGGAAACCAAAATAATAAGAAGACTGCAGAACGACAGGGTTGAGGAAGCCTGGGATACGTGCCCTGCTCAACACGACGGAGTGAAGCGATATAGCTCTCCAGTAAAACAGGGAAGAAGGGAAAAGAAGTACAAATGACGCACCGAAGTATAGAATTAAAATCAAGTCTATCCAGAGGTGTCGAGTCATCCAACGTATCCACAGATCTATATCAACAATTAAATAAAAAAAACAGAGACACATTGAAAAACACTCATAACGGTACACATCACCACATCAAAAGGACGTAACTTTTCACTCGAAGGTCCCACCGCCCCGAAAAAACGCACAGACGGTAACCCAGGACGGCACAAACACCTCGGGAAAAGAACACGCATGAAAAACAACGTGGAAACACACATGTTTACATTTTTCTGAAAATCGAGGTGACGCGAGCGCGGATCCAGCGTGCACTACAGCTGACAGGCAAGCCAGCTACAAGTCTCCAAGCGTAGCAGAAGGCGCGTTCAGCGGCCTGTGAGGATACCGAATAAGACGGAGGCACCCGATTTTCGCTTGGTTCTCGAGTTCGCTACCGGTCGAGAGAGCGGGACAGTGGAAGGTCCACTATCACGAGAGATAAAGAAGATCGTAGAACCACTGCATATATCAGCATATCGGAAATTAATTGTACTGGCAAACGATGCCAATAAACCGAACACCAACATTTTCCTGATAACCTCGTTAAATAAACCCTACTATTACCTACCTTAGAAGTCTGAATTAGTTTTTCTTGGGTTCGAGCTCGAATTCTTCCCCCCAGAAGATAAAAATTCGATGCTAACTGGTAAATACCGTTACAGTATTGAAGATGTATATATTTATATCATTGGCGAATTGGACAAACCAACGCGATTGGTCGAATTCATGCTGTCATGGGGGTGACAGAGAGGGATATAGGGAGCCCAGTAAATGGAGGTGGGACAGAGTAGCTACTCTCTTTCTCATTCCCCTTGCTACCAATTTGTTGTAATGTCTCCGCAACGAAGAATCAGGGAACGATGGAAATAACACCGCCTTCATCCTAGAAACCTTCACTTTCTAAAACCAGAGAGTGACAAACCACTGTGCCGGGAAATGTTTACGGTACAGAGACTGCTCACTATTGAGAGCAAGTTAGGGGATCTACCTGCACCATCTGATCTACCTGCTGTGATCGAGAGTACTCTAGAATCTAGGATTATGACTTCGCCGTCAAACGGCACTTATGCACTTATGACACCATGAGATTACCAATCGTATAGTAGAATACTCTTTAAAGTAATGCGTAGTTTAGGACTACATTCGTTGGAACAGGTCATCGTGATAACCGTTGCATACGCGTATACATGTGTGCAAGGAGGATATCTTGGTGATTATCTCTTCTAAAATAAAAATAAAGCCGCTATTGGTGCAGCGGTACTAAGAATAAATATTGTTGACGGCCAACCTAATCCCCTTGATGTAGTCGGCACCGATAACGGGTCCTATGTAACCCTATAAAGCGAAACACAGTTAACCGATAGGGGAGCAGACTCGTGGCTCCACGCGAACATCTTACGCCCTCCACAACTCCAGGATGCGCATCACGAGTCATGCTCGTCAACCAAATTTCAGTTTCAGTCAGTTGTCATCAAACAATCGACCCGTCACAAAAAAAAGGGGTCTTTAGCGTACCTCAAAATTATTAACACGTCTCTTCAAGAGAAGATTTACTGTATAAATTCAAGACGAGCGTACCCTCGATATTTTAAGTATTAAAAGTCGGGGTGGCCAGTAAGAGCTGATAAGAGTACGTCGCGGACCTTTCAAAAACATAATAGTTAAAATATTGTGACTCTGTAAAACCTATTACTCGTACATTTTAATACTTATTTCAACATATAATAGTCAAGTGTGATTTATTTTACAAATCTTACCTTCGCGTAATATCAATCAATCAATTATTTATTCATCGTGCGATTTCACTATATTTACTCAACACATACATTCCTGTTGTGCTTCCAGCAGCACACTTTTAACCCTTAACACCTCGTCGGTGCTTCTATCAGCACGAATTCCTCTACCATATATCCCTCCTCAGTTTTGCTTCCAACACTACCCGTCAGACCTCAACCTAACGAATTACCTTTCACAGTCATTTAATGGGTAGACGTAGAGGAGGTCATCTACATAATTTTTAGATTCTTCATGCACTACGAGGGTCGGTCAATAAATAGTCGGCTTGGTAAAGAAAATCGCGTTTTTTGGACAAAAATCTTTTTATTTCTCAACATAATCTTCTTTTAGCTCGATACACATGTTCCAATGATTTTCTAATTTTTTCATGCCCTCCGAATAATACGATTTCGGAAAGTCCTCAAAATAGGTCTCTGTTTCGGCGATGAGGTTATCTCTGGAACAAAATTTCTTTCCGCCAAGCCATTTTTTCAGGTTTGGAAACAGAAAGTAGTCGGAGGGGGCCAAATCTGGAGAATATGGTGGATCCGAAAGCAATTCGTATTTAAATTCATGAATTTTGGCCATGGCAACTGGGCACGTGTGAACGCGTGCATTGTCTTGATGGAAGAGCACTTTTTTCCTCGCCAAATGTGGATGCTTTTTCTTCAATTCGTCGTTGAATCGGGTCAGTACGGCTGCATAGAATTCGCCATTAATCGTTTTTTTCGGCGGAAGGTAATCGATGTAGATTATGCCGCGTGCATCCCAAACTGTGGCCATGACCTTACCAGCCGATGGCACCGTCTTCGCCTTCTTCGGAGCACGTTCGGTCGGTGAAGTCCATCCTTTCGATTGTTCCTTTGTCTCTGGTGTATAGTGATGGATCCATGTTTCGTCCGCGGTTACGTAACGACGCAAAAACTCAACAGGATCACGGTTATAGATCGCCAAACACGTCTTTGAATCAGCAACACGTTCTCTTTTATGGTCGACAGTGAGCAAACGCGGCACCCATCTTGCGGATAACTTTTTCATACCCAACTGATCACTCAGCAAACTAAACATCGCAGCGAGCTGAAACTTTGACAACAGTCATGTGAAGGATGGCACTACTAAACGTCGCTATCGATTTCTTTATTCGACCAACAGATGGCGCAAGGCCGACTATTTATTGATTGACCCTCGTATTTCTCACGCTAGCATCCGGTCTTACAGTCACAAACATATAATATTCATCCGCGCGCAGCAATAGGCGAGGGCCCTGCGTCTGTCAGGTCCTTTTTTCAGTTTATCTCGACGTCCCGAACCGTTGTGACGTTCGCTCTCCTTCAATAGTACTTTCATACAATAAATCTCATTCCGGCATGTACAATCATTTTCTACGCTTCACCTCGACCTTACCTGGCAGACCATCACATGGTGTCAAAGTTTCCCGAATCATCACGACACTCACACAACTATTAGTCAAGTGACAAAAATTATTTATAAAAATCGGGATTATTGGGCACCGGACTATAAAAAGTGCTACAAATTTTATAATACAACAGTGAAAAAGAAAGAGAGAAAAGAAAAACAAAAATTGGAGTTTATGACAATCGAAAACATTAACATTTTCACGGATATTTTCGACTTCAAACCGACATCGACAACATTTAATACACAAGGAAATCAGTAAAAGAAATTAAACAAAAATCAAGGAAGGAAGGAAGGAAGGAAGTCGAGCAAATGCAACATAAAGTCCATGAAACTAATACCAACGCCTTTGGTATTGAAACCAGTAAAAAGCAATTAAATAAATATGAAGGAAGGAAGGAAGGAAGGAAGGAAGTCCAACAAAAACAACATGAATTCCATTCAACTATACATAGGTACAAACGCTTCGGCACTGTAGTACCTCAACATTTATTTTATTTTACCTTATTATATAAAACAAACATCAACATTTTTTTCTTTCTTTCGCTATTCAAACCTCGGTCGTTAATAACATTTTACTCAGAGTAAAAGCATTTTGTTCAAAAGCAAATTTTCCTTTAATATTTAATATAATTTTTCGGATTATTATAAAATCAAATTTCTCCTAACATTTACAAACTAATTTGAACTGAATTTTTTTCAAATAGTTTTCCTCTTTTTCAAAAAAAGAAGAAAGAAAGTGAAATATACAAATATAACAACAACAACAACAATAACAACAACAACAACTGTGGTCTTGATCAAGCCAAAAGACGGACAAACGTACGCCGACACACTGCGATGAATGAAAGCCGTTGACCCAACCGCCGACAAAGTGCAGGTCAACGGCTATCGAATGACCAAGGACGGGGGTGTCCTGCTTCGCGTTAAAAGCGGAGCAGTGGATAGACAGGCCTTCGAGGACAAGCTCAGGCAAGCCCTTGGAGAAGACTCTCAAGTACGAGACATGACAACGAACGTGCGACTGGACATACTTGATCTGGATTGCGTTACGGACAAAGACGAAGTGACGACGGCACTCCAATAGGAGACTAAAGACGCGAGGGACCCGAAAGTTCACATTTTCGGGCCCAACAGACACGGACAATGTATGGTGGTCTGTGAACTTGAGGAAGGCACCGCAAATGCCTTACTCAAGAAAGGACGGATCAGGATAGGGTGGGTAAACTGCCGCGTCAGACCGAGGACAACCGTGACCAGGTGCTACAAGTGCCTTGGATACGGTCATACAAGGACAGACTGTAAAGGACCGGACAGACGACTATGCTGCTGGAAATGCGGCAAGACGAACCACGTCGGTAAGGACTGCCAACAGGACCCGACGTGTTACCTGTGCACCGAGGCGGGGCCCAAAAACACCGCGCACATACCGGGCACCGGGACGTGCGCGGTTTTCAGAGCCGCACTGGAGGAGTGCAAAACCAAGACTCAGACGAGGGCATGATTGTTTTACAGGGCAACATGCACAGATGCGAGGAAGCACATCTCCTGTTTCCTCAAACCGCGACTGAACACGACGTCGACTTACTGATACTGAGCGAACAGTACAAGAACATGACGACCCCGACGTGGTTCGCAAATGACGCGGGCACGTCAGCCATTTGGGTCAAAAACACCGATGTCCGCGTTCTCGACAGTGGAGCGGGAGACGATTACGTCTGGGTGAGGGTGAACGATCTGACCTACGGTAGCGTTTACCTGACCCCGAACTGTTCCGCTGGAGCGTTCGAGGACCGGGTAAATAGACTCGAGGATGCCCTGCGAAAGCTACCAGGAGATCTGGTGGTCGCGGGCGACCTCAACTTTAAGGCGGTGGAGTGGGGCATGACACGGACTGACAAACGCGGACGGCTGCTATTGGAGATAGCAGCTCGAACAGGTCTGACGGTTGCAAACACGGGACGGAAACCACCGTACATCCGACCGGGGGTAGGCTCCTCGATACCGGACGTGACTACCAGGTGTATGCATAAGTTTTTTCCGGTTTAACTAAGAGATGGCGCCAGCGAAAAGTACGCAGCGTATTAATTTGACACATACGTCATTTTGTTCGTCTGACATTAACCTACAAACACACACAAGTTGCGTCCGCCAAAAACTAGCGTCTTTGTTTTATCGTTCAGTGATCATGTCGAGTTTTGTGCCTGAAAAAAAACATTTGCGGCACGCATTGCTTTTCTTATTTAATCAAAAGAAAAAGGCTGCTGAAAGTCAACGTTTGCTGGTAGAAACATATGGTGAACACGCTCCATCGATTAGAACATGTGAGAAATGGTTTCGACAATTTAAAAGTGGTGATTTCAATGTGAAAGACAGTGAGCGCTCTGGTAGACCACAAAAATGCGAAGACGAGCAATTGCAGGAGTTATTGGATGATGACCCAACTCAAACTCAACGGCAATTAGCAGAAGCATTACATGTGTCACAAGAAACAATCAGCAGACGTTTACGAGTAATGGGGAAGATCAATAAACTCGGTAAATGGGTCCCACACGATTTGAATGAACGTCAAATGGAAAATCGCAAAGTCACTTGTGAAGTGCTGCTTCAACGCCACGAAAGGAAATCATTTTTGCATCGAATTGTGACGGGTGACGAAAAATGGATTTATTTTGAAAACCCGAAGCTGAAAAAATCGTGGCTTTCACCTGGCGAAGCCGGTCCTTCAACACCAAGGGCAAATCGCTTCGGCAAGAAGACCATGTTCTGTGTCTGGTGGGACCAGAGCGGTATTGTGTATTATGAACTCTTGAAGCCCGGCGAAACCGTTAATACACAACGCTATCGCCAACAAATTATTAATTTAAACCACGCATTAATCGAAAGACGACCGGAATGGGCCAGAAGACATGGCAAAGCGATTTTGTTACACGACAATGCGCCGTCTCACACAGCAAAAGCAGTGAAAGACACCTTGAAATCGCTTGGATGGGACATCCTTCCGCACCCGCCGTATTCGCCAGATCTGGCGTCATCTGACTATCACCTCTTCGCATCAATGGGGCACACGCTCCCAGAGCAGCACTTCAGCAATTCCGAGGAAGTTGGAAAATGGCTCGACGAATGGTTTGCCGCAAAAGACAAGCAGTTTTTCTGGCATGGTATTCATAAGTTACCTGAAAGATGGGCGAAATGTGTAGAAGCCGATGGCGAATATTTTGAATAAAACAAAAATTAATTTCCCTTGAAAATTACGTGTTTTTTTTTTACCAAAAAACCGGAAAAAACTTATGCATACACCTGGTATGATCTCGGACATCTTGTCGCGGATGAGGCGATGGCGGGTGACCGATGACTACACGGCCAGCGATCACCAATACATCGTCTTTGAAGTGGCGAGACTTACACAGACGCGACGCGACGGACCTGAGCGGGCACCGCGGTGGAACGTATGTAAACTGGACAGAGACTGGTTCTCGAGGGAGCTGTTGGAAGCAGCAGACTCCGCAGAGGCCATACCTGACGAACTGACGGGACAGAGACGGACCGAACGACTCGTTGACGAGACTGATGGGACGTCTTTGCAAGGCTTCAATGCCGCGCAAGACCACCCGATACCCCAGACGAACGACGTACTGGTGGACGGATGAGATCGCCCAACTGCGGCGACTGTGCATTGCGGCAAAGAGAAGAATGTATCGAGCACGGGAAAAACACCAACAATCCACGGCCGCTCTTACTGTACAGTACAAAACGGCACGGAAGACGTTGACTTACGCTATTAAAGACAGTAAGAAGCGCTGCTGGAGACAGTTATGCGAGGAGGTGGACCGGGACCTTTGGGACTTGGGTTACAGGATTGTGACCCAAAGGCTCGGGGCTCACGGTCCGCCCGAACTCAAGGACGCGACGACAATAGGACAAATCGTTGACGAACTCTTCCTGACTCATCCGAGGAGGGAAGAAGTGACGGACGCAGACGAGGGACTCGACGTTCCTGTCTTCACTGAGAAGGAGTTTATTAAAGCTACGTCCTCTATGAAGATGGGTAAAGCACCGGGACCAGACGGCATGCCCGGGGAGGTCCTGCGACTGATAGTTTGCTTCAGGCCAGGCATACTCCTCGAAATGTACAACCAATGCCTCCAGACTGGGACATTCAGCATGCGCTGGAAAACGGCGAGATTGGTTCTTCTTAGCAAAGGCAAGGGAGATCCTGACGCGCCGTCTTCCTACAGACCACTGAGTCTGTTGGACACGACGGGAAAACTGTACGAACTGTTACTGCAACCGCGACTAACGGACGCGATAGGGGCGGCCGGAGGTCTGTCTGATAAGCAGCACGGTTTCCGCAAAGGGCGATCGACCATAGGAGCAATCCGAGAGGTCCTTGAGATCTTTCGGAAGACGGACGAGGCTTGCCACACAGCAAGACCCATCATGGTACTGGTGACTCTGGACGTGAGGAACGCCTTCAGCTCGGCGAGGTGGGGGGACATCCTGGGAGCGCTGCAAGACGATCTCCGGATTCCTTACTACCTTTTCCGGGTAATGGGGGACTACCTCAGCAACAGCTACATAACGTATGAAATGCAGGAAGGACAGAGGACAAGAAGGATCACCGCGGGGGTCGCTCAGGGTTCTATACTGGGACCTGACCTATGCAACGTGACGTACGACAGCCTGCTGAGGCTGGAGATGCCGCGTAACGCATCACTGGTTGCCTACGCCGATAACGTGGCGGTAGTGATCGTGGAATGCACTGCAGATCTGGCCCAGATTACGTTGAATCAGGTGATGAGACGTGTGGACAGATGGATGACGAAACACGAACTGAGCCTAGCACTGCACAAGACGGAAATTGTCATGCTAACTAGACGACGGACTCCGACGATCATACCGATGACAGTCGGAACGGAACAGATTGAGACCAGAGGAGAGGTGAAGTATCTAGGGGTGACCCTCGATACGAAGCTCACCTTCTGGGCTCATATCAAAGGGACGGCCGAGAAGGCGGCGGCGAAGGTAGCTTTGCGCAGCCGCCTGATGGCAAATACGCACGGACCGAGACCGTCAACACGCAGACTGCTCATGACGACAACCCACTCAATCCTCCTGTACGGGGCGGAGATATGGGCTGATGCGCTCGCAGTCAAAAAATACCGGAAAGTGATGACGAACGTACAAAGACGAGGAGCACTGAGGATAGCGTGCGCCTACAGGACCGTCTCAGCGGTCGTGATTCCCATCGACTTATTGGCGACTGAACGGAAACGGATTTACGAACGCGACGAAAGGACCGAAAGGGATGACGCGGCAAGACGGGAGAGGGAAAAGACTTTGACGGACTGGCACGCACGATGGACGACGGAGACAACCGGACGTTGGACAAGACGCCTGATACTTGACATGAAACTGTGGACTGAACGGGAGTTTGGAGAGGTAAATTTCTACCTTACTCAATTCCTCACAGGCCATGGGTATTTCTGGCAATATCTATGTGACATAGGGAAAGTACGGACAGCGGACTGCAAATACTGCGGACATGCACAAGACGACGCTGAACATACGTTTTTCATATGTGACAGATGGACGATACAGAGACGGTACTTAGAACGAACGACCGGGGACATTACACCGGACAACATTATCGGACTGATGTTACGGAACGAGGAACAGTGGACTGGTTTCGCAGTATTCGTCGAGACCGTGCTGAGAGGTAAGAAAGAGGATGGATGCTTGGAGTATGAATGAGCATGGACTGAACGATAGACGGGTATAGACAGGGAACTTGCACTGAGACCTGAAACGAACGAGACGATGGACAGGTACCGCGGAGGTGAAGTTATACTAACGTGTTTCCACCCCGCGGAGACGGGACAGAGGAGGTTTTTAGTCGGTAGGCCAACCAAGCAGAGTCCGACACACGGGGGAGTCCGTGTGACTCTCCTACGGTGCTTAACGCATTTTCCTGCTCTGTCATTTAATAATAATAATAATAATAATAATAATAATAATAATAATAATAATAATAATAATAATAATAATAATAATAATAATAATAGGGGGAAACCCAGTGCAGGAACTGGTAAATTGTGATATAAGTGCCATAGTGGTAACGAATAAACAATCGCGGACCAAAGGACTAGGGGTGGGTACCCTGACTCAAAAACCTAGATGGAGGTTGAAAAAGGAAAATTGATTACGGTGCAGGGGTTCGGATCCCCAGTATCGGCGTCTGGTCAGAGTGCGAAAGCAGGCTCGCAGACGTCGTCATCAAAATACTGCAAAAATAACAGCCCGAAGCCGGTGGGAGCCTCAGCTGGCTTAGGGTCAAAAACTACGAGGAAAAGCGCAGAAAATCCGACAACAAAGGAGCGAAATGCAGGTAGTCTCTACCAACAAAAAAATGACGGAACGACTGACAAACGAATGCAGCTCGCAGAGGAATATTCAACCGTTGGCTCGGGCAACAAGGCAGGAGAACGAGCGGAAATAGCAGGCAAAGGACAAGGGACCCCAGACTCTCTCCAGCGAAGGAGGAAAGCGCAAAACGAAGAGGAGGAATATTTAAACACCATAGAGAAGTATCTGCGAAACATGCAACAGGCTGTCAATAAGCAAAAGAACATCAGCATGGACGTCAAGATAGGACTCCAAAAGATCACGGAGTGTGTGGACGCGATCCGCGAAATAAAGGAAAGTGGGAGCAAGGCGGCTCGACCCCGGAACGTGGAAAGCGCGGCACCCGAACTAAAAATCCAATCCGCCCGGAAACGCCGCAGAACATCGCCGCTGAGTCCGCTGGAGCCGGAACAACAGGAAGAAGAATCGACGAAGGAAACACAGCCAGCTCAGCCATGGCAAACGGTGACGAGGAAGAGGCCGACGGACAACCGGACGCCCGCGAAACCTCCGGGGGAACCCCATGAGGCACGGAAACCGAAAAAGAGGAGAGACAGAAAAAAGAGAAGAAAACGGGACAACCCCAGAAGAAACGCAGTCGTAATTAAACCAGCTGCGGGGGCGACGTACGCGGAGATCCTGGGGATGATCCGAAAAGAAGTGCATCTCGAGGACCTGGGGACTGATGTCCGCCAAATCCGCAAGACACTCGATGGTGGAGTTCTCCTGGAACTAAATCGATGCGAGGCTCAGGGGACACTGCAAGAGGCTATCCAGACGGCAGTGGGAAAGAAATGAGAAGTCCGAGGACTCAACCCGCGCCTGAAGATTGAGATCCTCGACCTTGACACTTTCTCAACAGAAGAAGAGGTGAAAGAGGCTATTGAACGGCACATCGGGGCCGAAAACGCCATGGAGGATATCAAAGTCACAGTTTTTAAGCCAAACTCGAGAGAACAACGGAAAGCTTTGGTTGAGCTGGACGAGGCGGCAGCGCTTAAAGCAGTGGAGAAAGGCCGCATCAAAGTCGGCTGGACTAACTGTCGTATAAGACGTAGGATCGAAGTGCAGCGCTGTTTCCGGTGCTTTGACTACGGACACACAAGGAGGGCGTGTAAGGGACCAGACAGAACGAACTCCTGTTTCAAGTGCGGAAAAGAGGGTCACCGACTTGTAAAGTGCAAAGAAGACCATCAATGCTATCTGTGCGCGGAAAGAGGCAAAAACCAGCTTGGCCATATCCCAGGATCAGGAGCTTGCGCAACCTTCAGGGAAGCCCTGGACGAGATGAAAAAACGTAAAAAGTGAAGATCCTACAAGGCAATCTCAACAGAAGCAGGGTCGCTGATGATTTGCTGACGCAGCTCGCTTTTGAGACCGACGTCCAAATTGCAATTATCAGCGAACCATACCGAAGCAGAGACCCCACATCCTGGCACACCGACTGCTCGGGAACCGCTGCAATCTGGATTACCAATACCCAGAAGATTAGAGTCGCCAGCGGCGGAGCTGGAAACGGGTTTGTTTGGATAAAGCACGGAGACACGACGATAGTTAGCTGCTATCTCTCTCCAAACGACAGCATTCGACAATTTGAGGACAAGCTTGAAGCGCTGGAAGATACCATCCGCGATCTACCAGGTAACATGGTCATAGCCGGAGATCTGAACGCGCGAGCAATAGAGAGGGGTATGCCACACACGAATAGTCGAGGCAGATTAATCCTAGAGATGGCCGCAAGACTTAGCCTGATCGTACTCAACAAAGGAAAGACGTCAACTTATCGGCGACCAGGTTTCGGTTATTCTATACCGGACATCACACTGATATCGGAAGGCCTAGTATCCCGAGCGGGAGACTGGAGGGTAATGGAGGACTATACGGCCAGCGACCACAACTACATCACATTCGAGATACACGGCGAAAGAAGGCAACAAAGGAGAACTCGAAATCCACGCGGATGGAATGTCACAAAAATGGACAGAGGGAAGTTTTACGCATCCTTACGCCATGGGATCGAGGGCGTGACGTCCGCGCCTGATGAGCGTGTTGACAGGGCTACGACGGACCAGATGGTGAGCAGAGTGATGCAGCTTATCACACGAGCCTGCGAAGCATCGATGCCCCGAAAACGACCGTGGAAAGGCAGGCGTCAGGCGTACTGGTGGTCTGACGACATAGCTGAGTTGCGGAGAGCAGCCCTCAAACTGCGCCGAAGGGCACAGCGAGCCCGATCGAGGCCGGATGCGGAGTTGATCTCAGCACGACACAAGGCTGCAAAGAAGCGACTCACCAAGGCTATTCGGGAAAGCAAAACACGAAGCTGGAAGGACTTATGCAAGGAAATCGAGCACGATCCCTGGGGCAGAGGGTATAAACTGGTTACCCGGAAGCTGGGCTCAGTGGGAGCGGAAGCTCCGCTGAACGCAGAGACGATGGACACCATCGTGAATACTCTTTTCCCGGTGCACGCTGCCAGGAGATACTCGACAGCTCTAGACGGAGTCCAGGTTCCCCCCGCCTTCAGCGAGCAAGAACTGACCATGGCTGTCTCCTCCATGAAGAACAAGAAATCGCCAGGACCAGATGGCATTCCTACCGAAGCTCTGAAGGCAATGGCCGATAGCTACCCGCACGTGCTTCTGCGGATGTCTAACATGTGCCTAGCGTCAGGAGTTTTTCCGACACGCTGGAAGATCGCGCGACTGGCACTGATCAACAAGGGGAAAGGACCACCGGACGCTCCTTCATCGTACCGGCCGCTCTGCCTGCTGGACACGACGGGGAAGTTGCTCGAAAAACTCCTCAGACCGAGATTACAGAAGGCGATCAAGGAGGCTGGGGACCTATCCAATATGCAACATGGCTTCAGAAAGGGACATTCGACAGTGAACGCAGTTCTGGAGGTAGTACGAGCAGTTGCGAGGGCCGAAACGGCGTGCCACCAGGCGAGACCCCTGGTTCTGCTGGTAACACTAGATGTAAAAAACGCCTTTAACTCGGCAAGATGGGAAGACATGCTGAGGGCTCTGGAGCAAACCTTCGCGATACCGAGCTATCTGCTAGTGATGGTCGAGGACTACCTGAAAGGGCGGCAACTGGTATATGAGACTGAAGAAGGGACCCAGGTGAAAGAGATCACCTCTGGTGCAGCGCAAGGATCCATACTGGGCTCCGATCTGTGGAACGTGTCATACGACAGCCTATTACGACTAAACATGCCGGAAGAGGCCTTCCTGGTGGGCTATGCTGATGACGTCGCAGCGGTGATCACAGCCCGGAACACAGAGCTGGCGCAACTCAAACTCAACCAGGTAATGAGACGAGTCAACAAGTGGATGAAGGAGCATGGGCTTCAGCTAGCAGCCTCAAAGACGGAGATTGTCATGTTAACTAAGCGAAGAATACCGACCATCGTTCCTATGATCGTTGGCGCCGAGACGGTACAAACGAAAAGGTCGGCTAGGTACTTGGGAGTGACGCTCGACACCAAGATGACGTACTGGGACCACATAAGTAAAGCTTCTGATAAGGCGGCGGTGGTGACAACCTCTTTAGCCAGGCTTATAGCCAACATAGGAGGACCCAGCCCAACCAAGAGGAAGCTGCTCATGGCAACAACTCACTCAATCCTACTGTACGGGGCTGAGATATGGGCCGACGCACAGTAGACGCAGAGCCCGAAATCGTGGCAGAAAAGTCAGAAAAAAATTTTTACAATCGGGATATTTGAGCAGGCAGTCAGGTAGAGGACTAATGGCTGCGTTAAATTGTAAAAGGGGAACCTTTTTCACCGTATACCTTCGTCGCTGCGTCAGTTGGAAGTTAGCCTTCGAGACGAGTGTTCGCATCGCGCGCTGAACGAGCGAAAACTACCGTGACTTATAAAATCGATAACTTTAAAGTGAAGTGTTTTAAATCAATCCGGAGACATGGATACGACTTCTGGAGGTATGTAGAAGATATTTTTACATTGGTTGAGTTTAAAATAAATATGTAAATTATTGAAGTGTAGTATAAACTACTGCATAAATAAAGTGAAAGAATTTTGTAAACTTATATTTTCAACTATCCGAAAAGTTATACTTTCTGCCATATTCTGCGACAGCCAATGTCTAGGCCTTTAGTTTATTATATAAGCTTGCGAAATTAACAGGAATTAGCTGCCTAGAGCTGCCTAACTTTGTCTGTTATGGTTTTTGGCAACGTAAAACAGGCGGTTGCCGACCGTGCACGCGCGCGCGGCGCCATACGCCATGCCATGGGGCCATTGAACAGCTGCTACTTGAGCAATAGGACTATATCCATACATATACCATATATAATATATATATATATACATATATATATACAAAATACAAATTCAAGTAAATCATTTATATATCTATTTTTGTAGACATACAACAATACATATATATGTAAGTATATACTAAAGTAATTAATTTGAATCGTCACATTTTATTTATATTTGATACATTTTTATTATATATATATATAGGTATATATGGGGCATTCCACGCCAAATCGGACAGTTCAATTTTTTTTTCCCTTGATTTTGTCATATTTTCATGTACTCATCAAAAATCGGCTTCTGGTACATTTTTAAATGTTTTTGGTCACCCGTTCAAAAAATATTTGTTTATGTTTTTTTGCTCATAACTTTTTTCATAATAGTCTAAATTCAATTTTTTTTTCATAACTGTTGTTTTTTATGTACTGTTCAAAAAAAAATACGAATAATTATTGCGGCTACTTATTTGTTACAATAATTAAAATTCATTAAAACTTTGATCTGATCCTTCAACACAAATTCTATACAATTTTATGTCTTTATTACAGGGTCCCATTACGAAGGAGTACATTTGACGAGGAAAGAATTATATCTTATTATAAAGGATAATTTAAACGATAATTTTGCTACGTTATTGTTTGGCTTTCTGATTCGCAATCAGTCACTTTCACAACCCGCGTATATCAATTTTGTTCAATTCAATTATAATAATTAAAATTCAAATAACTAATGCAAGTTATATATCATTGTATACGAAAACGTCATACTAAATAAGTAAATTATTTCATCCTTTTTTGAGTGGTACGGCAGGAGGGAGTTTTTTTGAAAATTAAAAAATTTTTTTTAACATACTTGTCCGCCATATTGGATCAGCCATTTTGTTTACAATAATTTGGCTTTCGGATTCGTAATGAGCGACCCTCAAAAACCACATATAGCAGTTTTTGTCAAGATCGGACACCTTTTTAACATTCATGTCCGCCATATTGGATCGGCCATTTTGTTTACAATAATTTGGCTTTCGGATTCGTAATAAGCGACCCTAAAAACCAGCATATACCAATTTTTGTCAAGATCGGACACCTTTTTAACATCCATGTCCGCCATATTGGATCGGCCATTTTGTTTACAATAATTTAGCTTTCAGATTCGTAATCAGCGACCTTAAAAACCCCTGCATACCAATTTTTATTCCGATCGGAGGTTATTTGTATTTACTGCCACGATTTCGGGCTCTGCGTCCACTGTGCGACGCCATGAACATTAAGAAATACAGGACGAGGATGACAACCGTGCAACGCCGAAGAGCACTACGAATCTGCTGTGCCTACAGGACGGTATCAGAGTCGGCAATTCTGGTTGTGGCGGGTGTGACCCCCATTGACCTGCTAGCACGGGAACGCAAGGAAATCTTCACAGGGAGCACAGATCGTGGTAGAGCAGAGGCTGCGGCCCAGGCACGCGAACGAACGATAGAGAGATGGCAGAGACGCTGGACCGAGGATGACAAGGGCCGATGGACAGCCAGATTAATCAGGAACCTATGCCCATGGATAGGTCGCGAACATGGTGAAATCAATTTCCATCTCACACAGTTCTTCACGGGTCACGGATATTTCAGAGGGTATCTGCACAGGATGGGGAAGGTAAGAACACCCGACTGTCGGCTTTGCGCAGCAGATCGGGATGATGCCTATCACACGTTTTTTGAATGTGATCACTTCAGAGAAGAAAGAAGGACTCTCAGTGCCACAATTGGAGCTTTCACGCCAGATAACATTGTAGAGGTGATGTTACTGGAGGAATCGAAGTGGTCGGCAGTAGGAACCTACGTGGGAATGATACTCCGAATAAAAAAAGAACAGGGGTGCCTAACGGACCCTCTAGAACAATAAGCGGAAAGAGACGACAACCCGAGACGGGTAAAGTAGCACGGGCTAGACCGAAGTAATGCTAACGCAGTCCCGGTCTAGTATCCCCCCGTGGTTAGTAGGTGGTTTTTTAGTAGGTGAAGTCCCACACTACCGGACAAGTGGAAGTCCGGTGCCTTTTCAAGGTTTTTCCACCTATAATAATAATAATAATAATAATATCAGGGGTACAAATTGAAAATGCGGGTTTGATAACAGATGGCGTTACTAACGCTATACGCATCAGGCAGTACTGTGACTATGTTCATGTCAAAGCTACGTCTTATAGCTTTAATTTTCAGTATGTGTCAATTTGTCGCAGTGTCAAATTCATAGTTTTTTTGAGCTCTCAATATGTCGAGTTTCGTGCCAACAAAACAGCATTTGCGGGAAGTTTTAATTTACTTCTTTAATTTGAAGAAAAGTGCTGCTGAAGCACATCGATTGGTCTCCGAGGCTTATCCGAGTCATGTTCCATCGGTTTCAACGTGCGAGAGATGGTTTGTGCGGTTTAGAAGTGGTGATTTTGACGTTGAGGACAAAGAGCGGCCGGGCCAAGTGAAAAAGTTTGAGAATGCTGAATTGGAGGCAATACTCAATGAAGACTCGTGTCAAACTCAACAAGAGCTCGCAGATTCATTGGGAGTGACACAACAAGCCATTTCCCATCGTATAAAAGCCCTCGGAATGATCCAAAAGCAAGGACATTGGGTGCCGTATGAGCTGAAGCCGAGAGACGTCGAGCGCCGTTTTTTTGCATGCGAACTGCTGCTCGAACGGCAAAAACGGAAGGGTTTTTTGCATCGCATTGTCACTGGTGATGAAAAGTGGATCCATTACGATAACCCGAAGCGCAAAAAATCATATGGTTACCCCGGCCATGCATCATCATCGACGGCCAAACCAAATATTCACGGCGCCAAGCTCATGCTCTGTATTTGGTGGGACCAGCTGGGTGTGGTGTATTATGAGCTATTGAAATCGAACGAAACCATCACAGGAGCACTATACCGAACTCAATTGATGCGTTTGAGCCGCGCACTCAAAGAAAAACGGCCACAATACGAGCAAAGACACGACAAAGTAATTTTGCAACATGACAACGCTCGGCCACATGTTGCAGCGCCGGTCAAAACATACCTACAAACGCTGAAATGGGAAGTCTTACCCCACCCGCCGTATAGCCCAGATATTGCTCCTTCCGATTACCACCTTTTCCGATCGATGACACATGGCCTAGCTGACCAGCGCTTCCATTCTTACGAAGAAGCCCAAAAATGGGTCGATGACTGGATAGCAGCCAAGCCGGCCGAATTTTTTCGCGACGGTATCCGTAAATTGCCAGAAAGATGGGAAAAAGTTGTGGCTAGCGATGGACAATACTTTGAATAATTCATTTGTTACCATTTTTTCA
The DNA here is from genome assembly GCA_963942595.1 of Cylloceria caligata. Classification (NCBI taxonomy): domain Eukaryota; kingdom Metazoa; phylum Arthropoda; class Insecta; order Hymenoptera; family Ichneumonidae; genus Cylloceria; species Cylloceria caligata. Next base: position 21,159,775 of record OZ012704.1, read on the forward strand.
GAATAAACGTTCAAAAATAGAAAAAAATCCCGCATTTTCAATTTGTACTCCTGATAATAATAATAATAATAATAATAATAATAATAATAATAATAATAATAATAATAATAATAATAATAATAATAATAATAATAATAATAATAATAATAATAATAATAATAATAATAATAATAATAATAATAATAATAATAATAATAATAATAATAATAATAATAATAATAATAATAATAATAATAATAATAATAATAATAATAATAATAATAATAATAATAATAATAATAATAATAATAATAATAATAATAATAATAATAATAATAATAATAATAATAATAATAATAATAATAATAATAATAATAATAATAATAATAATAATAATAATAATAATAATAATAATAATAATAATAATAATAATAATAATAATAATAATAATAATAATAATAATAATAATAATAATAATAATAATAATAATAATAATAATAATAATAATAATAATAATAATAATAATAATAATAATAATAATAATAATAATAATAATAATAATAATAATAATAATAATAATAATAATAATAATAATAATAATAATAATAATAATAATAATAATAATAATAATAATAATAATAATAATAATAATAATAATAATAATAATGATAATGATAATAATGATAATAATAATAATCCCTCCCAAGTGTGTCGCCTTGCCGCAGCGGGGGGGGGCTTGCGTTTCTGCAATGAACTTTGGAGCTCGGCCGGCGGGGGCTCTAGCCCCTGGCAGGTCTAACCTTGCCGGACAGGTCCATGGGGAGCAGGCAGACTAAGAACACACAACATCAAAAGCTACGGTGGAAGGCATCGTGCCTACGGCTGCATGGCCGCAATGATGTAAACTAAAGCGGTCGCGAACGATCCCTGCAGGGCACCGGGTGGAACCCTGCAGTATTTACACCTTACCTAGACAAGGCGGCTCTGCCTAGGCAGACCTACATTCCGACCTACTCGTGGGATTAATATGGAGAAACTTTTAAAAGAAATAAAACCTAAGCAGAAGAAGGAGTTGGAAAAAACATCGACCGAGGAAGAGCTCAGGACAATCGGAGAACTCGCGACGAACAATATCGGGGGAGAGTCGAACGATGATAGCTTGGCGAACGTGACCGAAAGTGTCAACCTGAGAAAGAGAAATATACTTCAGTCATGTTCGTCAACAGGCACGGAAGATCGATCTCTACATCAGAAGAAAAAGAAATTAAGATACAGAAAGAGAGAAACGACACCGCCACCCATGGAAGAGGGTAAAACGGTTCCACCTGTCGTCGGAAATATAAGGAGGCATCGAGAAAAACCTGGAACCTCCTCATTCGACGATGACAGTGGGAACGAGCCCGATTTGACAGAGTTATTACAACTCATTCATGAGACCGCGACAAAAATGGAAGAGGCAGCGGCAATACAGAAAAATATGAATATGGCGGTAAAAACCGGCATTAAGACGATTCTTGAGGCCGCCGACGCTGCGCTAAACATGCAAAACAGGACAGCCTCGAAGGGACAAATGATGGCAGACGACCTGACAGAGACAGAAACGGAGACAACGGAACCGGCGACGCGACCGACGAAACGGAAACGGGAGACGACGAAGACCCCACCAGAGGCCCGACAGAAGACACCCCCAAGAACGGAGGAGGCCGAAACCTGGACAACCGTGAGGAAACGAAAAAAGAAGAAAAAAACGACGGAACCGAAAAACAAAACGGACGAGACGAACGTACCGACCCAGGCTGAAAAGCGCAGACCGACCCCCAAACATAGGGGAACGGCTGTACTGGTCAAGCCTGGGAAAGACAACACGTACTCGGACATCGTACGGAAGATAAGGACGACGGTCGACCCGACGAGCAGTCATGTACAGGTGATGGCTCTAAAGAAGACCAAGGACGGACGGTGTCTCATCAAGATACAGACAGACACGGACGGACGAGAACAGTTTGAGCGCGCACTACAGAACGCGGTTGGGGACACGGGCAGTGTAAGGACCGTGGCTTCTAGGGTGCAACTGGAGATCATGGACCTGGACTGCGTTACCACCGCGGAGGACGTGATACGGGCGCTGAGACGAGAAACGGGACGAGACGGCGACTTTGGTGTCCACATCTTCGGCCCGAACCGGGCCGAGCAGTACATGGCGGTCTGCGACCTCGAGACGCGGGAAGCCGAGGTGCTGCTGGACCGGGGCCGGATCGGGATAGGATGGGTGCGATGCCGACTACGACAACGATTGACGGTGACCAAATGCTACAAATGCCTGGGCTACGGACATACAAGGACGAGCTGCACGAACGCGGATCGGACAAAGAACTGCAGGAAATGCGGCGAGACGGGACATTACGCGACGGACTGTAAAAACAGACCGGCTTGCCCACTGTGCTCTGAGGCGGGACACGGGGACGTAGCGCACCTTGCGGGAACCGGAAGGTGTGCGGTATTCCGGGCTGCGCTGGAGGAGTGCAGGAGGCAGGCCGGAAGACGGACAGAATAGTTCAGGGAAACCTGAACAGGAGTAGGACAGCAGACATGCTACTACCACAGATAGCTGACGAACATGACGCCGACATTCTGATCCTGTGCGAACCGTACAGGAGAAGAACGACACAAACGTACATTACGAACGAGACAGAGACCACAGCTATCTGGGTGAGGGGCGCTGCCCAATCTCGAATAATTAACTGCGGTGTCGGGGACGATTACGTCTGGGCAAGGGTCGGCGCTGTCACTTACGTCAGCGTTTACCTGACACCCAACTGCACCGCGGCGGATTTCGAGAGGAAAGTGGCGCTCCTTGAAGACGGAATCAGGAATCTGCCTGGAGACGTTATCATCGGGGGAGACCTCAACGCGCGGGCGATCGAGTGGGGAATGACAACAACGAACAAACGTGGACGGCTGCTGCTGGAGATGGCCGCAAGGCTAGACCTGGTAGTAGCAAATACGGGAAACGTACCGACATACAGACGACCAGGGTTTGGAAACTCTATCCCTGACGTCACAATGACATCGGACAGAATATCGCCACGGATAGGACAGTGGCGGGTTTTCGACGGCTATACGGCCAGCGATCACCAGTACATTGTCTTCGAAGTGGCAAGACAAACGACGACGAGACGGACGAGGACCCAGTACCCCCCGAGGTGGAACCTCAACAAACTCGACTTACGAAAATTTTCGGAGGAGCTGGCGGCAGCACCAGCACCAATGACGAAAGTCCCCCCTGAACTGACTGGCCGGCGAAGGGCGGAAAGACTCACGGATGAGACGGCCAAACTGACGGACCGGCTGTGCAACAGCACAATGCCGAAACGACGACATAGACCAAACAGGCAACCACAATACTGGTGGACGGACGAAATAGCCGAGCTGCGCAGGCTCTGCTTGGCGAACCGCCGACGAGTTACGAGGGCTGGGGGAAGACCCGAAAGGGAAAACCTCCAAGCCACTTACAAGACGTCACGAAAAACACTTACGAACGCCATAAGGGACAGCAAAACGCGATGCTGGAAGCAGCTCTGCGAGGAGGTGAACGAAGACCCCTGGGGAACCGGTTACAAAATTGTGACTGGCAAACTAGGGGCCCGAGTTCCACTTGAACTCAAAGATGCCGAAACCGCAGAACGGATTGTTGACGGACTGTTTCCGACCCACCCGATACGGACGAACGTGACAGACGACACGGAGGCCCCGGCGGCCCCCATATTTACCGCGGAGGAGCTCTTCAAAGCGACTGCCGCGATGAAGACTGGCAAGGCGCCGGGACCAGACGGAGTGCCGGCGGAGATTCTCCGGCTGATGGTTCGCCTGAGGCCGGAGATATTTCTTGACCTGTACAACACGAGCTTGACGACGGGAACGTTCAGTGACCGGTGGAAGACGGCAAGGCTAGTTCTTATCCCTAAGGGTAAGGGCGACCCCAATACGCCGTCAGCCTACCGGCCGCTGAGTTTACTCGACACAACGGGTAAACTCTATGAACAACTACTAAAACCGAGACTGACGGACGCGATACAAGCCAGCGGAGGCCTCTCAGACCGGCAGTTCGGCTTCAGGAGGGGACGATCAACGATTGGAGCGATTCAAAAAGTGGTCGATTCCTTCCTGGATTTGGAGAGACATTGCCATGCAGCGCGACCAATCGTTCTGCTGGCGACCTTGGACATCAGGAACGCCTTTAACTCGGCCAGGTGGGTTGACATCCTGGAGGCGCTTGAAGGCAACTTCGGGGTTCCGGCTTACCTGGCTCGGGTGGTGGGCGACTACCTAAGAAACAGACGGATCACGTACGAGACGACTGAAGGACCGGTGACGAGACAAATCACCGCGGGGGTTGCACAGGGGTCCATACTGGGACCAGACTTTTGGAACGGACTCTACGACAGCTTACTCAGGCTGGAATTGCCGCTTGGCGTTTTCCTTGTCGCCTACGCTGACGACGTGGCGGCGGTGATCACCGAGCGATCTCCAGACCTGGCACAGCAAAAACTGAACCAGACGATGCGGCGAGTGGGCCGTTGGATGACGGACCACGGACTACAACTCGCGACAGAAAAGACAGAACTGACTTTCCTTAGCAGAAGACGCATACAGACGAGACTACCCATGTGGGTCGGGACGGACGAAATCGAGGCCGGAGGTGAAGTCAAGTACTTGGGAGTGACCCTAGATACGAAGATGACCTTCTGGCCTCATATACAAAAAACATGCCAGAAGGCGGCTAAGAGGATAGCATCCTTAAGCCGCCTAATGGCCAACACAAACGGGCCGAGACCGGGAAAACGACGACTCCTAATGACGACAGCCCACTCGATCCTCCTGTACGGCGCGGAGATCTGGGCAGATGCCCTGAAGACAAAGAAGTACTGCCACGCCATGACAACGGTACAAAGACAGGGTGCGCTGAGGATCGCCTGCTCCTACCGAACTGTCTCTGCACAAGCAGTCTTGGTGGTTGCGGGCGTGATCCCCGTGGACCTCCTAGCTTTCGAGCGAAAGAGGATCTACGAGAGAAGCGCGGACATAAGACGGGAAGATGCGGCGGTCGCGGAACGCGACAAGACGATACAGACTTGGCACGAACAATGGACAGAAAGAGCGACAGGCAACTGGACAAGACGACTAATAAAGGACCTGAGACCGTGGATCGAAAGGGATTTTGGGGACGTAAATTTTTACATCACCCAGTTCCTGACGGGACACGGTTACTTTAGACGGTACCTTTATAACATGGACAGAGTACGGACGCCAGACTGTAAGTACTGTGGACACGAACGAGACGACGCGGAACACACATTTTTTGTGTGCGACCGCTGGACAGGACTCCGACTGGAACTGGAGACGATTGTTGGCAGCATCACCCCGGACCACATTGTTCAGGTGATGCTCCACTCGACAGAATGGTGGCAACTAGTTGCCACCTATACAGAGACGATACTGCGACGAAAAAACGTAGACGGCTGCCTCACCTAACCGAGCAGACAGACTGACGTGACGCGACAGGTTACAGACAGCAAGACGAACGAACGAACACGGACAGAACCCCCAGCCAGAAGTAATACCAAAATAGTTCCTGGTCTGGGGGAGGGCAACAAGGAGAGGGCGGTTTAGTGGGTAGGCCTACTTTTTTGGGAGTCCCACATACCCCCCCAGTTCAAAAGACTGGAGGATATCCGTAAAAAGGATTCCGCAACTCCTTGTATAATAATAATAATAATAATAATAATAATAATAATAATAATAATAATAATAATAATAATAATAATAATAATAATAATAATAATAATAATAATAATAATAATAATAATAATAATAATAATAATAATAATAATAATAATAATAATAATAATAATAATAATAATAATAATAATAATAATAATAATAATAATAATAATAATAATAATAATAATAATAATAATAATAATAATAATAATAATAATAATAATAATAATAATAATAATAATAATAATAATAATAATAATAATAATAATAATAATAATAATAATAATAATAATAATAATAATAATAATAATAATAATAATAATAATAATAATAATAATAATAATAATAATAATAATAATAATAATACTTTTTCGAGGGGTGGTGGAAAATCTTCAGAAAGACAGAGACGAGGGACCGCACTCCTCAAAGTGTGGGATTTGTACCCACTAAAAACCACCAACCCTTTTTCCAGATGTTGTGTAACGACCCTGGAACCGCTTCCGCATTCCGTCAGGGTCGTTCTGTTCCTTTGCCTTCCAGGCCCTTTTACTCTTTCCTGCTTGCTTATGGCCACGGTCCGGCGCAAGCTGTGATGTTCTGCCCAATTCCATTAACTGACACGCTAATGCCCTAACTGTTTTCACTGTGTAACTTCTGTTACGTCAAAATCGCGGCCTATTTTACGAACCCACGAATTTAACATAGATTTCACGTTTCGGTGTATCTTTTCCGTGCTCTGGTCAAGGAGAATAAATTCTCCCTTTACCACACCAGACGAGAAAATACCGAAGACGCAAGCCCGTTTTTGAGTCTAACCTCGCGGAAAATTACTCGGGGTAGGGCTGGAGTGCGTTTCGTTCTTGGTTGGGAATAATCACTTCACGAATAATACGGTTGTTTGTTGCTGTGGTTCTTGCTGTTGAACGTTGGTTGGACGTAGATTAATGTAGTCAGACAGACTCAGAATCGAACGTAGGCGTTGGCGCGTATTAATAATTATTTATTGAAATAAAACTACATGAGTAGTTGAATGTTGCACGTTCAATATTCCCGACTTCGCACGGGTTAATAATTATAAGTACTGTACTCGTACTCTGTACTACTCGAAACTATACTTTGTGAAAATTCAGCCGTGGTGAAAAATTATCGTTCTGTACTACTTCATTTCCCGGCAAACAGTACTACTTGCTGCCTTGGGAAAAGTCTAACTCACTGCCGGCGACTTATTGACTGCCAGGCTAGTGATTAGTCCTCTACTTGACCCACCCCTCCCCCCCCCACCCCCGTGATACTGTCGGTGGAAGTATCCCCGGCTGATTTTCGCGGCCTTTTATAGGGCTCCTGAGCGTCGAAAATTCTTGTCGTCAAGCGCGTAAAAGAAGAGAAGGGATAAAACCCTAACCTGATTATAAGAATTTCCCCGTGGTCTATCTCGACCATACACGTATTCATTCCCCTTACTCCGCAGAGTAGCTTCTCGACATGCAGAGCCATAGATCTATGCAAGTGCATCGGTATGGCGCGCTCTGATTTGTCCGCGCGATGTGCTACACAGAGGATCACGCGATTAGGTGAGGGAACGCGTTCGAGGCGTTTTTCCCCTGAAAATGAGGCGATTTTTACCACCCCGTTTCTAGGCCTACTTTCGATAGAGTTTCCTAGTCTAGGTAATATCCTTATGCTCGCTTCTATGTAGATGTGTCTATGGTAATGGCTTAGTTTTTCAGCGTTTGTACGGAACTTAATTAAATCCTTCACATGAAACCGTTAGTAATAATTTTGTTACAGATTCTGTAATTAACTTTGACGTATGCAACCTGATTTCTGCGTTAATCTCTTATTAGTATAAATGGTTTTTGTTGAGTTATGGCTTATTCCAAGCATCATGGGTTATTCGTTAAATTAGTGATTACTCTACTTATAGCTAATAAGTTTTCTTAGATAATTTGTTAGTTAGACGTTAGATTTCTTATAGTTAATAAGTTTTCTTAAATAATTTGCTAATTAGACGATTATTCTCGTGCTATAGAAACGAGAGCGAGAGAGAGAGAGAGAGAGAAGGATTTTACTTGAGAACGACTCGTCTAACTTGGTTACTCGTACATTTCGTTCGTACGCAAGTCGGCTAGATCGCCGTTCAGCCCTAGCGATAAGGCGTTCGTCGTGGCGCAGAGAGTCGCCCAGCCTCGCTTTCCTGCAGAGGAAGCTTTATTGAAACGCGTTATAGTTTTTCTCTCTTTCTCGTTTAGTCTTACTTATGGGTATTCAGCTGTAAAATAATCTTAACATTTCATTTCATCCTATCTATATATGTGTAACATATTTCATATAAATAACTTGCTGGTAAAACAAGTATTTTTATGCATGGAAACGAGAGAGAGGGAGAGAGTTCTTCTCTTGAGAACGACTCGCCTAGCTTGGTTACTCGTACATTTCGTTCGTACGCAAGTCAGCTAGATCGCTGTTCAGACCTCGCGCAAGGCGTTTTCGTTGCGTAGAGAGTCGGCCAGCCTCGCTTTCCTGCAGCAGAAGCTTCATTGCAACTCAATTTTAGTCTCATCTCTTTCTCGTTTTTCTGTCTATTTTTCGCTATCTTACCATAAATTAATCCTAATATTTCCTTTATCCTTTCTATATAGGCATAACATGTTTTATATATTTATGATGGTATTTTTACTATAAATTCCAATATTTTACGAGAGACATATTAATATAATTTCAAGAGAAAAGGGGAATTAATTCCTATATACTGATCTTTCTTCTATTACCTGACTATACTTGGTAAGCTCATTAATTCAATGTGAGTTGTACTCGTTTTCGAGTGACAGCCCTGGGTAGTTTCCATATGGAAGCATAATTGTTCTTCTTGTTGCTGATATTTTACCTACAGTATTCGTGTGAACATTTTGATAGTCATAACTCTTTCGTTTAAATCAACAGTTCCTCCACTTTTGTTAATTGTTTCGCTTAGTTAATAATTGTTCGTGATTTCATCATCTTTGTAAAGAGAGAGAGAGAGAGAGAGAGAGAAGATTTCAGTCAAGAGCGAAAAGAAAGGGTGCGGTCGCTTGGTCACGTGGTAGTGTTCCCTCCAACCGCTCCCTTATGACCAACAACGCCCCGACGGCGACTAGCCGAACCCCTGGTCTAGGATTGAGGGTAAGGCCGCGCTGAATCATAGATCGATAAATGGCAGTCGATAACCGGGTCTACGCAGTAGATCCCATGGTTTGAAAGTTTGCCTTTTGACCGGGAGCGCCGAAAAATTCCATCTTTACAAGATTAATTCTTCCCGGGAGACAGTCGGTAGGGCCGCATCTTCACCCTGTTCCGATCTCCGTCGCTAAAATCGCTCTCCTCTCCTCTTAAGAAGTTCGAGAATAAAAGAAAAATGTGAGAGGTTACTTTTACTGTAGCGAAACTAAAACAGAAGAACTTTAACGTAATCGAAATGAAAAAGATAAACGCGACGTTACGTCAGGACGTAACACTTCACTGTGGTTCACTGGACTCGGCACTATTTTCTCGCACTGCACTGTTCACTATGCTCACGATGTCCAACTAGTTGTTGTCTGCTCCGGCTATTACTCTGTTGTTTTCTTCTTGTTTCTTCGGGCGTAGAATTGTTTCGGCAAAATTTGTTACCGCATCCCACTTCTCCGCGCTGATCAGCATCGATGCCACTATGTTCTCTGGGGTGATAAGACCTAGTGACTCCTCCATCCTTTCCCTCTCATCCCTCCAACGATTACACTCGAAGAAGGTGTGATGAGCGTCGTCGCGTTCAGAATCCCCGTAGATACATCGTGGATTTTCCACTTTCCCGATCTAGTGAAGGTATGCGCTGAAGTAGCCATGCCCACTCAATAGTTGGGTCAGGTAGTAAGTCACTTCCCCATGTTTACGATCAGTCCATAGGGCCAGATGTTTGATGAGGCTGGCTGTCCATCTTCCTCTTGCGTCACTGTCCCACATGCCCTGCCAAAGCTCCATGGTGTGATTCCTTTCCTGTTTCTTCATTTGTTGTCTATCGTGTTCAGCTCGTCGTAGGTAGACTCGTTTCTTCTCTCTCGCGAGGAGCTCGATGGGTACCACTCCAGCAATGACCAGGGCCGCCGGTCCTGATACCGTTCGGCATGCACAGGCCACTCTCAGGGCTCCTCTTCTTTGTACCGTGGCTGTACGCTTCCTTCGGCTTTCCGCTTCCAGTGCGTCCGCCCAGATCTCTGCTCCATACAGGAGAATCGAGTGCGTCACCGACATTAGAAGCCGGCGTTTGCTGGTCATTGGTCCTCTCACGTTCACCATGAGACGGATCAGCGCTGCTACCATAGTCGCAGCTTTGTCTGTCGCTTTCCTGATGTGTTCCCAGAAGGTTAGTTTTATTCCAGGGTGATGGCGAGATACCTCACTGCGCCCTTCGTTTCCACTTCTTCGTTTCCGACGCGCATGCGCAGTATGTTCGGGATCCTCTTCCGAGTGAGAACTACTATCTCCGTCTTCTGCGTGGCTAGGCTAAGGCCGTGGTCCCCAATCCATTGGTGCGTCCGCCTCATGACCTGGTTAAGACGCCTTTGTGCCGCTTCGGGGTCTCTTGCGGTGATGACCGCGGCGACGTCGTCGGCGTACCCTATCAGGTACGTGTCGTCTGGCATTTCCATCCGTAGAATTCCATCGTACGAGATGTTGCAGAGATCTGGTCCGAGGATCGATCCCTGGGCTGCGCCTGAGGTGATGACTTTTCTCTGTTGTCCTTCTCGTGTGTCGTAGAGCAGTACTCGGTCCTTTAAGTAGTCGTCCACCATCGCGAGGAGGTACGCTGGTACCTGGAAATGTACCTTTAGCGCCCGCATCAGGTCGCACCATCTTGCTGAATTGAAAGCATTCTTCACGTCAAGCGTAGCTAATACCACGATCTCTCGGGAGTAATGGTTGCTCTCCCGCGTTTCCTCAATTGTCCTCATGACCTCTTGAACTGCGTCTACCGTGGATCGTCCTTTCCTGAAACCGAATTGTCTATCGGACAGGTCACCTGCTTCCCGTATCGCTGTATGTAGTCGCGACTTGATCATCCTCTCCAGCAATTTCCCGGCCGTGTCCAACATGCACAGCGGCCTGTAGGCTGACGGGGAGTTAGGGTCTCCTTTGCCTTTGCTGATTAATACCAGACGCTGCGTCCTCCAGCGTTTGGGAAAAACTCCGCTCTTCAGGCAGCAGTTGTACATGTCGAGAAGCAGTTTCGGGCGGGTGCCTGCTACCGCCTTTAACACTTCTGCCGGTACGCCGTCGGGTTCTGGGGCCTTCCTGTTCTGCAGTGATTGGACCGCGTCTATCAGCTTCTCCTCATTAAATGACGTAATGTCCTGAATTCTGATGTCGAGGTCCTCCTCGCTCCTCGGTGGGTGAGTCGGGAATAGAGTATCTACGATGTTTATCATCCTATTCAGGTCCATGCTCTCTCCTACCGGGAAAGCTTCTAGTTTCCGCGTCACTATCCTGTAGGCCAATCCCCACGGGTCGTTATCACGTCCTGTATAATGGAATTCCAGCGCTCCGTCTTGCTACGGCCAATTCGATACTGTAGGATCTTCTTGGCACCTTTGTATTGAGCCGCGATGACTGCTGCCTCATCAGGATTCCTTCTTCGAAATCGGGTTGCTTTCCTTCGCAGTCGGTGGCATCGTTTTCGCTGATTGGCGATCTCGTCGGTCCACCAGTACGCTGCCTACTTGTTTGCTGGTCGCTGCTTTCTCGGCATCGATGCTCTGCACTCTTGCCGTACTAGCTGCATCGTTTCGTCCACTAATTCTTCTGCACTTGGGTTTTCAACGTGCGTCGAGATTCTCCGTCCGTTGAGTATCGCCATACGTAGTTTCCTCTCGTCCATTTTGGTTACGTTCCATCTTGGTGGTAGGTCCCTGTTGATCCTTGGTGCGTTTCCTCCTTCAAATAATTCGATCGTGATGTATTATTGGTCGCTGCCTGTGAAGTCTTCAATCACTGTCCATTTTCTCACACATGGCACTGCGGGTTCCGATGCAAACGAAATGTCCGGTATCGTTCCCCTGTAGCCTGGTCGTCGGGAAGTCGCAGTCGAACCGGTGTTGAGCACTGTGAGGCTTAGTCTTGAAACCATTTCCATTATTCGCCTGCCTTTGCCGTCTGGATGCGACATACCCCATTCGATCGCTCGCGCATTAAAATCTCCAGCCACGATGATTTTTCCTTCCATGTCCCGTAGTTGGTCTTCCAGGCTGTTGAGTTTCTCTTCAAATTGCCTGATGCCTTCATTGGGCGTGAAGTAGTAGCTCACATAGTAAACGTCCCTCTGTTTAATACAGACAAAGCCGTTTCCTCTTCCGTGATCTTCTACTCGGCCTTTTCCGAGGTTTAGGACCCAGATGGCTGCGGTGCCCAGGTTGTCCGCGTACCAGTTAACATTCACTTTATCACAATATTGCTCACTGATAATAATCACATCACATGTTTTTTCGCGCACCAGTTGTGTCAGAAGGTCGTCGGCCGTCCTGCTCCTGTTCAGATTTCCTTGAAGTACCCTTGTCATTTCGGGTTCCTGTTTTTAGCACTTTCCAACGCTCTCCGAGAAGCGGCACATTTCCCTGTTCCCGGCACGTGGGACGATTGCGCTTTGTCCGCGCACAAAACACACCGCGCTTCCCTGTTGCACTTAGCGTTTTTTATGACCGGTATCACCACACTTATAACACAGTTTACTTCTATCCGGACCACTACAGTTTTTGGTTTGATGCCCATACCCTAAGCACCTGAACCACCCCATTACAGATATCCGTTTCCGAATTCTACAGTTGACCCAGCCAACTTTGATCTTGCTCTTGTGGATGAGTTCTGTTGCCTTTATTTCATCCATCATGATAAGAGCGATTTTCTGGCCCCTGTAAATCGTTTTTGGCACTCGGATTTTAACATTATCTACTTGTCCCGGGTACTCGCGTGCCAAGGCGTTGAGCACATCTTCTTCTTCAGTTGCTCCGTCGAGGTCTCGAATCTCGAGGGTCATCTTCGGGATGAGTTCGGTGACTTTGCCTGTATTTCCCAGTGCATCTCTCAGGGCCTTGGTGAAGACGTTCTTGTTCTTCTGGTTGTTGCCTAGCTTCAGCAGAATTTCACCCTTGTGAGTCTGTCACATGGTTTTGATGTCCGTCTCCGTGTCTGCAGGGTTCACTTTGGCGCGGATTTCTTTCAGTATCTCTGCGTAGGTTTTCCCTGTTTCCGGCCTGATAAGAACGGCTTCGCCGCGCGGCCTATCCCCGATCTGCTTGTTCCGCTCTCTTTGGCGTTTAATAATAATAATAATAATAATAATAATAATAATAATAATAATAATAATAATAATAATAATAATAATAATAATAATAATAATAATAATAATAATAATAATAATAATAATAATAATAATAATAATAATAATAATAATAATAATAATAATAATAATAATAATAATAATAATAATAATAATCCCTCCCAAGTGTGTCGCCTTGCCGCGGCGGGGGGGGCTTGCGTTTCTGCAATGAACTTTGGAGCTCGGCCGGCGGGGGCTCTGGCCCCTGGCAGGTCTAACCTTGCCGGACAGGTCCAGGGGGAGCGGGCAGACTAAGAACACACAACATCAAAAGCTACGGTGGAAGGCATCGTGCCTACGGCTGCATGGCCGCAATGATGTAAACTAAAACGGTCGCGAACGATCCCTGCAGGGCACCGGATGGAACCCTGCAGTATTTACACCTTACCTGGACAAGGCGGCTCTGCCTAGGTGAACATACATTCCGACCTACTCGTGGGATGAATATGGAGAAACTTTTAAAAGAAATTAAACCTAAACAGAAGAAGGAGATGGTAAAAACATCGACCGAGGAGGAGCTCAGGACAATCGGAGAACTCGCGACGGACTATATCAGGGGAGAGTCGAACGATGATAGCTTAGCGAACGTGACAGAAAATGTAAACCTAAGAAAGAGAAGTAGACTTCAATCATATTCGTCAACAGGCACCGAAGATCGATCCCTACATCAGACGACAAAGAAATTAAAATTCAGAAAGAGAGAAACGACACAGCCACGCATGGAAGAGGGTAAAACGGTTCCACCTGTCATCGGAAATATAAGGAGGCATCGAGAAGAACCTGAAACCTCCTCATTCGACGATGACAATAAGAACGAACCCGATTTGACAGAGTTATTACAACTCATTCATGAGACCGCGACGAAAATGGACGAAGCAGCGGCAATACAAAAAAATATGAATATGACAGTAAAAACCGGCATAAAGACGATTCTTGAGGCCGCCGACGCTGCGCTAAACATGCAAAGCAGGACAGCCTCGAAGGGACGAATGATGGCAGACGACCTGACAGAGACAGAAACGGAGACAACGGAACCGGCGACGCGACCGACGAAACGAAAACGGGAGGCGACGAAGACCACACCAGAGGCCCGGCAGAAGCAACCCCCGAGAACGGAGGAGGCCGAAACCTGGACAACCGTGAGGAAACGAAAAAAGAAAAAAAAAACAACGGAACCGAAAAACAAAACGGACGAGACGAACGTACCGACCCGGGCTGAAAAGCGCAGACCGACCCCCAAACATAGGGGAACGGCTGTACTGGTCAAACCTGGGAAAGACAACACGTACTCGGACATCGTACGGAAAATAAGGACGACGGTCGACCCGACGAGCAGTCATGTATAGGTGATGGCTCTAAGGAAGACCAAAGACGGACGGTGTCTCATCAAGATACAGACAGACACGGACGGACGAGAACAGTTTGAGCGCGCACTACAGGACGCGGTTGGGGACACGGGCAATGTAAGGACCGTGACTTCTAGGGCGCAACTGGAGATCATGGACCTGGACTGCGTTACCTACGCGGAGGACGTGATACGGGCGCTGAGACGAGAAACGGGACGAGACGGCGACTTTGGTGTCCACATCTTCGGCCCGAACCGGGCCGAGCAGTACATGGCAGTCTGCGACCTCGAGACGCGGGAAGCCGAGGTGCTGCTGGACCGGGGCCGGATCGGGATAGGATGGGTGCGATGCCGACTACGACAACGATTGACGGTGACCAAATGCTACAAGTGCCTGGGCTACGGACACACAAGGACGAGCTGCACGAACGCGGATCGGACAAAGAACTGCAGGAAATGCGGCGAGACGGGACATTACGCGACGGACTGTAAAAACAGACCGGCTTGCCCTCTGTGCTCTGAGGCGGGGCGCGGGGACGTAACGCACCTTGCGGGAACCGGAAGGTGTGCGGTATTCCGGGCTGCGCTGGAGGAGTGCAGGAAGTGGGCCGGAAGACGGACAGAATAGTTCAAGGAAACCTGAACAGGAGTAGGACAGCAGACATGCTACTACCACAGATAGCTGACGAACATGACGCCGACATTCTGATCCTGTGCGAACCGTACAGGAGAAGAACGACACAAACGTACATTACGAACGAAACGGAGACCACAGCCATCTGGGTAACGGGCACTGCCCAATCTCGAGTAACTAACTGCGGTGTCGGGGACGATTACGTCTGGGGAAGGGTCGGCGCTGTCACTTACGTCAGCGTCTACCTGACACCCAACTGCACCGCGGCGAAGTTCGAGAGGAAAGTGGCACTTCTTGAGGACAGAATCAGTGATCTGCTGGGAGACGTTATAATCGGGGGAGACTCCAACGCGCGGGCGATCGAGTTGGGAATGACAGCAACAAACAAACGTGAAGGGCTGCTGCTAGAGATGGCTGCAAGGCTGGACCTAGTAGTGGCATATATGGGAAATACACCAACGTACAAACGACCAGGGTTTGGAGACTACATCCCTGATGTCACAATGACATCGGACGGAATGACATAAGTGCGGTGAAACCGGTCATAAAAGCGCTACGTGCATAAGGGAACCGCGGTGTGTTTTGTGCGCGGACGAAGTGCAATCGTCCCAAGTGTCGGGAACAGGGACATGTGCTGCTTTTCGGAAAGCGTTGGAAAGTGCTAAGAAAAGGACCCGAGGTGACGAGGGTACTTTAAAGAAACCTCAACAGGAGCAGGACGGACGACGACCTCCTGACATAACTGGTGCGCTCAAAAATATGTGATGTGATTATCATCAGTGAACAATATCGCGATAAAGTGAATGCGAACTGGTACGCGGACAGCCTGGGCACTGCAGCCATCTGGGTCCCAAACCTTGGAAATAGCCGAGTAGAAGATCACGAAAGAAGAAACGGCTTTGTCTGGATTAAACAGAAGGTCGTTTACTACGTGTGCTGCTACTTCACGCTCAATGAAGACATCGGGCAATTTGAAGAGAAACTCAACAGCCTGGAAGACCAACTACGGAACATGGAAGGTAAAATTATCGTGGCTGGAGACTTTAATGTGCGAGCGATCGCATGGGGCATACCGCATCCAGAGGGCAGGGGCAGGCGAATAATGGAAATGGTTTCAAGACTGCACCTCGTAGTGCTCAACAGCGGTTTGACCGCGACTTTCCGACGACCGGCCTACAGGGGCCCGATCTCGGACATCTCGTTCACATCGGAACGCGCAGTGTCATGTGTGAGAAAATGGACGGTGATCGAGAACTTCACTAGCGGTGACTAACAGTACATCACGTACTGAACTTTGAAGCGACTTTAAAGCGAAACGCACTAAGGATCAACAGGGACCTACCACCAAGATGGAACGTAGCCAAAATGGACAAGAGGAAACTGGGTGCAGCGATACTCAACGGACGGAGAATCTCCCGGCACGTCGAAAACCCAAGTGCAGAAGAATTGGTGGACGAAACGGTGCAGCTCATACTGGAAGCGTGCAGAGCATCGATGCCGAGGAAGCAACGACCAGTGAACAAGCAGCCAGCGTACTGGTGGACCGACGAGGTTGCCAGTCAGCGAAAACGATGCCTCCGACTGCGGAGGAAAGCAACTCTCCCACCGAGAAGCGAGGAGGTCCTCGACATCAGGATTGAGGACATCACGCCATTTAATGACGAGGAGCTGATCGACGCGGTCAAACCCTACAGAACAGGAAGGCTCCAGGACCCGACGGCGTACCGGCAGAAGTGCTGAAGGCGGCAGACACCCACCCGAAACTGCTTCTCGACATGTACAACTGCTGCCTGAAGAGCGGAGTTTTTCCCAAACGGTGGAAGACGCAGCGTCTGGTGTTAATCAGCAAAGGCAAAGGAGACCCTAACTCTCTGTCAGCCTACAGGCCACTGTGCATGTTGGACACGGCCTGGAAGATACTGGAGAGGATGATCAAGCCTCGACTACAGACGGAAATACGGGAAGCCGGTGTCCTGTCTGATAGACAATTCAGTTTCAGGAAAGGACGATCCACAGTAGACGCAGTTCAAGAGGTCATGAGAACAGTTAAGGCAACGCGAGAGAGCAATCACTACTCTAGAGAAATCGTGGTATTGGCTACGCTCGACGTGAAGCATGCCTTCAATCCAGCAAGATAGGGGTTAGAATATTCCCGAGGTAAGGCATGCCTGTCGTAGGAGGCGACTTAAAGCCAGGGGAAGGAAACCCCCTACAACAAACCGAACATGAGCATCGACAACAAGGGAAAGCAGTATACGGTGCAGGGGGGGATACCCCAGTACCGGCGCCAACGGGGAGTGAGCAAGCGGGCTCCCTGGCGTCGAAAACAAGCGACCGCAGTGCTACGTTGGTGGACGACTTGGCCAACGTAGCATCTAATGCCACAAGCGAAGAGAGGGGTGGAGTAGAACACCTCTACGCAGACACAGAAGAGGCAACTAGAGCAGGGCTCACGAACAGTATAGAGCTCTTGACGCCGGAAGGCGACAGGACCAGAGGAGCGGAGCAACAAAGAGCGGCTCTGCAAAAACAGGAGGACGAGGCCATAGCGGGGGAAGAGGCCCGCTTACAGGACATAGCTGCTATATAAAGAGTATGCAGAACGCAGCATGCAGACAAAAAACGTTAGCATGAACATTAAGCAAGGGCTGCCCAGGTTAGTGGAAGCTGTTGACGCTATCTTTGAGGAAAGGTGCATCTGGAAAAAGGCGAGAGCAGAACAGAAACGCTGGGAACTACCTCGCATCAAACGACAAGGCTCTCAGTCCTCCAACTGCAGTCAGAAACGCAGCCGAATTATCGCGAGCCCAGAAGGCAACACCAGAGATCCTCGAGAGGAGAAAAGAACAAAGCAAGCCGACTCTCATGAATGGAGGTCAGTACGTAGCAAGACGAACAAAAAGACCACGGAGCATCAGAGCGCCGAGAAAATCGCAAGGAGGCCCGAGCGGCCGAATAAAACACCCACCGAGATCCAAGGGAACGTAAATGGCGAGGGCCACCAGGCTCAGAAGAAGAAGAAGTGGAAGCCCAGGTCCGAGGCGGTTCTTATCAGGCCAGAAGCAGGCACGAGTTACGCGGAAACGCTGAAGAAAATCCAGGCCAAGGTGAACCCAGACGACACCCAAACCAACGTAAAGGAGCATACGCCAAACACGAAACGGAGATATCCTCCTTGAATTGGGCAGGGATACGAAGAGGAAGACAGACTTTACCGGTGCGCTAAGGGAAGCCCTGGAGCCCACGGGTTGCGTAAAGGAACTGAAACCCAGAATAACCCTCGAGTTCCGGGACCTCGACTGCGTGACGGAGGAAGAGGACGTCCGAGACGCACTCAACCGTGCCCTCAATGACGGAGCAGGGGATGTCAGGATCCGGGTGCCCAAAGCGGTGCACAGGGGACAAAAAATCGCCATCGTCGAGATCGAAGAAATCAGAGCAGCAGAAATCCTACAGACGGGCAAGATCAAGATAGGATGGGTTATTTGCAGGGCAAGGCGGTGGGTTATGGTCGCCCATTGCTTTAAGTGACTGGACTACCGGCACCATTCAGACGGGATGAGGCGGATCATCGACGCACTTTTCCCGAGTCAGGATGTGACACCAGAGCCTGAAAGAGAATCGTCGACAGAAGATATCCCGCTCTTAGCGGAGGCAGAGCTCAAGGCAGCAGCATTCTCCTTACCTACTAGGAAAGCACCGGGCCCAGACGGTATACCTGGGGAGGTGCTAAAAGTGGTTGCTGAAAGCCATCCACAGCTCCTACTTAGCATGTACAACCGCTGCGTGACAGCTGGCATATTCTACAAGCGGTGGAAGATACAATGGCTGGTACTCATTAGCAAAGGAAAGGGGGACCCGAGGCCATAGAGGCAGCCGGAAACCTTTCCGAAAAACAATTCGGCTTCAGGAAGAGCCGATCCACGATGGATGCGGTGCGGCAGGTAACACAAGCAGCCAGTGCAGCGCAAACAGGAAACCACCACTCGCGACAAATGGTACTGCTTGCTACATTAGACGGTAAGAACGCTTTTGATTCACTTAGATGGAAGGATGCACTAAATGCCCTAAGAGAGGACTTCAGGACACCGGAGTACCTCTACCAAATGATTAAGAGCTACTTCAAAAACAGAGTACTGGTATACGAGACTCGAGACGGGCCTCAAAAAAAGAAGCTGACGGCGAGAGCTGCGCAGGGCTTGATACTAGGTCCAGATCTCTGGAACGTTGCCGACGACGGAATCCTCAGGCTAGATATGCCCGAAGGTGTCTTTCTGGTCGGACACGCAGACGACATTGTTGCAGTTATCAATGCAAGAGACTTGGACATAGCCCAGCAAAGGCTAAATCAGACGATGCGGCGCGTCAGCCGATGGTTGGACGATCACGGGCTAACCCTTGCGGCCCAGAAGACCGAGATACTACTGCTGACAAGAAAGCGAATAGAAAACATCGTGCCAATGCACGTAGGCACTGATGTCGTGGTAACGACGGGGGCGGTCAAGTATCTGGCGGTCAAGGGGTAACCTTGGACACTAAGCTCACCTTCCAAGACCACACTCTACGGGCAGCAGACAAATCTGCTACCGCGGTAACGGCGTCAAGCATAATCATGGCAAATGTAGGAGGTCCAAGACCGAGCAAACGTAGACTTTTGATGAACGTCAAACACTCTATTTTGCTCTACGGAGCCGAAATATGGGCTGACTCAATGGGGCCTAAAAGTCGTAGAAAAAGAATAGCAGCAGTACAGCGCAGGGGAGCTCTGAGAGTAGCCTGCGCCTACCGCACGGTCTCCGGCCCTGCAGTTTTAGTAATAGCAGGCGTCCCACCAATCGATATCCTGGCGAGAGAATAGCAAGAAACGGCGACACGAAAAGCGGAGTTAGGCAGCGAGCAGGCCAAATCACAAGCCAGAGCCTGCCTAATATTTTTGTGGCAAATACGATGGGACGAAGACCCAAGGGGTCGTTGGATGGCAAAAATAATAGGACAGCTCCCACCCTCGATAAACCGCAAGCACGGGGAGGTAAATTACTACCTCGCCCAGTTTCTGACAGGACACGGTCTCTTTGGCACCTATCTCAACAAGATTGGCAAAGTCGATGAACCGAGATGCACGGAATGTGGAGCAGACCATGACGACGCGTATTACACGTTTTTCACGTGTATAAGATGGAAAAGCGAGAGGCGGACAGTACAACAACAAGTCGGCGAGCTAACGCTGGAAACCGCCATCCAAACGATGCTAAAGAGCGAGGTAGACTAGAACGCCATCTCTGAGTATGTCGAAACAATTCTACGACGCAAAAAAGCCGAGCAAGATGCGAGGACATTTAACGCCGCACAAGATGAAGGACACGAAGCATAATCGCTGAAAATAAAAACGAAATGGAAAGGACACCACACTATCCGCAAGTGTGTTCAGATAACTCGACGATGCAGCCCCAGCAGCAAAGCAAAGAAACCCCCCGAAGAAATGCTAAATTAGTTCCGGGCGAGGTTTTGACTTCTCACCATCAAAGACATAGGGTGTGGTTTTTAGTGGGTAGAAATCCCACTCACTTGGAGAGTGCGGACCCTCTCCATTTGTCGTTCAAAGATTTTGAACTTCCCTCGATAAAAAAAAAAGAAGAGGTGTCGGTGGGACACCCGGTTGGAACGAAGTTCCTTTCACTATATATTATGTGTTAAATAAGAGGCACACAAAGTCGTATTTTTTTTATTAAATTTGATTCATTACAATTTATTTTGATTAGTTTCCAAAAACCACATCGATCAAATGTTCGCCTTTATTACTGAGACAAAAATGAGCTCTTTTTCGGCATTTTCCATTGTATTTGCCAGCGTCTCGGGCGATATCGCTGCGATTTCGGCTCGAATGTTGTTTTTTAGCTCCTCTATGGTCTTCGGCTTGTTGGCATAGACTTTACTTTTCAAAAATCCCCACAAGAAGAAGTCCGGTGCAGTCAAATCCGGCGATCTTGGTGGCCAGTCAATATCACCTTTCTTTGATATCACACGTCCTGGGAACTTCCGACGCAAATAGTCCATTGTTGAGCGCCGCGGCTTGTCAGTTTCCAATAATCTTTGAGTCAACTGCACTTTGTACGGAAACATGTGAAGATCTTGCTTTAAAATCCTTCTCAAAGTGGTTCCACTGATGTTTAATTGCTGAGACCGGCGGCGGTATGAGACATTTGGATTTTCTGCAACACTCTGTCGAACAGCTTCGATATTTTCATTTGAACGACCTGGACGCGGTCGAGCTTGATGTTGGAGATTCGCTACAGACCCGTGCTCCATGAAATTTGAAGCTAAATGACGGATAGTGTCGCCTTTGGGCGCAGAAGGCCCGCGATATTTTTTACGATACGCACGCTGAGTTGACACAACTGAACGATTATTTTCAATGTAAAGCGAAACTATTTCGGCGCGTTCTTTCGGCATATAGCGATACATGGTTGAAATTGTACTGAAATAACCTATACGAAACGTGTTGTACGACGCTGGTCGGTTAAAATCTGTCAGAGTTATTCAATACTTCCATCCACCAGATTGAGATGGCGCACCCTGTAGGACACATATGTTTGCGATTGAATGTTATGAAAGTATCTCGAAAAACCTGCATCGATAGTGGTATTGTATCTTGTTGTAGATTTTGCTGGATCATTGTTAATTCTTAAATCAAATTCATCCAAAAGAAATTGTAACAATGGCTTTGACTTTTTATCAGAAAAGTTGATGTTGAAATCGCCAGCCAAAGTGAGTGGAAGTTTATGTAAATTTTTGTTGTATCTGCTAAGCGTTTGAGATACATCTTTACAATACTCTAACAGTGCTCTATGAATGAATTCTTGAATATCAATTATTTTGTTATTTGGTAATACGTAGATGACTGCCATGATTAAGGTGACACCGTTTTCCATGACACACTCTGCTGCACATAAATCTGCAACACTTGTAGATCTTACGTGCAAGTCCCGAATATTGTTCATTATTAACTCCATATTTGTTCGTATCACTTTTGTTTTGATATATTGCAACTCCACCTGAACAAACAGAATCACGTTTAAAGTGAGTAATACAATTAAAATTTGGTACCTCACATTCCTCTTTATTGTCCAACCACGTCTCGGAGAGTAATAAAATGTCGCTTTTTTGTGTAACAGAGTCATTTAAATCAATCGAATGTTTGGGAAGGCTTTGAACGTTGAGAGTATACAATGAGATATCTCTTTTATTACTAATGAAATCAATGATAGTTTGCGCTTTCGTTTGTAGTTTATTTAACGACAGCCTCTTGAACTCTTGTAACAAAGATACGGTTGATGAAGCTTGTACTCGATTATGATGAAATCTAAATTTAGTTTCATCATCATCAAATGTTACGATGAATAAACCTTCGATGCTTGTTACACGAGAGAGTGCAACATAAACAAGTTGTTGTGGATGTGTTCTGTCATACTCGTGAACAATTTGATCAAAAGTCCCACCTTGTGACTTATGAATGGTCATAGCAAAAGCCGAAATTATAGGAAAGTGTTTTCGTTTAACAGTATCTTTTTTATCCCTTGTCATAGTAATGTTGGATGTTCGCAATTCAATAGGCACAGCAAGATTACCAACTTTGCTTTGAACAGCTAGTAAAACAGTTTTTTTCTTGCTTTTTGACCAACTTTTGGTGAACCACAAAATTGAAGCCAAACTCGGCAAACGATGTTGTCTTCATTGAAGTCTAGGTGAAGTAGCTTACCAACTGCGCCATTAACTAAGCCATCAGTCACATCGATGTTTGTTGTGATAAGGTAATACTTTCATTTTACTAAAGTAATTTGGTAAGGTTATCCACCCGTATCAATAACAGACTTCTTGTGTAGTTGTAATCTAATAGAAGCTTGTTGTTCAGCAGTTTTTGATCCAGTTATTACATCGTTAGCTATAGAGATCACTTTATCTGAAGCTTCTTGCAAAATTGCATTGTTGTAACTATAAACAGCGTAATTTGTGTAAAATAAACGAACACCATGAGAGCTTAATCGTTGAGTTTCTGTTTTTTTGAAAAATCTTGACTCGATCATTTCTAACTCAAACTGTTGTAAAACGTCACAATTGCCTATTTTCGTTAGTATTAAAGAAAATGCAGCATTAGACTGCCTCATGACTTGCGTTAGTTCAAAAAATTGAAGACTTCGCCATAAATGGGGACCAACCATTCATGTTTTAATTGGTTTATATATCAATGTTGCTCTTACTGGTGGCGCCTGGCGTAAATCCCCAATTAAAATGACGTCGATACCGTCAAAATCAACATTATAATTTCCAGTAATTTGCTTTAAACGCAAATCAATTTTCGTTAACAGTTCTGCACTGATCATGCTAATCTTATCAATAATCAATGCCTTGACATATCTAAAAAGAGATCTGTACAAATGTAACATTTCAGATGATACAGGCAATAGTTTCGAAATAGAAATTTTAAGAGCAGTGTGAACCGTAGTACCATCAATCGCCACTGCAGCTTTACCAGTAGAAGCACAAGCTATATATGAATTGCAGTAGCCATCATTGTCAGTAAATCTATTGTAGATTTCCATTATAAGTTTGATTACAAAAGTCTTACCGCTGCCAGCTGGACCAGTGAAAAAAACTTGAAATGGGTTCTGATTTTGAGTTTGAAGATGAGATATAATATGCATTAACAGTTCTGTTTGCTCACTGTTTGCCGATCTCATCAAGCCGTAAAATTGTTGAGTATCCATTAAATTTTTTCTTTTTTTTTGCAATGGCACCAAGTTTGCTGAGTGTTGCGTTTTGTATATCAGCATTAACGACAGAATTAACATCCCGAACTAATTTTGCATAAGGATCTTCTTCAAAGATTGCATCGGCTTCGTTTCGCAACTGTTCGTCTTCATCGTCTTCTCTACCTAATTGTCTGCAAATTTCAAGGGTCTTCTGTAGGTCCAAATTAGATTCGAACTCTTTTCTGCGTTCTAAAATCAAATGTTTGTTATCTTCATGAATTTCAATGTATTTATTTTCAGCAAGAACGTCATTATCTTCGCTTCTAAAAGGAATATGCAGTAAGACCATTTCTCGTCTGTAATCATTAAAATTGTTAGCCATATCGTAGTTACGGTATCTAATAACTCTAGACATTTTTCTTTTGTAGTACTCTCCTTTTTTTATCATAGTATAATTAGCAACAAACTGAGCTAATGTTACGTCTTCAAGAGTTGTAGGCCTTTTTTCGTACTTGTCAAACCAATTCTCTTTCCATATATTTGTACAGTCATCATCCAAATCACTTAACTCTTTAACGGTTTTTCTTATCCTCTGACATTCGGTTGGGTATAGCGTTGGTATGTAAACTGTTACTACAGATGATTTAGCCATTGGTTCACGTAAAAAATACCAAGCAGCCTCTTGTGCAGGCATTTCCATAGCATGAAGTACATCAATACTTAATTTTTTTGTGATATCTACGATATCAAGCTCTAGATTTTCGTCCATAGTTTGAATTATCATCCGTTGTAAATTACTGATGCCTCTATTATGTTTGTTAACATACTCAACGACATAAGCAGCACAAGCATACTCGTCTTGAATTATTTGAAAATCCATGTTCGATTGTAAGCAATGAAATACAAATGGGTTAAAAGTATTATGCCATTTTTCAGATGGTGTCCTCCGATAAAGCAACTTTGGTCGAACGATACCAGCACGGATATTGTTGTAATAATGTTCATCAGAAACAATATTATTATGAGTATAAAAATTGTCAAAATCGTCATAATCAAAATTTTCCAAGTTAGTTCTAAATAACTGGTAATACGTTTTATACTCTTTAAATTTCTCTGCAGAATAATCAGAATCAGTGGCCTTCATTGGCATCAATGTTATTGTGTTACGGGATGGTAAAAAAGGCGCTCCGAATCTACAGTTATCTTTTTTATTGGGATCCATTTTTTTGTAGCATGTGAATGTGTGCTTATGTGTTTGCAGCTTGATATTTCCAGATGCCTCTGATTCAGATACGGAAATTAATTTGGCAACAATTTCATTAAAATCTTTGCCGTTATTTAATAAATCTTCTGGAGCATTATCCAACCATAAAAGTATGTGAGCATGAGGACTTCCACGGTGCTGGAATTCAATTCTTCGAAAGTAATATTTCACTCGATATTTACCGAATGGATTTCCTATTTTGGACTGCAAAATTTTCAATAAACAATTTACTAACTTATAAAAGTAAATTGCACAAGTAACTGCATCTTCGTTGACTAATTGAGCTTTGTGTACATATAACATCTCTGCTAAGAACTCATCATTAATTTCTGCTCCATTATTTTTTAGTTTGTACAACAATTGAAGCAAATCCGTCCATCCTGTTTCATTTGCACTAAGTGTCATAAAAGTAGTTAGAGCTCCAAATAGTCTAATCATTGCGAAAAGGACTTTTTTTCGATCTGCCCAATGCCAAGCAGAATTTGGTATGCAACGAAGAAAAGCGAGATTAGTTTCGATACAACTGTTAATACAATCGTCAGACTGTATATCTTCTTTGGTAATTTTAGTATTATGTCCAACGTGTTTAAAAGCAACGCTAACAGAACTGCTGACTCGCTGCCTCATGATTTTAGCAGCTACATACAAAGATGCTGCGGATCAGTAGCACGGCGATCTGTACGCCTAAGTTCACTGGTAGCTTGCATAAATGAAGTTACGTTACATCCATCTTTATAAGTTTGAAATTGTCCACCGTAGATAGTTGGAAATGAAAGCTCTTCGGCATATTCATCAAACAAAATACTACGTGGAACGCTCTTTTCGCCCGGTGCTATGTGCAACATTTTATCTTCATCCCACATAAGAGTTTGTTGTTGAGCCGTGAGATTATCTTCGATAGGAACATGTTCACTAATATCATCTATTGCAAGTTCTGCACCAGCTTGATAACTGTTTAGAAGTACTTTGTTTATCGTGATTTTTTCGTAAACATAAAGCGGTGTTTTCACTAAATAGGTTAACCATTGCTTTATGGATCCTTTATTAATAAGTCCATGAACATAACTAGTTTTGTGGATTAATTTCTTCTTAATGTGCACATAAAAACAGTGATCATCTTGAATATTTCTTGGTAATTGGTTCACCATTGTATTTACTTCGACAGGAACATTGATGATTTGTCCGTAAATGCCATATTGACCGTTCACATGCCTAAGTCTTCTTATTTGCATGAAAGGAATTCTCGGAGAAACAAGCCACTGCTCAATAAGATTCAATTTAGGCAAATGAGGTGGAATTGTCGGAAATGCAAAACCATGTACGTTGATAGTAAAGGAATTTTTCTTTTATCCATAGCCTGCTTACACGTAGAGCATACTTTAACAGCAGTACCGCATACGTAATTCTGAAAAAATAGAATATCTATACTATAATTCTTAATGTGTGGATTCCGTCCCTTAAACTCCTCCTAGACGGAGCGTGTTAGGAAGGTGATCTTGGACATTTTGGAAAGGTCTCCTGATTTCTAGGTCAACGCAACTATTTTCAGCTCTTCAAGTTGAGTCCTTAAGGAGTTACGGACATTTGAATTTTCTAAGAGTATTATTGAATTTTGACGTTTAATTTTAATTTTTAAAAAAGCAAAGTTATTCTTTGTAGTAGGTATAGCTTGCGCTTTTTTAAAAAAGAAAAGGTTACTATGATACAGTGAACGGAAATGTCTGTTTTTGTTTGACATGGATTTTCAAATGCAATTCACATTTTAGTGAAGCAGTAAACAGTCAAGTCATTAAAAATAAACCTGGGCGAAGCCGGATACGATACTAGTTTTTAATAAAAAATAGTGAATAAATAATGTTGCATATTGGTAATATATAATAAAACGAATAATAATAATTTAATTACCGTCAATATAACTTGTAGAATATAATCATGTACGTGAGATTTTTCAAGTCCATTTCCCACCAAAGTCTATCGCAAACAGCACAAGAATGGCCAAAAGCATTTTTTTTAATGTATTATAAAATTGCAGATGACTATTGGCGTGTTCATAATAGTTTGTGTAGATTGGAATTGTAACATTAATGTCGTTGATGCCTATGTCGGAAGTAGCATTATCAGCATGATCTTCATCGTTATTATCAGCATGATCTTCATCGTTATTATCAGCATAATTTTCATCGTTATTGTCAGCATCATCTTTATCGTAATCGTCTGCATGAAGTTGAACAACAGTAGATTTTTCAAAAGACATATTTTCAATATGTTGAGTATCTGTTCAGTTGTTGGCGTTCATTTCTTCAACTTCGATGAATGGTGTGAAATGCACGGTACGAAGATGTAAATGTAAGAAACTTTGTGAGTCAATGACTCTGAAATGAAGGAATTGTCTTTCTTCTCTTTTGGTTTTAGCGTTAACGTAGTGATTATGTACACAAACACTCTGATTATATAATTTTGAAAATATGTCGATACAATCCATTTCTTCAAGAATTGTCCTTGCACCGTCTGGATTAATGCACGAGTTCACGAAGGGCGAAGCAAGTAGCCGCCGTCGAATTTGTAAAGGCGACATTGAGAGATTCATAATTTTTATTATAGAAGAAAAGAAACAATTTCCGTCTGAAGGAATCTTCGTATCATGATAAAAAAGAACTTGTGGCTGTGCACAGCTGCTACGCTACTGATATGGATCTTGGAATGAATTATTTTGCTCTATTTGTTCTGGGTGGTCACATATTTGCATTTGTGAGTTGCAATTCTCGGGAGATCTAAAAATAACCATACAAAAAAATATCGAACAAATATAAATCATATTTCACAGAGAATATACCGTAGAAAGATAAATAAATTACTTACGCATTTGAATGATGTTTTTTTGCTAGCAAGGTAATTAATTGAATATTTTGATTAAAAAATTTTTTTTTCCGTCGATATTCGTTCATATATTCAGCACAACTTGTAGTCGAGATGCTATAATATCAACATAAAATAATTTAAAAAATATTAATAAATATATATCAGCTAATAATGATGATAATCTTTAATAAATAAAATTAATACGCGGTAAATGTAAATATTTATAATGTGATATGTTACCTTGGAAGATGGTCTGTATTTTGCTGCTGTAATTCAATGTTTTGTTTCTTTATTGTTATATCGTGTAATGTTTGTTGTGCATCGGTTGTAGGTTTTTAAATTTCTTCATTAGATCTTTGTCGAAGATGGTCAGTATTTTTCAGCTGTATTTCAATTAGTTTGTTTTTGTTTTTTTTGTCACGATATTCTTTAGATCTTTGCTTAGGCGTTTTAGGTTTTATAATTTCTTCTAATTTTTCTGTCTCACGACATTCATCAGATCTTTGTGCACTGATGTTCTGTACTCTTATATCCTGTATTTTTTTCTCTCACGATATTCTTTACATGTTTGCGCATTTGTTTTTTTTATCTTGTAGCTTGTATCTGAGTAGTCGATGCTTTTGTTGATTCGCTATTGAAATAAAATATGTATATGTATATATAAATATATATATGAGGATATGATATGTATATAAATATGTATATATATATGTGTATTTTGTTGTCTGTTTGTGGAAAATTTATAGTTAATGTATTGATTATTAATTTAATTAAATATCAAGTTTAGTGATTATTGCCTAATTTCAGCTTTTTAACTATAATTCACTGAATTTTCACTGCACACAAATGCGTTTTGTTTTCAATTTGAAGAATATTATGGAAAAAGTAGAAAAACTATATAAAATTTTTTTTTTTCAACGATTTTTCTTCAATTTTTCGAATTTTCTGGTAAATTGACTTTAAATTGACATTTTTCCAACTTTTTTCTACTATTTACTCACATTTATGACTAAATACAGCTTTTGGTAAATAAAAAAGTTAAAATTTGCGAAAAGCCACAAAACGGCATAATTACCGTAGATCTAATTATTTTTTTACGTCTTTACCTATAGGCTTGCCCATCATGAAAAAATATGAAAATTTTTTTTTATCCACGAATTTACTGTAAAATTTAAAACCGAAAAAAAACGTCCTTTTTAAAAAATCACTATTTTGCTATCTGTGACCAAACTAATGACGAAAAAAATCTAAAAATTTCTGTACAGTGTTTTTTTATATTGCCCAACAACATACTAAAAGGAAACAAAAATACGAGAAAGAAAACAGGTCATTTTCACTAAGAATGCCCCATATAGAGGTTCTGACGCGCACGGCTTGTTAAACTTTGAATAGTGAAGATAGGTTAGGACGCGCACGGCTTTGTAAACACATGTAGTATTTCTCATTATTGAAGAACAGAGTATAATGCCTGCAGTATAACATTGGTACTTACCTGACTCTATCATCACTATCCTCAACTATCATCACTGAATCACGTTCACGATTCATTATTCATTATTTATTCATAACAATAACTACATACGCACACAAGAATACAACTGTCGCGCACGCCGCTTGGCTTTCAGACTGCAGTAATATACCTAGACATAACGCGCACGCCGCGTGGCTTGTATAGCAGAGTGCCGTACGCAGCTGCCTGTCCCCACTCCGAGCGCTGAGAGAAAGAGAGAGAGAGAGAGAGGCATAGTATAGCCGTATACTGCGGCCCGCCCCTCTCCAAGCGGTGGAGAGAGAGAGAGAGAGAGAGAGAGAGAGAGCATGCTAACGTACTATAGCAAAAAAAAACTGTCGTGACGTTTTGCTATAGTCCAAATATTACACTTTTTCTCGGTCGAGCCTCCATCCTGCCAAGCGTATACCGTGCGATAAGGAACCTCGTTCCAAATTATTATTATTATTATTATTATTATTATTATTATTATTATTATTATTATTATTATTATTATTATTATTATTATTATTATTATTATTATTATTATTATTATTATTATTATTATTATTATTATTATTATTATTATTATTATTATTATTATTATTATTATTATTATTATTATTATTATTATTATTATTATTATTATTATTATTATTATTATTATTATTATTATTATTATTATTATTATTATTATTATTATTATTATTATTATTATTATACAAGGAGTTGCGGAATCCTTTTTACGGATATCCTCCAGTCTTTTGAACTGGGGGGGTATGTGGGACTCCCAAAAAAATAGGCCTACCCACTAAACCGCCCTCTCCTTGTTGTCCTCCCCCAGACCAGGAACTATTTTGGTATTACTTCTGGCTGGGGGTTCTGTCCGTGTTCGTCCGTTCGTCTTGCTGTCTGTAACCTGTCGCGTCACGTCAGTCTGTCTGCTCGGTTAGGTGAGGCAGCCGTCTACGTTTTTTCGTCGCAGTATCGTCTCTGTATAGGTGGCAACTAGTTGCCACCATTCTGTCGAGTGGAGCATCACCTGAACAATGTTGTCCGGGGTGATGCTGCCAACAATCGTCTCCAGTTCCAGTCGGAGTCCTGTCCAGCGGTCGCACACAAAAAATGTGTGTTCCGCGTCGTCTCGTTCGTGTCCACAGTACTTACAGTCTGGCGTCCGTACTCTGTCCATGTTATAAAGGTACCGTCTAAAGTAACCGTGTCCCGTCAGGAACTGGGTGATGTAAAAATTTACGTCCCCAAAATCCCTTTCGATCCACGGTCTCAGGTCCTTTATTAGTCGTCTTGTCCAGTTGCCTGTCGCTCTTTCTGTCCATTGTTCGTGCCAAGTCTGTATCGTCTTGTCACGTTCCGCGACTGCCGCATCCTCCCGTCTTATGTCCGCGCTTCTCCCATAGATCCTCTTTCGCTCGAAAGCTAGGAGGTCCACGGGGATTACGCCCGCAACCACCAAGACTGCTTGTGCAGAGACAGTTCGGTAGGAGCAGGCGATCCTCAGCGCACCCTGTCTTTGTACCGTTGTCATGGCGTGGCAGTACTTCTTTGTCTTCAGGGCATCTGCCCAGATCTCCGCGCCGTACAGGAGGATCGAGTGGGCTGTCGTCATTAGGAGTCGTCGTTTTCCCGGTCTCGGCCCGTTTGTGTTGGCCATTAGGCGGCTTAAGGATGCTATTCTCTTAGCCGCCTTCTGGCATGTTTTTTGTATATGAGGCCAGAAGGTCATCTTCGTATCTAGGGTCACTCCCAGGTACTTGACTTCACCTCCGGCCTTGATTTCATCCGTCCCGACCCACATGGGTAGTCTCGTCTGTATGCGTCTTCTGCTAAGGAAAGTCAGTTCTGTCTTTTCTGTTGCGAGTTGTAGTCCGTGGTCCGTCATCCAACGGCCCACTCGCCGCATCGTCTGGTTCAGTTTTTGCTGTGCCAGGTCTGGAGATCGCTCGGTGATCACCGCCGCCACGTCGTCAGCGTAGGCGACAAGGAAAACGCCAAGCGGCAATTCCAGCCTGAGCAAGCTGTCGTAGAGTCCGTTCCAAAAGTCTGGTCCCAGTATGGACCCTTGTGCAACCCCCGCGGTGATTTGTCTCGTCACCGGTCCTTCAGTCGTCTCGTACGTGATCCTTCTGTTTCTTAGGTAGTCGCCCACCACCCGAGCCAGGTAAGCCGGAACACCGAAGTTGCCTTCAAGCGCCTCCAGGATGTCAACCCACCTGGCCGAGCTGAAGGCGTTCCTGATGTCCAAGGTCGCCAGCAGAACAATTGGTCGCGCTGCATGGCAATGTCTCTCCAAATCCAGGAAGGAATCGACCACTTTTTGAATCGCTCCAATCGTTGATCGTCCCCTCCTGAAGCCGAACTGCCGGTCTGAGAGGCCTCCGCTGGTCTGTATCGCGTCCGTCAGTCTCGGTTTTAGTAGTTGTTCATAGAGTTTACCCGTTGTGCCGAGTAAACTCAGCGGCCGGTAGGCTGACGGCGTATTGGGGTCGCCCTTACCCTTAGGGATAAGAACTAGCCTTGCCGTCTTCCACCGGTCACTGAACGTTCCCGTCGTCAAGCTCGTGTTGTACAGGTCAAGAAATATCTCCGGCCTCAGGCGAACCATCAGCCGGAGAATCTCCGCCGGTACTCCGTCTGGTCCCGGCGCCTTGCCAGTCTTCATCGCGGCAGTCGCTTTGGAGAGCTCCTCCGCGGTAAATATGGGGGCCGCCGGGGCTTCCGTGTCGTCTGTCACGTTCGTCCGTATCGGGTGAGTCGGAAACAGTCCGTCAACAATCCGTTCTGCGGGTTCGGCATCTTTGAGTTCAAGTGGAACTCGGGCCCCTAGTTTGCCAGTCACAATTTTGTAACCGGTTCCCCAGGGGTCTTCGTTCACCTCCTCGCAGAGCTGCTTCCAGCATCGCGTTTTGCTGTCCCTTATGGCGTTCGTAAGTGTTTTTCGTGACGTCTTGTAAGTGGCTTGGAGGTTTTCCCTTTCGGGTCTTCCCCCAGCCCTCGTAACTCGTCGGCGGTTTGCCAAGCAGAGCCTGCGCAGCTCGGCTATTTCGTCCGTCCACCAGTATTGTGGTTGCCTGTTTGGTCTATGTCGTCGTTTCGGCATTGTGCTGTTGCACAGCCGGTCCGTCAGTTTGGCCGTCTCGTCCGTGAGTCTTTCCGCCCTTTGCCGGCCAGTCAGTTCAGGGGGGACTTTCGTCATTGGTGCTGGTGCTGCCGCCAGCTCCTCCGAAAATTTTCGTAAGTCGAGTTTGTTGAGGTTCCACCTCGGGGGGTATTGGGTCCTCGTCCGTCTCGTCGCCGTTTGTCCTGCCACTTCGAAGACAATATACTGGTGATCGCTGGCCGTATAGCCGTCGAAAACCCGCCACTGTCCTATCCGTGGTGATATTCTGTCCGATGTCATTGTGACGTCAGGGATGGAGTTTCCAAACCCTGGTCGTCTGTATGTCGGTACGTTTCCCGTATTTGCTACCACCAGGTCTAGTCTTGCGGCCATCTCCAGCAGCAGCCGTCCACGTTTGTTCGTTGTTGTCATTCCCCACTCGATCGCCCGCGCGTTGAGGTCTCCCCCGATGATAACGTCTCCAGGCAGATTCCTGATTCCGTCTTCAAGGAGCGCCACTTTCCTCTCGAAATCCGTCGCGGCGCAGTTGGGTGTCAGGTAAACGCTGACGTAAGTGACAGCGCCGACCCTTGCCCAGACGTAATCGTACCCGACACCGTAGTTAATTATTCG
The DNA here is from genome assembly GCA_963942595.1 of Cylloceria caligata. Taxonomy (NCBI): domain Eukaryota; kingdom Metazoa; phylum Arthropoda; class Insecta; order Hymenoptera; family Ichneumonidae; genus Cylloceria; species Cylloceria caligata. The sequence goes on from OZ012704.1 coordinate 21,193,005, forward strand.
AGATTGGGCAGCGCCCCTTACCCAGATAGCTGTGGTCTCTGTCTCGTTCGTAATGTACGTTTGTGTCGTTCTTCTCCTGTACGGTTCGCACAGGATCAGAATGTCGGCGTCATGTTCGTCAGCTATCTGTGGTAGTAGCATGTCTGCTGTCCTACTCCTGTTCAGGTTTCCCTGAACTATTCTGTCCGTCTTCCGGCCTGCTTCCTGCACTCCTCCAGCGCAGCCCGGAATACCGCACACCTTCCGGTTCCCGCAAGGTGCGCTACGTCCCCGTGTCCCGTCTCAGAGCACAGTGGGCAAGCCGGTCTGTTTTTACAGTCCGTCGCGTAATGTCCCGTCTCGCCGCATTTCCTGCAGTTCTTTGTCCGATCCGCGTTCGTGCAGCTCGTCCTTGTATGTCCGTAGCCCAGGCACTTGTAGCATTTGGTCACCGTCAATCGTTGTCGTAGTCGGCATCGCACCCATCCTATCCCGATCCGGCCCCGGTCCAGCAGCACCTCGGCTTCCCGCGTCTCGAGGTCGCAGACTGCCATGTACTGCTCGGCCCGGCTCGGGCCGAAGATGTGGACACCAAAGTCGCCGTCTCGTCCCGTTTCTCGTCTCAGTGCCCGTATCACGTCCTCCGCGGTGGTAACGCAGTCCAGGTCCATGATCTCCAGTTGTGTCCTAGAAGTCACGGTCCTTACACTGCCCGTGTCCCCAACCGCGTCCTGTAGTGCGCGCTCAAACTGTTCTCGTCCGTCCGTGTCTGTCTGTATCTTGATGAGACACCGTCCGTCCTTGGTCTTCCTTAGAGCCATCACCTGTACATGACTGCTCGTCGGGTCGACCGTCGTCCTTATCTTCCGTACGATGTCCGAGTACGTGTTGTCTTTCCCAGGTTTGACCAGTACAGCCGTTCCCCTATGTTTGTGGGTCGGTCTGCGCTTTTCAGCCTGGGTCGGTACGTTCGTCTCGTCCGTTTTGTTTTTCGGTTCCGTCGTTGTTATTATTATTATTATTATTATTATTATTATTATTATTATTATTATTATTATTATTATTATTATTATTATTATTATTATTATTATTATTATTATTATCATTTACAAGGAGTTGCGGAATCCTTTTTACGGATATCCCCTAGCCTTTCGGACTGAGGGGGTATGTGGGACTCCCAAAAAAGTAGACCTACCCACTAAACCGCCCTCTCCTTGTTGTTGTCCTCCCCCAGACCAGGAACTATTTTGATATTACTTCCGGCTAGGGGTTCTGTCTGTGTTCGTCTGTTCGTCTTGCTGTCTGTAACCTGTCGCGTCACGCAGTCCGTCTGCTCGGTTAGGCGAGGCAGCCGTCTGCGTTTTTTCGTCGCAGTATCGTCTCTGTATAGGTGGCAACTAGTTGCCACCATTCTATTGAGTGGAGCATCACCTGGATAATGTTGTCCGGGGTGATGCTACCAACAATCGTCTCGAGTTCAAGTCGGGGTCCTGTCCAGCGGTCACACACAAAAAATGTGTGTTCCGCGTCGTCTCGTTTGTGTCCGCAGTATTTACAGTCTGGCGTCCGTACTCTGTTCATGTTGCAAATGTACCTTCGGAAGTAACCGTGTCCGATCAGGAGCCGGGTAACGTAAAAATTTACGTCCCCAAACTTCCTTCCAATCCACGGCCTCAGGTCCCTTACAAGTCGTCTCGTCCAGTTGCCTGTCGTTCCTTCTGTCCATCGTTGTTGCCATGCCTGAATCGTCCTGTCTCTTTCTGTCGTTGCCACGTCCTGTCGTCTCGTGTCCGCGCTTCTCCCGTAGATCCTCTTTGGCTCGAAAGCTAGGAGGTCCACGGGGACAACGCCGGCCACCACCAAGACTGCTTGTGCAGAGACAGTCCGATAGGAGCAGGCGATCCTCAGCGCACCCTGTCTTTGTACCGTCGTCATTGCGTGGCAGTACTTCTTTTCTTCAGGGCATCTGCTCAGATCTCCGCGCCATAGAGGAGCATCGAGTGAGTCGTCGACATTAAGAGTCTCCGTTTCCCCGGTCTCGGTCCGTTCGTGTTTGCCATCAGGCGGCTTAAGGATGCCACCCTTCCGGCCGCCTTCCGGGCTGTCCGCTGTACGTGAGGCCAGAAGGTCATCTTCGTATCTAGGGTCACCCCCAGGTACTTGATTTCCCCTCCAGCCACTATCTCGTCTGTCCCGACCTTCATAGGTTGTCTCGTCAGTATGCGTTTCCTTGTGAGAAACACCAGTTCCGTCTTTTCCGTTGCGAGTTGAAGTCCGTGGTCAGTCATCCATCGTCCGACACGTCTCATCGTCTGGTTTAGTTTGTACTGTGCTAATTCTGGAGACCGCTCGACGATCACCGCCGCCACGTCATCGGCGTATGCGACGAGTTGAACATCTCGCGGAAGCTCCAGTCTCAGCAGGCTGTCGTAAATCCCGTTCCAGAAGTCTGGTCCCAGTATCGATCCTTGGGTGACCCCCGCGGTGATCTGTCCTGTCGCCTGTCCTTCGATTGTCTCGTAGGTAATCCGTCTGTTTCGTAGTTAATCTTCCACTACTCGGGTTAGGTATGGTGGAGCACTGAAGCTGTTTCTAAGCGTCTCCATTATGTCCTCCCACCTGGCCGAGTCGAAAGCGTTCCTAACGTCGAGTGTCGCCAGCAGCACGATTGGTCGCGCTGCGTGGCAATGTCCGTCTGTGTCTCGGAAGGAGTCTACCACCTTCTGGATGGCTCCAATCGTGGACCGGCCCTTCCTGAAGCCAAACTGTTGGTCGGATAGGCCTCCTCCGGTCTGTCGCGTCCGTTAGTCTTGGTCTAAGTAGTTGCTCGTAAAGTTTTCCTGTCGTGTCCAGTAGGCTCAGCGGCCGATAGGCTGACGGCGTGTTGGGGTCGCCCTTACCCTTGGGGATAAGGACTAGCCTCGCCGCTTTCCATCGGTCACTGAAGGTCCTCGACGTCAAGCACGTGTTGTATAGGTCGAGAAATATATCCGGCCTCAGGTTGACCATCAGCCGGACAATCTCCGCCGGTACTCCATCAGGTCCTGGCGCCTTACCCGTCTTCATCGCATTAGATGCTCTGGTGAGCTCCTACGCAGTGAATTTGGGGTGTGTCGGTGTCCCGTTGTCATCCGTTGCGTCTATCCGTATGGGGTGTGTCGGGAAGAGTCCGTCCACAATTCGTCGAGTGGTTTAAGCATCTTTGAGTTCTGGTGTGACCCGGGCCCCTAGTTTGCCGGTCACGTACTTGTAACCAGTGCCCCATGAGTCCCGGTCCACCTCTTCGCAGAGCTTCCTCCAGCACTGCGTCTTGCTGTCTCTGATAGCGCTCGTCAGTCGTTTCCGTGCTGTCTTGTATTCGGCCTGGAGGGTTTCCCTTTCAGGTCTCCCACCAGCCCTCGTAGCCCGTCTTCGGTTTGCCAGACAGATCTTCCGGAGTTCGGCGATCTCGTCCGTCCACCAATATTGTGATTGTCTGCGTTGTCCGTAATATCGTTTTGGCATAGTGCTATTGCACAGCCGTTCTGTCGGTTTGGCCGTTTCGTCTGTCAGTCTTTCCGCCCTTAGCCGGCCTGTCAGCTCTGGGGGGGACGTTTGTTATCGCCGCCGGCGCTGCCACCAGCTCTTCCGAAAACTTCCGTACGTCAAGTTTGTTCGTATTCCACCGTAGGGGGCGCTGAATCCTCGTCCATGTTGTCATTGTCCGTGTTCGTGCAGTTCGTCTTTGTGTGTCCGTTTCCCAGGCACTTGTGGCATTTGGTCACCGTCAATCACAGTCGTAGTAGGCATCGCACCCATCCTACCCTCTGGGGTGGGGGTGGGGGTAACTTTGAAATCGTAGATGGGAACCCCTATTTTTTATTGCAGATTCGAATTCCTCATAAAAAAATAAGTAACTTTTATCTGAAACATTTTTTTCGATTCGTGATAGATGGCGCTGTAATCGCAAGAAACCTGATTTTTGCGAATATCTTGAGAAATTACACATCGGACCGAAAACAGAAAAAACACATGTTTAATTTTTCAAAAAGCTATTCAGTGATACGAAACTCAATCCACTCTCCCCCCACCCCATCCCTACCCCCTGGAGTGGGGGTGGCGGCAACTTTGAAATCGTAAATGGGAACCCCTATTTTTTATTGCAGATTCGGATTTCCCATAAAGAAATAAGTAACTTTTATCTGAAACATTTTTTCCGATTCGTGATAGATGGCGCTGTAATCGCAAGAAACCTGATTTTTGCGAATATCTCGAGAAATTACACATCGGATCGAAAAAAGAAAAAAGACACGTTTCATTTTTCAAAAAGCTATTCAGCGATACAAAACTCGATCCACCCTCCCCCTATCCCTACCCTTTTGTGGTGTAAATGGAAGTTGCTCCAAAATCGTGATTGGCAAACCCTATTTTTTCCCTGGTATTCCAGGAACTTTAATCCATGACAAAATTCATTGATTTGATTTTATTGTTGATATGAAATTTTCTCACACATGGCGCTGCAATCGAAAGCATGTATTCGTTTATCAATAAGTTAACAACTACTTTTAGCGTTACCCAGGAACAACGACGTAGACGTAGTAGTTTTTGTTGCCATCGGGGTGCTTGTTTTAGGTGAGTCCCCTTGCCTCTTACCATCGGGGTACTTGTTTTACGTGAGTCCCCTTGCCTCTCCGCCATCAGCGGAATGGACAGTGAACTTCAGTACCGGCTATACGTCCTACATCAGCAGAACCACAGTATTACTTTTGTTCAGAACGGGGCGAGGGGGGTGTGACGTCCTGCATACTCTAATACCTACACATAAACGAATTAATAAATGTACTATTCTTACGATTTTTCTATATGTATGGCAAATTCAAATCAACGGAGTACTTCAAGCACAAGAAGAAAATTTTGTAAACTTTCATTATTAAAATCAATTATGGTTACGTATATATATATATATATTGTAAGAATTATCGTCGATATCCTACCGACCAGAATTCTCGATATGTAGATAGTTGTAAATACGAAAAGAGCGTTCGAAGCAAGTAATATAAGAATAGCGGATGAGTTTACCCCTCCTAACCGATTAAAAGGCTTACGAGGCCTCTCGGGAGCGAGCGACGCCGAACAGCCTTATCGTCCGCCGACTGATTTCTAGATAGCATCGCGTTACAAATCACGAGCGTGAAAGTACAACAAAACGAAGTAACAGTAATAGTAATGGCCATCCGAGCCAAATAGTCAAAATTTGTATAAATAATTTTCAAATTAGTAAAAAAAAAATACTCAAAAGGACGGTTGTGTCGGAAAAGTCCGACCGTACAACGCCCCGCCAATATTAAGGCGCATTACAAGCATATTAATCATACTCAACAATAACGAGGATCTCGTACGTCGCTCGAAAGAACTCATTTTCAACTTTGGAATAAATGAGACAATCGAAACCTTTCGCTGGGAATTTGGAACGGAGCTGCACCCACTGCTATCGCGACTACCGAGTATCGATGGACGTACCGAAGCCAAGGTCTGGTAGACTCACCAAAGCAGTTGTCTAGGCCTGCTGATGTATGGACATGGTCGACTGCCATAGCGGAACCGTCGATACGTGGAATTACCGGGATGCGCACGTTAAGCCTCGCGCCAATAAGATAAGTGACGCGTCTCTAATATATTGTCTATCACCATACAACATTTCCCGCTAAATTACAATTATTGATATAAGATTAATGGATTCGATCATCCATTAACGTGCGTCGCGTTTTTAATCTGTCATTAGTATTTAACTGGCCTTGGTTTAAAACTAATCAAAGTCGGTTTGTGGCATGTATAAATCATAAATTTGTGCAATCAATTTGTCAAATCAAGATGACCCGCATTTGATTAAATACGTGGTATGGAGTATAAGAAACGATGTTGTTAGAAAACTATCACGGATAAATATTATTAAATAGGTGAGTGTGAGTCAATGGGCACAAATTCCGTAGCAAAGACACGTCTAATAGTCGAATATATTGTTACGTGCGGTTCTACATGGACTTAGCGCCGTTGGATTAGGCTACGTGCCTACTTGTTTACTATAAATGTCTATTCATGTGTTATTAATGCGGTTCTAGATGAACTTAGCGCCGTTGAATTAGGCTGCGTGCCTACATGTTTAATATAAAAATCTATTCATATGATATGAATGCAAGTCCAGATTGCGCGAAGCAAGATATACCATGATGCGTGCATACCTGTTGATGATTTGTGCTAATATCTAATAAATTATGTCTGATGAAGCGTGATATTTGAATTATGCCAAAGATTGATATTTCGAATATTAAGAAAGACTCATTAATGTGTACATTGTTGTTCTGAGCGACTATCTTGTCCCGCAGTGTTCGGCCGGCAGGCTTCATGTAAACAATAGGGCGAACGTCTTATATGATAATGAGATACATTCATTAAACTATGCCAAATGCTTGTTCGTCTCGCGTTTCGAACTCACTTATGAGCGTGCTTGCCCGAATTGATTGAATATGGATAACAATTATATGGTTTGCATTTGGAGCTGATTGGTCATCCCAGGAGATCATCAGATATTGTGATAACTCCTCAAATTATAATCAATATAAAGACAATAAACAAATAAATAAATAAATAAATAAAAGAAAAAAATATTATTACAATATATATATGTATGTATATATACTATGTAGGGATTAAAGTAGGTTCGACTTGTTGAGGAAATATATTTATTGAATTTAAAAGAGAACGATTAACATGAGCTTATGATTTTCTTTTTACGATTCGAGCACGACACACGCTTTTCTTTTGTAATCCAGCGACTGACTGATCTTCTTGAAATTCGTCAACGACTTCGATCCACTCACTCATCTCCACTCTCTTGTTCCACTCGCACACGCACACACTCATCGTCTCTCTCATACGTACACCACGCATTCCCACATACATAGTATATATGATCAGTAATAATATATATATATCAGTAATAATCATATATGCATTTGTTTTTCGTGATGACCGTTGCATACGCGTACACATGTGTCAAGGAGGTTATCTTGGTGATCATCTCTTATAAAATAAAAATAAATTTGGTTGACGTCCAATCTCATCCCCTTGATGTAGTCGGCACCAGTGATGCCAGATGAGGGAAATTTGTTCCCTTTTGGGTACCCTCTCCATTGGGTCAGTTTTAGCGCCCATTGCGCGTGCACCCGGCGCACCAACCAATCAGCAGTCAGGTAGTGTGTGACGTCACATACTACACCGTTTTTATCACAACGTAATATCGGATAAATAAGTGAATATAATAAAAAGATTGATTGCTTAAACCAAATTACCATCATTTCTGCGCGAAATAACTTGTGATATAACGACTAAATAGTTCCTTAAAACTTTATGATATTATAATTAAATAGTTCTTCGGGAATAAATCGGTCATGAAATAAATAAACAATATTAAAATATAAACGCGAATAAATAAAAATATAAATAAATAAATATCCTAATGGGTACGTTAAAAAACTGGAAATAAAGTAAACCGAACGCGTTACATAAAAATAAATGTGAATAAAAATGAATATAACATTGTGTATATAGCATTGCATAGACTTAAGAAAAAAGAGAATTATATTTATTTATTATTTATTAATTTAGAAAGATATAATATGAGACATACGAACTATCTAGGAACGCGCGGTGCACACACTAAAGCATCGTTACCGCGCGTTACGGACACCAAGTGAGACCGGCCTATATTCAGCAACTCACGACGCTCGGTACACACACAACCAAGCGCCGCTACCAAGCGTCACTCACACAAGGTAGGCCGGCACATCGGCGACCAAGTCCCGTTACTCCTTCGAAAAGTACCGGTGGAGAACTAAAAACCAACGACTAATTTCAAAAAGTACCAAGGCTACCAGTGGGCTACAGGAAGATGGGCTACAGGACCGCCACCAACTATAGTTATACCGAAAGCATGGGCCAACTGGAGGGGATTCTGGTATAAAAAGACCAGAATTTCGGCATTCGGGGAGCAGTTTTGTTCGCAGGTCTCGCCAACGCAGAAGTCCAGCTACCAGGAAGGAAGCTGGAAGGAACGAACGAGCCCTCGCTAGGTGCAGTCGCACTAATATCTGGAGAACCCAGCTGTAGAACCTAACACACATCTTTGACGGGAAGCAGCTGAGTCGGTGCTGCGTTCGAGGCCGACGCACCGCAGATCCAAACATAAACAAAGCGGTCTCTCTCCCTCTGGTAGCCAAGGATCAAGCAAACTCAACAGTCTACTCTCTCTGACACGAAATGCTCTTCGCAATATTTTAAATAACGAAGATATAAGATCTTCATATTAAAGACCAGGGAATTATGGTAGCGTAGGCAATTCAATCGGGATATAAATCAAATATAGATTAAAGAAAGATATAAAAAGGCGATAAATGCACAGGGTACGGCCCTGATATACCTAGTAGCTGCGCATGCACTCAGAGTGCATCCCACTGACGCCGGATCGTGGCGGCGGTCGGGTGGACGCGCAAGTCAACCTATAAAAAATTATTATATCAGCAGGAAACTCCACGCCCACCAACGGGTCTGTAGCGAGTATAGAATGACTTAGTGGTAGACACAAGGCTAGTCTCGATTTTATGAGCAGCGGCCGGCTAGTTACCGACGGTACGCGTGCTAAATAGCTTACCCACGGAACACGAAGGGTAGACAGATTTATCGATCAACGCTTAACTTCATTATTATAAATTATATTATTAATTACCAAATACTTTTGGCATTATATCAGTATCAACGACTTGTCTCATATCAAAGAGCGTATTATTAGTAGAATACTATCTCGTTATTATGAAATCTATTATTGACCAGAACATATTTCTATTCTCATAAATTCTCTAAAATTCACCAGCGTACACGATTATACATGCACTTGAGTGCCCGGGAATAATCGATTGTAAGGCGCAAGGTAGCCATAAGACCGAGAGAAAAAGGTTCGATAATTAGATTTCATATTTATTTCTTCTTCTGATGTATCACACAATTTTTATCTGTTTCTTTGAATAAAACCTACTTGTACCTACTACAAAAGCCTAAAATTACTTTCCTTCCTGCTCGAGTCCGAACAAGCCCGTTAAGGGTAATGTTAACGCTTAATACCGTTACAAATATAATACCGTTGATTATAGATAGCAATTTATTTTTTTCCAAATTTGTAACTTGGCTTTTATCAACTTTTCATGACGCATTCCATTAACCTAAGACAAAAACAGAAATTTATTAATTTTTTTATTTAAAAATAGTATTTCTTTTTCATTTGAACAGAAAATACTGTTCTTGCGAAATCATATTTTATTTGTTGCTCTTAGTTTAATGAAGAAATAAGACGTTTAATTGTTGGAGGGATGGAGAGAAGTCGTTCCTGTATCCGTATTTGCTTGGCTATATAAACACAGAGCATTACAATTCCTTTTTATTCAATAAATTGTAATGAACCTTTCGTGTAAAGGACTACAATTTGGTGTTGGATATTGTAATGCACTATTCATTTGCTGACGGCTGCAAAAGCAGTGAGCGTTTTATATATTTCTTTACTTTCATTATTTATTTATTTATATATATAATATTTATATATATTCATAAAAGTCCGCGCAGTGGCTGTTGTGAAGTGGGTGGGGCGAGACAACGTAAATCGCAATCGAGAAGAGATTTGTTACGAGGGGCGCAAGCTTTCCCCTGACGCGCCTAGCACGGGCAGCGTGGTGAGGGCAGCGAGATAGGGGCAAAATTCCCTCATCTGGCATCACCGGTCGGCACCGATAACGGGTCCTATATAACCCTATATTAAAGCGAATAACAGATAACCGATAGTGGAGCAGACTCGTGGCTCCACGCGAACATCATACGCCCTCCACAACTCCAGGATGCGCATCACGAGTCATGCTCGTCAACCAAATTTCAGTTTCAGTTAGTCCTCATGAAACAATCGACCTGTCACATAAAAAAGGGGCATTCAGCGTACCTCAAAATTATTAACACGTCTCTTCAAGAGGACAGTTACGGTATAAATTCACGACGAGTGTACCCTCGATATTTCAAGTATTAAAATACGGGGCGAACAGTAACACGTGACAAGAGTACGTCGCGGACCTTTTAAAAACATAATAATTAAAATATTATGACTCTGTAAAACCGATTACTCGTACATTTTAATAATTATTTCAACATATAATAATCAAATGTGATTTATTTTACAAACCTTACCTTCGCGTAATATCAATCAGTTATTTATTGATCGAGCGATTCCACTATATTTACTCAACACCCACATACCTGCTGTGCTTCCAACAGCATACTTTTAACCCTTAACACCTCGCCGGTGCTTTCATCAGCACGAATCCCCCTTACCATATGTCCCTTCGCGGTTGTGCTTCCAACAGCACCCGTCAGACCTCAACATAACGATTTACCTTTCACAACCATTTCATGGGTAGACGTAGAGGAGGTCGCCAACGGACAATTCGCCGCATATTCGTGCAGTTCAAAAATACTTACGCTCTTCGTGATTGCGCAATAGCTTCATCCCCTTATAAATCGGATGAAGTGGACCAAATTTTCTGTCGATACGGTATTGTTTATGATAAAGACGCTATCCCGGAAAACCTGAGTGGAAAAAATGCGTGAGACTCTCGCGCGTTAGAAGTGAAACTTCTTAGGTTCTAAAAATATTTGATTTTATGCATTGCTCTCTTTGCATTTGTTGACGATTTTATTATCTTAGGATTAGGAAATGGTTATGTGGAATTTAATTGAAGACAATCTTTCTTAATTAAATGAGATATTACTTTTATTCATTAATTTCTATTAATTCATACTCTGAGAAAAAAATTATGGGTTTATGATAGCTGACAAATAATACAAATAGTTCAGACCGTAAATTGAGATGCATCCTACGAAACTCAGTTTGCTAATCACTCACTAAAGCTGCTTTGTGTCCGTGATAAAATATGGGATTGTTATCTTTCTTAACAATAAATTGATGTTTGGAACTCGTGTTAAGGCTACATATAATTCTATTCTCGTCTCGATCAAGCCAACTCATGCTACCATGGCTAGAGAAGTGCTACGTATACACACAGTACGCACTGCGCATGCGTGTAGAGTGCGTATGACGCATTGACAGAGAGAGTAGAAACGATTCTCCGACTGTTTCCTTTCAGCTGCCGGTTGTAGTCGAAGAAGGGGAAGCGTTTCACTTTTTGTCTGATCCAGGCCAATTTGCCCTACCGCGCCTAAAGAAGTTTCACTTCAATAACCACCGACTATTTCAAGAACGTTAAAATTTCAAATGTAAGGTCATTGCCATGAATAATAAAAATCTTCAACGATTCCTTCGGGAGAATCAACAGCAACGGTAAACCTTCTTTCCGTTGGATCCTGAGTAGGCCACTCCAGTCAGCCGGAGAATTCCGCACACCGAACTTCGGGGACCTGATCGTACTCGCAGAATTCACAGGTGGCATACCTATCATGACCCTCGATGAAATCAACTACCATCTATGCCCTCAGCTCTACTACGCTACCGGCAGAAATGAACAACTACATGTAAGTTGATAAAAAAATCTTGAGTCCGCACTATCTATCATTATCATCAAGATATTTCAATTTACAATTTCCCTAAGGATATCGAATCATCTGCCAGTCGATAAATCCCGACTCAAGCGAGACTCAATTTGACATCGAAATGTTGCGCCAACGTGGCAGTTTCCATTTTTAAAAAATTGAAGAATAATTGTTTTGACCTAACAGCACATATATTCTGCTGCACATACTCTCGTATGTGAAAGTACCTCTTCCCCATGGCGCGTATTCAGCGCAACGCTACTTTACCACACCAATGATAATTCCGATTACGGTTTTCGTTCGAGTACCACATGTTTGACAATCTGCGATTGGTTGCGCTAAATACGCTTTACGCAATACTTACAGAAATAAGCACCATGGCGATTTGGGGCTAAATAATAGCGTAATCTGCTAGTGATTTTTCGCCATATAATCAACACCCGCAAATTACGCGAACGCCGGCGTACGCAAGTTACGCGGCATAGGGAGGCACCCTCATTCTTCATTTGTTGTTCGATGGAGAAACAAAGGAAAGAGCGAGAAGGTTCTTCATATGAAATACTTCAAAAGTGATATGAAAATCATTTAATCAAGTGTGAATATCGAATTTTACAAATATAGCTCAAATAAAAAAAGTATCATTCAACCAAATATCCAGTCAACAGGTGACCACCCAAATCACTCGTTATTATGTCAGGATGCGTTCTGTTCGGTAGCACTTGATAAGATCGGAAAAAGTTTGTCAAAAGCTTTAGGTTTACGACATCGCGACGTTGTTTTAACGCAACATAAGTATCCTGTAGGGGTTCTCTGTAGCAATGATAAATGACAAATGGTCTGGAAGCTCCCAAGAATGGAAAGAGAGCCTCAACAATGTCCAGAGGATGCTCCTTCGCTACCAGAATCAGTCCATTTACTTTAGTCTCTTTACAATGATCTACTGCCTTCCTAGTTTCCAGCAACCACTTTGGCCTTTTTGCCTCTATCATGGAAGCTTGATCGTCGCTCGGCCTCTTCAAGAAGTTAGTATTTTGAGCTACCTCCTCTTCGATCAGCTTGTCCTCAATCTGTGAATTGTTCAAATACTGTACCGCTTCGGTCTTTAGTGCAAGGCTGGAATTTCCATTTATTAGACTGTTGGATATGGACAGAGAACTCTTCCAGCCAATTTCCTCCATAATAGCAGCCTCTCCTTGATGGTGAAGTCTCAGAAAGCTGTAGAGATTCACAGCGAGCAAACGTTGAAGTTGCTCATTGGGATAGTTCATAGCTTGTACAAGGGTAGTTTGAGCTTGATTGCCTGGGTGTAGGTGAATGATAATGCCGTCTGTGCCAGAGCCAATTCTGTTCAACATAGCTGTGGCTGGTAGTCCCATAGAGCCACTGTCGTAAAGCATATAAGTTCCATGGGCCTTGATGTCACAGTATGACAACAGCTGTGCCAAGGTATCCATGCGTAAACAGCTTATTCGTGCATAGTCTTGCTTGAAATATATCTCCTGCAGTAAATCGATGGAAGGCCTCCGGATGGTCAAGTATCTATAGTACTTGCGTTCTTTCTTTTTTATATATTTCTCCTGGGCATATTCAGTTTTTGTAGCAAAGGACTTGCTATTTTCAATGAGGCACCCAACAATTTCATTGCTAGATTTGCCAGATTCTCGTAGACCTTCGATCTCCACTTTGGAAAGCTTCTGCGACGTTCCATCATCCATAATGGATCTGTTGTCCGTACCACTGGATATATCTTTACGCAGTTCCTCTGTCGATTCAACTCTTGCAACAACCTCCAATATGAAAGTTTTTCTATTTTGTTTTGATTGTACCATCTGAAAGGTTGTCCAGTATGGTCTACCAATGAAGCCCTTCATCTCGATCTGCTCTTTTCCCAACATAAACATTCCATTCTCTGACACTTTGCATAGTTTTCGGAAATTTTGCTTCTGTACTATAACGTAATTACCAGCTTCAACGAGATTCTCTTCGATTTCGCTCATTATGCCGGATTGTTCTGCCTAAGTCCCTTGACAGAGAAATTATATGCTTCTGAAATTTGGGATCTCTGAAGGTTAGGTGCGTCCACATGGCTCCGTAGTACTGCATTGGATCGCGATTGGTTTTACGCAACACCAATTAGAATCGACCGTGGAAACGGTTCAAATAATTAAAAAAACGTATTTCACTATGTATCAACCAACCCGGATACAAAAACGAATGAATACTATACAGGGTGGCCGATTTATCTGAAGACATTGACATATTTCAAAAACTACGCATCGGATCAAAAAAAGTTCTCAATAAAATTTGTTTGCCTGGAAGGGGGTCATCCAATGATACCAAAGTCGACCCCTCACCCCTACCCCCTGGGGTGGGGCTGGGGGCAACTTTGAAATCGTAAATAGGAACCCCTATTTTTTATTGCAGATTCGGATTCCCCATAAAAAAATAAGTAACTTTTATCTGAAACATTTTTTTTCGATTCGTGATAGATGGCGCTGTAATCGCAAGGGACCTGATTTTTGCGAATATCTTGAGAAATTACATATCGGATCGAAAAAAGAAAAAAATCATGTTTAATTTTTCAAAAAGCTATTCAGCGATACGAAGCTCGATCCACCCTCCCCCTCATCCCTACCCCATTGTGGTGAAAATGGAAGTTGCTTCAAAATCGTGATTGGAAAACCCTATTTTTTCCCTGGTTTTCCATGACAAAATCCATTGATTTTACTTTATTGTTAATATGAAATTTTCTCACACATGGCGCTGCAATCGAAAGCATGTATTCGTTTATCAATAAGTTAACAACTACCTTTAGCGTTACCCAGGAACAACGTCGTGGACGTAGTAGTTTTTGTTCCCATCGGGGTGCTTGTTTTAGGTGAGACCCCTTGCCTCTCACCATCGGGGTGCTTGTTTATATCAACAATAAAGTCAAATCAATGGATTTTGTCATGAAAAACCAAGAAAAAAACAGGGTTTTCCAATCACGATTTTGAAGCAACTTCCATTTTCACCAAAATGGGGTAGGGACGGGGGGGAGGGTGGATCGAATTTCGTATCGCTGAATAGCTTTTTGAAAAATGACACATGTCTTTTTTCTTTTTTCGATCCGATGTGTATTTTCTCGAGATATTCGCAAAAATCAGGTTTCTTGCGATTACAGCGCCATCTATCACGAATTGAAAAAAAATGTTTCAGGTAAAAGTTACTTATTTTTTTATGGGGAATCCGAATCTGCAATAAAGAAATAGGGGTTCCCATTTACGATTTCAAAGTTGCCCCCACCCCCACCCCAGGGGGTAGAGGTGAGGGGTCGACTTTGGTATCATTGGATGACCCCCTTCTATAATATATAAATTCTATAAATAATTAAAAAAACGTATTTCACTATGTATCAACCAACCCGGATACAAAAACGAATGAATACTATACAGGGTGGCCGATTTATCTGAAGACATTGACATATTTCAAAAACTACGCATCGGATCAAAAAAAGTTCTCAATAAAATTTGTTTGCCTGGAAGGGGGTCATCCAATGATACCAAAGTCGACCCCTCACCACTACCCCCTGGGGTGGGGCTGGGGGCAACTTTGAAATCGTAAATAGGAACCCCTATTTTTTATTGCAGATTCGGATTCCCCATAAAAAAATAAGTAACTTTTATCTGAAACATTTTTTTTCGATTCGTGATAGATGGCGCTGTAATCGCAAGGGACCTGATTTTTGCGAATATCTTGAGAAATTACATATCGGATCGAAAAAAGAAAAAAATCATGTTTAATTTTTCAAAAAGCTATTCAGCGATACGAAGCTCGATCCACCCTCCCCCTCATCCCTACCCCATTGTGGTGAAAATGGAAGTTGCTTCAAAATCGTGATTGGAAAACCCTATTTTTTCCCTGGTTTTCCATGACAAAATCCATTGATTTTACTTTATTGTTAATATGAAATTTTCTCACACATGGCGCTGCAATCGAAAGCATGTATTCGTTTATCAATAAGTTAACAACTACCTTTAGCGTTACCCAGGAACAACGTCGTGGACGTAGTAGTTTTTGTTCCCATCGGGGTGCTTGTTTTAGGTGAGACCCCTTGCCTCTCACCATCGGGGTGCTTGTTTATATCAACAATAAAGTCAAATCAATGGATTTTTTCATGAAAAACCAAGAAAAAAACAGGGTTTTCCAATCACGATTTTGAAGCAACTTCCATTTTCACCAAAATGGGGTAGGGACGGGGGGGAGGGTGGATCGAATTTCGTATCGCTGAATAGCTTTTTGAAAAATGACACATGTCTTTTTTCTTTTTTCGATCCGATGTGTATTTTCTCGAGATATTCGCAAAAATCAGGTTTCTTGCGATTACAGCGCCATCTATCACGAATTGAAAAAAAATGTTTCAGGTAAAAGTTACTTATTTTTTTATGGGGAATCCGAATCTGCAATAAAGAAATAGGGGTTCCCATTTACGATTTCAAAGTTGCCCCCACCCCCACCCCAGGGGGTAGAGGTGAGGGGTCGACTTTGGTATCATTGGATGACCCCCTTCTAGGCGAACAAATTTTATTCAGAACTTTTTTTGATCCGATGCGTAGTTTTCGAAATATTTCAATGTCTTCAGATAAATCGGCCACCTTGTATATATTACTCAATACATGATAAGTTCATGAAAAAAAATTGCACTGGCCTCATCTCGAGTATTTACATGGATCTTTAGGATTTGGTCCCCAAGAGTTGGAAAAGAAACGTACACTCTAGTAGTAATAGTTGATTTCGAATCAATTTATTGTATATAAATAATACGAGCCATCTTTAGATATGGTTTTTTAATTTTATTTTTATAATGACATTGCATATGTTTTAAATCATTGGTCGACCCGATGGTGATCAATTATCGAATAGATTAAATGATGAAAATTAAATCCGTGTCATCTGGACATCTTCAGGCCTCGACTTCGTCGTGACTTACCCTCTTCTCATCACCTTTCAGAGACCAGTCGGGTTTCTTCTGCAAGAACGAGACGTGTGCTATTGGTATGATATTTCATACATGCAATATATTTATGTTTTTTCAAGGAGCTAAACCAACAATTATTGGGATGATTTCAGCTGACTATTCTACTGGCAATCACATCTATAATAGATTTCTAACAAAATAACTAAGGCACGATAGGAATATTAGTAAAGCTCACTAATTAAGTAAAAGGATTGATTTGTCGAGAGATGTTATTCTTACCTCCTCATACCAGTTTGTCGCAGTTTAATTTAGTTTAGAAGTTTATTAAAAGTTGATCTTTGTTTTGTATTTATAATCGAAAAAAAAGTTTGAAAGCCCAAGGAATTATCAAGAGATAATACAAATCGTTAGACTATAAAATGTTTAACGGATGAAACATAGAGATTTTGTGACATAGGCAAATAATATTTACAGTCGAAATAATGTAGTCAATAGTATGTAATAAGCTAATATAATTTACACCATAAACACTGAAAAATTCGAATCTGGGGAACTTAAAGAAAAAAAAAATGTCTCATGAATCATAAAGTTCGCCCATTGAAAGGGTCAAATTCTCGTCACACCCTCTGTAATGTATGCCTCCAGAGATAGAAGATCATTAACATGATCAGGCATTTGAAGAGCGTGCATGAAAATCTAGACACATTATCGTTTATAATTTTATATTTATAGATCGTTGGTTAATACTCCATTGGGGAATATTACTTCTTGGTTTGCCACTCTGCCTTCTCGGACTTCTTCGGCTGTGCGATACAATTGCCTCATGTACTTTATTGTTTATTTTTTTTAATTAGCGAATTTTATCATTATGGTTATTTTACCTCCTTATCTTCCTCCTCGAGAGTGAATTCCTTTTTCTTGACTTGCTTCAGTTGGTTACGGAAGTTGAACTCAGCTGCCTTCTTCTGCAGCTTTGCAAACTTGCTTTCGTATTTAGATACCTTCTTTAGGGTTGGCTTCATGCTGCAGCATCAAATACAGCGGATTGCCAATTAAATTTTCATTCTAGATATCAGCAGTTGGTACAATATCAAAGGAGCACTTACAATTTACCTCGGAGATCATTAACTTGTCCATTGAGGTCTGAAATCTATGGAAACATAAAATAAATGTAAACCTTATTAAAATTACGAGTCGCTTATCAAATAAAAGGCTATATAATCATTAGTTTAAATCATGCATGAGTAAGCGACACGCGAAAATACAGATACGTATTTCAGGCTATTTGACATATCAATGAAGTAGGGACAGGTGGTGAACAGCCTGTATTTCGTAGTAGTACCAATACGCTCTCAGGAGCTGTTGATATTTGGGGCTAAAGTAAAAGTCGAATCTAATTTGCTTTTGCCTGAAAGATTAATAATTTCTGCAAAAATAGACTCCAGGGTTTTTTGGTGACTCATATATCTATCTTCTAAAAATAGATATAGATATCTTTAGAAGATAGATATATCTATAAGACAAAAAATATGGCTTGTAGCAAACATTTCACTGTTGATTTGATCCAATCTACGCCAACTCCAAATTTCACGAATCGCATGAAGAGAAATGCAGTGTCAACATTGTTTGAACATGATTTGATTGTTCAACAATAACTACTCTGATTGATGTGGTTTGTGAATATCTAGATAATGCATATATTTCTAAATTTTATTGGAAACATAATCATAATGCGCCATTGGCGATCAATTTAGGTGACAATTCCAACAAACACTAATAACGCAGATAATGAAATGGTAAGTTGTCTGACATTCTTAATGGAGTTGTGTTAGTAAGGCATGTGTCTATTTTTGTTTTAATTAAGAAGCAATTATTGATATATATTTCTTTTTCGAAGTGTCTACGCAACCGGGAACGGCGCCGTGGACGGCAGCTGGGAACGGCTGCGATGATGGCAGCCGGATACCGGTGTGAGGTAAATATTTAGCTATAGGGAGCACTCCAATCTCAATAATTTTAGTTGTATAGTACGTAGATCGTCACTCAGAATCAAGTATTAGCTGGGTAGCTGTGTAAGTATTTCTGGAGTTTCAAAGAACAAACTATACACATACCGCGTCGAAAAATTATATTTAAATTTACTATCTGTGTTTGTTAATAACTTCGTAACAAAGAGTGACCGCCGGCTAAAATGTTCAAAGCATTACTCAGAGTGATGATCTACGTAATATACAAATAAAATTATTATCGGGAGGTGCTCGCTATACCTCAATATTTATGTTGCAGCGGTTCCCGTCTGCCATCAGCGCAGCCGTTCCCGGATGTCATCAGCGCTGTTGTTCCCGATTTCCGTCCGCGGCGAATTTCCCGGTTGCGTAGACACAGCCTTTTTTTTTTCAGATTGTAGAATCTGTTAGTATTTTTTCACAATAAAAAATATAAATTGTTGGTGGTAGTTTTTCAGGATTTACATTTAAAGTTAATTGTTTTTTATTCCAGGTTAGTTCTAGTCATTTAGTGTTAAGAGCCGGCCACATTTGTTCATTTATCAATTCATTTTAAGAACTAGCAAAATGTTTCATTATAATTTTTCGGAATTGACATTTAGAGTTTTCCACTTTCTTATTGTTTCACATTGAAAGCCAACCTCGTCTGATCATTTGAACATTAATTTTGTGTAATAGCAAAATGGTTAATCATAGTTTTTTTGTATATTAATTACGAGAGTCAGACTCTCGACTTATGGTGTTTACCGACTGTATTGGTCTCAACTGCAATAAAAATTTATTTTGCTTTTTTAATGAATTTTATTTATTTAATTCATATCCATAATTTATATTCATAACTTTATTCATTATTCATTTTTTACTTCGTTCATTTGCTTCATTTTAATCATTTCAGTTATTTCATTTATGTTATGCATTGACATAATTTTTTTAATTTTATTTGTTTTATTGCATTAATAATATTTTTAACATCATTTTTCGTGCTTAAACAGAATGTATTTCGTATTTACCATACTTCAATTTTTTATTGAAAATTTTCTCAGTTTTATCACGTGGAGCTTTATTTGGTGTAGAGTAGTATCATGAATTGTTATGAATTATTATTAAAAACATATTATAATAATTAATTATTTACAGGAATGTTCAATTAGTTTAGAACATTATATTTTGAAAAAAAAAAGAAAAAAAAACGGGATTCATGCGAACGTTGTATCGCGACAGAAATGGCAGAGGAATAGGGGAAACAGACGCAACAATTTACCCCACTGTGAGCACGTCGTCGATAGCAGCAAACATCAACCAAGCGCGTGAGGCTTGTTTGTGGAGCTAATCGATTGGTCGCCAGTAGCGCCGACGTGCGGCCGTAAGTATGTTTGAGAGCTTTGCTTCAAGCGGGCTTTGGAGCAGTGATGCCAGAACCGGGATTTTTGTTCCCGTTTGGGTACCCTTTCCACTGGGTCTGCTTTAGCGCCCACTGCGTGCGCACCCGGCGCACCGACCAATCAGCAGTCAGGCAGCGTGTGACGTCACACACTACGCCGTGCGCAGACTCGGCTCACCGACCAATCAACAGTATGCAGCGACCTCCACGTGGTAGGACCTGGGACGTGAGTAGAGCATTACAATTCCTTTTTATTCAATAAATTGTAATGAACCTTTTGTATGAAGGACTACAATATGGTGTTGGATATTGTAATGCACTATTCATTTGCTGACGGCTGCAAAATTAGTAAGCGTTATATATATTTCTTTACTTTCATCATTTATTTATTTATATATATAATATTTATATATATTCATTAAAAAATCTTCCATAACTCATTTCATAAAAGCCCGCGCAGTGGCTGTTGTGAAGTGGGTGGGGCGAGACAACGTAAAGCGCAATCGAGACGAGATTAGTTACGAGTGGCGCAAGCCTTCCCCTGACGCGCCTAGCACGAGCAGCGTGGTGAGGGCAGCGAGATAGGGGCAAAAATCCCGCCTCTGGCATCACTGCTTTGGAGTTCCATGGGACTCGATCTTCGTTGCTAATGACGCTCGTGACAAGTGACAGCGCGTCCTGCAGTCGACATTTTAAACCAGTATAATCGTTCTGTCTCTATCCAACATATGGAAAATGAAAAGATGAGTTTTTGAACGCACCCGTACAGTTGTTGATGATGGAGTGTGCTTGGTGCTGGTGGAAAAACTGACTTTTGTGTACAATTTTGAGATTTTTCATTGCAATCCATCCTATCGAAATCTCAAAATAAAAATAAGAAATTCAGCAATTGGTTCTCGCTCGCGTTGCTTGTCGCTTGCAGTGTGAACATAAGAAAATAAATGTTCACGAACGCGTCACGAATCGCTCATCGCGCGCAGTGCGCAGAGGCCATTACGTGTCGCATGTATCAGATCACCATGCGTGCAAGAGAGATAACAGAAATTCTCCATCACGAATTTCTCCGCCACGACTGATCTTTCAGAAAACGAGAACAGTTAATTGTAGAATTATGAGAAAGAGTCTACTGTTCGCCTTTTTTCCTTTATCCAAAAGATCAATCGCGGCTCGTGGCGAAGAAACTTACATTACAGTTTTTGTTACCTCAAGGGACGGCGAAACCTGTCTTGATCTTTTGCGATTCCGTAAACACCAACTCGGTCAGTAATAAACCTTTCTGTCCAAATGTTTGTAAGATGTCGCAATGCTACAGATAACATTTTTTTATGACATCTCAATGTATTCAAGAAAAACATTGGTCTAGAAAAGTTTGTAACCGACTGAGTAGGTGTTTCACCTTATATTAAGGGGATGCTGGAGTAGATTTTTATAACGACTTAGATCGGTAAAAATAGGCTACTTCGTTGTTTACACGAAGCACGACGTACATAACTGTCATATATCTATATGACAGTCATGTATGTCGACATATTATCATAAATGCTTTGACTGGTGGTCGAATTTGGGTTGAAAACGTGCAAAAAATGAAAATAATCGTATACTTGTGACCCTTCAAAAATTCAATATGGCTGTTTGAAATGTTAACAACGTCAGTTTTGTAGGACATAAACCTTTCTGAATGTTTTCCAAACATTTCAATATTGTGAAAAAGTCGATCCCACAGAAGAAATTAACGTAGATTGTATACCGCATTCACGTAGTCTGGCTTCTTATTGAAATGTTTGGAAAACCTTAAAGAATCCGGTCCGGTATGACGTAAGTGACTTCCAGAAAGATTTTAAATCGTACAAAACTAATGTTGACATTTAGAGCAACCACATTGGATTTTGGAAGGCTGACTAATATATAATTCTTATAATTTTTGCATGTTTTCAACCGAAATTTGATCGGACGTGGAAGCATTTACGTTCATATTACAGTCCTGTATAATGTAAGTCATATCCGTAGACTACGAAATAGCGTTTTTAGCGACAAAAGTCGGTAAAAAAATCTATTCCAGCATCCCCTTAAGAACACTACCCTTTTTACCAGTATAAGTTACAATATGGTGACCTAGGAGAATCGAAGGTACTAGTTTCATTAAAATCGTATCATTTTGCTTCTCTATAAAGGAAGCTTTGTTTCCGCGGTTCTCTCACGTCGTTGTGAATTTGTTCGAAAATGTCTGTTCACATGCTAGCTTCTACATTTTTTGTATTAACTAATATTATTTTTGTACCAACTAATATTAATGGGTATTAGATATTTAATTTGATAATGATCGGTTGAATGGTTCGGATATTATAGCAATTTTAATTTGAAAACATGTCATCACTTCTATTTTCGAAAAATTTACAAAACGAGCTAAAACTTTAGACATATCCGCTATAACGTTTAGAAGTATTTCATATCGATTTTGGTGAAAATCGTAAATGACTTGAGCAATTCATCTAAAATTATACTAATAACAAATGTTTTTCGCCAATTAATATCGTGAAAATCTGTCGAGGGGTCTGGATTTAGTAACGATATGAATGTTTGAAAAAATGCCTGTTCGTATTCTAGCTGATGCAAGTTTCCAGGTGTCGGGCTAAAACTTTAAATGCCAGCAATTTAACACACATTGCCGCAACATCCTCCATCAAAATAATATGATTTTAGTTGAATGGCTCTAAATTTTGCTCGAGGCGAAGAAAATTTGGAGTACGACATGTACGCAAATCGAAGATAACAACGGATCTTTTAGGGCCATCAAATTATGTGACTTGGAATAGCTCGTATTGTGAAATAAAATAAACAATATTATTCAAAACTTGTCGAGATCTTCGATCGAAATTCTCGACTGGTCTCCTCTCGACATTTCGTTGTATCGACGGCATCTGTATGCACAGAAATCATACGTTCGTTCTTTTTCTTTTTTCCCATGCTTGTTCCCTAGCTTGGCTTAGATTGATCTTTATTTTTTGTGAAGCATTTTATTATTTGAGAAGCACATTTAAGTTGAATTGCACTCGCAACAGGGAAAAAAGAAAGAAATGTTAAACACGAAACAGTATGCATATTGATTGCATAGGTTGTAAGAATTCGTAGGATATTTTCAGAAACGTGTTGACTAAAGTTAATTTCCTATATTTTTAATATGCATCGAAAGTTGTTCCCAGTCTCCATTGATACTAAACCGCACGTTCATAAATATGTGAGGTTAATGTCCCTATTCTCTATCCCTGTGAAGTCGACCCGACGGGGTGTGGCTTTTTCTGCCGTGATAAGAGTAAAATGGGCTATTATTTTTACATTCCTGTATAAAACTATCATTACTCTTTCAAAATATCGATGATTCAATCAAATCCGTCAATTATTTTGATAGATAAAAATAAATAAACATACACTTGTCAGTGTCCCATTTACCGATACAGCTGAGCCCAATACCGACCAGCCATGCCCTCATCACCGTTCATCTTTCCTACTGCATCCAAAACGGACATTATAAATAATTAATAAATACCATTAAAAAAATAGATAGTGAGGAAACGAATTTAACCGTTATTGGACTCACTAACTCTAAACAATCAAATAAGGAATCGGACATTTAAAAAGGTCGACATGTTCTAACCACGCTATGGTGCATATGCTCGGACCTTGAGGTCCGTTAGGAAATGCGAAAAGAAGTTGGGTTTACTCTTCTGGTTTTTAATCTTCTCATTTCAATCCTTATGTACGGGACGACTTGCTAATTTTTATCACAGCACGTGTTGTCAGGTATTTTTTCAGCTCTTCTGAGATTTTCATTCTTCATTGGAGTGTCCGATAGAGGAAGCGTGGACGCGAATGGGGACATTTACCGTAGTTAAGCTGACACACGTCTCCTACATCTCGGTATTAATAAAATATAATTGAGTTTTTAAACCCGACCCTGCATCGCTCGCACCCCCATGTGAGCAACGCAACTCCGGGTCATTGAAATTTAATTTTTAAGAAAAATTAGAAAATAAATAAAAATACAAAACCAGCGTTCAAACACAGTACTTCGTGACTGAGTTCACGAGTTACCCACACGTGCGTAACACATTTTTGATAAATATTTTTCGTTACTTGTTTATGCCGAGCTACCCAGCTAAGCATAAACTGGTAACCCAGGAGCTCAAGAAGAAATTATAGCCGACGTATATATTTTTCTGACTCTGCCACGTCGTTGTTAATAAAAAAAGAATTTGAAAAAAAGTGGATAAGTCAACTGCTGAGCACGAACTTGTAATCTAGCTTACATTTGTGAAACCTGCTTCGACAATCTCGAATTAGTACAAATCAGGGGTCAATAATTATCGAGCAGGGCTGGAACTACATACGCTAAACCAGGTACGACATTTTAAGATACATTCACCGCGTCAATATCGCCGTGGGTGTGCGTAAGCGGTGATGGTCGAAACTGAGCTCGTGAGGTCCGCTCGGTACAAAAAAGTGGGTATCGCGGAGCACATGAATCTCAAGCATAGTTTTACTACAGGGTGTGCCATCTTTTATGTCGGTATGTAAACATTGAATAACTTTGAAAAAACAATCGATATCCATATATGAGGTATTTTTATTAAATTTGGTCCTTTACAATTTATTTGGACTAGTTTTTATATACAACATCAATCAAGTGGCCGTCTTTATTGGCCAAAGCAAAATGTGCCCTTTTTCCTGCGTTTTCCATCACTTTTTCGAGCATCTCGGGCGGTATAGCGATGATTTCGGCACGAATGTTTGCCTTAAGCTCGTCAATGGTCTGAGGCTGGTTGGCGTACACTTTGCTATTTAAATAACCCCACAAAAAGATGTCAGGAGGGGTCAAATCTGGAGATCTGGGTGGCCAGTCAATGTCGCCATTTTTTTGATATCACATGTCCAGGGAATTTTCGTTGCAGAAACTGCATTGTTTCATTTGCAGTGGCATGGCGCACCATCTTGTTGAAACCAGTAACCGTCCAGACCTTTTTCACACATTTGTGGGCAGACATAATAAGCCAACATCCACCGATATCGATTCCCATCGAATGTTTCGCCTTCTCTGAAGAAAAATGGCCCAATGATGGTTTTGGCGCAAACGCCGGTCCAAACAGTCACTTCTTGGCCATGCATGGTGTTTCATGGATCTCGTGTGGATTCTCCGTTCCCCAAATGCGGCAATTTTGCTTGTTAACAGCGCCAGAGAGTGTGAAATGAGCCTCGTCGGTCATCAAAATTAGTTTCCAAAAATTAGGTTCAGTGTCAACCATTCGAGCGATTATTTGACCGTATTCCAAGCGACGTGGACGGTCTGTCGGCAATATCCTTTGAGTCATTTGCACTTTATACGGAATCAAATGCAAATCATACTTCAAAATGCGCCGCAAAGTGGTTCCACTGACGTCAAAATGCTGAGCGCGGTGACGATACGACAAATGTGGCTTCTCGGCAACACTCTCTCTCTCTTACCGCTTCAACCAGTTCATTGGAACGTCTTAAGCGTTGATGAACGGCACGTGGACGATCTCCCACTGTCCCGTGCTCAACAAAATTCGACACCGAACGACGAATAATATTGTCAGACGGTGCTTGTTGGCCACGATATTTTCGACGATATGCACGTTGAGTTAACACAACTGAACGACTATTTTCAATGTACAGCGTCACTATTTCGGCGCGTTGTTTCGGTGTGAAGCGATTCATGGTTAAATTTGTACTGAATTGACGTTTCATAAACATGTCTACTCAAGTCAATCGGTTGATAAATGTCAAAGTTATTCAACGTTTACATACCGACAAAAAATATAGAGCACCCTGTATATATACTCCACCGATCAAACAGTGATCCTCCGCTACGGCGTAGACTCGACGCCAAAATATAAGTAGTCTCAAAAAATTCGACCCATTGGCAATCTCCCTACTCTTCTCTGCTGATACACCTGAGACCAGTACATGAGTAGGGTCACCAGTGTGAAGTTAGACCGTCAACTTTGTCTTTTTGAAATTTGTCTTTTTCCAATCGTTTGATAGTCTTATAACTTTTTTCAGAAAATCCAAATCGAAATTTTATGTGAAGTTGGCCGGCAATGTGGAGTTCTTTGATATTTAAGAAAAAAATTAGAAACCATTTGCACTTCGTCCATCCTTGTCAGGAAGTAAAATAATCAAATATTTCTACTTTGTCCACGCTAGGACGACGATGTGACGGCACGATTTTTAACAGCACAGCATGCCAATACCGTGCCCGTACGGTTTAAGCAAGCCGTGAGGCCTTACGCCGTGCTGCAACCGTGTAGACACAGTATTGACATGCCGTGCTATCGGAACATCGTGACAGCACGGAATGAATCATGTGCGGCCGTACATGGCTCCACTGAATCATTACGCTGGCTCGCTCACTGCTGCCACCGAGTAGTCCTCACATTTCTATCTGAGAAGGATGCTCAGTAGAATCTTGCACACTATTTTTTCATGATAGCCTCTTTATCACAAGGGCACATATGATATCAATATTGATCAATATTGGCTTACTCATAGAGGAATATAAAAATATCTAATTCAATCTAGTGTAACATTAAAACCCTTTAATCAAATGTGGCTAAGATTTATACGAAACATCCCGTAACACAAAAAGGTATGTGCAGAAATTTTTTCTTTGTTATTTTAATATTTTTGAATATTGGAGCAGTGACAAATTGCAAAATTTTAAATCTCCTAAAATCGGAACCATTATAGATTTTCACAAAACTTTATATCGAATATCACTGAATGTCGATTCGTTTGTGTAGGAACTTTTGACTCGCCATCCAAGTTTTTCAAATGTTCGTGTAATATAGCTTATTTTTGAAAAATTCAACCATTCGAACGCTGTTCATGATTTCGGATAAATTCAATACCAAACAATTGGACGTATTTGCAATGCAAGCTATTGAGGTCGAAAATAAAAAATTGTCAGACAATTTCACATGAAATTTTTATTTGGATTTCCTGAAAAAAACTATACCTATCAAACGATTTCATCAGACTATCAAATACGATCAAACGATTGAAAAAGAAAAAGTTTGAAAAGTCAAATTTGGCGAGATAACTTTGCAAGTAATGGACCCCTGTGAAAAGAAAGAAGAAGAGGGGTAAAAAAAAGGAGTACATGGATATGGCATATGTCCCTACCATGCGATTATCATCGGAGCTAAGGTTATATCCTGAGAGGTGTTGTATAGTATACAAGCTTACCCCTCGCATGTGTGTTGTGAACCATGGTCCCTGGGCACGTGATCAAGGCGTGACAAGCGAACACACGAGCAACGGGCGCCTGCGCCAGCCCGCGCAGCGCGAGCACGAGGGGAGAAGCGAAGACGTCGACCGGCGTCAGTTAGCAACGAGCTGTGAGGAGACATGCCGCCGTTGGCGAGACTCGGGAAAAAGAACGGTTACGGTTGCGTCGAACACCGAGCCGCGAAGAATATTACTGTGTGCTTATTAGCTAACGAAAGACCATTGCTGTCTGCTAGGTTGATCGCGTTAAAGACAATATTGCTGTGTGCATTGAAACTCGAATCTAGAATTGTATCGAGCTTAGTCCCGTGTATTACGAAGTACGCGTTAACTGAGAGTACGTGACTCAGTAGACCGCGTGTAATATAACTTACCATTATCGTTGTTCACCGCCATGTTCTGCGTCGTATTAATTGCCTAGGTATTTAAATATTAATTAATCACCAATATTATTTTCATTTAACCTGTGTAATAAATAAATCGCATTCTTGTTCATACGTGCATTCTCTATCTCTCTCTCGTTCGCGGGAATTAGACTCACGGCCAACGCCACGAGGCGTCCGTTCGACCCGCCCGAGCTTCGGTCGTCATGGTTAGTTGAGAATCTTTATGCAGTGATTCGGCTAAATAGCTGGGTTACAACATGTGTTAGAAAAAAACCACAATCTGTCTCTTCGTACCACACGATTCATATAGTCCGATGCGCTGTCTTCTAGGTAATGGGGGACAGGTCGTCCATACCTCCCTAAATATATAAGCTGGCCGGTAATATCCACATGGTCAATTCAATACCGAAAATTAGTCAACGTGTGTAGCGAGCTAAGTATGCGGACGTCGCTATTATGCGATCTAAGATCCTGGGATATGGCTGAAAATCTACAGCTACAGTCGTAGGTGATACGTCCTGTATCCAGAGCTTCATCGTTGCCGAGCGGTCTCCTACTTCGATATTCAGCACCGAGAATTAAACCCGAGAATCTTAACGATCAATGGCTCATGCCAATACAAACGTGGACCTACTATTTTTTACGGTGGCTTGGTCTCATACACGCAATCCATACACATCGAGGCACCGGTTCTACGCATTACCCGCACTATGAAGAACTATAAGCCGAGATACACGTGAGACGTTCACATCGAGGCACCTGTACCATGCGTTACCAGTACCACGAAGAGCAGCGAGCCGAGAAACTAACTACCGTTACTCGATCTAAGACAATATAACAGCTGGAATACTAAATAACGTAGGAAACGAATTTAAAGAGGGACACGTTATATCACGATAAGCAGCTATAAGAAATTAATGGCATCGATGGGCTACAGGACGATCACAAAATACAGTAATACCCTTTTTTACAGGCAAGACAAGGAAGAAGAGCGGGGAGGCCAGTATAAGAGGTTACGAAATGTGACAATCGGAGAGCATTTTGTGCACAGATACCCGCCGATGCCAAAGCCCAGCTAACCAGAAGGAGGGCCAGATAGCCAACACTACACCAAGGACTATCATTGATCACAAGGGGCAGAGAGGGACGTCTATGCTGACATCGAAGTTCCAGTAGCTGAGTCGTCGAAACATTCGAGCTAGCAGCACGGCAGCCAAGATGACGATATCTTATGGTATGACGATACCAAGAGGTGGGAGAAATTAAAATCCACAAGATTCTCTGAAATAGGCAACGAAAAAAGCCCATAAAAAATAGCTAGGGACGCCCTTGCCGTCATCAAGATGCATCGATGCACCGAATATGCATCTCGCTGACGCCTACACCGCAGTGACGGCCAGGCAAAGGAGCAGCTAGGGTAGCTACGGGAGCTCAAGATCGAAGAGTGATAATAGATCCACGTTTGCACATCTCTTGGTTATCGGCGTATGATATGAAGTATTTAGTAGACTACTGAGGGCGCGAATAAGCATAGGATCATAAGTTATCGAGAGACAGGGCCGGTATAACAACGCTACTTCTTACCATCAGTAGTAATTTCATTTACCTTATGATCAAAAAGTACCCGGAATTTGTCAATAAAACGAAAACGGTTCAATTATTCATCGATATTTATTTTATTCCCTTTAAAGTAATCTCCATCGTAAGCAATACACTGTAACGTGGCAGAAAATTCGAGCTGCGTCCTCCTCGCTCAACGGAAGCCTACACGATCACGCAGGGTTGTAGGGTGGATTTTCAGGGCTTCTTTATTCTTTATTTTTGTTTTTTTTGTTTGTTTTATTTTTTTTTATGTATAATGCGAGCGACACGACCGAGGAAGGGTCGGGCAGGGAGGAAGAGGATGGTCCCGCCGTATTCGTCGATGGCTGACTGCGGGATTCGGTCTTTTACACTCGCCGATATTTTACACCTCTCCCTGTTGGGAGATACTGTCCCGCTCGACGTACATCTAACATCTATCTATCGACGTCGGCTATCAGCTACGTGCAGCAGTCCATCCAGAGCATGGGATCCATCTGCCGGACTAAGCTACTCTCTGCACTATCGGTAGCTAATTTATGCGTTGTCCAGGCGCTAGTCGCGGTCATCGGGCGAGGCAGGTTCCCCCAATTAACCGAGTCTAGCGGGTTAAGTGGGGGCCATAGTTCACGGGCACGCGTGCCGAACGGACCTCGGGGCTTTTTCCCGGGGACCGCCGAGTAAGCAGGACGTAACGCTCTATATCTTTGGCTGTCCCGTTACATTGCCGGCATCCTCTCGAAACAACCAATATCGGTCTATCTAAAATTCATATCGGTCATCGCCTTTTTTCCGGACGTGAGGAGTGAGGCTAAGAATCTACTCGAGATTTCCCGGAAGTCTAGGAACGACACATCGTCATCGGCCCGGTGAGCTCTTCTTCCTTCCACGGTCTTTCGCTAATATTTTCTTATTTTGTCATCTGATCTGTTTATTTAAAATTTATTCGTACTTGGTCACCCCTGCGACTCTAGTACACTGCGTGCAGAGTGTAAATTTGTATCGGGAACTGCGGCGTTCGTAGCATGTAACCGCGAGATCGTGTAACAGATAAAAGCCGGGGAAAAGTCATTGTATTAATTAATTGTTTCTGTTGTCGGTTAAACCGTGCGCGCGTTAGGCCGTTATCCCGGAGTGCTTTGGAATTTGTGAATTAGTTCGTGTGGGATCTGAACGGAATAGACCGCGTCACGTGTTTTAACGAATTGTGGGTCTTAGATGTACATGATTTTGTTCGAGTTTTCTTTCGTTTAGATTTAGAGGGTCGTGCGCGTGTTCGTACGTCGTCCCGTCGTAAATTGGAGGTTGAAGGGACTGGTACGTTACTGACCGCGTCGCGTCGCCTTCGAATCAATCGGCGTTTCTCGGGTTTACTTTTTGATTCCTAATTTTCTTGATTATTTATTTGTTTCTTATTTGATATTCCTTCTTTACTATTGGTTATATTTTATCGGTTATAGTTTATTCGTTATATTGTCGTCGTTATATTTTATTTATTACACCTATTTTGTTATATTTTATTTGTTATACTTTCTTTATTATATTTTATTTATGATATCTCATTTACTATATTTTATTTGTATCTTATTTATTATATTTTATTTATTATATTTTATTTGTTATATCTTATTTAACCAAGAGGTATTGATCGGGATTACTATTCCCATACTGATTATTCGATTGTTATTATTTTCCTTGGTTATCATGGAATTATAGAGCCTTATTTACTCGTTATTGGGTATTTCATGAGCCGTAGGAAATCTCGGTGGTTTGACTCTTACTCGGCATAGATTATTCGAAATTGTAATAGCAAGCCGCGGGTCGCTTCGCGTACGTGACCTTCCGACGTCCCGTTGTATGGTTTCTTTGGATGTATTGGGGATTAGCTCGGGATAGGCCGTATCGCGAACGGTGCGTTGAGACTACCGAATATTTGATTTTGGTCGATGAATATTATTAGAAATACGTAGCGAACGAGATAGGCTATCTAGGGGCTACCGAAGTATGAGAGTGAGAGAGAAACGGGATAATTGGCACTGTTGAATCAAAGATTAAGATTACGATACCCAACGACGTTGAGAAAATTGTTGAAAGCCGAGACTAATTTTACGGGACATTTTGGTTAAATTCTAAATTGATGTGTATTGGAGAAATAAGGAAGTTTGTAAGTCCCGTACCTGCTGTTGTTGGTTGAATTATTCATGGTTATTATTTTATTTATTTATTTATTATTTATTTAGCTGACTTCCATGGATTGTTCTCGTTTGGTCGTAGTTATTGACAATATTTTATTATTCGACTTGGTTCGTGGATTTTAAGGAATTATTTTACTTGATTGATTTTATCCGTATTTTATTTTATTTTTTTTGACTAATAAGTAGCTTGACAGCCCGAACCACCCACTCTGCCTTGAACGGCTGTAGCTGGCCTGGGTCGAGATTGGTCATCCAACTCGGTATTTTTTCCTTCCGGCGCGAAAGCGCCTGGCGCCCATCTCGAAAGAGAAAATAAAAAGGAAGGAAAAAATAACTTGGACCAGTCATAGGTAACGTGGTGCGTTGAGGCACAAATTTATCGTTACAACACATATTCCAACGCATCTTTCAATCTTTAAAACACTTTTCATAGGTCGAATTTGAATCGCCTTCAGCTCCTTCTGCGAATTCTCCTTTTTCGCCTCAATCGTCTCAAAACGCTTTCCGCGAAGTGGTAACTTAAGTCGTAAGAACAGGAAAAAGTCACACAGGATCATGTGAGGTGAATATGGAATTGTCAGAACGGTATTAACGTTGTTTTTGGTCAAATAGTCGCGTACAAGATGAGATGTGTGAGTCGGTGCATTGTCGTGGTGAAGGAACCACGAGTTGTTTCTCCAAAATTCCGGCCTCTTGGGACCAACATTCTCCCTCAAACGCTTCAGTACGCTCACATAATACTCCTTATATACTGTTAGGCCCGGCGGAAGAAATTCAGAGTGGACCACACCACGGCAATCAAAGAAAACGGTCAACAAAACCTTGATTTTGGATTGACTTTGTCGTGGTTTTTTGGGGTTTGGCTCGACTGAGAAGCGCCATTTCGATGATTATTGGTTCGTTTCGATGTCATTTTCATAGACCCATGTCTCGTTTCCGGTAATAATGCCTTCGATAACATGTTGGCCCAAAGAAAGCATTTCTTTAGCGACTGCAATGCGATGCTGTTTCTGCAAAAAATTCGGCACTCTCGGCACAAGCCGCGCTTGAACTCGTCTCATGCCCAAAACATTGTGCATAACGCTATTCACCGATCCGAACGAGACACCAAGATCGGCTGCTATCTTCTTGATGCTCACATGAAGATCTTCGAGCATAATTTTCTTAACTTTTTCGATGTTTGCGTCAGTCACAGAGGTGGATGGACG
Organism: Cylloceria caligata; assembly: GCA_963942595.1. NCBI lineage: Eukaryota > Metazoa > Arthropoda > Insecta > Hymenoptera > Ichneumonidae > Cylloceria > Cylloceria caligata. The sequence continues at coordinate 21,225,616 of OZ012704.1, forward strand.
ACCGGAACGAGGCAAATCATCAACCACAGTACGGCCCGCTTTAAACTCTTTGTACCACTCGTATGCTTGTGTTTTCAATATTGCCGAGTCCCCGTAGGCTACCGTTAACATTTTCAACGCTTCCGCACATGATATTTTGTTAGAAACACAAAATTTCAGGCACACTCTCTGCTCAACTAAATTCGACATAGCGAAATTCGCAGAGTACACCAAACAATGACTTGTTTACAAAGCTATTACGCACAAACTATCTGACACATTGCGCTTAAAAGTGACATGTCAACAACTGACAGATATACCAACCTAAAAAAAATGATTTTGTCAATATCTCAAGGGTGGCTCGTTTAAATGAGAAATTCCGGGTACTTTTCGATCGTAAGGTACATAAATGAGGACGGTATTATACCATTTGAGAGATTGTTTTATTTATAAAAATTCTTATTTCTTCGTGGACACGATTATATAGGCATGCGTGAGCTCAGTAAATCTTACTGAGGCGCATGGTTGCTAAAAACCAAAGAAAAGGATTCAAAATTATGATTATTAATAAGATTATATCTTCTTTCTCTGTATCGCTATATTATTTATCATGTCTTTTTTAATAAACCCAACGTTTACCTAATATTGAAATCTGAATTAATTTCCGCTTTGATCGAGTCTACACTCGACCCCTTCAGGGTAACAAAAATAAAATGTTTACGTCAAATACCGTTACAGTATAGAACAATTCCATTAATGTCGGCGGGGATCGATCCGGAACCTACTCCGTTTGTGCTGAGTACGATACCACTACGCTACTGCCTCTTATAAGATTTGTTACTGATTTTCGATAAGTGTACTGTTAAGCATTTTGTACGAAGAAGTTGGTATTCGACGAAAATTCGTCATGGGCAGGCCTAATCATTTTTTTCCAAATTGATTTCTTGTCTTCATGATATTGTTATTATGAAGTAGTACGCGACGAGTATAACTTAAATGAGTTTTTACTGTGACTGCTAAGGATTGGTCATTTTATATGCCTGATGTCAATGAACTCGAAAGCCATTATTGCCATTTTTTAACTTCGACCGGCCTCTGGTGGACTACCATATGTTAATATGATATTAAATACTTGATGAAGAATTAACACTGTATATGATTGGCGTTGATTGACTCTAAATCTGAGGACACCGTTGCAATCCGTAACAATCCGAAGACACTGGCGAATGGCTAGAAAAGGACAAGTTATTTAGTTCAATAAAAGTATTAGAGGTTGATTTAAGAGGGCATCTGCGATTATCAATTGTTAAGATTAAATCTTTGCTTAAAATTCTGGATAGAGACGGATAAAATAATTCCTTTTCCGTTTACCATGTGTTTTCTGTAACTTTTGCATCCGTGTTCATGGAACACTTGCGTATTAACGCGGATCATGTTATGTTTTACGGATATCCGATATAAGAGATGAATCGTGGCTCATGGGTTTCACTCACGCAACCGCAGTCATTCGCAGACGTTTAACCATTATGAATCAGTTTTAATATCAGGGGTACAAATTGAAAATGCGGGTTTGATAACAGATGGCGTTACTAACGCTATACGCATCAGGCAGTACTGTGACTATGTTCATGTCAAAGCTACGTCTTATAGCTTTAATTTTCAGTATGTGTCAATTTGTCGCAGTGTCAAATTCATAGTTTTTTTGAGCTCTCAATATGTCGAGTTTCGTGCCAACAAAACAGCATTTGCGGGAAGTTTTAATTTACTTCTTTAATTTGAAGAAAAGTGCTGCTGAAGCACATCGATTGGTCTCCGAGGCTTATCCGAGTCATGTTCCATCGGTTTCAACGTGCGAGAGATGGTTTGTGCGGTTTAGAAGTGGTGATTTTGACGTTGAGGACAAAGAGCGGCCGGGCCAAGTGAAAAAGTTTGAGAATGCTGAATTGGAGGCAATACTCAATGTGTCAAACTCAACAAGAGCTCGCAGATTCATTGGGAGTGACACAACAAGCCATTTCCCATCGTATAAAAGCCCTCGGAATGATCCAAAAGCAAGGACATTGGGTGCCGTATGAGCTGAAGCCGAGAGACGTCGAGCGCCGTTTTTTTGCATGCGAACTGCTGCTCGAACGGCAAAAACGGAAGGGTTTTTTGCATCGCATTGTCACTGGTGATGAAAAGTGGATCCATTACGATAACCCGAAGCGCAAAAAATCATATGGTTACCCCGGCCATGCATCATCATCGACGGCCAAACCAAATATTCACGGCGCCAAGCTCATGCTCTGTATTTGGTGGGACCAGCTGGGTGTGGTGTATTATGAGCTATTGAAATCGAACGAAACCATCACAGGAGCACTATACCGAACTCAATTGATGCGTTTGAGCCGCGCACTCAAAGAAAAACGGCCACAATACGAGCAAAGACACGACAAAGTAATTTTGCAACATGACAACGCTCGGCCACATGTTGCAGCGCCGGTCAAAACATACCTACAAACGCTGAAATGGGAAGTCTTACCCCACCCGCCGTATAGCCCAGATATTGCTCCTTCCGATTACCACCTTTTCCGATCGATGACACATGGCCTAGCTGACCAGCGCTTCCATTCTTACGAAGAAGCCCAAAAATGGGTCGATGACTGGATAGCAGCCAAGCCGGCCGAATTTTTTCGCGACGGTATCCGTAAATTGCCAGAAAGATGGGAAAAAGTTGTGGCTAGCGATGGACAATACTTTGAATAATTCATTTGTTACCATTTTTTCAGAATAAACGTTCAAAAATAGAAAAAAATCCCGCATTTTCAATTTGTACTCCTGATACGTTCTTATAAATACCGGCTAAGGGCTGAAAAAATAAATTCCTTTCAATTTACTATGTTTTTTCTGTAACTTTTTCATACGTGTATGCGGATCACTTATGTATTAACGTGGATCAAATTTATTTTTCGGATAGATGCGGAATGAATCGTGGATCATCGAACTCACTCACGTATCCGCAGCCATACGCAGGCGCTTAAATATATTGTATTACAGTATGTCTAGTGCGTTTGGTAGACCATGCGTATCGCTGCGCATGCGTAGCATGCCTGCTGGACCGGCATTGGAGAGCTTTGTCCCGGACCATCAGCCTCCCACAACCACTCGTAAGCGGTGTCACATAATTCAATAAAAATCTCATTCATTTTCAACGTGTTTTTTGTTGTATGGCCCCTATCGCCAGTCCCTCGACGTCCTTTTACCAGGTGTACAAGTATGAAATCCGGATTTCAGACAACAGATGGCGCACGAATGCGGTTTGTGCTATAAAGATTTGACACTGCACCATTTTGTTGTGTCGTCAACAAGTGTCAGACGCACACGAGTGATAAGTTGCAAAGTGTGTGCATAGTGTTGTGTTGTTGTGTTCAATATGTCGAAATTTATACCGAACAAAGAGTATTCGCGGACAGCATTAATTTTTTGTTTTCATTGGAAGAAAACTGCTGCTGAATCATACCGATTACTTCGAGAAGCTTATGGTGAATATATTCCATCGGAAGATACGTGTGAACGATGGTTTCGGCACTTCAAAAGTGGTGATTTCGATGTTGCAGACAAGGAACGTGGAAAGCCGCCAAAAAAATACGAAGAAGTTGAATTGCAAGCATATTTGGACGAAGATGATTCGCAAACACAAAAACAACTCGCCAAGTAATTGGGCGTTAGTAAACAAGCTGTTTCCAATTGGCTACGAGAGATAGGAAAGATTCAGAAGACCGGTAGATGGGTACCACATGAGTTGAACGACCGGCAAATGGAAAAGCGCAAAAACACATGTGGCATTTTGCTCGCTTGGTACAAAAGGAAGTCCTTTGCATCGTACAGTTACATGGGATGAAAAATCTGGGATTTATTTTGAGAATCCAAAGCGTAAAAAATCATGGGTAGACCCAGGCGCACCATCCACATCGACCGCAAGACCGAATCGCTTTGGCAGAACGACGATGCTCTGTGTTTGGTGGAACCAGAGGGGAGTGGTCTATTATGAGCTGTTAAAACCTGGAGAAACGGTTAATACTAACGCTACCAACAACAATTGACCGATTTGAACCGTTCGCTGCTTGAAAAAAGGCCAGAATACCGAAAGAGGCAACACAAAGTCATTTTTCTTCATGATAATGCTCCATCACATAGGGCAAAAGCGGTTCACGACACGTTGGAAGCAATCAGCTGGGACGTTCTACCCCATGCGGCTTACTCACCAGACTTGGCTCCTTCCGATGACCACTTGTTTGCATCGATGGGTCACGCACTTGCTGAGCAGCGCTTTGGTTCGTACGAAGATGTGAAAAACGGCTCGATGAATGGTTCGCAGCAAAAGGGGGAGATTTTTACTGGCGTGGTATTCACAAATTGCCCAAAAGATGGGGAAAATGTATAACAAGCGATGGAGCATACTTTGAATAAAACATTTTTTATCTTTCTTCCGAATTTAACATGTTTTTTTAGAAAAAAAAATCTGTATTTCATACTTGTACACCTGGTAATGCATGTGGATTTATAGCTAATAGAACACCTGTTTATTCAGGAAACGAAAAGGAATCCAAGACAGCTGTAAAACTTCACCCTTCACCTTCCTTCGTCCTGGATTGGAGATTCAAGGAGACCCAATTATTCAGAATCAACGGAATATACTGCTGTATTTTTTAGTCAAATTTGCATTGACTCGTCACAAATAGACACAAATTCGATACATAATCGATGCCATGTCGACACAAAGTCGATATAAACTCGACGCAAAGTTGATACAAGCTGGACGCAAAGTCGACACAAGTTCGAATATGACTCGACGCAAAGTATACACAAAATCGACAAAAAATACTGCTGTTCAATTGAGTCGAACTTTATCGACTCTTCATTAAATGGATTTTAAATCGATGGCAAATATTGCTGCTTGCTTCAATCGGATTTATGTCGACTAGTCACAAATCGACGCAAATTAAACTGAAAATATTAAATTGTTTAATAAATAAACTCTATCGACTTATTGCAAAGTCGATGCACTTGTCGAAATATATATACGACATATATACGAACACTTGCGCAACTCGATTCTTGACTTTGAGTCGATTTGCTATCGACAGGGTCTGCTAGGGGACAATGGCAAATGAATAGGCAAATAGTAAGTTGGTTGAAGATACTGAAGAATTACTAAATTATAACCGGTTTCCGGTGTCAAGCGCCAGAGACATACACGTGGCTGATGGTCGACAACCGACTCTTACATAGTCGATGCCGACTCTTATATGAACGAGACCTACCGTTGACTCGCGAATAACTTGAAGATGACTGAATAAACGTCATTTTGAATCCGCTAGGGATGTGGAAGGCAGAAGAGTTTCTACGTAAACTATGAAGCTTATTAATTCGTTCTAATATAATATTTACCAGTTGGCATCTTGTTTACCATTGCCACCGTCACACACTTTACCCAGTAAGTAAAGCGTGCCGTGAAAGCTGACACGCTGTGTCGGTAGAATGCCGTCATGCTCACTCCACACCAGGACGACATGGTGACGGCACGACTGTTTGAAAGCCCAGCATGCGGATACCGTGCTAGCACGGTTCCATCCAGTCATGAGGCCATACTACGTACCGTGCGGATACGCGATTGGTTACCCAAGTTACGCGATGCGCAAATTACGTCTGATGTGAAGGCACCTTTATTAAGCCGTTTGAACAACAAATCACTCATTTGTACAACGAAGGATTATTTGCAACTTATTGATTTCGTAAAAACGTGCAGGTTCGAGTGAACATGGTTTACTACTTTCTATAAATTAACTGCAACGTCCTACAACAAGAAGTTTCTTAGTTGCACTTTCTTATATCAATTACAACTATTTATCCTCGAATACGACTTTCAACATCACATTACGGACGTCAACCGAAAATGTAGATGATTTGTATAATTTGTTGTAATTTATTATAGAAACGACAACTTTCTATGGTATATTCAAACATCTTATAACTGTGTTAAACTTTAATGGAAATACGAAAACAAGCGTTATTACTATAAATAGCTACTATTTATAACGAAAATCTATTTATAACAAAAATCTATTTATAACAAAAATCTATTTATAACAAAAATCTATTTATAACAAAAATCTATTTATAACAAAAATCTATTTATAACAAAAATCTATTTATAACAAAAATCTATTTATAACAAAAATCTATTTATAACAAAAATAACGTGGCACATGTTTCACCATAATGTGAGGCAAAACATGCCACGTGGCACATAAATGGGAGAGAAATAGCTGCTAATTTTCTAGAACATGCCATTCATCGACTATTGATATTTCGGGAAAAATGGTTAAATATTGAAGTTCTCGCACTCTTTCGCATATTTGCGCGCTTACGTGCGCACCTTAAGTGTAATGACTGCCGGGCCAAGCTTAGAAAAACGATCACTAGAGTATTGTACTGGGCGGTTGCTAAAAGGAACGGGGCATCGTGATACTCACGCCAGCAAAAAGGTGTGCAATAAAGAATTTACTGCCTAGCTCTCATTAAAACGTGTTACATTAATATCGGAATACATCCTTTCCCACTCTCATTCAAACATCGTAAATCAATCACAATACACAGCACAATGAGCTATTGTCTTAAACTCGTTTTATCCCTAAAATGTCTACAGTATATAAAATTCATGGGATACAGTTTCTGTTACGGACTGAGTAGGTTTTGCCCTGCCTTGAGACAATTAGCGACATGCCGTTTGTCTTTCTCCGATCGCCATACGTGCAAGAGAAATAGTATTATATAAATATCCCATCGCAAATTTCTTTGCTACGATAGATCTTTCGGATAAAAGACGAGAACGGTTTACTGTAGTATTATGACACGCAGTTCACCGTTCTTCTCTGTCATGTGAAAGATTAATCGTGCCAAATACATTTACATTACAGTTTTTGTTATCGTCGGGAGGATACCATATTATCTTACGGTGAAGCTTGAGTCACGTGAGCTATGGTCCGAAAATTCACTAGTGCGCAAGAAACAGAGCTAAAAACTTTAAATATATTTTTCTCTAAAACGAATTTTCTGATAAATGCCGGTGTTGAGAAATCAGCTGACGCACGGCGATCGATAATCGTCTTGCGTCAGCTCGATGATACTGGTTTTGTGCTGCGCTCGGCTGTCGTACGAACAGCCGAGGCAGCGCTTCGTAGGCATGCTACTCGAGCGAGAGACTATCATCGGTCTCTCGAACCCAGAATTTTGTGAGCACTTCTTGTAATGCCTGATCATTGTGCTGCACGGCAGCATGATGATTTTTTTCGTATAAATAAATAAATAAAGAAAATTAATTATTTATCACTTCGCTTAATTGCAACATGAATACTATAAAAATTCGGAAAGAGCTAGAAAAAAAAGTCTCCGCATGTGGAGTCGAACCTGCGACCATCGCATTACGAGTCCGAGTTCTTTACCACTACGCCAACCGCTGCTCGGCAAATATACTAACATAAATGGCTTTTACGGTGCCAGAGCCGCCTTAAAATTTTTATTTTCTAAACGCTTGGCCATCTGGAGTTCTCACTTTGGGTACTTTCATTTCTAGCCAAGCCCTACATATGCTATAAATTTGAGCAAAATCCGCGATGACGAGTAGGCGCCCTCTCCTTGTCAGCCATCTTAAAATTTTCGACTACTCTCGTGGACACCGCCTAGTCAGCTACAACCACTGCTCTCAGCTCGGACTTCTCCCGCTTTTCTCAGGATCTACTCAACCCAAAAGTGCTTAACAGGACTGAAAATACTCGGCAGGCGTTCACCGTCATAATTTACACAAATTCAATAGCGGTGAGGTGGAGAAATCTCAACTTGTGCGTCCTCAAAGTCTCACCTCGTCGCGTGCTTTGCAGCGCGGGCTGCTTCACGTTTCCACTCACATATCTCGGCACGCAATTAATATAATTGTACGTGCAGCTCATTCAATTTATTTTAAATTTATTCTTCTATTTATTTTATCATTTTTTTTGTAGTTGAGCAAGACGAGGTGGAAATAGAGACCATTTTCTCTACCAGCATCTTTCTTTTGGTTATTTCGCACCTGTCGCGAGTGAAAACTTATTCTCTTTCGATATATTTCAGACCATGCTAATCATCAGGCTAGGAAAACGCAACGTTTCGTCCTTTGAGCCGGATTTTCGACTCACGCTCAGGAGGAGACCAGGTCTTCCACCTTCGACGCTCATCTCGACTCATCTCGACGTGGGACTCCGTGGACAATCTTCGCAATCTCACTTCATCGGCTCATCCTCGTACTCATCAGCCAAGCAGATTTTAACTTCGCTGGCCACGGAGGAACAGCTGAGCAAGCAGCTGGACTATATCACACGTGAACCATGGGAGACTTCTGTGGGGCGCACAGAGGAGTTCCCGATCTCCGCGAGGATGGAGGAATTCGTCGAAACGAAAGTACGAGCATTGGAGATGGTGGAGACCACCTCAACACAGTCAACCAGCTCAACACGGACGTCTTCGGTGAATCCTGCCTCTGCGAGGGCCAGCACTCATCGGGCGACGGTGCACCAGGCGTCGGCAACCGCGGAACACAGTGCTTCGTCATCTCGCACCAACAAGACGGTGTATCCATGTGACTGTTGTCGGATTCTGGGGCATTAAATCGTGATGTGTCTGAGCAAGATGGCGGAAAAATCGAGGCTTTGTTATAACTGCCTGGAACGTCATAACGCCTCATCATGCCGTTCGACACGCAATCGTAAGGGGTGCGCAGGCAAGCACCTCACAATGATGCATCAAGCAGCACCACCTGCAACCTCTGACGACGCTCAATCACTCGCTGCACAGTCATCAACACAATAGGGTGTTGACGCAGTCGTTCTCTCATCGATTCAACTCACATCGACATGCTCAACTCTACTATCAACCGCGCTCGCACTTATTGACTCACCGGCATTAACTCACCAGGCACGTCTTCTCATTGATCCAGGGTCGGAATTGACTTTTATTACGGAAGAGCTCTTCCGTAAATTCAATACACCACGCAAGCACTCATTCATTTCGATCACGGGGATTGGTGGAAGACACTCATCGCAGACACGTAGGTCAGTTCTGCTCACCATATGCTCCACTCACACCCAGGGGAAAGTTACGGAGCTGGCTCATATACTCAAAACAATCACCACTCATTTACCATCATTTCAGACATCAGCACGAACATGGTCTCACATAGTGCAACCGAAGCTGGCGGATCTGGACTATCTCAAACCTCGGTCGGTTATCAAGCCTAACATCTTCAAGGGCACACCTTCATCGTCTATCGCACAGTTATCAATATTTGGATGGCTTATCATTGGACCAGTCAACTCATGCCAACCAGAAGCACTCACTGTTCATCATGCTGCCGTGCAGCACAATGATCAGGCATTACAAGAAGTGGTGCGTCGTTTCGCAACAACACTTTCATAGGTCTCAGCCATCTTGAAATGTTTGACTACTCTCGTGAAAACCGCCTAGACAGCTACAACCACTGCTCTCAGCTCCGACTTTTTCATCGCTTTTCTCAGGATCTACTTAACCTAAAAGTGCTCAACAGGACTCAAAATACTCGATAAGCGTGCACCGTCATAATTTACACAAATTCAATAGCTGTGAGGTGGATAAATCTCAACTTGTGCATCCTCAAATGTCTCACCTCGTTGCGTGCTTTGCAACGCGGGCTGCTTCACGTTTCCACTCAGATATCTCGGCACGCAATTAATATAATTGTACGTGCAGCTCATTCAATTTACTTTAAATTCATTCTTTTGTTTATTTTATAATTTTTTTTTGTAATTGAGCAAGACGAGGCGGAAATAAAGACCATTTTCTCTACCACCATCTTTCGTCTAGTTATTTCGCACCTGTCGTAAGTGAAAACTCATTCTCTTTCGATATATTTCAGATCGTGCTAATCATCGGGCTAGGAAAACGATACAGCCGGATTCGTAGCGCTTGCCCCGCGCTATATTCACGGAGCGATCTTCACTCTTCCGACGTCCCTATAAAAATCAAGGTTCGAGACAAATGTGTTGAAATATTTGAGGTGAATTTCGAGCTTCACCTTGTGGAAATGTGAAATACTGATGCAGCTACCGAATTTGAGACAGTGTCGATAGACGAGAGTGGATGAATAACTCAGTGACTTTTTGAATTTCCCGCATTGTAACTTGAAAAGCAACACTGCTCCTGTCGACTGCCATCTGTCGATAGACTGCTGTGAAATGTTGAGCAATCTACGTCATTTAGTCTGTGTTTGACAGCCATAGATAACAGACAACCGTGTGAATTTTTGCAAAAATGAAAAAAAGTGAATTTCATGTGTTCATCAAGCATTATTTTTTGCGGAAAAAATTGTCACTTAAACCAAGGATAAGCTTGATAAATACTATGGGGACTCTGCACCATCAATTTTAATAGTAAAGAAGTGGTTTACTGAATTTCGTTGTGATCGCCGAAGCACGAGTGATGCCGAATGTTGTAGACGCCCAGTTGAGGTCACTACACCCAAAACAATTGGAAAAATCCACGATATAGTGTTAGCCGATCGGAGATTGTAGAAGCCACAGGCATATCACATGGCTCAGTAGTTTCGATTTTAAAAGATCATTCGCGTATGAAAAGCTATTCGCAAGATGGGTGCCGCGTTTGCTCGCACTTTACCACAAACGGAATCGTGTGACAATTTCGAAGGAGTGTTTGGCGTTGTTCATCCGCAATTCAGACGAGTTTCAGCAGTCGAAACAGTGGCGTTCTCCGGGCGAATCGGCATCGAAGAAAGCCAAGGTGAGTCTGTCGGCCAACAAGGTCTTGGCCACAGGTGTTTGGGATGCACGTGGCATAATCCACACCGATTAAAAGGAAAAAACAATCAACGGCGAATATTATGCCAATTTATTTGACCGGTTCAACGTCGATTTGAAGAAAATACCATCGCATTTCACCAAAAAGAAAGCGCTCTTCCACCAAGACAATGCACGGGTGCATACGTGCGTAGTTGCCATGGCAAAATTATATGCAGTAGAGTATGAATTGCTCTCTCATCCGCCATACTACCTTGATCAAAAAGTTTTAGGACCGGCCACCATGTAGCGCTGTCAGTCACCCGATTGGAATTTTTTGTTTTTTTTTTTTTAGATTACCACATCCGTCATTCACACTTCCCTCCAAATTCAGCATCATAGCTTGACATTTGTAAAAGTTACACTGTACTCAGTACATCTACCTTTGAGCATGTTTTCGATTTTTTACAAGTTTGAAAATGGCATAAACCGTGCATCAACGAGTTTGCATTAAATTTTGGGTGAAAAACGAATTTAACGGTCCGCAGACCTTGGAAATGTTGGAGAAGTGTTTCGGCAACGATACTTTTTTGAGATCAAAAGTTTTTCGGTGGCACGAACGCTTCAGAAGTGGCCGTGAGTCGGTCGAGGGTGACGAATACAGTGGCAGGCCGTCGACGTCGAAAACCGATGAAAACATCGATAAAGCCAATCAGAAATGTTGTGCGAAAACCGCAAATGACCATCAGAGAGCTGGCAGAGGACTTAAAATCGCTTATGGATCCGCTAAAGACATTTTGGTTAGTGATTTGGGTCTCAGACATGTTGTTGCAAAACTAATTCCGAAAGACCTCAATTTCATGCAAAAAAAAGGGCGGCGTTGAAATCGCGAAAGATATGATTTCCAAGGCCGAATTTGACCCAACATTTATCAAACGAATCATCATTGGAGACGAGACGTGGATTTATGAGTATGACACGCAATGCAGACGTCAAGCGAGTGAATGGCGTGCACCGAATGAACTGAGACTGAAAAAGCCACGTCGTTTTCAGTCAAGAAAGAAGGCGATGCTAACGGTTTTCATGGATTACAACGGTGTTGTGCATCATGAATTGTTGCCAGAAAAACAGACAGTCTATAAATAGTATTATTTGGGCGTTATGAGACGTTTGCGTGAAGCAATTCGCCAAAAAAGACCGGATTTGTGGGAAAACAATTCGTGGATTTTGCATCACGATAACGCACTGTCGCGGTCGCACAATGCGATCCTTATCCGTGAGTTTTTTTACCAAAAAAGAAACACGAATACTATCTAGCAGCCTTCGAATTCACCTGATCTGGCTCCCTGCGACTTTTTACTGTTCAACCGACTTAAAAAACCGCTTCGCGAAACGCGTTACAGCACCCGAGAGGATCTCATGAAAAAAAAACGAAGACGGCTCTGATGGACATACCGAAAATTGAGAACTAGCGGTGTTTCGAGGATTGGATCAACCGCTGGCGTAAGTGCGTTGCAGTCGATGGTGAGTACTTTGAAGGGGATCATATCGATTTTGCTGAATAAATTTGTATTTTCGATTTTATGAATAAAGCTCTAAAACTTTTCGAGCAAGGTGGTATTCTCCGGATTTAGTCCCCAGTGACTATTTCCTATTTCCAAACCCGAAGAAATGGCTCAGCGGAAAGAGATTTGGCTTTAACGATAATATCATCGCTCAAACAGACGCCTATTTTGAGGACCTCGACAAATCTTATTATTTGGAAGGGATCAAAAAATTGAAGAAACGTTAAACGAAGTGTATTGAGCTTAAAGTAGACTATGTTGAGAAATACAATTTTTTTTTGCCGAAAAAACTATCATTCATTCAAAAAGTCACTGAGTTCTTGATCCACCCTCATATCTGTCTTTCCTATTTTTTTTAGTGATGCTTTATATTTCGGGAAACAGCAAATTAGCTTCTTGTACATAACGGTTAGACTCGCCTGAGCCTAATTTGCTTTAATCTGGAATATTGAATATTTTGTGACTCAACCGGTGTATCACACCGCCTTGATGGGAGGTGAAACCTAGTCAGTGGGTAACTAAAACTGTAAACAATAGTATTTTACTTTACTGGTGTGTGAGAGAGACCATATAACTGTCTAACTGTAACCATACTACGTTACTACCAGCATCTCTCGCGGAATTCATGTGAGACCAAACTATACTAGTTCTATCTCATTCGTACTCATGGGGTTTTCGCCTCCTCTTTATACAGCTGAGCTATCGGCTATGTCTCCCGGATATACTTTTCCAGATGATCAACAATAATTCGCGTACCCAGTGTAGGTACGTTTTCATTTCTAAATCGCAATCGGAATAGGTGTACCGTGTATATTTCTGTACTTCCGAGTGACAAACGGCGTTATTTCATTTTATGTCCTAAATTATTTTGAAAAGTGATTTTTCAATTAGAGGTATCTACGGATAATTAATCTGTAATTTTTTTAAATTTTAACAATTCTACGCTTTCACACAAGAGATTCACGTTTTTACAATCTACTGACAAATTTTCATTCAATTCTATTCAGTGTAGAATGACAATGTGTGTTCCAAAAATTAGATGTGATCGAGTGAGTGTTTCATCTCCCCTTAAGGTGATGTGCTATACGTCGTCTGTTTCCCCGATCGCTATACATGCAAGAGAGGTAGCAGAATATTCCCATCGTGAATGTCATAACCCTGGATAACGACGTTAGGATAAACGACGAAACCAGTGAATTTTGAGACGCATTTCATCAATTTCCTCTTTTATACGAAAGATTAATTATGGGAGAAGAATTGATATTACAGTTGTTGTTAATGTCCAACAGTAGCGCGTTGCTTTAACGCAATGTGACAGGTTTATAACAACTGTTATCGGTATCAGAAACTACAATCCAATCTAATCAGGAACGGTTGATGTTACAAAAAAAAGCAGACTCCGTTTCACTGCAGAATGGATAGATCAAGTGAAACCAAATTTGGTTATGTTTAAAATATTGACCGGGTCTGTCTAAATTGAATTACAATTTCTAAAGGTCTATCACGTTGTGATGCGTACTTTGCGTAATGCTTAATTTGCGCGAGCAATCGTGCGTTCGCGTTCCATTTTGCTATCTATCGGAAAGCTAACGACGATGCGTGGTTAGCTGGCGTAAGTTAAGCAATACGCAAAGTACGCTCCATATGACGGCGGCCTTAGTCAGTATTTCAAAGGTATATCTATTTCCTTGGAATTGGATCTTGATATTTAGGGCAAAAGCAAATCATATCTAGCTGCAGTAAGGATAGACATAGCTCAAGCGAATTCATTTTGTCTGAGAGATCAATCATCTCTGAAAAAAATTTGTCTCCGAGATTTTGGCGACTCGTCAATGTTTTGCATAACCTTAAAGTGAAGTGACATAATGACTGACCTGCCATGAAGGCCGTGACGTATCTGCAGTTTTCAAATTAACGGTTTGAAAGATACTGGTTGTGTCATGGAAAAAGATAATTCTAAACGCATATGAATTACACGTCCGCTAGGAATGTGTCTTTTCTCAAAAAAAAGATCAACATCCTGAAAAAAATGCATTATATTTTTCGTTATTGACCGCGATATGTCACTTCACCGTCAGAACGAATGAGTTAAAACAAAACCTTCATATGTTTCATCCAGTGAAGAGAGTTAACTGCCACACGTTCAGATGTTGAAAGAACATGCTGCATTTTATGAATTGTCTATCTCATTTCGAGAGCAGTCGACTATCCTAATTTCATCAAAATAAAGCTGACCGTTGGAAACTCCCCTGGAGTCCAACCGATGAGACCAAAAGAAGACGAAAACAAACACTCGAAAAGTTTTATGGAGTTTGATAACAACTTTTATCGGATTTTGTACGATATTAGAAAGGAGTAGAGTGGAATGAAGGGAGTTTTCATTATCAAGGATACAGCGTTTTTTGTTCGCGCCGGTGTAAAATAAATAAGTGAATAAGCAAATGAAACAGTAAAATGCAAAGCTCGTGATTATGGCAGACGGTTTAGTTTGCAGGCTTGTAGGCCGACGCGGAAGAAGAAACCCGACATTTTAATCGCAATAGTGGTTTTGTTTTATTTAAATTTGTCCCCTTTGCCGTGGGTAATATACCTCGAAGTCCTTCTTCTTAACAATATATTCGATGTCGAATTTCTGATCTTCCAGACCAATGATCCTGTTATGGTACTCGCGCAGTACACGCTTGAGAGTTTCTGCGTATGTATCGGGAAAGTTTGTGTTTTAATGATGACTTGTATTCGTAATTTCAATGGCGAATTGGATACGAGAATAAATGTTCAGTTATACTTTATTTAAAAAAAAAGAAGATATGTTACCCTCATTGGCTTCATCGACGACTCTGGGCTTTCCGCAACGCTGCTCGATGATGCGTCTTCTCTCAGCAGCCTTCCTCTCCTGCTCCTTTTTCAGCTCTTCAGCAGCTTTCTTACGTAGTAGTAACTATATCACCACGAACGAATTAGTAGGGATTAACTTTTTTGTGGAATGTTTCGCTCACGGACTTGACCAACCAAAGAATGATTAAAAACCAACCTTTCGTTATTGCTAAAAATCAATGCTAAGATGCGATTTATGGTTGTACTTTACACTTCTAATTCTTTAGACTTTTCTGAATCAACTTTTACGGTACGTGAAGTAATTCACAACATTTTTAAAAATGCTACATTTTTTAACCATTTCTACTATTTTAGGTGTTCTAATGGACTATTTTAAGAGCCGGTTTCCGCAGTAGAATGTATTCCTAATTGACAAAAACTTCTACAACCATACCTGTACAAATATAATTGATTTTACCCTGACAACTGATTGTACATTATTCGTCCGAGTACATCGGTATTAAGAAAAAAAGGTCTCCGGACAAAACCGACTTTATACACACAAATCGGGGCATGTTGCCCGAAGACTGACGTTATTCACTCCAATTTCTAATTAACAACCGACTTTATGCACACAAGCGAAGGTGTTTTGCCCAATGATCGAATTTATATAGACATACTTTATAAAGTCGAGATTCAAACACGACACCTCGGTTTTGAGGATATAAAGTTGGGTTATCAACAGTAAATTTCATTGAACAAGAAAACTTTGTTTAATCAACTTTGTCCAAGTTTGAAATCAATTACTGGTTATATGGTATTACGATTCACGTGTTATTTCCAGACGAATAATCGTGTATTATTCGCCTTGCCACTACCAATAATAATATTTTTGAATTCGATCGAGCCTAACAAAAATGGTGTAAATTTGGACAATATCCGAACAAATAATAGAATGTTATTATCCGAACAAATAACATTCTATTATTTGTTCGGTTATCGGATGACTTACCACTGCCAATAAAATAACGACAGCCATTGTCCGGAACTATTTTTAAATAGTAGTGGTAGTAATGAAGTGGTCGATATTTTTTCTACAGATATTTTTTCTGTCGACTTTTTTTATGGATATTTTTTCTACATTCACTAAGAACATATCCTACTTTACAAGTTACACGTGAAAACGGTTTTAAAAAATTAGCACTGATTTGATGAGTATGAACCCTCCATAAATATTTATTTTTATCGGATTTTGGAGTCCAAGTAGAGCTCGACCAATTGCCTCGAAACGGTGCATTTCGGTTGAATATCTAAAATACGATTATAAATCAAATTTTCATGTTATATAAGAAATAGTTCAAACATGGCTGATTTTCAAAAATACAACTGTAAGTTGACAAAAAATCGCAGTTAAACTTAGATTGAAATTTAGCACGAATAAATCCGTTGGTTCTTATTCGAATATCGATTATTAAAAATACCTCACATCCGACGCAGAACTAACCGAAGACTAAGATTGAATCATAAACCGATACAAAATTAGTTCGCCTTAAGGGGAGGTGAAACCTCCATACTTACATAGATCTGCTGTTGCTCTTTTACTTTGCCGTGAGCGTCATACTAGTTCAATCTCTTTTCTACTCATGGAGGTTTCACCTCTTCTTAAGACGTGTGTTACACCTTTGTATCCTTCTCTCTCATTCCGACGCGATCGCCACTGATGCTATTTCGTACTCATAGCGACTTAGTCGCAGTAACATATCGTCTTATAGTTTGTTCAGGTCGACAGAAAGTTTGGAATATTTTGTAGTTTCTTACTCTGAGTTTCTTCTTTCTCTCAGGGGTCATGAAACCCTTCTTTGCCTTCTTGGCTTTGGAGGCTTCCTCAAGGCGGGCACGTACCTCGGCCCTCTTTCTATCGGTCTCCGCCTGCTTTCTCTTCTTTTCCTAATAATTTTCGTCGTTCTCAAATTCATCAAATTATTCTGAAAAGGAATGAAATCGCTGCTCCCAATTGCAGTGGGTTCATGGTAAGGCTTGTAAAGTATATACCAATAATTAATACAAAAAACATGCAACCTAAGATCTCAGTTAAAAAGACTTTGCTTAGTTCTCTGTACAAGATATTACGTACATCCTCCATACATTTTCTCTGTAAATGAGAAAAAGAAAATTTGTAGCATTAATTGAAACGTCCATGGTCTGCCTTATCGATATCATTTTGTCTTATCGATAACGGCTGATTCATTGAAAGATGATTGCAACTACATTGCCGCATGCAAAACAGTGTAGTGTAAGCAAAATTTTAACTCTCCTAATATTTTCACTTATACTATTTATTTATGCTTTATAAATTATTTTATATTTATAATTTTCTTTCCTGATAGAGGAAGTTTCGTTTTCCAAAAGGAAGAAATTTCGAGATTTTTATGTAAGTACCAAATAGTTAGAAAATCAACTCTCTCTCTCTCTCTCTATGTCTGTGTGTCTGTGTGTGTGTGCATGCGTGCCTGCGTGCGTGAGTGCGTGCGTGCGTGTGTGTGCGTGTGTGTCAGATCTGTGAAATTTAAACCTCCGTAACTCAAGAAAACGCTTACAACTATTGAGTTAACGTTTTACAGTTATATAGAGAGATCAACTCTTGGTATTTTCCTTGATTTTTGTTCAATTGCATGTTGTCATACAGACTGAACGTTGCTTTGAATTTCGCTAAAAATATCTGCAATTTTTGAGGTGTTGGGCTAAATAAATCTGCATAGGTGGGCTAATATCAACCGGTCATCAGCATTGAATTTGGCGAAAATCGATCCAATAGTTAAATTTTTAGTAGATGTTTAATGTTTCAAATTTCACTAAAATATCATAAAAATTACTGTAAAGATCCTGAGTCTACTAAATCTTAAGCTATTAAGCTGAAAGTTTGTTCAAGTGTGCGAGAAACAGAAAGGACGAGTAGGATTGAATATTGTGACAATCTGTGACGGCGTACCAATTTTTCGAGCTTTAAAACTGTAAAAATTTTACGTTATATGTAAATGTAAATTGACAACACTAAAAATGCCATGTAAGAAATATTTTGTTCATTCTGGTGGCTTTTTAAAATGATTTTAGCTGTAATAGTTATTTTTTCATTTTTGGATATTTTGCTACCAATGTGGTAGACGATAGGAAATTATGATAAATATAAAATAACTTGTGGATCAAAGATACAAATAGTATGAGCATAAAAGTTATAGGCGATTACAACCAGAAACAGGCACCTCTTAGTTACATTGAAATACGTAGGGGAAAATAGGGCACAATGTGGCATCTTGATATACTCATCACATTCAACAATTCATCGGTTCATAGACTATGAGTTTGCGAACAGTCTTAAGCAGAATAGTAGAAGCTCTGACAACTAGGCATTGACAATGCCTTAAGAAATTGCAGCGAAACCCTTTGTTTCCCCCCCTGTTTGGTCCGTCCCCAAAAAATTATTTTTACACTAATTTATTAAATAAAAATTTTGAAAGGCAAAAGTAAGGAATATATTTGGTTCGTACCATTTTGTTCGTTAAATTATTCTCGAATTTAGATGTATTTTTGCTCAAAAGTCAAAGTATACGGGTATATACCATGTAGCTGAATTTATAAAGTAATAATAGTAAATGAATCATGAGATTAATATAGAAAGTGTACTTATTTCACAGTAATTTCAGTTGCCCATCTCTGGTTAGAACTCTAAGCATGAGGTGTGAACGCCATTTTAAAT
The DNA here is from genome assembly GCA_963942595.1 of Cylloceria caligata. Taxonomy (NCBI): domain Eukaryota; kingdom Metazoa; phylum Arthropoda; class Insecta; order Hymenoptera; family Ichneumonidae; genus Cylloceria; species Cylloceria caligata. The sequence goes on from OZ012704.1 coordinate 21,244,569, forward strand.
GATGTTTGTACGATATAGTTGGCAACATTTCAAGCTAAGCACGGGTTTAACACCTTCAAACTTTCAGAACACAAAACGGTCTTGTTACCGTAATAGCACTCCACAAACTCCGTCAGCTCGAAGTAATTTCGTAACAGAGACGCCTGGGCTTACAATAACTTTATAAAATAGAATGAGAATACGAATAAAACGAAGAGAGCTCCGCAGCGTCGAAGTTGAAGCAAAGTCCTCAACAAGGGTCTAAACCGCGATTATGCTAATGATACAGTCGACCAAGCTTCAATCGTGCGTGGGCGAAAATCTAAATCCGTCGTAGCTCGACGACCGTGCCGGTGTATTTCTGATTTAGAGAAAATTCGGCTCCTACCAATTCTCAAGCATTTACTGCATGTTTACCGATCATTCAGCATCGTGAGTTATCATTCGATCCTCATATTGCGAAGCGATAAAAACACAAGCCTCATCGATGCCTCGATTATAAATAATACTGTTATTTTTTAATTGTATAATTCCAGACGATCCAGTAGTGGTATTTTTCCGACAGATGAATAGCATCATTATGGTGTCAAGTTTCCAAAACCGGAAAAAATAGAACAAGAAAGTTTATATATAAATAAAAAATTGTCGTTTTAATCGAAAAACTGGATAAACATTTTTGACTCTGAATTTCGTAGATTCAACTTTTTATAGTTATATGTCTATTGATACCCACCTAACGTCGTCGTCGATGGCCATTTTGATATTTGGATCTGAGATCGGCTACAAGAACAAAATTATTCCATAATTTATTAACAGAAGTCATCCAGAGAGAAATTAAAAAAATAGAAATTATATATATAATTTATCACTTGATAAAATACATGAATCACTTATGGAAGATTTATAGTGACAAGGATGAAGACTATGCATTGAAAAAAAATTATCTTATATCTATCACAAGTTCAATTGTAAAAGCACCCTTTAATTTGTCTTTTATCTTGTAAATATTCTTCGTGAACAGTTTTCGTTATGATAGTTAAACGCCTCGAGAACACTTACTTCTGAAATCTAAGGAAGGAATACGAGGTTGCCGCCAGTTGAACGGTTCTTCTGTCGGTGACTATGCCGTCCGGAAAACTTGTACTTCGACCTCCCTCTCGCGACGAACATGAGCCACGCTGTGCGATGACGTGATTGGCTGGAACGGTTTAAGGCAAGTCGTACGGCACCCACACTAAAATTAGTATGAAACTGAAAACCGAGCCGATCTCCAACACTGTCTTTCTTCCGAAATTTCGCCGCCCCCGCTTTCTCTCCTCTCCTTTCTCGCTGACTGCTATTGAAAGCCAATAACAGGTGAGCTCGATTCTGGAATAAAATTTTCATTCCCGCATCACGCGTCTAATTATTACAAGATGTGAATTCAGCCAGAATTAAAATTCCCCTAAAGTTTCATGATTTTATCATCATTCTATTTTAATCGAAGTTTAATAGCCAATGATGTCCCAATGTGCTTATTATACCTCCACTATAGAAATAATTAGATCGATAAAGTAACTATTACAATATTTCTAAACATAATAGCTGTCAGTATAACATGTTTAAAAAAATGCCGAGGTTTTACGTTGGTTACAACATGAATCTAAAAATAATTCAAAGTACGAAGTGGCTGTTGTTTCCTTCTTTCTACTAAGACAGCAATGCCACAATTGTCGACGTAGTTGCGATGACTTGAAAAAAACTTGTTTCAAAAGAAAAAATAGCCACGAAGCATTAAAAATGTACCTACAAAAAAAATGTTCACAAATAAAGATTGAACGCTATATATTGTTATAACTAAGTAAAATATCTGGGTCGTGTACCGAGAAGATTCTACAAAAAACTTGGCATAACAGTGACTAGCTCCAGTAGGTTAGTTTAAACAAGTGCGGGAGAAAGCAATTGTTTTCTATAGATATATATAAACAGTGAAATCCCTCATAGCTTCCAAAATACATATGCTTTCCCACCACACCGTCGCGTAAGATATGGGGAAGTAAGCTATGAGAGGTTATATAGTACTATAATATCTATAGTTCCTCCTTAGTAACTAAACTTTTCGCGATTGCAAAGTATTACTGTGGCTATTCGGCCTTTAGTTGCTCCATTTGCAGCGAATGTTTTAATCCAATTTTTATCGTCGATATATTTCCTTTATGGAAAAAATAAAATGAATAATCAGTCTGCAAAAGATCACTGCATAATTAATATAGTATTAGATACAAACGAATGAAGTCGAAGTCATTCAAGCTTCGTACACACATATTTATTCAGACATTGGGAGTAAATATTATTTTGCAATTGCTTGGAGTATAAACACTTTTCTTTTAGCATGAATAAAAAATGTAGCGTGAACTTTGTTCATGTACAATGAACGATTCGGTAATTGTCAGACTTGAAATGTACGTATTTTTATTCTATTTATTCTTTCGGGATACGCTCATTATAATTAATTTAAAAAATATAAAAGCGACATTAAACCTGCACGGCTCCAAGAAAGATGAAACCACATGACTGTTACGAGTCATGAATTCGATATTCTATAATATGTTACTACCCTTATTAATATAATATAATATAATATAATATAATATAATATAATATAATATAATATAATATAATATAATATAATATAAAATAAATATATATTATACGATATTGTTATATATTATTAATATTATTATAATATAACTGACTCATCTCCATGTCGAATTTTAGCCTGGTAGGTTAAGCCGTTCCCTAATTGTAGTTGATTGAATTTCTAATCATTTTAATGTTCAAATTCGTGTGTCGAGCGGTATGGTACCCGCCGAGTGCAACGATAAAGAAGTAACCGATGAGAATATATAATTTCAAAGAATCTAATGGAATAAAAACTAATAAACCTGAGAATCTTTCGTCTTTCATTGGTGATTCCGATTCCATTCGTAGGTTATTTTTTGTACGAATAATTGTCTCACCATTGACATATATTTTTGTGTATCTACGAGCTTCAATGGTATTATCAAAATTGGTTTTATTAGAAATTAAATATACTCATGCGTAGAACAATCATAATTTCACCCATAAGCGTATATTGCTCAATCCCACGAACGATGCGCTCGTAGAAAAATAGAATTCATTTATTGGTGATGCTTTCACATGAATGATTTTTTCATTTACAAAATTGCAAGTCGGCAAAACTCGAGCACCAGGCTCGACAACTATCCCAAATAAAATAAAATAAATTTCGTAACAATTATTTTTGTAATAATTGAATATTTTGGGTGTAACAATATTAAAGCTCCAATAAACACGAATAATTTTTAGTAATTTTGATTATTTAAATTTTAATACTGACGAGAATAACCGAGAGTGGTTACCTGAGAAGCAAGTAATCGAAAATCTGGATGTCTCGTGTCAAAGAGCGCATGCCAAGCGCAGTTGTCAACAAACGTAGAATAGGAAACGCTAATATATTCGTAAGAGATATTTTCCGAAGAATGCTAGTTGTCATAAAGCACCTTCAATTATTATTACTTTCATCTTCGAAATTAGGAAAATAATAATTTTTTTATACATATATTACATATTCTTCTTTCATTTAATAAAAAGGCTTATTAAATAAAATTTGTTACCTAATATGACGACTACAACGGTTCATATCATTTTGTCGAGATGTACCGAATTATATCTTGTATTTTTTAGGTCTCGCTAACTACTACTTTAGTTTCATATTCGCCGTCGTCAGCGTCGTTGACATTGTCATTTAAGCTTCCACCAATATTTTTTTTTCTTCGTCCACGTTGTCGGTTTCTGTCGACATTGATGCCACACGTGAGTGAGTGTGAGTCACGATATCCTCATGGGCAACACCATGCCATGTAAGTACCTCTGCTATTTACAAAAGCAAAAAATTAAAGTATTCAAAAAAATTTTTGCAAATTAAAAAAATGATTTAAATATTTACGAATATTATTATTGCTACCTAATTCATACCGGGTTTTGTCACTTGTTTTTTTTTCGGTAATTTCTTGTCAATACTTTTCTTCTCATTATGGTCCACTGTAATTTTTTGTGGTCACTCGCTCGTAATTGTTAATTGGATAAAGTTTTCCTCCCGGGACGCAGGAATGACCTATTTCTCTCGATTGGTCCTCGATTCAAATATGAGAGACTGGTGATAATGTGCCATTGTGCACTGTGAGTTGTATTGTACGTGTAGAACACAATCGGACATAGATATTTGACAAGAATACCAACCGACGAGAGGCGCGCTCGCGAAACCGTGACACCGAATGAACTCTGTGAATGTATCAATAAAGTTGTATATCTATTGTAACAAAATATTGTTACCAGTTTCGCCGGGGCCTCGGCTCGAGTCGCCGCTCACCATAAGAATACACCGTATATTAATTTAAGCATTATTATAATCGATGTTTAGTAAATCCTCCCCCCTGGGGGAGGGGGCTAATCGGTGAGCCATCGATGTTCTTTGGGGCATGAACGAGATGTGAAAAGGCGACGCGGACCCCGCCATCAACTTTCTGCGACTTTGCCGTCTGTTCGGGCAGGGTCCTCGGCGCCAATGGTTAAATTGCGGCGCCTTCATGCTTATTATTTAAGAGTCTTGCCGAATGGTTTACAATATTGTTACGTCCAGGTAACAAGCACTTATTAATTTGCCCTGTTTTTGACCTTAGCAATAGCTAATTGGTCAGGGACCCGGGCTAACGACTTGATGATTTATTTACTTTTTGGGTTGTTCTAATTTTAAATAAAAGTTAAATCGCGGATCTGTTATTGGGATGATTTTAGCCTTTAAACATTTAATTACGTAGTCTATTTTAATTAATTTATATTTATGGTTGGTGTTCAAAGTTAAATTGATTGATTCGAAATTTTCGTTGGTAAAATATGCTTCTTGGACGGGTTTAGAGTACCCCTGGTATTGGGCCTGCAGTTTTCTTAACGCAGCTTTGCGCCCTCTACGCTTTTGCTTTCCCATGAGACGGTCAGATGCCACGGAAAGGAATATAAACGTAGAGACCGCGGTGGTCCGCGTTACTCGTTGTTCGGAATGGATTTAAAGGAAGTGTGAGAGTCCCCGGTGGTCCGCGTTACTCCCCGAGTTAGTGGTTTGGAATGGTGAGTCCGCAGTGGTCCCCGTTACTCGCCGAGGTTAGGGATTGGAGGGTAATCGCTAAGAATAACCAAGGATTTTTCCTTACTCACTATTGCTTTACACTGGCTAGAAGACTTTCAATTGTCTTTGAAGATCGGAGAGAACTGACAAAAAGGGCCACATTTCGGCCCTTTTATAAAGGGTGGTTAAATTGTAAGGGCCGATGTTGAATGTGAACCACACCTAAACGTCAAGTTTTTTTCTGCATTTCATTTGACATTTCTCAATTTCAGACTAACTCAATTTGAACCATGGAAAGATACACAATCGAGCAACGCGTTAAAGTTATTCAGGCTTATTATGAAAATGGGCGTTCAAATCAAAATGTATATCGTGCACTTCGTGATTTTTTCGGTCAATTTAATCGTCCAAATGTGCGTACAATCGGAAAAATCGTGCAAAAATTTGAGCAAACCGGGTCTGTAGGATATATTAAAACACCAGTGCATGCTCGTACAGCTCGTACTGCAGAAAATATTGCTGCTGTTCGCGATAGTGTGGCTGAAGAGCCGTTCACCTCAACTCGTCGTCGTGCCCAACAATTGCACCTCTCACGCTCGTCGTTGATGAACATTATGCATAAATACTTGCATTTACACGCTTATAAGGTGCAATTGACTCAAGAACTAAAGCCTCTTGACCATTCCAAACGTCGTCAATGGTCAGAATGGTGGCAAGAAATGGCAACAGTGGATGATCAATTTTCGAAGAAAATCATCTTCAGTGATGAGGCACATTTTCACTTCAGTGGATTCGTCAATAAGCAGAATTGCCGCATTTGGGCGAATCATAATCCAAGAGTGATTGTCGAAAAACCAATGCACCCACAAAGAGTGACTGTTTGATGCGGTTTATGGGCTGGCGGCATCATCGGGCCGTATTTTTTCCAAAATGAGGCCGGTCAGGCAGTTACTGTGAATGGTGTTCGCTATCGTGAGATGATAATGAACTTTTTATGGACCGAATTGGAAGATATGGATGTGGGCGATATGTGGTTTCAACAGGACGGTGCCACTTGCCACACAGCTAACGAAACAATGGCCGTGTTATTTCACGTGGTGGCGATGTCAATTGGCCGCCAAGATCATATGATTTGACACCGTTGGACTTCTTTCTTTGGGGTTATTTGAAAGAAAAGGTGTACGTCGATAAGCCAGCAACAATTCAAGAGCTAAAGGATGAGATAATTCGGCACATTAACGGCATAGAACCTCAATTATGCCTAAGCGTCATCGAAAATTTGGACCATCGGATGGAGGTGTGCCGCCGAAGTCGCGGCGGCCATTTGGCCGATATTTTATTCCATACATAATTGAACCATACCATATTATCATAATAAAAAGAATTGACAATAATTTCCTAAATAATTTGTGTTTTATTCAAAATCAACATCGGCCCTTAAAATTTAAGCACCCTTTACTATGTCGATACTCCTTCCAGTGCTGTTCCCAGGGGCTAGAGAGGGCGAGTTCCTCTGACCCAATTGGCTAGGAACTCCCCGTCTCCCACACTCCTGGTGCCTTACAAGGAGTCTGCCCTTACAATATTTCTTATCTAATGTGGTGATAGGGGTTGGAGAGGGCAAGATTCTGGTGCTGGTTGGCTAGGTCTTGCCATCACCCATGCACTCGATGTACTAGAAGGAGTTTTACTCTTTATCTCAAACGAGCGAGGGGCCCGTTTCCCTGCTTTCTTATCCTGAGCCCCCACTGCAGCGGCTCCGGCTGAGCCATGCAGTGACGTCAAGAGGGTTGCATTTTTAGGGATGTAACAATAATATTATACGTCACTATTAACTAGATATGGACTCCAAATTTCTGAATTTCTATGCATTCTGCTCCGACGAGCTCCGCTTCCATCTTCATTCTTAACTCTAATTTAAATAATGATCTATTATCCGCAGGGCAGGCTACGCCACTACGGTAGCCACTAGTCTTTGTCATACCGCTGGTTTCCTCTAACCTGCTGGAGAAGCGTGGGCTTTGGTCCTCTCCATGCCTCGCTTCCTCGATACTGCTATTCGGTGAGCTGGCTAGGATTTCTTGCCTCGGGCCACACACTACTCGCTACGCTGCCGGGTCGGTCTGTCTTTTGGTCGGCAGTATGACTCTCTTTCTTCGGTCTCCCTCGCTAGCAACGTCGGCCATGCTTTGCTGCTGTACCGTTGCTATCTTTGTTTATAGAGCTCACTGCGTTGCTTCGCCCGAGTATCCTCGCTTCGTGTTGAATCTCGATCCGGGTTCCTTTACACCGAACAGCTAGAGCAGCGGCTGATGGTCTGTCACGACTTTCAATCGTGGCCCGTATATACACGGCCGAAGTTGCGATATAGCCCATACTGTCGCAAGCAGCTCTTTTTCTGTTGTTGTGCAGTTGAACTCTGCATTTGACAATGTGCAGTTCGCATAGCGTATAGGCAAATTCACACCAATCTTGCCCTGGGAGAGGATCGCGTCGACGGCCTTGTCTGAGATATCAGTCGTGACTACGAAGTGTTTTTCGAAATCTCGGTACTGCAATACCGGGGCCGTTGTCAACGCTGTCTTCAATTCTTCGAATGCTGCGTTTCTTACAATTGTAACGTCGAACCCGCGCGGTGATTTTACAAAAACCGACAAATTTAGGACATGTGAGGCGTTCCGGCATGAGTTCTCCGTACTCTGGTCAAGGAGAACGGATTTTCCCTTTACTACACCTGACAAGAAGCACCGAAGCCGCAAGCCCCTTTTTGAGTTTAACCTTTCGGAAAATTACTTGGGACAGGGCTGAGATTGCTTATTAATTGATCGCGTCAACCGTCACTTGACCCGATACACAAGCGCTATAAATTAACCCGCGGATGAAGAGGTTTGTTTGAGGGACGGAAAATGGCAGGTTACTTTCACTTTTGGAAAAATTTACGGAGACACCAAACAATATAAATTGAAGAACTGCACTTATACTTACGGTTGACTTTTCTTGAGAAGTTGTTTCGCTGGTGACCTCTGCGTTGAAGGGGGGAGATGGCAACCGTTCGCCAGAAAAAAATGCTAGACTCGATGATCCGTAAAGCTGTTTAAAATGTATTAAAATAACCGAATAATTGATACACGTACATTCGGTATTCGCGCGATTCTTCGATCTTAACGTTACAACTTATAATTTCTAACTATTCGGTAGAAATAGCAAAGCGAAATCAAATTGGTGGACTGGTATAAAAACGGCAGAACGTAATGAATTAAATATTTTCCTCAGTTCCATCGTTAAGCTGAGTAACTTGTAGCAAATTCCAAACGGTTCTAAATTCGAATTTGAAATCGAGAAAAGTGAAGTTAAGTCGAAAATATTTCCAAGTCCGAACTGAATTTAAACTGTTCAAACGTTTTTCTTCTAAGTACACACACTGAATTTAGCTGACTCTACAGGGTGGGGTTCCTCTGCGGTGGGAGTCTTTTAGCTCTCCAATTTCGATCGCGACTACCGTCTGGCAAACTATTGAAACTTAACTGATCGACTGAATCCGTTTTGGGCTTTTTCTCGTTCTTATATAGGCCCAAGACGGCTTATTTTTTTATGCAGCATTGGCAAAATGACCTCCAGCGCATTGGTAACGCTCGAGCGGCGTTCGGCGTCCCGCGACACATGTCGTTACCTATCGGCGAATCCTTCGGTCGCTAGCATGGTACACGACTTTATTTCGTTAAAAAATGTAACTCAGGTGCATCGAGCACTTGTGAAATCAATATTCTTTTCTGATTATACAATAGCAAGTGGTATCCTCTTATTAGTATTACTCTTTCTCCTTTCGTTGTACGTTACTGTTGGATAATCAGCTGGCGCACGGCGATCGATATTCGTCGTGCGCCTACCTGTTGCGGTGCTCTAGCACACGTCGTTCGGTTGAGCCGAAGATAGCCGAGGCAGGGCTTCGCGAAGCCGAGGATGTGCCTCGTTGGCATGCCGCGTCGAGCGAGAGGATGTCTCTCTCGCTTGACTTCGGTTTCGCTCACCGGCTATCTCGCTCAACTGACTTCAGCGCCCAACGACGCTTTCGTACTCGCAGCCATGTTGAAAATTTAGACACTTTCGCAACAGCATCGAGGAACAGCACACACGGAACTTTCTTGGACTTTTCTTGTTGGCTTCTGACTCTGGATTCACTCATCACTCTCAACAGGACTCAAAATCAGGTACGAGTACGTTGTTATAATTTATTGTAAATTCAATGGCAACGAGGTGCTGGATGCTCATCGTTACATCAGCATTTTGGTCTCACTTTTTGGCGGCATTGCAGCACATGTCGGGCCACATTTTCTCTCACCATAATTTGCCGGTATAATTAATATAATTATGCAGGTGTACTGTAGTCACTGTACTTTTCCCCAGGACATCTGCTGGAAGAGTAGAGCGACTATACACTGCTCATTTTGTGCATCCTCATTATGTGTTGTATTGTGCCACGCAGTGCTGCCTGCGTAGCTTGTCTCATACGTATAGAGCACTCAAGCAATTTCAATTGCAAGTGCTCTTATTTGTTCACTGCAACCTCTCTGCATTAAGCTGCTGAGAGCTTGCTGTGAATTGTAATACCACCTTACGCACTCATATATCTCACTGCGTTGCATGCTCCGCAACACTGGCTGCGGTGCGCACATCACTCTCAGTACATACAGCACACAATAAATAGAATTGTGTGCTGGTTCTCAGTCCATATAATCAAATTCAGCTTACCTAATTAAATTCAGTTTTTTATTCTTAATTTTGGTGCATTTATTATTTATATTATTTTGTATTTTTCTAAATTTAGTATATTCTGTGTTTCTTTCTCATATTTAACCAAGTGTTTTAAATTGCATTATTACATTGTTTGTGTGGAAGGATAATAAACCACTTTCACAAATGTCATCTATGAGTCTGGTTTTATTTTCACCCTGTCTTGAGTGAAGTCTCATAACTTCCAATATATTCACAGATCTGTCAAATACCATCATCGGACGGATTCTCAAACAGTTAGGTATTATTATTCTAGTTTAAACCTGTACTTAAAGTTTACTTAAATGCTTATTAATTTATCTTTAAAGAAACCTTATGAAATCAGCGCCGTTCGATAACTTTTGCCCAGATCTCTTAGGTATAAACGTTAGATACTGGTGTAACGAGTTTTTACTCAATTGCTGAAGTAGTTGAGAAGCTACGAGTATAAACTCCTTTATTATTATTAATATGGAAATGCATTCTATATATGTATCGACTATACGTTCTTTCGAGGGATTACTCCTCGGTTCGTCAGCACGCGCTGATATAGAGCGAGAGGGAAAGTGCCTCGGTCAAGAAGCGAGGTGTCGAGGGGTTCGGGTCACGCTGCGCTGTAAGTCCCAGTCGCTTTTGCCATCCACTTTATGACTAATATAGAATGCGTTCCCTCGATAACACTTAGGCTTGTTTTAAATCTTAATATTGCGTAATATTGAGCTTTATTTCTTATAATATTTGCTTACATTTCTGCCAAAGTATCTGAATATCAATTGTTTATTTCCTCTTTTACAATGGAATTTTTATTCTAGCCGTTTCAACTAATTAGTTAGACAATGTAATGGTCATAATCTTCACTAATATTTTATTTTCCTAATCATTGATATTTCTTGTATCTTTTTGGATAAATATTTCTTTCTGAATTCCTATTCATAATAGTTTTATTTTTTCAATTGTTTATATATTTAAAGTATTAAACTGGCGGTTAGATTATTACTTTCGTAGTAGATTGCAAAGTATGCGTTTATGAATAGGCATTGTTTCGAGGGAACATTCCTCCTTTTATGGTGTTAACTGATAGAGAGGAGGGAAAGACGGTCTTTGCCGTCGCTCCAGTAACTAATACGCGATGTATTTCTCATTTCGTGCTATTTCAACTCTGGTTATTCCGTATGGTACGAGGATGGATTAATAACTCCGTGATTTTTTGAATGAAAGATAGTTTTTTCGACACAATAACGTTTTATTTTTCAACATGGTCTCCTTCAAGCTCAATACACTTCGTCCAACGTTTCTCCAATTTTTTGGTTCCTTTCAAATAATAAGGTTTGTCGAGGTCCTCAAAATAGGCGTTTCTTTGAGCAATCCTTTCGTCGTTGGAGCCAAATCTCTTTTCGCCGAGACATTTCTTCAGGTTTGGGAACAGGAAATAGTCTCTGGGGTTAAATCCGGAGAATATGGCGACTACGCACGTATGTACCCGTGCATGCCTTGGTGAAAGAGCACATTCTTTTTGACCAAATGCGGACGTGTTTTCTTCAAATCTACGTTGAACTGATCCAATAAGTTGGCATAATATTCGCCGTTGATTGTTTTTCCTTTTTGAAGGTAATCGGTGTGGATTATGCCGCGTGCATCCTAGAAAACTGTCACCATGAACTTGTTGTCTGACAGACCCACCTTGGTTTTCTTCGGCGCCGATTTGCCCAGAGAAACACACTGTATCGACTGCTGCTTGCTCTCCGGTGTGTTGTGGTGGATCCATATTTGTCCACGGTTCCGAAACGCCGCAAAAACTCGTCCGGATTGCGGTTGAATAACACTAAACACTCCTTCGAAGTTGTCAAGCGATTGCTTTTGTGGTCAAGTGTGAGTAGACGCGGTACGCATCTTGAGGATAGCTTTCTCATACCCAAATGATCTTTCAAAATCGAAAGCACTGAGCTATGTGATATGCCTATGGCTTCTTCAATCTCGCGCACTTTTAATCTCCGATCGGCCAACACCATATCGTGGATTTTTTCAATTGTTTTAGGTGTAGTGATCTCGATTGGGCATCCAGAACGATCGGCGCCACTCGTGTCTATGCGACCACATCGAAATTCAGTAAACCACTTCTTTACCATTGAAATTGATGGTACAGAGTTCCCATGGTATTTATCAAGCTTATCATTAGTTTGAGTGATGGTTTTTTCCGCAGAAAACAGTGCTTTCAAAGCAGTCTATCGGGATAACAATTGACGAGAGCAGTGTTGCTTTTCAATTTACAAAGAGGGAAATTCAAAAGGTCACTGAGTTATTGATCCATCCTCGTATTACTTCTTAATTTTATACTAAAATTGCATTTAAATATTTTATTCCTTTTAAATTATGGTGTTTGAGAATCCGTCCGATGATGGTATTTGACAGATCTGAAATATATTGAAACTAATGAAGCTTCACTCGATGACAGGGTGAGAATAAACCAGACACATAGATGTTAAATTAGAGAAAGTGGTTTATTACACCTTCCGCATAACTACAATAAATCACATAATTTTGAATAAAACACTAAAAGTGAGAATAGATATAAGAAAGACCAAATTTAGAAAAAATACAAAATAATATAAATAAATGCACCAAAAAACTGAGAATGAACAATTGAATTTAAATAAGTTAGTTGATTTTGATTTATGAGCTGAGAACCAGAACATAATTATATTAATTGTGTTCTGTGAGCACTGAGAGCGGTGCGTGTGCAGCTGTCAGTGCTGCGTAGCACGCCACGCTAAGAGAAATATGAGTGCATAAGATGTGTGAATTATTCACTGTAAGCTCTCAGTAGATTTATTGAAGAGAAGTTGCAGTGAATAGATGAGAGCACTTGCAATTGAAATTGCTTGAGTGCTCGATACGTATGAGACAAGCTACGCAGGCAGCACTGCGTAGCACAATACAACACATAATAAGGATGCACAAAATGAGCAGTGTATAGTCGCTGTACTCTTCCAACAGATGTCCTGGGGAAAAGTACAGCGAATATAGTACACCTGCATAATTATATTAATTATACCGGCAAATTATGTTGAGAAAAACGTGGCGTGACATGTGCTGCAATGCCGCCAAAAAGTGAGACCAAAATGCTGATGTACCGATGAGCATCCAACTCCTCGTTGCCATTGAATTTACGGTAAATTATAACAACGTACTCGTACCTGATTTTGAGTCCTGTTGAGAGTGATGAGTGAATCCAGAGTCAGAAGCCAACGAGAAAACTCCGAGAAAGTTCCGTGTGTGCTGTTCCTCGATGCTGTTGCAAAAGTGTCTAAATTTTCAACATGGCTGCGAGTACGAAAGCGTCGTTGGGCGCTGAAGTCAGTTGAGCGAGATAGCCGGTGAGCGAAACCGAAGTCAAGCGAGAGAGACATCCTCTCGCTCGACGCGGCATGCCAACGAGGCACATCCTCGGCTTCGCGAAGCCCTGCCTCGGCTATCTTCGGCTCAACCGAACGACGTGTGCTAGAGCACCGCAACAGGTAGGCGCACGACGAATATCGATCGCCGTGCGCCAGCTGATTATCCAACATATGGATTATTTAATATATTTTTCAGTGACGTGATTGTTTACTTCCTAAGGGATCCAAATATCTGCTACAGTTGCGTTTCAATTGACGTTTATTTCTACAGAAATTTCAGAGAGCTGTCTTTTGGCTTTTAGTGTCCTGAAGTCAAAAACAATTTCCAATCTTTCGCCAATACTGTTAATAGGACAGATGTCTGCCAACTCTTACAAGGGTACTTCCAGGTACGTGGAACACCGATTCGGACCAAATTTTTTTTACAGGTAGGTGGCACCCAGGGGTGCAATATGTGCAAGTAATAGGATGCGCTTCTCAGCCGTTTTCGAGATATAAAATATTTAAAATTTCCGAGCGTTCATATACTCTCTGCGTTAAATCATATTCAACAAGGGCGCGTAGCGTAGTCGGCAACATCTCCGCTTCGTAAGCGCTGGATCGCCGGATCGAATCCCGGCGCGAACTTAAAAAAAAAACTTTATTATTATTATTATTCTTATTATTATTAAATCATTTCTACGGCAACTACGATACGATTATATTAATATTTCTGTAAAGGAATGAATAATAAATAAATAAATAAATACATGAATAAACTATTAAAAAAAGGTACACAGTTCGTGATTCCGGGACTTCCCCTATATTATTTCAAGAATTTTTGACCCATTTCGTCTGTGGACCCTGTTTTGACCGGCAAAATTCGTTCGGGCGTG